>CM076612.1:0-707898 GCA_038502775.1 Hippodamia convergens | reverse complement strand
TATATGTGTCGTACTAACTGTTCTAATGAATTTACATTTCGGGGCTGAAGGAAACTAATAAGAGTGCCAGCGTCGAATTGTAGCTTTCACAATTATATCCACCAGTACAGCAGGCCTTCAAAATTTCTTTTGTTCATTCTCCATTAGTATTACTGCTACGTTAATAGTTTCACAGTACAAGCAACCTCAATTTTGTGAACCTAATGAAAATCTGCCCAAATAAGAATATGATTGACGTTTAAATTTTTTCTATTATTGTTGATATAACAGAATTCATTGAACTAACAAGTCAGAGTTGTAGCTAGGTTACTTTTTTCGGTATCACACCCCCCATATTTCATACACGACTTTGGTCAACTCTGAGAGAATCTATCCTGAAATTCAATTCAAGGTCATTGCCGAACAGGCATAAAAGTGCGGGGAGTGAGCATACTCGTTATTTTAGTTTTACTCTGGCAAAGGTTTCGAGTGATGAGCCCATGAGAGATCGGCGTGGTGACTAAGGCTCTATTGACCCCTCGAGTCCTCGGATACGGAGCAGACTCAAGGCTAATGTCAGCACCACATGCAAGTAAACACCGCTAGAACAAACAGGAGTGAATATGGCTGACTTTGTCTTCCCCCTGAGACTGAAATAGCCCAGGGCTTGATCCAAGCTGCTGGTAAGCATACTATCCAGATTAATAGGACTTTATTGGAACCTTGAATCTTCGGATTCATTTGGTCATTTGCTCTCTACCTGTAACTTGTATGAGGGAGGGTAGAGGGACGTCCAAGACCTCTCTGGGGATATAAACACGACTCTGGTTTCCTAACCAAAACGTGGAGACACACGGAATGAGAATTAAACCGTGAACAGTCCCTCCTTGCACCGAAAACTGTAAACTGGATGATTTCGAGACCGGTTATTAAGCTCCGTACCCATATCCCAATTAATCCTGGTAAGTGAGAAAGCGACCAGGCCGATAAGCTGAAGAATATCATGTTAATTGGTGTACCAGCGGCGAAACAAGTTACCTGCATGATTCGGTGTCCTTGGAGTCCCAGCCAAGCAGCTGTTGGGGTTTTTCAGTTGTTAGAGAGTCCAATACTTTTTGGCACCAACAAGAACTAGCAGGTGCCAATAAAGTCAGCAATAAGCAACGATAACGCATGCGTTGTAAGTATCGCTTGCGTAAGAAAACTATTGATGATAATTCCGATTGGTTGAATTTGATCACGAGACTGTTGTGTCAGACGCTAATCTTGGGCTAGACGGCACATGGCAGGCGCCATTCGCCGTTCATATCTGCTGATTAGGATTAGAGCGGCGTCATTTAGTTTAGCGGTCAGTGAATAAATCGAACAATATGAGGAAGAATAACAAAATGCATGGAAGAATTTCATCGGAGGATGATGAAGTCTAATACACTTAGTGAAGCAAAATTCAACTCCGAAAATAATTCGTCCACTGGCTTAACTGAATCATGGATGGTGCGAGTAGGGGTTTTTCTTTTTTTTTCCAGAAATAACAGCACAATCGATTCTTTTTGATCCGTTGTCAAATACTTATTCATTCGTTCTATTTTGACTCACAAAATTAACCGCATTGCATGCACATCATTCGGAATGATTGATTCTTTTCTTGCAGACCACTTCGGGCGGAAATTGCTTTCCTCGATGGTTGACGACCTGGACACGACATTCAAAGGTCCGAGAAACCCATACCTTCAGATTGACAAGTTTATTTGAACCATATCCCGCACGATGCGTTTTAACCAAATGGCCTCTCGGTCTAGTACTGTGTTTCGCATTATTATGATTGTGGTTTTTAAAATCTTGATATGTTGCCCTATCCTTGACTTGAGGTATTATTTAGTCTGGCCAATATATGATTTCCCACAGGAACATTATATTTATGTTAGACAGAGATAGTAACGGTGTATAAATACTGAGTGGACCTGACGGTAAGGTTAATTGTAAGATTAGGGGCGTCCAAAACTTCAGCGTCAAGATTATTTAGTTCGCATGCGTTGTGGGCTAAAGAAAAGTTGCAGCGGGGCTTTCGCGCCACCATCGGAGTTTGGTTATTATCATAAAGGTCAAGGAAACTAGGTCGAGACGGTTTGTCACAGTCGTCCGAAGAGTCAAGTATGAACAGAGAGGTATCGTCGCTGAAGGGGTGCGCGTTATGAAGCAGCCCCTCATGGAATTGATCGTTGTCATTTAGAGCAGGGTGTTTGGTGGAAGAATGATCGGTTTTTGAGAGGCATCGGATGAGGTAGGTTGGCGACGCAGCCTCCTGGGTGAAGCACTAGGTGAAAGTGATCGTCTGTATGTGTCTTGATTACCTGGGATCAGCTTACGGACTGCTATATCAATCAGCATATCCACAGCCTCCTGTCTACAGAATTAAACGAAATTTCTTATAAATATTTTCACATGTATATAAGTTCTTATTAATAAGCAGATAAGCTAGCCATTGAAATAATAATGAATTAATATGATCAAATCGAATCAGAAGTCGAAGTATATATGTGCATGAATCAAACAAGTCGGCAAACAAGCACCTTCTATATGAAAATATAGAGAAAATTTGTTTTGCCCAATTCATATTGACCGTACCTACATTTTCATAAAGTCCATTTATTTTCATAAAAGTAGTCGGTGTGACTTAGAAGTTCGACTACAAATCCCGAAAAAATAAGTGTTTTAAATCACTTTTGGAATCATACCAGCGCTATGTCGTTCGTTTCACATAATTACGCATTTAGTTAACAATGAATTGAATAAACGAAATAAATAAATACTTGAATGAATTCGAAAATATGTGACGAACATATTGACGCTTACATAAACTTACTAGATCCTGATTGCAACACCATCTAATAGACCAATTGTATTCACAAACTATTCGCATATATGCATACATCTCTCCTGTACCTAAATGAACGAAACTACAATCCTTCAATCAAATAAATAAAATCAATTCTTTCAATTCTGATTGAAATCCAAATGAGAAATAATTTATTTATACATTTACTTCAGACAATGTTACTACAATAATATTAATTATGGCTATATACTTCACTGAGCAAGAAGTCGCTTCGATAATTGAATCAGCTATAATATAAAATGCAAAATGAACACAATTGTCAACGATGTCCACTCTACGCAAGTGTTATTTTTATATAATATAAATTATTTAGCCATACATAATGCAGAATGGACCGTTACGGTAATTGTTACATCAAGGAACACTAATCTGATATTTTCATCCCAATATTAATAGTGTGAAACTTTTTGGAGGAAAGTTTTTTCGTCTAATTCCGACATGATTTTGTTGACATAAAAATTTGCGTTGCAAACCTCACCCTTTTATATTTTCATGAACTATTTATTGATTTCATGTCCGTTCCTGGTTCTGTTCCAAGATATTTTGCTTATATTCAAGTAATGTTTTAATTTTGAAATAATAATTTCAAATTTGTCGTAATAGATCTGTTCTGAAAATCAAATGCCCAGCACAATCTTTCTTGGTTTCCATATATTATGAAAAATGTCGTATTCCTTTTCAATCGCAATCTTCCCCATTCTGGAAAAATGTAGCGGAATAAAAAGTAGTTCAGATTCAGATAAAACATAAAATACATTTTTCTAATTCTTGCAAACCTGCTCATTCTGGCATTCTAGTTGAATAAAATCATGTGAGAATATCTCATTATCGGACAGTTTATTTATTGCCGCGGATTTATTTATTGCCTGTTAAATTTTGGTCAGTTCGCAAAGTACACTCCGTCTCCTCTTTTCCACTCCCTTCGTTCCTCGTGGAAGGATTGTCAATTTTTAATCACCAAATCGATATTTATGAAAATATTCCATTGATTTCAATAAGAATTCAATATTACAAAAAACTATTCTTACATCGAATATGTCAGATAAATCTGATAAATTTTCGATTTAAAAATATCAGGGTAGGTACTAGAAAGAGCAAACGGTCGATATTCTGTCTCTGTTTTCGGTGGGCACTTTCGGCAATTTTTGCAGCGTGAACATATAGCAGATTGTTGTAACAAAACATTAATGTAAACGATCCTCCATTTGTGCCAACTTATATACATTCTTAGTTACGAAAACCTGAGAAAAATATTCAATGAGAAACTGATTGCTTCTATGGAAATGAATAGACTGGACTATAGTATATGTATCATTTGTAATTGTGAATGTGACAGTAGAGGAATATGTCAGGAGAATTTTTCGGTGATAACTGTGATTAATGTTATTGAAAGAGAATATTATATTATTTACCTTATTACAGTTTTTCTTCGAATAGTTCCGTATAATAATTAGGTACTTGCATGACCACTTTGTGCTTGTGAAAAAGAGTCCTTCGATATGAAATATTTCTGTTTATTCTGGTTCATCAGCCCACGACATTTCATGAAGAGTTGTTTCTTGACTTTTGTTTCCTAAGCTATTATAACAGACACCGAATTTTATGCACTAAAACTCTCATGCACCTACCATATTGTCTTCATATTGTTTTATCATTCACTTTGCTCTAGAATATATATAAACCGGAAATGGTTGTAGCTTTGGATTTTCTTAAATATGATGTCTACACAGGGAAGTTTTTTTTAGTGTTTCATTGAACTTTTCGAGAAGACAATTGTATTAGAAATTCAAGACTTGGTATCCCTTTGTTTTAGAGTACATGAACTTGAATTGTAAAACATTCTCAAGCAGAATCTACATCCGGTTCTATCGGAAACGAATGTCAATTTCGTTATTTCAAATTTCACACCTTGTAAATTTCAGCATATTCGAATTCTTCATTCAATTCTACTCTAATTTTATGTATGATATGCGCAACTACTTGGATTGATTTTTGTGTTAAAGCCTAATATTCAAATTTTTTGTCAGAAAGATTGTCAAAAATCAGTGATTATATCTCCCTCATTGCGAAATGTTTTTTTTGCAACAGTGGAATTAAATGAAGTATGATGAAACTGCTTCTGGTATATCTTATGAAAATTTCATACAGGGTGTCTGAAAAAGAGCTTCAAAGTGAGCCTTAAAAACTAGAAATCTTATTTTTTTCAAATACTTACCATATTTTATAACTTTGTAATTCCGATCGATTGCTCGTCAAAAAGAATGTAACGAACATTTCATGCATTTAAAATCAGTGTTTTGCTGTTATTGAATTGAACTTCACGATCGGAGCCAGATTTCGCTCAGTCGAATTCAATGCCTGCATTCACCGAACGAAGAATGTTGCCACCGCTCCGCTACCGCTACCTAGCATAAACAGAAAGCGCTCCCAAAATGCCCACTGCTCCAGAACGTGTTGAGTTTGTAGCGTATGTGCCACCGGACGATTCCGCAACAGTTCCACAACTGTTACGTTCGGTGAATGCAAGCAATGTTATGCTCATATTTATAGTAGGCTATGTTAGGAATTGCCATTCTAACCTTTTTTATGATGATCAAACCCAGACGGCACAGAAATATTCCATGCATATTCAATGAATATACCGCTGGCATATTGAGATATTCCAAACATATTCCAAATCTCCCAGGGCATAAGCCTGGCAGATAGCAGGAATATCCAAGGTCACCATGAAACATCTGCCAGGAATATCCCATAATCTTCAAAAATATCTCCATGGCATATGCCATACAGATTCATCTATGAATATCTCCCTTACATATATGCTGGCAATATCTTTTTATCTCCTGATTTGTCCATGCCATATGCTGGTAATATCTTTGTATATATTTAAATATATGTAAATTTTGTAGCGGTACTAAATAATAATGCATTGATTAGATTGTTTCAAAAAAATTTATTACAGTTTTAAGAATATTTTGTACAATAACAATAATTAACAAAATTATCACATTAAATCATAAAAATGAACATAAAGTAAAAATATAAATATAAATCAACTAGGTATTTTACAAAACAATACTAAGAATAAGTAAAAATTAACATTTGATGAATTAAACTAAAAAATAGGGAAAACACAATGAGGTAATATTTTAAATGATATAAATATTGAACTGTGAACTTCAATTATTTGGTTTGTGAACTAGAGGCGATTTCGATTGACTGGTTCTTGGTTGGTTCATAGATTGGTCCGTCAGTTTTGGACAAACCGCATTCGAATGACATTCTGGTGACGTCTCAAATCAGATGTTTCTCCAAAATTTGAACAGAATTCGAAAGCGCAGTTCGTTTGACGTTGTCATTTATGAACCGAGCGGTCAACCGTTAACCAACCAAAACAGCCATTTGAAATCGACTCATCAGATTATGGGTCGGTTTCACAAATCGAATTACTCGTTTTGAAATTTCTACGAATCGTGGTGGCTCCAGTTAATTAAATGGTACTAACAAAGTTTTGTAAAACCGACCTTATATCTATACAGGGCGTTTCCTTAACATGCGGCAAAAATTCAGGGGGCTGTTCCTTGGACTATTCTAAGAATATTTTGTCCTTTGATGATTTTTGAAAAACCTCTTTGTTTTGAAGATACAGGGCAAACAAAATTTTAGATAATAACATTTTATTATGAAAAATTACATGAAAATTTAACTTAACCTACAAAAATTGTTGAAAATGACCACCTCCAGCCAGCATACAAGCATCCAATCTTCTCCTCATTGACTGCCGAACCCTTTCAAAAACACCAGGATCATTTCTTATTAAGTTACACCCAGCAATGATCCGATTTCGCAAGTCTTCCACATTTTCTACTGGAGTGGTATAAACTAATGATTTTAGATGGCCCCATAGCAAATAATCTAAAGGGTTTAAGTCCGGGGAACGAGCAGGCCATAAATTCATAATAGTGAAAGATAAAATGTTAATTGCTAATACATCACAAAACGAATTCAAATGAAAACCGTGTTTAATCTGTATTCCTTTACCATCTGAACTTATCAATTTTAAGTCAAAAAACTGGCCGTTTTTTATAGTTGTCAAACACATTTAAAAATAAATTGTACCTACTTAGTAAACACAGTGCGGTACGCATTTTTATTTATACTATTATCAATTTTAAAAATATGAAAAATGTTGTTCGCCCTGTATCTTCGAAACAAAGAGGTTTTTCCAAAACATCAAAGGACAAAATATTCTTAGAATAGTCCAAGTAACAGCTCCCTGAATTTTTGCCGCATGTTTAGGAAACACCCTGTATATCAGCACCTCAGAGGTAAAGTGTGTTAAGTCACATTTTTTCAGACACGACCTATATAGAATATTGGATTCACATTAGTAAATTCTAGCTAGTGGAACACATTTTTGACTCCCTAGGTTTATGAAGACGCCAAGTAATGGCAGTACACATTCTTTGAAACAATTATCGAACTGAAAAATCTCTCATTTGTCTAATTTTGATATTGTGACTTGACACACTTTACCTTTGGGGTGCTGATATAGATATCCGTGTTTATAACATCCCAGGCCTTCCAATTCCCAGTCTCCAGTCCCTTCTATCAACACCCATTCTCCCGGTCTCTCAGACATCGTCTTCTGTATGCCGCTCATCCAGGTAGCTTTTGGTCTTCCCCGCCTTTTTCCTTGGAATTCTTTGATTTTGGCCCTGAAAAAAACCAGTGATTCTAAGATTTTCAAGATAAGAGGCTGTCTACTGCTATAGTAATAGTGGAATCTGTTCTAATTATTTAATATTTATAAACTTACTTTGAATTTTAGTAGGCAGTGTTGGCAATTTATATCGAGGCAACCTTCCTTCTCGAAGACGATCCCTCTTTTTGATTTTTAGGGCCTAAATCCGTATTGATGCCACTAATATTTTCGACCTGTACAGCCTTTTTGCTTGCAGAACAAAATTACGATATACAGCTTGGGTGAGACTTACTACACCTGAGAAGTTCCTCCACTCATGCTCTTGTAGTTTTTACGTTTGGATTGAAAGCAAAATTTTGGTTAAGCTATCTGCACAACGTAGAGCCATTTTTCAGTAACAAATTTAGTATTTTCATTCTGTTTAAGAACCCCTGAAAATATTAATAAAACATAAAATGGGTTTTATGATCACTGAAATTATTTATATTATACCTTTGAGAACATTGCACAATTTTATTAGGGATGAAAAGTTAGTTTTTGCCTTTTTCCCAACCCAACTAAAATATAGGAAATATCCTTTCTATCACGTCCTCACTGTAAAGTCCTCAATTCTTTGACCTGAAAAAACGTAAATACACATAACCAAAGATAAAGCACTGACAAGTGATTGGCATATTACGAAAACCTTTTTCAAGCATTCCAAATATATAAGAGTACCTACCAACGCTGATTTGATATTCACGCTCCTACAGTCATGCTCTTGTCTGCCTGTCTTATCTTTTATCATGTGCTCGGCTGCATCACAAACTATTTATCACATAATACTCAAACAATAACATATTTTCAACTCCACACACAATTTAATAATTTTTCAATAAGACTCTTTTAACTCATGGAGCTCCATAAGTCACCACCGTGACGGACGACCATTTTGGAAGTTTGGAACGCTAATCACAGAACACAAATAACCTCAATCCAAGACCACAAAACAAAAATATGAATATTTTGACTGAAAACGTCGTGACGTAATGTTTACATCCATAAGAAAAAGTCAAATCAGTAAAATCGAAATTTGATATTCTTATCGGTAAATTCAGGGATAGAATTGCAGGAGTTAAGAATGGGTAGAGGCCAGAAAATAGTTAATTTTTTATTTATAAAGGAGTAGTTTTATTCCTGTAAAGAAATAATGTCATTGGTATTTCTGTCAGATATTTTGATAAAATTCAAGGAAATATCTAGAAAGGGCGAAAATATGGTGGTGGTGGCCACATAACTTCCTCAACCTACAATGGCTCTGAAATGTTTGAAATGCAATGTATTTGGTTCAATGAAAAGCAAGAAGTATTAAGTTGAACTAGAAAGATTCTAAGTTCCAGACATCTCTGTCACCACAGGGCAGCTTCATGGAAACAAAAATATGAGCAAAAGTGATTCGATCCTCCAGTGGAATAAGCTACTCTCACCTCTGCTGACTAATATTTGATTATCATATATGATTTTTGACAACTTGTCTACGCCCTTTTCACATATCTGCTCGAATATCATATATTGTTTTTCCATTTATTGAAAATATATATTTGATCTCTTTCCTATAAGATCAAAATCATAATGGACCTCTTTTTCTGTTTCATCGAACATTTCAATCATTTAAAAAGTCACTCGACTCTCAGTCGATAGACGATATAGTATAGCATGTCCATTTTTCACAAATTAAAACGTTTAATTTGTTGCCTGCTCTTTCATTTCATTGTATCAATCATATAAATAAATTACAAATCATTGATTCCATTGTTTACTCAGTTTAATAAATAAGATCAAATTATTAAGCGAATGAAAGTGTTATTTTTTAACTTGAATCCAACTATAATTAACTTGATGATAACTGCGATTCCTCGAAAATATAATCTATATAGAAAGTTTGTAGTTCTTTAACAGTTTACTGGGAAATAGCAAACTCATCAATTATTGATGAGTTCGGAACAAAAGCAAAATCGAGGTAGTGGTAGTGCCTACACACAATTATCGTTCAAAAAGGGTTTTGTAACGTTTGTAATATTCCATGAAGATTCATGTATATATACCAATAAATACTATTGAATAATATTCTAAACGCATATCATATAGATATTCCCATAGCATATACCAGACATATCTGGTATGGCATATATTTGGAATATTCCTTTGAGAGCAGATATATTTGATATATATCTGGCATATGCCTCGCATATTGCAATATCTTTTGGCTTAATGGCAGATTGGAGGAATATTCCGGGAATATAGGGTGCCGTCTGGGAATAAACAAAACCAAATCTCAGTTAAAATCTGTCACATTAATTTTCTTAACAATAAAAAACCCAAAAACAGAAATTCAATAAAAGCTTCTCAAGATGTTAACCCCCTTTCTCCATACATTTATTAATTCTTTTACGGACTCCATCTAACTCTCCCCTTGAATGAATGTTATGTTCATAAACCTCTCACTTTATAGTACCCCATAGATGAAAATCATAGAGTGTTAGGTTGAAGAACGAGGGGGCCACTTTAGTGAACCATTCAATCTGATATTTTTTTACATTCGCCATGAATGAAGAAACATAATGGTACATTACTGTTAACATAATTGCGATTTTGTATAGTGCCGGATTAATCAAACAACAAGTATGAATGAGAATTTTGCATTTTAAATGAATTGACATATTGACTAGTGACAAAGCCTACTTGAAAGTTATTTAAATAAACCTATTATTAAACTGAGAAACTTTACTTTAATCCTGAAATTCGAACCTTATTCAATAATGGCAAAACTACTGACTTTAAAGTAATGAAATGTTTAGCACCTCTAACTAGTTTTTGATGAGCAATCGATTGGAATTATAAAATAGGGATGGGCAAAAAAATATCGATATATAAGAATATCGATATTTTTTCCGACAAATATCGATAAATATCGTCGATATTTTCATTCTTGATATTATCGATATTTATTTCACAATATCAAATTCGATATCTTTTGATATCACACATACATCGAATTGGGAATTGGAGGTATGTCGAGAGATGGTGACAAGTGTTTTGTTCAAACGGTCGATGGGCCATCTGATTTTTTGGAGGGGATATGTTTTTTTTGAAAAACTTTTCTTAAAAGTTATTTGGAATGTTGAAAAAAATTTTTGTCTCTTGGGGTAACCCCCAAGAAAAATCAGGAAATATCGACAAACGGTTTTCCATATTTTGATAGTTAGAAAAAGGGATATTAGAAGCGCTTTCTAAACAATAAGAAAATTTACACAGGGTGGCCCAAAATTTTTTTTTAATTTCAGATCAACGAAAAAAATAAAAAAATTAGTTTAAAAAAATTCAAACCCCCATTGGCCACCCTTGGGGGTCACAGCTATATTACCTATATTTTTTTTTCATTCCCACTTTTACCGAATACGCGCTTGATTACAGAAGTGTTAATACAGCAAAATCTATAAGTTTTTCGGGAAAATGTATCGATTACCGCAGATGGTGGTTCAAATATAGTGGCAGCAGTGAGATTATTTTTAGGGGACAATCACAGAATTCCCTGCATGGCTCACTGCTTAAACCTAGTGGTTGATGGAGTGCTGAGAGAAATAAGTGCATTTTCATCACTATGTGATCAAGTAAAATGCATAGTTATATTCTTCAAACAATCTGTATTTGCAATGGATCAGTTAATATCAGAACAAGAAAGCCTCTGGAAAAAAGAACGAGAAGTGCTGACATCGATACAAGCTGTCAGCACTAGATGGAATTCATGTTTGGATATGCTGGAGCGATTTATGAAGCTCTCTGCTCTAGTAGCTAAAATTTTAGGCACAAAGAGTCTTTCAAATAAAAAAAACTCCAGACATGGTTCCAACTTCTCAACTTGATGTGATGCAAGATCTGATTGCTCTTCTTCGTCCATTCAAAAAAGCTACAGAAGAAATCAGTGGTGACAGTTATGTAATCTCAAGTCTGGCAATTCCCCTTTCTAATTTGCTGCGGCAGGTAACTACCCAAGCAACGCCATCAACAAATGTAGGGATGTCCGTCAAGGAGGCCTTACTGAAAAAAATTAATGATTAACTCGGTCCATTAGAAAATAACAGTTTTTTATCAGTAGCCACTATTTTTGATCCTCGATTCAAAAGGTTGCATTTAACCTCTCTTGTAGCTGTTTCAAATGCCCTATCGCGAATAGGTAAGGAAATTCGAACAGAGCAAAGGCGAAGAGGCCAGTGCCAATCCTCTCCAGATACAAAACCTACGGAGGTAAACCCCGAAGAAATTGAGTCTTCTATTTGGAGTAGACATGAAAAACATGTATTCCTGAATTCCACTACCCAAGAAATTCCAAGTTCCGGCTCCATCCCAAATGAACTGAAGTAATAGCTGGACTAACCCTTATTGCCAAGAAAGTCAGATCCTGTGAAAATCTGGGTGAACTGTAAACCTTTCACTCCAGTCATTTCAAAGCTGACACAAAAATATTTGATTTGCCAAGGTTTATCAGTATCCTCTGAAAGGGTTACCTCGGCTATAAAATTGGCCGTACCCGATAACAGGAGCAGACTTACAGAAGAACACATAAAGCAAAGAGTGCTTCTAATGCCCATACCGGACGACTACTGGTTTCAGTAAAAGTTAAAACTTTTTTAAATAAATATAATCATTAAACTGTCGAATGTGTATTTCATTCTGATTCCGAAAATTAATCACGGAAAACAGAGTAAATTTTAATTACAGCTGCAGACGAAACAGGTCTCTCGTAGAGCACAGGAATAACGAGTAACTTTCTGTTGAGATTTGGCAAATATATCGATATTTTTCACTCTCTCTCTCTCTCTCTCTCTCTATATATATATATATATATATATATATATATATATATATAATTATGTTTTTCGGGAGGAAGACTTCGTTTTTAAAAAAAAACTACTTTACTTTATTCAATACAATACAACGTTAATACTTGGTAGAGCTACTAGATCGATTAATTAACTGACTAGAAATTGTCATCAACAGATATTTATAACATTCTCTTATCTTATTCTTCCTGCGTATTGACTGCAGGTGTTCATTGCTTAGTCTGCAAAATACAACATAGTTATATATCGAATCAATGGTATATAAATAAACAATGTATCTAATTAGTATGGGGCCATATTATGTAATTCCTCCCCCCTTTGGATAAAGGTATCACCTTGATTAGGTGTAGCTTTACATTTTTCAAAATATTTCAATAAAAAGTATAAAATAATTAAAAACATAAATATTGCTAAAATAATAAAAGTTGATGGTGTACTTGGATTCCATCTTTGTATATCTTCTAATTTGACGTCTGGAATATCTTCTTCCTGGAATTCTTCTTTTGCCTCTTCTTGGGATTGGTTTCGTGGGATTATCGCCGTCTGGGGTAGAATTATGTATTTTTCTTCATTTTTAATCGAAGTTGGGAATATCTCTTTTTGGAAGTTACTTATAATACATTTCAATTGGATTATCGCCATCGGTGAAGTGGAGTAATATTTTGTTTGCTGAGGACATTTTTCTTGAATTTTTATATTATTAATTGAAAGGATGCTTCCATCTTCCAAAGTTTTCAAATTTGATATAGGAATAACTTTTTTCCTGGGACAATTTTCTAAATGTGTCTTCAATACAGTATTCATACATTCTGGAGGTTTTGTTAAGGAGTCTTGATCGCAAAGGAAATCTTCTTCGACTGCATGACATTCACTGGTTGACCATTTCAATTCTTCTTGTTGAGTGAGCATATAAGGATTGGTATAAGGAAGGGTTAAGTTCTTCTGAGGGATATAGTAAAACTTGTATAGATTAAAATTTTCTTCATAAACGGTCGGAATTGATATAAGGAATAATAGAACTTTCTCTTTAAACATTACTTTCGTATGACATAACTGATAATAATCTTTTAAATGATTCATTGGAATAATAGTGTCATTTTTAATTAATTCTGCGAATTTTGTATATGGTAAAATAGATTCGTGTAGAATATGTAATCTAGCAAAGCTCACTGCTGTTTGGATTTCATCTAGTATACTTTTAATATCCTTAATTTCAAATGTGAGAAGATGCATGTGTTCAATGTGTCTCAATTGCGGTATTGTTCGTAATAATTTATAATTATCTGCAAATTGTCGAAATTTATCAATATACTTATTTTTCAAATCATTAACTACAGTAGCAATCTGTCTTTGATTCCTCATAAGTGTGTCCTCGTTTCTTGCTATATTTTCAAAATAATTTTTATAAAGTTCTTCGTCGTCTGAATCTAACGTTCCAAATAAAATCTTTGAAATTTTACCTCCAATATTAATAAGTCCTCTTTTAACTCTTATTTTTCCATTAACAAGTTCTTCTAAAGTTCTAATATTAATTGTATTCGAATGTTTTAAATATTCATAATGCGGCGTTTGTGTAAATCCCAATAATTCTTTATTTTTCAAATTATCAATTTCTTTCTGATACTTTAAAATAAGATCCTCGACTTGTTTCAAATCAATATGATAAATCAGTTGTATATTTTTCTTTGTTATATACGCTTTTCCAAGTAAAATGGGGAGTATATTATTTTCCAAGGGAGTAATTTTAATGCTGGTTATTATAATTATCTTTAGTATTATAAGAAGGAAAACGAAGTGTTTCATCTTGAATCTGAAACAAAATGATATTATTTCTTCCTCTGTTTCACGATTTTCTTATGATAAATGTGTTTATTCTTACAATCCTTTATTCTGTAAGAATCTATCTCGCGAGCATCTATCTCTTTATACACTGGGTCGAGTTTCCTAGTAATGGGAGTTTTGATATAAGTAGGATTTTTATTTAAGGGGTGATCTTTCTCAGCTTTACGTTTTTCATTAATTTTTTCTAAACGGTTTACATTTTTCAGATTCTTTGACTCTAAGTGTTTTGATATTTCATTCAAGTTTTCTCGATAATTTTGAATATAATTTTCTACTCTTTCATTATGACTTATTTCAATTGGAAGAGAATAGTTTAAATCCGCTTTGATTATTTGCATTGGAGTCATATCTAGACTCGAGTGATTTGAGTTATTATAGCTCAATAGGGCCTGAGAAATTCTATTTTGAAATGTGTTAGTTGTTCCAATGGTTCTTAATTGCTCGATTAAGGTCGAATGAAAACGTTCTACTAATGCATTTGAATTCGGATTATAATTAGTTATATAGTGAATTTCTATTTTATGAGTTTTACAGAAATCTTGTACGACACTGTTTTTAAATTCTAATCCATTGTCGCATGTTATTTTGATTGGAACACCGTAATGACTGAAATAAATTAGCAATTTGTCAATAATCTCTGTACCTGTTTTCTGTAAGAGCGGGTAACATTGTCCTAGTCTCGAAAATGAGTCTACAATGCTAAGACAATAATTTTGATTAAAACGAATTGTATCACAATAGATGTGAGTAAATGGTTTCGAACCAATAGGATTAGGCTTGAATTGTAATTCAATAGGTGTTCTTTCATATTTATTTTTCTGGCATATCTCACATGAGTTAATATAATTCTGTACGTCTTTATTCATATTCGGCCAATAATATTTACGTCTCAAACTTATTAAATTTTCTCTCAATCCGCGATGAATAGTTTTGGTTTCATGATATTGCTGAATTCGTAATAATTGTTCCTCTTTATCTTCGACATCTTCCACGAATATTCTAGAAATTTTAAATTGTAGAGTTTTATAATTGAAATTATTTTGTAAAATTCGTATAAAGGGTTTTTCTAATTCTTCAGAGACAAAATATATAGTATATGATTTCTGAGGTTGAACGTATTCTTTAATAAATCGAAAAATATCTGTATCAATCGAATTAATGGAGACTCTAAATCGTAGTTTATCTCCGAACAGTTTCACTTTCGTCACATTATAACTTGGACCTATCTTCAAAATAATTTGTAATGGATAAGCATTAATACTTCTTTCAGTGTAAGGGAGTTCCAAAATTGGATTTTCAGTATTACTGTGAACTGTTATATCGCTATGGACAATTATGTTACCTGATTGTAATTCAGTTAAATCTTCATCATTTAAAACGGGCAATTCTGCATTAGGCTCAGTTAAAAGATTTAAACATTCATCTAATTCGTCGTCTGTTACATTATTAAAAACTGACTCATTATCTTCGATTGCATTAAAATCTATAAATTCTTCATTCATTTCATCATAAACAATATCATCAATTTCATTATAATCTATATTATTACCTCGTCGACAATTATGTTTTTCGTTCACTTTTAAGAAGACCGGCAGTATCCCATTAAAATCTATAAATTCTTTATTTACTTCAGTATGCAGTGGCGATAAATAATAAATAATTATTTTCACTTTGCATCTTGCAAAAATATACTTTATCATGTCCAAAATAATAGGCCATTTTAATTCATCTAATCCGCACGCTATACGCGGTAAAGCTAAATGAGTTTCATTTCTTGACTCCATAAGTTTTCTTAAATATAAAAGGGAATTAAATACATTTTCGTATGTAGGTTTATCATTATAAAATTTCTTGGTTATCAAATAATAAATAACACGGTTTTTATTTCGAACAATAGCTACTTCTCCTACTTTTTTATTTTGCGATTTTAATTCATCTATATTTCCAAATTTTCTCTTAAAATCTCGGGCAATGCCTCTACTCATATGGAAATCTTCTGATACGCAATGGGCTAACGAATATTTATTAGGGGCTTTAAATGAATTACCTTGTTTTTCTTCAATATTATGACAATCGGGAATATTATTTGTTTCATATAGTTTCGTAAAGTTTTCACACGTAATGTCATTAAAATATGCGAAGTCTTTATTTATAATCGTATTTTCGTCATTCAACCTATCAGATTCTGATTTTACTTGCTCATTATTATTATTTGCTTTATTCATTCTAAAATAGGATTTCTGTGAACTTGGTTTTTCCCTATTCATTACGTTTATTGATTTTTTCAAATTTGAAATTTCTTTTTCCATTTCATAACTTGCTTTAGAGTTCAATTCAATCATTTTTTGAAGTTCTTTATTAGACATCTCGATCATGAAAAGTTTAGACTTCAATTGTTCATTTTCAATTTTCAAATCTTCATTTGCTTTATCGATTTTATCAAATTCCTGCAAATTATTTGCAAAGTTTCTGAAAAGATCATATTTTTCTCGTTCCAGTTGTGATGCTTTCTGAATTAAACAATTATTTTCAATCGAAGTTTTTCCATATTTGAATGGAATTCTACAATATTTGTTCATCAATATTTGGTTTTTAAAATCGAATGTCAAACCGTATTTATTAAGAAAATCGGCTCCTATAATGCCATCGTAATTATTATGAAATTTATAAAGTACAAAAGGGTGACTATCATTCATACGGAATTCTGAAAATAAAGGAAGTAATACTTTTTCATTTGAAGTATCCTGCTTCATGCATGCAGTTAAAGTTGTTTCTTCTTGAAAAATATTATCATAGAAATTGTTATAAGCAAATTTTGGATCTATCAAACATACTGAACAGCCACTATCTATTAAAAGTTTACATTTTGGATATTCAAATTCAATAAAGGGTAATTGATTAGAATGATTAATATTATAATTTAAGTCAATTCGTCTTCTTGGGTAACTTCGCGAAAATTTCGACTATCATTGTCGTGGTTTTTTGACGTTGAAGGTTTATAGTAATTAAATTGATTTTCATTTCTCTGTTTCCTCGTATCTAAATGCGTTAATTCTTCAAAGTAAAAATTAGGATTATTATATTGATTTCTGTTCTGGTAATTATTATGAGCATTATTATGATAGAAGTTACGTTGAGGATTTGGATTATATTGTGTAGAGTAATTTGAACGTTTCTGGGTATAATTCCTAGTCTGAATTGACATTCTCTCTGGAGGGGTAGTAATTCTTTGATTGGGATTTGGTTTGAAAACATTACTTGAATGATTAGTTTTAAAATTATTATTATGAATTGGATATTGGTAGTTAGTATTCCTTTGAGTAAATTGAACTGGCTGCGAAGGAAATCTAGGTACTTCGCCGTAATTATTAAATGCGTGATTTGATCTATTTTGTGAATTATAATTAAAGTTTCTTGGAACATTTTTCGAATGATTCTGAGCAAAATTTTTATTTTTTCTACTTCTATCAAGTAATTCGTATTGGGCTAGATTGCACATATAGTCTTTAGTTGCATTTACTGTGTCATCAAAAGAAAATTCATTATTCGTTATTAAATATGTTCTTAGCTCCATGGGTGCGTTTGATATTAGAACAGTTTTACAAATTTTTAAAATATTATTCTTATAAATTGCTTTTTCTGGATCTGGCATTCTATCTGCATCTATCCTATAATTTATTCTTATTTTCAAAGAAATTATTCGGTCTATAAATAAAATTATATCCTCATTGGGCTTTTTGTTTAAGAATTGCAATTGGTGTATCAAAACATCAAGGTTAATTTGATCACCAAATTTTGTATACAAGAAATTTTTGAGAACATCCCAATTATTCGGAATGTCAGACGTTGCTACTTCTGCTAGGGCTCTATCTATGAGTTTTGATTTGACCACTGCGAAGCAATAATTTTTCACCATAATATTTTCATTTACGAACATCGCTAAATAATCATCAACACTTTTTATGAACGAATGCAACTCGTTCTCAACACCAGAAAATTTGGGTAACAGCATACCAAACTTTTCAGCTAGCGACAAATCTACTGCCATTTTCTTTGTTTTATTCTTACGACCTCTAAATTGTTTAATCGACGTAATATTGAATTATTTTAATATTTCACGTATTCAATCAATTATATCAGTTATATCAATTATTATGTAATTATCAATTATATCAATTATTATTTCAATCAAATTGTCGGTTTTTTCTTAAGAAACCTAGGAAAAACTATTTTAATCGGTTTTTGAAATAAGAAACCTAGGAAAAACTTTATAAATCGGTTTTTTGGAAGAAACCTAGAAAAAACTTTATACAAGTTTTACGCTCAAAACTTGGGGAAAAGGTTGACTAATTTTGGGCCAGATTAGGTAAACTGGGAGTAATTAAAGGATTGCTCACCACGTTGTCTTGTTGAATGTGAAGCCGTCACGGGGCGCTACTCGGGTGATCGGGCTCCTGTCTTCTTCACCTAGTTCTTCTTGTGCTGAACGGTTGAAACCGACGGTGTTGTAGACTGGATGGACCTCTTCTTTTTCAGGAACTCACAGATTTTAACAAAACCGGCACAATCCCAGACCTCGTCGCCAATTATGTTTTTCGGGAGGAAGACTTCGTTTTTAAAAAAAAACTACTTTACTTTATTCAATACAATACAACGTTAATACTTGGTAGAGCTACTAGATCGATTAATTAACTGACTAGAAATTGTCATCAACAGATATTTATAACATTCTCTTATCTTATTCTTCCTGCGTATTGACTGCAGGTGTTCATTGCTTAGTCTGCAAAATACAACATAGTTATATATCGAATCAATGGTATATAAATAAACAATGTATCTAATTAGTATGGGGCCATATTATGTAATTATATATAAAATAGGTTTAGGAAGGTTTTTGGGAATCTCGGTCTTATCAAGGTAAGTAATACACTTCTATATCATTCCGAGCTTTCGGTAATATTTATTACCTTTTTCAAGGAGCTGTAACAAATATAAAACTAAATGTTACAAAGGGTATAGAGTACATTATCGACAAGAGTACATACATATAATGTGGTTTTTCCTTAAGTTGTATTAGAATCAAGTTATTATCCTCCAAGACAAATTCTACTCTCACTAAAATCTCCTTCGAACAATAAAACTGAATACAATTTACTGACTTTTCTTTCTTCTGTATTGAATTAATTTCATCTAACATCAGGCTGGTGAAAATCTTGACATTATTGATAGTTGAAGTGTGTGTCATTCTATGACTTGAAATAGTTCTAACTTTCATTTTACGCTTCTGACGTATGTATAGGGGTGGTACGAATAGGTTTTTTTGAAAGTTCTATCAGATAGCAATATATATTGTTAAGGTGGCTGGTGTCTTGTTTGGAGTTCACAGTGTTTTCTGTTGTGTTAATAGCCATCATTTCAAGGAAGAGTCTTTTATTGTAATTGGATTCTCTGTATAAAATTTTTACATTATCATAGTTCATTCTAGATTTTAGTGAGAGTAGAATTTGTCTTGGAGGATAATAACTTGATTCTAATACAACTTAAGGAAAAACCACATTATATGTATGTACTCTTGTCGATAATGTACTCTATACCCTTTGTAACATTTAGTTTTATATTTGGTACAGCTCCTTGAAAAAGGTAATAAATATTACCGAAAGCTCGGAATGATATAGAAGTGTATTACTTACCTTGATAAGACCGAGATTCCCAAAAACCTTCCTAAACCTATTTCATATATTACGGTCAATAAAAAATAATTTATCCATTATATATATATATATATATATATATATATATATATAGAGTAGGTATCACTGGACGGAAAAGTCAGTGCGCGGAAGGGTCACTCCTCCGAAAATTGAATGAACAGAAGAGTCTCTGGACCGAAAATGACGCCCACTTTCTCCTGATTGGCCATCTGGTCGGAGTGCAATTATCTCTCATCTCTATCTTTCCTTTCTTTGACGTTGCGGGATGTTAGGCAACTAACTTTACAATACGTGTTGATATAATTGCATAAACCATGAAAAATATGACATTTTAATTCATTCCAACGTCCAAAGCCGGCGGGGTTTGTTGTAAACATAACCTTTGAAATTTACTCAATTTTTATATCGATGTTGACGAATCAAGTCAAGTAGTGACCCTAATATAATATAATATAATATGATATAAAATGGATTAAATCTTGATATGCATCGAGTATTTATTTTAGTAGGATACATTAAACTCCCTATATTTCCAATAACAACGTAGGTATTAAATGAATTAATTATACAGGTATGAATAAATATCTTTCGTTCTATCCACTCTAATGAAATGTAATTTTTTTCAGGGGATAGGTATAAGATGATTAAAATACTTGACAACTTATAATTTCCCTCCTTCTCACGAAGGAATTATAAGGTGAAGGAACTTCACTTCTGAATATACCAAGATTTTCATATTAAATGGACAGTATGATGATATTGTGTAATATAAATAATGAATTCTCCACTGGCAAGGCAAAAAAGTTGAATAGACATTTAATATTTGAAATCTTCGAAGGTTTGAAGACATTGATAATATCTTATGATAGTTATATTCATTGAAGCTGAATCATGAAAGGCATGAGGTATTGACAACTCTGTATGAGACATATTACAAACAATAAAAGTATGTAATTATTTGAATGAAAACCATGGTGTTACCCATTGTTTGTATATATTCATGCATGCATTAGATTAGTAGAAAAAATTCTCGGTTGGTCATTTTAGGAAACTAATAGGTGGAGTTTATGTTAGATGATCAGAATATTTTTCAATGGAAATGTCAAATGGTATTATTTTTCAGGTGAACGGTTCCCACACTGGTAACCTTTTTTAAGTGAAACAAAAGTTGGCTTTGAGATCTTTTTTTAATATGAAAGCAGGCAGTCGAGTGGGGGGATTTTCATACTAACAATATACCTACATACTTTAACACAACTATATTTTTACAGTTGTCTTGAGTTTCTGATCCAGCTTGAATAGATATTTGAGAACTAGGCCAGTAGAGTGTACATACAAGTCCTTGACAGAAAATATTGCTACGTATATGTGTATGATACTGATACTATTGGATACATTGCCAAGGTAATTTTTTTTAAAGACAAGTATTACTACTTGAGAAAATTGATTTTTTCATTGTAAAATGCTAGCCACATAAAGTACAAAAATAATTTGTGTTTTTTTATTTACCTAACTTTTCTTGATATATATCTTCTACAAGTCCATGTACTTTGAACTGCATGAAGGTATCTAAATATTTGAAAACTTGCAATTTCTGTTTTTGTTTATTAAAGAATATACTTCACTATTTCAATAAGCTTTGAATTCTTTGTAAGCAAGGCAATTAGTTGTTCAAAAAACCCTTTAATATATTTCTCTGTAGGTGGTACAAAACTGCGTTTCCCACTAAAAAGAAGTAATGTTGTCAAAACCATCACAATATTTGTTATAGTGACAACTATTAGTAGATCTAAATGAATAATGAAATTTGGACTAGGAAAGAATATATAGAAATTTTTTGCAGACTAGTCAAAGTCGATCATCTCAAATCAAATTGGAAACTTCTCACGAATAGTACTTAAATCATTTATATTGTAATTATCATCTTTGTGAGCAATTCTACACGAGTTAACGTTTGGCTAGAAGTAGGCCCTTTGCAAATGTTCCCTTCTCAAGTCTCGAAGTGGTAAAAAAACTATCAAGTATATTCTGCGATTCGAAAATGAACAGTTAGCTCACTGATAACCTTTTTGAAAGTGAAACAAAAATTGGCTCTGAGATCTATTGTGAATATAAAAACAGGCAGTTGTGTGGGGGTAGTTTCGTACAACCAACATACATACTTCAACACGACTATATTTTTAGTTATCCTAAGTTTGTGATCCAGCTTGAATAAATATTTGAGCCATCCATATACAAATAAAAGTGTGAGAACTAGGCAACACAAAATACATTTTTTATATCATTGAAGGATTTGAAGAACAAAATATTTAATAAGAGGCATGAGGTTGTGAGAGCTATTTTTTAGACATATTACCATCAATAGAAGTTTGTAATTAACTGAATAAATACCATAGTGTGATCCACAGATTATTCCTATATTCATTTTCATTGGGTCACTATGAAGATTTCACATTTGGTGATACTTGCTAATAAATCTGACAACATATTTGATAATCCTCCAATAATTTTTTTTCTGAAAAGTCTTTGATTTATTGTTGAAAAATATAGGATAGCTGGTTGGAATTGCAAGATTTCATGTTTGTTGGTCAGGTGGTTTTCAAATTTTTTCCAGAATATTTGGCAATCTTCAAATCATTTTGTGCAGAAGTGTTGAATCTTGGAAAATATAGGAAAGGCGAAAGGTAGCACAAGGTTTGCAGGTTTTGAGCTTCGGTCTCAGGATGCAATTATACGATTGTAAGAATGAATTTTCAAAGGATCTTTCTAACTCTGGATTGGATGGTTAATTGGTAATCAGGTTATTTGGATATTTCTTGTAATTGGAAATCTTCCGCAGAATATTTGGCAATCTTCAAATCATTTTGAGCAGAAGTGTTGAATCTTGGAAAATATAGGATTCATTAATAGTTTCAGGCTTTCACGACCGGATATATTGACATTAAGAGAATCTTCCGGACTTATTGACCGTGGTCTATTAGGAATTATGTGTTGGAAAAGACCAAAATCAAGCCAATGCGAAGTGGGAGCGATGGACCAGTCAACATCGCGCGCTTAAACCCACCACCTCCTCCCGCCAATGATCAGGGTATAATTTGGGCCAACGGATCTAATCCAGCATCACTTTCGGAAATTCAGCGGTCGAGTTACAACCTCAGACCAAGAATCCTCTGAAGATGCCTACCGCAGTTGTGTTCGAAACGTTAGGTGAAATAATTCCTAATAGACCACGGCCAATAAGCCCGGAAGACTCTCTTAATTTCAATATAGGATACAGCTAAAGGGAGCATAAGGTTTGCAGGTTTTGAGCTTCTCGACAACAAAACAACCAACAAAGCGATAGTTTGGAATTCGAATGAACTGAAACAGTAAAGCGGAAACTGAGGAAGGTCCATTTATTGTTTTTAAATGGTTTTTCAAACGGTTATAATTTGAAAGGAAGGCTTACTATTCGTTGCTGATTCAGTCTCCACAATAAGGATGTTGACAAATGTTACAAATTCATATAAATTGAGGCTTTTCATATTGAAGACAGTTTGTTGAATCCTGAAAATATTTTAATAATTTTATTACTCATATTTAATTAAAACAAATTTGTTCGAATTTATTATTACCGGATATCATGTGATGCGCTTGTAACGTCCGCTCATGGTTAGATAGAACAGTAGGTACACTCAACGGTGTACTGGATCTCGCCTTTTCAATACTTTCTTGAATATTGTGAGAGTATCTGTTTGGTATATATAAACTATATTGAATAAAGACCCTTATTATTACTATTATTTCGTTTGAAATATTTCAGCGGGTTGCGGGATTTCTTGATATCAAATTATTGAATCGTAGTTAATGGTAATAATTTTTTTCCATCAAAAATTTACATCGATAGTCTCAACTCAAACTGTAACAAGACATATTCTAATAACTCATAAATTCTTCAACTGATTAAATGTATTCTTGATCACTACAGGATGTTCCACAAGCTCTATTATAAACTTTGACAGAAGCTAGGTGTGCTTCTTTTGGACATTTTTGTTCCTATGAACATAGGTCCAATTCGTTTTCGTTTCGGAGTTACAAGCATATGTGATGGTGCACCATCAGATAGAGGGAGACAAGTAGAGTCAGATTGCTGAATGAACATTTCCCTAGTAAATAGATAAGTCAAGGAAGGCCAATACAATGGCCACCTCATTCGCCTGATATGTATCCCTTAGATTTTTATTCATGGGGACATTTGGAGCAGCTTGTTTGTCATGTTGCAATTCAATCTCATCAACAATCATGGGCGCCTGCAGGGGGGGGGGGCGTGGCCCTCGAAATTCAAATGATAATTTGGATTAGTGACTTTTGTATTGTATCTTCGCAGTTGGTGTGACATGCGAAATTTGACAGATCACGGAATTAGAATTGATTTGATTCGAAACTTGATTCGATCGGAGGTCAGTAGTGACAACCATAAAACGAAAAATATAACTGAAAACAATGCTGCAATGAGTTTCTTTACAGCACTTCTTTTAGTACTGTAATGAACTCATTACGATACTGAAATAGAGAAAAACATATTATGGAAGAGGAATAACTTTCATAACTTAGTGTTCCATTACTTCTAAGGGTAGCTGGTGTCTTTTTTGGTTCTCCGTTGCTTCTAATGCCTTTCTGATCGCATTAAATATTTGGCCGATCATTGGTTAGCCGCTGGATGTCTGCATATTTCAAATTAGCTGATTCGATGTTTAACTGATTGTTTGTTCGTTGAATTTGTTTTATTGAATTGCATTCATCTCGACGGATCAGCATCAATCACAACAAACCCGATAATTTGCTTTAAAAAAATTGTTGAATACATGGACGCTGCTATAGGTACCCACCGATGTTAATGTGCTTGAAGCGTTTTTAGGAAGTTGACCTAATATCATGCTCTAGCGTTTGAAACGAAGACGATTTATTATGGTCTGAAATGTGTCCAGTTGCTCAGAGTTTAATTCCTAGCTCTCTATATGAAAAAATACATTTTTTTAGAAGTTTTATTTTTGTAGAGTCAGTAGCGTAACGAATTTCGACCGGGCCCCCCCCCCCCTCGCAGAATTAGTTTTCGGGCCCCGTCATACGGGCATGCGTATTTATTGAAAAAAAAACTTTATTTAATAAAAGTATGTGGTTTAGGTGTAACACCACCAAAATAACTCTGAAATATTACTTGAAGTCAGACTTTCCATATTTTATTTATTCAAATATTATTCAAAATTTGCAGTAAATAATATACATAATTGCATCTTTATTTCAAATATAGTTATCAATCCTAAAAAATACTGTGTTACTCGATGTAAATGGGTAAATAACTTGAGTGGTTGAATCTCCCTTGTCATCTTGATTTATTTGTTGCAATAGTATATTCTAAAACAAGTTGCAGAATCAGCTCCTATTCCAACACGAATGCGAAGTTCGATAGCATGAGTGTTGGAATTGCCTTCTGCCACGAGTTTTAGACGATATTTTCTCTTTCAGTCAAGTTTTGTGAAATACTCTCGATTTTCAAATAAAAATTGAGATAAATGACTTTTGTATTGTATCTTGGCAGTTGGTGTGACTTACGAAATTTGACAGATTATGGAATTTGAATAAATTTGATTTGAGGATTGATAGGATCGGAACATGATACTAAAACTACAAGGTAAACCCACGCGCATATCAATCTTCTATCTCTCTTAGATCTGTGACGTCACGAAGAGACCCATTTCATATTTTTCGGGGTTTGATGGGTTTGTTCATTGAAAAAAATTCAATTAATTGTGAAGTAAAAGGTTTTTGGTGAATTTCAATTGTGTGTTAAAATGTTTTTTCTTGAATTGTGCTGGTTTTTGGTTAGTCTACCCATATTACAAATTATGGTTTGTTGTGTTGTAGCAGGTACCTCCAGCAACAATAAAATATAACACAAATATATTTACAAACTTTCAAACTACCCATTAGGCATAAGGTCAACAATAATCATATCAGCAATGAGACCTCCCAGATTTGAAAAAGTATATTGACCAGGAAATTTTGCCCTTGAACAGTTCTAGATTTATTATAGTACATATCACTTTTTTTCGTCTAACTGATTCAGAATGTATTTTACCTCATAACATAACAATAATATTCGACAAAATTGATTAGGTGGTCGAAGCTATCTCTCAGAGTTTGTTGAATTTTATTACGAATATTTGAGTGTCACTTTTGCAATTGGGTACAAGTTAGATTTCTTTTAGATCGGATATGATAGTTTCGGCATTATTCTGAATATAATCGTTAAATTCACGCTATAATTTGGCAGATATTATTTGTCCATCTAAGAAATAACGTTCGAAAATAAGCGCTATTTCTCAAATAGGTCTCATCGTGACGTCATGCGCGAAAAGGTTCAAAACTCGTTCGTCAAATGATCTTATCTGGGTTGTTGTAGTATCATGGGATCGGAAGTCAGTACTGACAACCAAAAAACGAGAAATATAACTGAAAACATAGCTGAAATAAATTCATTACAGCACTACATCCAGTACTGTAATGAACTCATTACGATACTGAAATAGAGAAATACATTTATTACTTCGTGAAGGTTCATATTCCTGGCTCGTTTATTCTCAATTCTCAACAAACTGGGCCCGCTAAGTCTTTTTTTGGGTCATTGTACTTCCAAATAATTCTTAATTAACTTTAACTTTTAAAAGGATCGCTGATCACTCTGCACGCACTTGCTACAGTAACAGGTTATATTAAAAATAACAATAAAGCAGTACAAAGATCTGGGAAACTAGTTGCAATCGAAAAGTTTTCTGAAAACAGGAGATCAGCTAACTGTCGTATTGATGATCTTTGCTGAATCTCTGATTTCAATGCAATTCTAAAAGAGTTTATTCGGAAGTTAAGGTCAGAACTGAGGTCATGTTCATATTCTTTAACGATAAAATTATTTGAATTTTCTCTCGAAGACCAGGCCCCCATAACGCCCGGGCCCCCCCGCACCACGGGGTCTGCGGGGGTGTAAGTTACGCCACTGTGTAGAGTCCATTCGTGCTGACGAAGAAAGGGCGTATTTCGGTGAATCCATGTTAAAAATATATGTCCCTCTAAATTCGATGTTGAAGCATTTTATCAATGAGAAAGGTAAAGGAGATGCTCTTGAAAGCTCGTGATGAATCGAAAAAATCCTGCAATGAACAAGCCTTTATCCAGGCAATCGTGCAGATACTCAAAAAAACTATAGAGACCTGCTGACACAGTGTTTAGCAGGGTCAAAAAATATTGTACCTATCTATAATTCATCAATCCGTTGTAAACAATTCTGCAGATTGTACATGTTTGCTGTTTCTATCGAACTACTGCCTGAGGACTTCAGAATTTTTATTGTAATTCTTATGTATCAATGAATAGGTTGAATAAAATATTTGAGCTTTAGTGAATTCATTATGATACCCTGTTGAAACAAGACGTTTCTGACTACCTGAACCAGTACACGCTTGAACTATTAATGTTATTATTCCGAACAGGGGTCGTTGTGTCATGTAATCCACAGAAAGGTTCAGGTCCAACATTAATCAGCGGTGAACGCTTGAACATAATCAACAATAAAAAAATTCAACATTAGTATTTGCGGAATTTCGGACTACTGAAATATTAGTATGAATAACTTTTAACTGAAAAAGCTACAGATTAATTTCATTTTCGAATCGCAGAATATACTTGATAGTTTTTTTACCACTTTGAGACTTGAGAAGGGAACATTTGCAAAGGGCCTACTTCTAGCCAAACGTTAACTCGTGTAGTATTGCTGACAAAGATTATAATTATAATATAAATGATTTAAGTACTATTCGTGAGAAGTTTCCAATTTGATTTGAGATGATCAACCTTGACTAGTCTGCAAAAAATTTCTATATATTCTTTCCTTGTCCAAATTTCATTATTCTTTTAGATCTACTAATAGTTGTGATGGTTTTGACAACATTACTTCTTTATAGTGAAAAACGCAGTTTTGTACCACCTACAGAGAAATATATTAAAGGCTTTTTTGAACAACTAATTGCCTTGCTTACAAAGAATTCAAAGCTTATTGAAATAGTGACGTATATTCTTTAATAAACAAAAACAGAAATTGCAAGTTTTCAAATATTTAGATACCTTTATGCAGTTCAAAGTACATGGACTTGTAGAAGATATATATCAAGAAAAGTTAGGTAAATAAAAAAACACAAATTATTTTTGTACTTTATGTGGCTAGCATTTCACAATGAAAAAATCAATTTTCTTAAGTAGTAATACTTGTCTTTAAAAAAAATTACCTTGGCAATGTATCCAATAGTATCAGTATCCTACATGTACGTATATGTATACGTAGCAATATTTTCTGTCAAGGACTTGTATGTACACTCTACTGGCCTAGTTCTCAAATATCTATTCAAGCTGGATCAGAAACTCAAGACAACTGTAAAAAAATAGTTGTGTTAAAGTATGTAGGTATGAAAATCCCCCCACTCGAATGCCTGCTTTCATATTAAAAAAAGATCTCAAAGCCAACTTTTGTTTCACTTTCAAAAAGGTTACCAGTGTGGGGACCGTTCACCTGAAAAATAATACCATTTGACATTTCGATTGAAAAATATTCTGATCATCTAACATAAACTCCACCTATTAGTTTCCTAAAATGACCAACCGAGAATTTTTTCTACTAATCTAATGCCTGCATGAATATATACATACAACGGGTAACACCATGGTTTTCATTCAAATAATTACATACTTTTATTGTTTGTAATATGTCTAATACAGAGTTGTCAATACCTCATGCCTTTCATGATTCAGCTTCAATGAATATAACTATCATAAGATATTATCAATGTCTTCAAACCTTCGAAGATTTCAAATATTAAATGTCTATTCAACTTTTTTGCCTTGCCAGTGGAGAATTCATTATTTATATTACACAATATCATCATACTGTCCATTTAATATGAAAATCTTGGTATATTCAGAAGTGAAGTTCCTTCACCTTATAATTCCTTCGTGAGAAGGAGGGAAATTATAAGTTGTCAAGTATTTTAATCATCTTATACCTATCCCCTGAAAAAAATTACATTTCATTAGAGTGGATAGAACGAAAGATATTTATTCATACCTGTATAATTAATTCATTTAATACCTACGTTGTTATTGGAAATATAGGGACTTTAATGTATCCTTCTAAAATAAATACTCGATGCATATCAAGATTTAATCCATTTTATATCATATTATATTATATTATATTAGGGTCACTACTTGACTTGATTCGTCAACATCGATATAAAAATTGAGTAAATTTCAAAGGTTATGTTTACAACAAACCCCGCCGGCTTTGGACGTTGGAATGAATTAAAATGTCATATTTTTCATGGTTTATGCAATTATATCAACACGTATTGTAAAGTTAGTTGCCTAACATCCCGCAACGTCAAAGAAAGGAAAGATAGAGATGAGAGATAATTGCACTCCGACCAGATGGCCAATCAGGAGAAAGTGGGCGTCATTTTCGGTCCAGAGACTCTTCTGTTCATTCAATTTTCGGAGGAGTGACCCTTCCGCGCACTGACTTTTCGGCCATCTGAACTGCACCGTATATATATATATATATATATATATATATATATATATATATATATATATATATATACATATATATATATATATACCGATACAATATATATCGATATATTTCTGCTCTTTGCCTATCCCTATAATAAAATTATATGTTTGCTGTTGTAATACTAATGTTGTGCGCATGTCAGGCGGAGACTGAGCGCATGTTGGACACTGTACAGCATATAGAATATACCTTCTTTGGTATGTTCTGTGCTGCACAGTACGCAGTCCCTAGAATATACCCAAAGATTTCATGTTCTTTGAGGCAGTCAAAGTCACAGACTACAAACCCTATAGACGGTTCACGCAGGTTACATGACCTTGAACCTGCTTTTTAGTACGATACCCAGCTAAAGATGTCTCTGAGCTCACGATCACAAATTACAGATTCCACATAACCACAGAACAGTGATGTTTCAAGAAAAGTAGAAACAAGATTTCGATCTGTGAATCTAAATTCAAATTTTCAGGTTATTTCTAGAGTCAACCGTTATTTTTATTTGTGTTGAAGTTCGAGGTTGTGTTGTGTGTGTATTCAAAGTTTTAACGGTGTCATCATGGTTTATTATAACAAGTGTGGTATAACCAATTGCAAAAGTAAATCTACCGTAAGGCATAGATTTCCCAATCCAAAGAAGGACATGAATCGTTTTATGAAATGGATTCACTTAATCAATGATATGGAGCTGACGAAAATGGACCCGATGAAACTTTACAATTCTAAAAGGTTGTGTCATGAACATTTTGAATCAGAATACGTTTCAGGTTGGTCTCACAGATTATTTGCTCATGCTATCCCAACACTGAATCTTTCTGGTGAGTAAAAAACTGATTATAATGAATCATGATTAAATCAAAACTTTTTTAGGTCCAGCTGAATCTGACCCTAGTCAGCTTCCTTCAACATCTACCAATGCAATAGATCAAATTGAGATCAGTAAAAGCAAACAGTCAGAACCTGATAATTCAGTTATTGATAATGGTGAATCCAACAACGTTTCTGATATTATTTAAGGTATCATAGTGATACAACAAGGATATTTCATCTTCACATGAGTTTCTGCATGATTTCAACTAGTCCAGACCTCTTTTTGAACTGCAGTGTTTTAAAAATTTTAATTATTTAGGTGATAACGAAATACCTATGACGCCATATCAGTTCCTGAAGACAAAAGGAATTTCAAGGCGGGAGTCAACACCTAAAGAGAAGAAAATGTATAGAGCAATGAAACAGTTCCTTAAAATTGTGAACGAAATATTCTTGATAATGGAATATTTGTTGGTACATTATTTGGGCTATTTCCATTATCTATACTGTTGGAATTTACCGACGTTTCGGCAAGCATTCGCCTGTCGTCATCAGGGTGTTGTTGGTCCTGAGAAGGACCGGTCTTTGCCAAACTTGTTCCGTTTGGACTTTTGCGCTCCATACTATCCAACTGAGTTGTGGGAATGCAAACGCGAGCTGTCAGAGGTGCAAACTCCGAAACTCAACCCACTCTGACTAACAGTCTACTGAAGTAGGAAATTCTCATTTAACACGAGTTGTTTATTATTTATTAATGACATTTATGTCCAAGTGTCAGAACAACTCGAGTTAAATTAGAATTTCCTACTTCAGTAGACTGTTAGTCAGAGTAGGTTGAGTTTCGGAGTTTGCACCTCTGACAGCTCGCGTTTGCATTCCCACAACTCAGTTGGATAGTATGGAGCGCAAAAGTCCAAACGGAACAAGTTTGGCAAAGACCGGTCCTTCTCAGGACCAACACTACCCTGATGACGGCAGGCGAATGCTTGCCGAAACGTCGGTAAATTCCAACAGTATAGATAATGGAAATAGCCCAAATAATGTACCAACAGTTCCATAAAAAATATACTGTGGAGAAAAAAAGAAAAAAACATTCAAGCGTAGACTGTTTGATGCCGTACAGTTCAAGGCAGACCACCTTGGATTCCATAACAGTAAACTCAATTATTTGACTTCCATGTTCATAAGGAGGCAGCTCAGAGAATGTGAGAAATCAAAAAACCTTCGTCGCTCCACTTTAAATGAAAAATTATTGGCATTAATGTTATATAAGCAAAGTGTCAAATCATACTCAAAATTGGCCAAAATATTCATCTTGCCAAGTTAATCTACCCTGACAAGACTTCTGTCCGAAATTGTTGGAGGGGCCAGGTGTCAACGATGTGATTTTTGAGTCCTTGAAAGAGCTAACAGGAAGAATGGATCCTTCTGAAAAATATGTTGCAGTACTCTTTGATGAAATGTCTATCATGCCTAGCCTTCATTTCAATGAACATTATGGCTTTATAGAAGGATTCGAGGATATGGGGGATGAAGTGAGAAGTTGCCATGTATTGGTTCTCATGGTTCATTTGAAATAGGTGATTTCAAAATTTTTCCAATATTTGACCCCCCTCATTTATTATGAGAATAAATTGAAAAAAATGAAGGTTAAGAATACTGCGCAGATTTTTAGCCAGAGACTGGCTGCTACAATTCTATTAGTGGTTCAATATGGTGAGTTAATACTGATGGTATTTACTATTTCTCTTTGAAAATATACATGTAGATATAAGATAACTGTATAAATATTTAGCATTATTAGTTTACTAAAGTGCAAATAACATTCGATTATCTAGTGCTGAATAGAAACTCTGATAAATGAGGTTGTACTTCATTGATTAGATTTTATATTTGTAAAAGAGTAGCTTTATTTTATGTGAAATGCATTATGTAAACATAAACGAACCTGTGATATATTTGTATTGTACTTCTTGAATAGGTACAGATTATTGTAAACATAGTTAACATCATTATTATAAAATTTTCATGAATTTTTTTGTATAATTTGCAACAATAGATTAAAGAGAAGATGAGAAACTGGAAGATACTGCGGAGGTGTTATTTTTATTTGACCATTTATTTGATTCGGTAAACGGTTCGATAAAACTGCCAGAAAAGGGTAAGACTTTACGTGCAGGGTTGAGTGACACTTCTGAGCACATAACTTTTCGGAACCCAAAGGAACCCATGGAGTCCAAGAAAAGATCACCCAGAGATCAAGGAAGACCCCCGAGTTTGAAAAACTGGTCCTTCACCATCAACAACATTAAGGAAATATGGGATGTTTTGAAAAAAGACGGATTTTCATATCTCCTCACTCGGAGATTGAATCAAGACCCCATTGAGAACGCTTTTGTGCAGATAAGAAGCTTCGGAGCTCAGAACAATAATCCGTCAAGTCACCAATTTATGGGCTGTTACAAAATCCTCATATTTAATAGTGACGTTTCATTCCATAAAAGGTCTTTTAATTGTGAGGATGATAAATGTGAGTCTATGTTTCTGAGCATCTAGAAACTTTTTGTTAATCAAGATGATGGCAAGCAAGTTGTTTGCAATAGCAATGAATACTCCAGCTCCAAACCATTGCAACTTGGGTCGAAAATTTTCATTGGAAAATTAGAAGAATTGGCCACCAATTATGTAGCTGGTTATATATTAAAAAGAATTAAAAAAAATGACCTGTTCTGTTTGCAGAGAATGCTTGTTCTCCGAAAAATTCATTAATTTCAGCAAGGGAATACGGTGGATAAATCGCAAGGAAATTATGTTACCCAACTTCTACCTTTTTGAGGTCATTTTTGAATTTAATGGAAATAATCCACTTTTTTTGGATGAACGAGCATTTTCCTCAAATTTATTGGATATAATGAAGTCCACAATAATCAAAGAAGTTGATTTCAATTTTCTAGTATGTAGCCAGGACCATAGAAAAAATATTATTGAATTAATTATGAAATTTTCAATAAGAACTATAGTACATAATTGGTGTAAAGATGTTAATCGAATAATTCAGGGTAAAAAAGAACTGTATACTGGTAGCAATAAAATAAAAAGAATGGCAAATAAAATACGTTTGGACAGAGTAAAGAAAAAAAATGTCAAACAACCCGTACATGTTGTGGCACAATGAATGAATATTTAAAACAGTAATTAAATAAATGATAACTCGTAAATTCGTTGTTTTTTTACCTAGTATCTCAACAATAATATAATTCCCAGAAAAATAGACCCATAGTCGAGGAAAGGGAGAACCATAGCTTTATATATTGTCAACAGGATTAGGGGGTGCGACCCCCACCATGTGCGGCATAGGGCTTTCATCTCATTTAAATTCCGGTTAGCTTTTGTGCTCATATTTTCAATATGTTGGGACCAGTTTAAGTTGACCTGCAAGGTTACTCCAAGATATTTGGTGGAGGTTTTCCAGGGTATAACATTATCGAAAATGTGTAATGATGGGAGATTTACCAAGGTTTTCATTTGTGAAAGCACATGGCTGTGCATTTTTCTGCCGAGATAGTAAAGCCTCTACTCCTTGTCCACTGTTCGACCAGGGTTAATGCCCGAGAGATTTTATCGAACGCCTCTCTGAAGGTTTTTTCAGAAGATATCAGTAGTATCATTGGCATACTGTAGTACTTCAATTCCAGGGATGTTCATAAATTTGGAGAGACCTTTTACAAAAAGGTTGAAGAGAGGGCAGCTAATAGGTGAGCCAAGGGAGGATGTCTCAGGACCGATGAGCTCACCTGAGTGAGCTATCTGAATAGGGATCCAATAAAAAAACAGCTCTACCTACTATCAGGTATTAGAGGACATTGATAACCTGGAGGGGAATACCCTCTTTTATCAAGAAAAGTTTTAAAATCTCAAAATTAACTGAATCGTAGGCCTGTTTTATATCTCATCCCTTACAAATGCCGAATATATGGTGGTCGTTATGGCGGTCAAAGCATCATTTTCGAAGTTTCCCTCTCGGAAGCCATGTTGTGGTTCGTTTGCTGGGGTATTTAATCCATAAATTCTCTCCAGTCTTGCAGCTACAAGAGACTCAACAGTCTTTAGGAGGCACGAGGTAAGAGCTATAGGACGATAGGGCTTTCCAGGTTCACAAAAGGGCAGTATGATCGTTTCTTTGAGCGATGAAGAGATGCTGGGCTCTATGATCAGCTCATTGAGGACCTGAAGAGGTACATTTTTAGCTCGTATTGGGAGATGTTTCAGCATAGATTATGTTATGGCATCCTTACCTGGTTCGGAATCTTTTTTCTTGTGGATAGTCTTTGTCAGTTCACATAGGGTGAACAGAGGGAATGCGGTAGGTCTTTGTCTAGGGAGAGTTTCATTGTTGCCCAAAGGGTTTACAACACACTCATAGGCTATAAGTTGGGGTAGTGGACAAAGTTCTTGACAGAATTTCTCTGCCACATGATAGTGAAGCTCTACTCTGTGGGTGTGGGGAGAAGCCAGAGCGAAATCTTCTGATGTTTCTCCATAGATTTTTGCTATCACTAACTGATAGGGTTTCACAAAACTCTTTGAAAGATGCTTTTTTCTTTTCTTTTATTTTCCTCTTAGCCACAGCTTGCATTTTTTTAGCGGTAAGATAATTTTCAGTTGTAGGATTGCGTCAATATTCCCTGTAGGCCTCTGACCTATCTTTCATGCTTGTTACCAACTCGTCATCCCACCATGAGACCCGATACTTGGAATTCTCCCTGGAAAAGTTTTTCGTAGGAATGGATCGATCAGCTCCAAGTAAAATTATTTTCTGGAGATCTTCAAGTTTTTGAATGTCTTGGCATTCAAGCTCTTGTGTGATAACTTTCTGAAACAACGTCCAATTAGCTTTTTCAATATTGTACTTGCAGGTTGTAAAATTTTTTTTAGGGATTTCAGAAAGGTTGGTGCTCTGTATCTTTGTCATAGTGAGGAAATGATAACTGTTGCCTGGATCTGGTAAAACCTCCCATGAAGCATCTACTCCAATGTCCGGAGAACATAACGTTATAACTGGAGAGATAGATTTGTCCGGAGTGGTGATTCTAGTACAGGAGCCGTCGTTGAGGAGGCAAGGTTCGCCTGTCAGCAGGAACTGTTCTAGTATGTTTCCATTCCTGTTGTATGAGACCCCCAGGTAGGGTTTTGTGCGTTGATATCGCCACATATGACGTTTGGAAGAGTAAGGTTAGATATTAAGTTATCCCAAAAGCTTATGGGGAGTACAATGTTTGGAGGGCAATAGATATTTACAACTGTGAGATGCTCAATTTTGAATCCAAGTATATTAACTCTATCTGGGGCCGATTTAAGTTTATTTCGGTGAATAAAAGGCTGTTTCCTATAAGTGAGGCAATACCGCCTCCTCGAGTATTTTTGTCCTGTCTAAGAATATCAAAGCCGGATATTTTCAGCCAAGTTTCTGAAAGAAAGATGATATTAGAGTGATATCCCTCTATAAGATGTTTAAGATTGTCTGTGTTGGTAGAGATAGATCTAATGTTCCACTGTAAGATTTTGAATGTTGGCATTGGATAAGTAAACAGGTCTGATAAATCATATGTAGTTAACAGAGGAATATTAGCTTCCTCTCAGTTCGTTATGGACAAAAGATTAAACGTTATCATTGGTTTTATTTTTATTGTGTGAAAGATTAGATTCTGAAGAACTAGTTGGTTTGCTATTCGCCAAAAATTTCCTAAAACTCCTAACAAACTCAGATTCTTGGTTTTTGGATACTCGCTGGGAAATTAACTTGAGCAAGTCTTTATCAGATTTTTCGGATTAGTTAATAGGGCCCTTCCCACCTACACTCAAGAGTTGACGACTGAATGGGACACTCAAGTCTCGAATCAAAAGTATTAGTGTAAAAGGCAATTCTGCGTGGACGTTGGAACGTAGCTGGCGTGCGGGAGCAACGACGGTTTTGAACGCACTCCAACCGAACGTCAAGAGTGTCAGTGTGAATCACAGTTATGCGTGAGGTTAGAAGTGAGGTTAGAAACGTAGATCGCTGCGTTCATTTTAGTCGTTTTCTCTCTAGTGCCTCGTGCAAACTGTGCTCAGGACGTCTAGACATGGCAGACAGCAGATGCTGGAGCAGGAAAGTGTTAACAACCATCATTGAAATGTACAGAGAAATGCCCTGCCTATGGAAGATCATATGAAGAGAATATCTCAACAAAAATCTGAAAAATCAAGCTTACGACAAGCTGGTTGAATTTTGTAAACCTATTTTTCCCAGCGCGAACCGGGATTTCGTTTACAAAAAAATCCAAAGCCTTCGTGGAGCATTTAGAAAGGAATCTAAAAAAAAGTCGGATTCAATAAGATCGGGGAAAGGTGCAGAAGACATTTACACGCCCACCCTCTGGTATTACGATTTGATGATTTTCACAACGGACCAGGAAAAACCCAATCATAGTATCTCGAATATTGTCGATGAAGGAGAGGAGATTGAGGACGATCCACCTCCTGAAGCAGAAAATACTGGAACACAAAACATGGACGAATCCGAACTTGCGGAACAAGTAAAAATAATAATAATAATAATAATAAGTAGATAAACATTTAATTAAACTATAATCACCATTATAGTTAAGGTGAAGGGAATCATATAGGAAAGAGTGAAGGATTTCTTGAAATATTTTTAATAAACACTTCGTAGAAGTTTGAAGATTTTTGAAATTATTGAATAGAAATCATTAGTATAAATTAGTTAAAATACAACATACAAATCACGTTTCTTCATTTTGTAGTAAAGAAGAGTAGAAATGAAAAGTACCTATATTTTAAAAATTGAACGCACACATCACGCTCTACCTGCTTTCAACATATCTTCCTGCCATGGAACACTTCCTTCTTTACAAAAATATTCCTTGTATGCATCTCTATTTTGTTTGGCCGAGTTAGCGGAGTTTCTTGGTGGAGCACATTGTAAGTTGCAGTTCTACTCTGTCATGAAATGTGATGTCCGACAAATCTTCTTTATCGAGTGATGCAGGTGTTATATATCCACAACTTTGTCTTCGTAGGAAGTTATGTAAAAAGCATATAGCGCATACGATATAGGAAATACTGGCCACTTTCATATTGATTGGAGTATGAAGCACTCGAAGTTAATATGCCGAAAGTGTTTTCGACGACGTTTCGACCCCTTGACAGCCTATAATTGAAAATTCTTTTGTCATGATCCAAATCCTGTTGAGGGTACGGCTTCAAAAGATTTTTTTTCAAAGCAAATCCCCCAAAAATACGAAGTTTAAATTGTTTACATTTTCATTATTTTCTGGCAAATGTAACTGTTTACTGTTTAATCTCTCGTAGAAATGCGTGTACTCGATTATTCCACCGTCTGAAATTCTTCCATTTTTGCCAACATCTATAAAAATGAACTCATAATTCCAGTTGACCAAAGCCATCAGCACAATACTGTAATAATTCTTGTAGTTGTAGAAGTAAGCACCTGAATTAGGAGGGGGGACGATTCTTATATATATATATATATATATATATTTTTGTACCTAAACATAAAACCCATAAGTACGAAATGTCACCCATGTACCAATGCATTAGAGTATTTAACCATTTGCCCCAACATATTCAATCTCTTAGTGTGAGTAGTTTTAGGAGGGCGGTTAAGGCTCTGTTATTGCGGGGGTGTTATTATCCCGTTAATGATTATTTATCTGATAATTTTGCTGATAGTTAAGGTATGACTGTGTAATTTTATGACTTGTCCTATACATGTAAATGTCTAAAAGGATCAATAGAATATTAGTATTATTATTATTATATGTTTACCATCGATAGCGCCACCACAGTTGACAAATTGCCACCGATCTTCGAATCCCTTCCCTATTTTTTTCCATTCGTCCTTAGCAGTTGGGAACTGAGAACAAACATAATTACAAAAAGTACAGTTATTGAGCGTTTCGTGAAATGAAATAAAAACAAATAAAATAACGAAATAGGTAACAAAAATTTAAAAATTAATGAATAAAATCAAATATTAATAAAATGTATAAATATCGGAATGAATGATTTTCTCAGATGTGCCGGTAAGCATTTCGTTTCAACATTTTTCAAAATTTAAATTACAGGGAAACCAGACTGTTATGACGACTGAGATACCCCGGAGACCCACAGCTATAGCACCAAACAAGACTGCGAAAAAGAAAAAACGAGAGAACATTGAGATTGAAACTTTTTTGCGGACATGTACAAATGCTTTACAACAACCGGACCACAGCAAAGTTGACATAACTGAGGTTGAGGCAACTGGAATCAAAGTCGGTAAACAACTGGAGAGAATTGAACCCCGCCAAGCTATTTACGCAGACAGTCTTATTACTGAAGTTTTGAAAAGAGGATTACTAGGAACATTACAACCGGAAACAAGTTTGTATGACAATCAGTCACGATATTCATACAATTCACCAGCCATGCACTCTTCATCAAATTTTTCTTCAAACCAATCATCGTTGGGTACTGACCATCAACCCTCAGAAGTACGAACCTACTTCACTTCATTTGGTGATAACACTTTTGATGATTGTGTTTCCCACCCTAAATAATCTTCAATTATTGTAAAAAGCCTGTTACACAAATAACGTCAGTAATACGTCAAGAATAATTCCAGTAATTTCGTTCTCCTAGTTTTGTAAGTGATTTTATAACAGCTTATTTCATAGGTACACATCTGCCGTTATGGTCGATATTTACGAAGTTACTTTAAAAATTGAACAAACCATAAAACATTTAACATTGTTCACAGAGACATAATTTATTTCAAAGAAATTAACTTTGTCAAATAAAAAAACAAATACCACACGTTGTTTGCACTTACCTTCAAGTATTCTCCTCGTAGAACCTCGTACAATGCCTTGCAGGTTTCCGGAATAATTGCTGACAGTAAAGAAACTGAGATGCCAGTAGTGAATTTGAGATCTTCATAAGAACGCCCAGTTGCCAGAAACCTCAAAGTGGCAGTAAGACGTTGCTCTGCAGGTATGCTAGCTCTCATCACTGTATCTTTTTTCGTGATCCTTTCTTTTACTAAATCGAATGTAGAACCATCCATTCTCAGGTAATTCCTGAAGTCGTCCGGGTAATTCTCCCTCAGTTCCCGAAGGAGTGGTCTATCATTGAATTCTACTCTAAACTTCTTCACCCAAATACGACGTTTCCTTCCTAATTTCTTCCGCACATACACGAAACAACTAACACCAGCCAAAACAACAGCCCGTTCGTTATTATTGCTCCTTACTACAGCCATATCAGGATAGCACTGATGACGCTTGGGCGTGTGGTGAAAATTTTCCAATTTTTCCCCCTTCCACACGCCACTCAGAAGAGAGGAAGTTTATCCTTTACAAGTACACTTTTGAGTGGACGAACCTAGGTGCCGCGCCTTCGTGCGGTTAAGAGTGTGGTGTCCAAAATCAACCTACTCTTGCGTGGCCCACTCTTGAACGGCAGACGCCTGACCGACAGTTCTGAGCGCACGCAAGAGCGGGAAGACAAAAATTTGGAGTGTGGAGTTTTAACCGCACTCAAACTTCGACTCAAGAGCATGATACAAAGAATACAAGATATGATCTTCCGGCGAACGAAAATGAGACCAGTTTGCGCACCGCGTCATCTGGAGAGGAATCTCTGGCGCGTAAATTGAATTTCAAACAACTTCGGGTTTTAACATAATGCGAATTGTATCTTCATAGAGATTTTTTATCAGATATACGTTATTTTGAGGCAACTTTTCTAATTGAATTGATTCAGCTAAGAACATAGCAATAATTGATTAATATTTTGAGAATCATTCCAGATTTTAAACACAAAAATTCTGGTTTCATTTGAATTATATTTTTCATGAGGCTGAAGGACCTAAGTTCGATGGCCAATAAAGAACTGTTATTATTTTGTTTTTCATGAGGAAAATTTTGTAATAGAATTGATTTAGCCAGGAATGAAGCAAGTATTTATTCATATTTTGTGACTCATTTGTCTGATTTCGAACGACAAATTTTTTAATTTGAAGAATACTCTTAATTTATGATGTACATATTATTCTCCACTCAATGTTATATTCATTTAGCCACTGATAAATGAATGTAATAAATTCTCAGCCATTGTTGTAATTGAATTTGATATTGTCATCAAAATATCAGTCTTTAATACAATTGAATTTGTTCAAATCTGGCTTATTTTTGAGAAACTTTATTTTCTGAGACATTTTATTGCACTGACCAAATCAGTCTTTAAAATAATTAATTGTTGAAAATAGCATGAAAATATATGAGACCGGCTGAAGGACCTCGGTCGATTGCCTGTTGACTTTGTCAATAAAGATCTGTTAGAAGTAATACATAAGACGTATCATAAAGAGCTCTCAAGAATTCTCTATTTTTATTATCTACAGTAAGTACTTCAGGATTATTGTAGTTAAAGACAAAGGAACAGAAGAAAGAACAAATATATTTTGATATTTTCCTATATTGCTGTAAGAAGATTGACACAATTAAAAAATGTTTCGGACTACAGGCTCCCAACCCCAAAACTTGAACTGCATTGTACAAATAAATGTAGTAATCATTTCAATTAAAAAATGGAAAATAAATTGAAAATTATCAAACGAATAATACCGACAGTCAAAAATTTCCTAAAACTATTGTTTCCAAGTTCAGAATCACAATTCTACAAATATTTTATTAATTCTTTCCTTCAAAATGCACAAAATTGAAAAATTCCACAATTTGTTAGCAACAATATCAATATTTACATATACAATGTTGAATGAATGAAAATAAAATAATGTTTCATTTAGAAAATAAGTTTGTCCTTCTGTTCTCTTCAAAGATAAACACATGCTGTCTTCTTGGAATCAAGTTCTTATTTTTCAATTCTACACATTTTCATCCAATAATAGCTGATGTCATTTGAAATCTCGAGTTCAACGAACAATTGAATGAAGAATCATTTTTCAATAGAATGCCTTTTTGAAAACTTAGTAGGTAGATCCTTTTTTCTGTTCATTCGTAGTGTTTAAATTGTTGCTGCCTTTTTCTCTAAAATATCGTTTCGAAGAAGCATAATCCTTATGCTAATTCTATTCCTTGCATCTTCTTCGGGCACTCTTGCATTACAGTAATCAAACCATCAGTCATTGACCTAAAATCAACAAATCGTTCCATAATTTTAGGAGAAAATGTGACAAAATTTCTCTTACAATTAAAGATAAAACAGCACTGCATCCAGTTATTATCATCAAATTTTCCTAGGACTCCACATCTCAAAAATTACCCTAGAGTTTGAATGTGAAAAAAGTTTCGTTTTGTAGCAAGCTTGCCTTTCTGACCCACTCCCATTCAATGATTCAGAAGATATTTTGTGAACTACATTCAATTTATATCCACCCGCTATAATGATATCGTCATATGAACGAAATATGTATTCGACAAGTTAATAGTCAATTCCCTATGAAGTACTCAATTTTCTTCACCCAGCTCTGACACTATTGCTGATAGAAAAGCCTGCATTTTCAGCAAGCACAGCCATTTTGAGTGATTTCTCTGTTTTATCTGCTCTGATCTTCAGCAACAGCAAGCAGTTTCTTAAAGATTCGATCGGTACAGTTTCATCGTTAACCTAGTTAACAAATGAATCTGATGTGACATCATAAAAGATTTTTTTTATGTATCCTTCTATAAATCTGGAATTTGCATTAACCTTTTCCTTTTATGAGCATTCGTACCCAACTTTCTTGATATGTGGGGATAATGATGATAACACCTCAATTTCATAGATAGGTGTTCGTGATGATGAATTCTGGACTTATTCAATCATCAGCATTTAAGTAATCACTACAAATAAATATTGTTATAATTTCTTAATGATTCAATCCCCTAATTTTCTAATTACTCACTTAGTAAAAGAATTTGATATGAACAAATTTATAACGTATGCTTCTATCGAGGCTTCTGTCAACATGATTTTACTTTTTGTAACTCAATGATTATTTTGGAAAAGAAAGATTTACTGTAAGTACTGCATCTTCTTTCAAAAAATTACACTCTTTAGATGACGATCTTGTGGGCTTAAACTGCAAATCTGTAACATAACCGTTTCCTGAAAAATGTTTCGAACATCTTCTGCTGATTGAAGGAATGACTTCGTCATTTTGTTTACAGCCATTATCCCAGATTTTGATGATTTCTGGGTTTCTTGGAAATCGAAAGAAAATGGTATTTTGATCGAACATTTTGGGCTGATTATCGCTGGTACACAAAGCTACTTCACATCTCATATTTGAAATTTGCTGAAACAAATTGTTGTCGTGGCCGTTTCAGAACAAAAAATAAGAAAGAACTGTAAAAATACCTCCATATCTTTCAAAAGTTAGCGACGATAACTTATTTTGTAACATTATTCCTGAGAAAAGCCATAACAAATCTTGCAGATGACAGATGTTTGAATTTGTCGGGATTGTTTACTCTCCAGGTGACGTCACAGCAAGATGCGCAAGATCATATCTTGAGGATACAGTAAAACGCAAATGTTTTCGGCAACGTTCGTATCTGTTCGTGCATCTCCGATATCGAAATTAAAAAATTTGTAACTTCGATCCTCCTAACCTAACCTAACGGTCAAAGATTATAAAGTATACTCTATAATCTTTGCTAACGGTCTATCTGTCATTCTGTTTTTGAATATTGCAATTATAAGAGACGAAGATATTTAACATTTACTAAAATCTGTAGAGCAGATAACTCGATCCAGTCATCAATTCGCCAATTTCGAAGAATTAGCAGTCTGGAGAAACTTTGGAAACAAAGAAGTGGATTACTGTTACCATTCAACTAGAAAAGATAAGAAAGGCGAGACAATTATTATATGTAATTGTACTAGAAGTGACACGAGAGGTATTAATTTTCTTTTATAATGTGGGAGAATCTTGTATAACGTATTTGATTTTTTTTAAGGATCTATTTCCAACAGCAAGGTACGTCAAATGAAAACAGGGGGTACTTCAAAAATTAAAGGAATGTGTCCATCAAGAATCGAAGCTAGAATTCTTATTAATAGGTGAATACTCTAAAACCCAGAAACAAATTTTTAGAATTTAATCAATTTCATTGTGTTTTAGAGCCTTCTGATGAGGAATTGATGAAGAGCATTAAATTGCTGGACGAAGGAAGTATGAAGGAATTGAAAAGATGGCTGACAGCTCTCATAGAGAGTAACGGAGAAATATGCAAAAAAAGAAGAATAGAAAAACAAACTTATCATCCTAAGAAGAAATAGTGTGTTCCAAAGAGATTTGATAGCGACTTAATTTCAATGGAAGTAGTAGAATAATTTCAGATTTTTATCAAGCATATTATATATTTATTTTTCTTTCAGAAAAGTTGTCATATGAGTATTTCGATGAGATGATTCTTATTCAAGAGATGCATTCTAGAAAAGAGGAAAACTTGAAGGACTTTCATCATAAAATTATGTACTAATGTGATTTTTCTCCGTCAAATTTATATCCCTTCTCAAACTTTTATAATAATAACAATGTATATTATTATTCTTCAATTGGAATGGAAAAAGCGCTCAAGTGAAAGTGTTTTTTGCTTGAGTGAAGGTTTTCTTCTTGGTTCTTTTGCTTCACAAGCTCAAACCGAGAAAAAAAAATAAATTCCATTTTCACAATATGTTTTATTATTTGTTTAGTATATATGAACAATTCTAAATTCTCAAGAAAAAAGTACTTTCAAAGTTTTCCTGGCAATTTTCGTTTTGAATTCTCTACTGAAATCTATATCCCAATTGTAATTGTTTGCAATAATAATATGGAATGTGATAATTGGATGACCACCCAATCATCACATTTTATATTGACTAATACACCTCACATCCTATTTAGATCAAATTCTTGATAAATAAACAGTAAATATGATAGATATAGTAAGTAGATGATATACGATAAATTTCCTTGGACAAAATTCTATTTCAGAATTTGAAAGGTGCAAGTAATGCTTCAAGGTAAACTATTTGAATATGCCTGCTGACGAATAATTTACATTTATTTTTTGATTACATTACATTTTTCTTGGTAGGGATATACTGAAAATGAGTTCATTATTCAATCAATCCAGTACCTAATCCACTGAAGCTTTCGGTACCTACGTAAAATACTTTCATTTGACAAATATGAGAAATTAAATCCTCTTATATAATTCCGTAGATAATATACGATAAATCTCGTTTAGACAAAACTCTTTTTCATAATTTGAAGGGTGCAAATAATGCTTCAAGGTAAACTATTCGAATATGCCTGCTGAGGAATACTTCTCAGTTATTGTTTGAATATATTACATTTTTCTTAGTAGGAGTATACTGAAAACAGGTTAATTATTGAATCAGTCTAGTACCTAATTCACTGAAGGTTTCGGAACTTACGTAATATAAAACTTTTATTTGCCAAATATGAAAAATGAATTTCTGTCAGATTTCCCGAGCTGATTGCCGAGTCAGGATTGTTTATCAGTTCAAATTTGAAATCATCTCTGTTTGAAATCCAAGTGTCAAAATCAGATGTTTGCGATGCGATGACAAACCTACTAGCGCGCCGGTCTGTTTTCGCTTCACTTCGGAATACTGTAACTCTGGGATTTATTTGCGTTTTATTGTACCTATCCTCATATCTTGTATTCCTTGTATCATGACTCAAGAGTGTCGCGTTCAGTCGTCGACTCTTGAGTGTACGTGTGAGGGGCCCTAATGAAGGGGTTGGGATGTATGTTGGTTTTTGGGGTTGAATTGGAGATAGCGGGAGGGACAGGTGAAGAAGTTGGTCATCATGTGCTTCCCTGTTATAGCCAGGGGGTTGAGGATTCTTTTTTTTACTTGCATCGCATAAGCGGTTTTTGGTTGTTGAGATTGGAGGAGAGAGGCTCTATTTTGCACTGAAATAAGGGTAACATCTTGTGGTGAATTGCATCTATTTTGCTGTTGGATCAGAGGGGGGAATGAGGTTGGACAGGATACTGGATTTATCGGATTTGCATTGGGATGGTTATCGCCATAAGATTTCGGAACCAATTTCACGGCCTTAAGTAAGAGATATTTTCCAATGCAATTAAGTTCTTAATTTGTGTTTGCCTAGTGTATTCGGGACAGCTTCTGTCTGTGGTAGCGTGATCACCTTAGCAAAACACACATTTGGGATTGGATTTATTGGGGCATTCTATTTCATCATGTCTCTCACCACATTTTCTGCATCTTTTTGATGCTTCTGGGGAATTGCATTTTGCTTTAGTATGACCGTATCTCAAGCAATTGTAGCATTGTACTACCGGACCTACATGTAGTGACACATTTCCTATTACGCCAAAAATAGCTATCTTGTCGGAATGTCGCAGGTGGCTTCTTGATACGTGTACACCAGCCCAGTGCCCCCGAATGCGTTACATTAGCTTTGTTAGCGGGTCGAGTTCCGAACCATTGCAGAACTCTACCCAAGACATTAATCGATTTCAAGCGAATAACCGGTTATCATTGGTAATTACCAACTGCATTCAAGTGCTTTTGGTCATTCAGACAGGTCATTCATTTGAGTAAGGGCTATAACCAAAGGAATAACCAACAATAACTGCGGTATTTACCGGTTATTCGCTTGAAATCGATTATTGTGTAGAATCGCTTTCTAAATTGTGCTCAAGCGCAGATCGACTTACACCGATAACGAATCGGTTCCAAGAGTTCCGGGGTTGAAGCAAGAACTGGTAGTTCCAAATTGATTCTTACCTGAGTTTTATTTGTTGTTGTGTCTCGTAAATGTGAGACATATTTTTTATTCATAATTAATCGTCAAGGGACGGAGATCTTAAGGAAATATCAAGAGTTGATGAAGTCCCAAAAATATAGCATATTTTGAAGAGGTGTGTTCCTAGACTTTACCGATGCACAATTATTCAACATTTTCGACTGGCCAATATAGCTAAGGAATTTTATCATGAAAATAAACACACAGACCTTTTTTGATTCCAAGAACGTTCGCAGTGAGGTTAGGTCAAAATCTATTCGAAAATATAGCCCAGTTTATTAATTCTGGACTTGGTAACGAACCGGTTCGGAATTGGACCTGCGAACAAACCTATTGAGAACTCATTCACCTTATAACTTTATTATAAATAAGTTTTCTTGGTTGAGATTGTTATATTTTCTGTTGATGAATATAACCTGAGATATACCTATTTCCCCTCAAAACTGATAAAATTGGAAATAGAGGAAAATGGCCTCACAGGCCAACTGCGCCCGTTGATGTTACAGTTAGAGGTATTCGATTAATCGAAATAATCGATGTTTTGATAACATAATCGATGTCTTTTTTAATCGATATTTCGTATGTTGGATTAATCCTATAATCGATTTTTATTTCAACGAAATTTTCACCACATAACCAGTAACCACTCGTCGACTTCCATTCAGAGCTCATCATTGTACAACATTCTCCAATGAGTCCAATCAAAGTCTTAAATTTTTTTTACTGGCAGGATGAACACTATTGCACATCCCAAGGTGAACAAAAATTGTAATGAACGCTATAAATTTTATTTTGGCTGTCAAACTACAAAATATTCATGTTTTTAATAACGATTGATCGGTATATCGATTAGTTACATGCCAAAATTAATCGATGTCGTTTGTTTGGATACCCATCCCCAGTAAGAGATATAAAAACAACCAAACACAAACATAGCAGGAAGCAGGCCTAAGTTGTTGTTGTCTTGTTCCCCTCATCTGCTCTCGTACCATGCACAAGGTGGTACGGCTGGTGGGGTGTAGAGATGGTGTGGGGGGCGGAGCGGTAAACGAACTTTCGGGCCTAAGCGTCGCTATTCGCTATTTCCCTAATGCTGAACTGATGGCGACACACTTCCCCTCTCCCTTTCCTTGTTGGGAATTTGGTAGTATTCAAGATTCACCACAAAATTCATCTCTATTTCTATTATATTTGAGAGTGTGCCGAAGCGTATTGTTTGGATTTTTAACTTAGCATGTAATTTAAGCAGTACGGTGAACAAACAGTTATTTCGCCTTCTTGTTCGGTTTGGAGTTTATCTGTTCCGTTATTTGTGTCCAACTGTATGAATTCTAAATTGGTGTGTTTCATTGTTTTTTCGTGACATTGAAGCTATCCATTGTCGAAGTGAAAAACTCATGGTTACCCGGTGAGAGGTGAGTCTCAGTTCATTTTTATTATGATAGTTTGAAGCAAATATTAAAAAGTTTGATGAATAATTATTCGTTTCTAATAAAGAACTTCCAAACGGGTTTGAAAATTAAAATTTTTTATATTTCACATCAGCTAGAGCCAGACAAAAATTATGCTGATTTGCGTATTCCTTTTGTAAGAATAATTTTGAATGATGGGAAAGACTAAAATATGAATGTTGAACGACTGAACTGAAGGATGTGATTCTCCTTCAGCATACAAAAAAATACTCGTTGCTAAAGTGCAACCTACAACCAGATACAGTTTATCTTTTCCTTTGAAAATATTTAAACATAATGTGTCATCAATGAAATTCGTTAACCACTCGTTACTAGATGAAATTTTAAAATCTGCTTGGGATATTTCCTTGACGTCACAATTAAAAGATGAAAAATGCGCAATATAATACGTCTTTCCGATGTCTTTATAATACAAAGGGTCCGAAATTAAACTATTTGTAAAATTTCTATTTGGTTTGTTCTGCAATTACTGACCAATGGACTTGATTTTCCAGAATTTTCCTAATAATTGGCGGTTTTAGATAGTGTTTATAATAGTGTTTATTTGTAGAATTTTTGCAAAACATACAGAATAATAATAGAAAAATTACAAACAATTCAGAAATAAACAAGATGAAATCCACTAAAACCGAAGTTGTGCGTGGACACCCCCATCCCTACATTACTCCTAAAACACAAACAAACTATACAATTGAGAAAAGATTTTGAACCCACTGTTAAACTGAATATCACATTTTAAATCTCTTACAAAAGTTTCATGTTATTTTTTCTTTAAATTTCTTCCTTCGAAATTCTATGCTGCTTTCTCACATCATCTTATGAATGAGAAAATAATAGCATCTACAATAATTATGGATGTCAGCTGCTTGTAACCAAACTATGAACAACTTGTCTCTTCATAGTGAACACAAAGTCTTTAAATATCTTCTTGATTAGGTTATTAATTTTATATATGTATGCCTTATATGCATATATCCTGTATTTTATTCTCACTCACTTTTCAATGCAAACTTGATGAATCCAACCATCATGTTTATCGCACTGTACCCAAGAAGGTGTGAAATCTAGATTCCCTCTTTTGCAATAAGCTTTCAACGCAAGCCCAAATTATTGTGAGGTTGTTTGACCTTTTTCTTCCAAATTTCTTGAGAAGCGAGACCTATGTTGGTTTTATCCTCAGTTTGCCCTTTACAACATCGTTTCCTAGAAAGGTCGTAATTGACTCTTTCAAAACGGACAGAAGATGATTCCTGAGTTTTCTAATTATGCGGGAGCACTGTTGACGCATTACTTTTTTAGCTAATATATTTTTCACTATTCCGGAATATGTTTCTACAGGGGCATTACTAAACCTTTCTCTATTTTCTGATAAGAGACCTCTCCATAAAGAAAGTAAAGGGACATAATGTGAGATGAATTTTTGGAAAAATTTAACATTTTGGTAATCATTTTCTTCGCCCATATCAAGAATCAGAATGGATTTCAAATTCAAGCAAAACTGTTTAAAAAACTGGCAGAAAGCAGTGGACTCGTAGTTTTCTGTTGTATATATGTCCGAAACCCGTTTTTGCTTGTTAAACATTCCTCAAAATTATCCATTTCTTCCCCACAGCACAACTTCAATAAGGACTCAAATTCATTGGAAAAAACTGTATTTTTAGTTTCCGCATTCGTTATTATGAAAAAACTTCTGAACCACTCACAAAACTGTCCCCAATCGTTTATATTATATGCCGCACCTAAAATTTCTTTCATGTGTCGTCCGACTTGAAAATTTTCATAATAACGATCTACATCAGCTGCCATTAATTTGAACATATGAAAGCAACATATTATGCAACTGAACCTTATTTGAAGGAGAGAGTTTTTGGCTCCACTTTCTCTTATGCCCAATGAGGGAACATAGATACAAATTTTCTGTCGAGTTTTGACATTGAGACAGAATACAGTCATAGACATATGATCGATCTGAAGATCAGTAATATAATAAATTATATATTTTGATTTTGTTATGACTATTTGAATGGAAAATTACATGGAGAAATGAAATAGATCATCACATATGGCGATTGATAACTTTCACAACATTTGACGTATGTTGGGTTGCCTATTCTTAGGAGACGAATAAGATGAAGTGTTCTATCTGAATATTATTTATATTATTATGAATTTTGAACGAATCGAATAAACTAATACTACTATTGTATTGTCTCTCGCTCATGCCGAATTTTCTATAAATGGCATTAACTGTTATCAATGGAAAATTTAAGAAAAACAATTCTGTTCACATTTTGAATTGTCTGTCTAGGCAAAATTGAAATTTTCAAAAATTAATATCTCCGGAACGGAGGGGTCTACACAAATGAAATTTGTTTCAGAGAATTTCTTATTGCTGAATGATTTCATGAAACAATCATAAACGATATCGACTCCTGGCCACATTTTAAATTATCCCTCTCTCAAGGCAATATTGAAATTTCCAAAAATTAATATCTTCAGAACGGCGAGGTCTACACAAATGAAATTTGTTTCAGAGAATTTCTTATTGCCGAATGATTTCATGAAAAAATCTTGAACGATATCGGCTCCTGGCCACATTTTAAATTATCCCTCTGTCAAGATAATATTGAAATTTTCAAAAATTAATATCCTCAGAACGGAGGGGTCTACACAAATGAAATTTGTTTCAGAGAATTACTTATTGCCGAATGATTTCCTGAAAAAATCATGAACGATATCGGCTTCTAGCCATATTCTAAAATATCCTTCTGTCAAGATAAAATTGAAATTTTCAAAAATTAATATCTTCAGAACGGCGAAATTTGTACCAGAGAATATCTTATTGCCGATTGAATTTATGAAAAAGTCATGAAGGATATTAACGCCTGTCCACAATTAAAATTTTCCATCTGTGTAGGCAAAATTGAAATTAAAGATCAAAAAAATTTGAATCCGATAGGTTTTTAGAAATTAGAAACATTCAAGCGATTTACAATGATTCAAAAATGTGAATATAAGATGAGTCGAGAGGAACAGTCCAAACTCCAGGAGCGTATTACTGTACACGTGAAAATAATTAAGGAAACTCATATGTTCTTATACGATTCGTTTTGGAAATATAATGTTTTAAAGTAAGATTTATTCCTACACTTCACAATATATTCAACAGAAATATTATCATTGATAGTTTACACAATGTGACGAGTCAACTGATATAATCATTACACAAAATGTATTCAAACTACAACACCCTGTATCTCTAAAACAAATGAGAATCGTTCAAGAACGTCTGACTTTTTTTGAATAATTTTCACGTGTACAATACGCTCTTGGAGTTCGACCTGTTTTTCCTGACATACCTGTATAATAAAGGATAACAGATTCCTTTGAATCACAGATCCCGGAATCTGTTATCCTTTAAGGCCTTGGTTCCTCGAAGTTCACCGGATATTGCTGTTTCACGGCATCCATCACCGATTCGCATATATCGATGCCGTTTTTTCGGCAATGACGCCTCCACAGATACTCGCAGAGCCGATCTGCGTAATGTTCATCGCAGAAACGGCTGCGTCCCCTGAAGAAATCCTTGGCAGGGCGCCAAGTTGCCTCAATCCTTTGTGTGTGGGTGCCATCCTCAGCTGCAGTTGAATAAAGCAATGAATATAAAACACAGTTTTTCCTTGAATAATACTAACCAACAAAACGGTGCTCAGGGTCATTATGGTTCACCTTCATGTGAACATACGGAGGATTCACAGGGACATTCTCTAGCCCATTGTTTGCTCGCCATGAATTAGTGTGGATCACTGATCCAGGGGCGACATACTTCAAAATCTCTCCGTGGAGAGTGGCTGCATCTCTCTGCTGCACCACCACCATCCGTACTTCATCTTTCTGGTCAATCATCCCCAGAACCCATGACCCCTGTAGGATACGGCCCCGCTCATATTTACGGTGCCCAAATAAACTTTCGTCTATTTGGACTATGATGTCAGGGCCACCTATAGGGGGAAGGTTGGCGACCAGATGATTAAAATAATCAATCACCATTTCCCGAGAATATCGGATCCTGAAAGGAAAAAATATGAACAACGAATGAGTATTATGCTAGTATTTATTCAGGTAATCATGCAGTTTACACAAGTAAGATTGAAAGCCGAATTTACGCATGCGCAAACAGTGACAATTTGCGATTTTGTTGCCAGATTGTGCGTTCATTATATCTCTAGAATCCTTGGAATTGTAGAGAAGGTTACACTTTATTTAGTACTCGATGCTGTTATCATTTTCTTTTCCAGCTCATGATTTTGAATCTTTAGAAAATTAATAAGAACTATCGGGAATAACATAATTTTATAGCTATTCTTCATGTTAACAATATATATATATATATATATATATATATATATATATATATATATGTCGTTTAGGTCGTACTACGCCGTCTTCCGACACCTAACCTCCACTCTTCCCTGTTTAACCATAGTTCATCTGGTAGTTCTCTCTCCCTCAATTCCCTATCTATTCCTTCCCGCCAGCTTGTCCTAGGTCTGCCTCTTCTATTTTTTCCTTGTGGTGTCCACTGAAATACCTGTTTTGGGATTCGATTTTCGGGCATTCGTTGTAAATGCCCAAACCATATAAGTTGCCTAGTCTTGATATCGTCAATGATCGTATGCTCGATATCCATTATGTCCCTTATTCTAGTATTTGTTATTCGTTCTATCCTTGATTTTCCAGCGGATCTCCTCCAGTAATCCATCTCGGTTGTCAGTAGCATGTTTTCTGTTCTCTTTTTCAGCGGCCATATCTCACATCCATACGTTATTATGCTCTTTATTATAGTTTTGTATATAACACATCAAAAATTTGCTTCGAAATAAAAATGATATGAACTAGGCATACGATCACATAAGATTAACACGTATTAATTGAATGGATTATCTAGCTTATTGAATTATTTCTTAATCAAACCATCAAACAGCAGGTATTTGAATATTCCCCTTGTGGAGGAAATTTCAGATATTTGCAGTTTTCAGTCGTAAAGGAAAACTGATAACGAATTCTTGTCACCCACTCCCATTGTGAAATTTTCGCTTTGAAATGTTTTCAAATAAAAGTTTCTACAAATAAAACAAAACAAAATGTTATTTAGTTATTCTTCCTGTTTCGTCGCGCTTTGATAGATAACAAGCACAAAATTCAACTTAGAAATGAATATCAATCAGTATCGCAAGGATCACTACACCAATAAATCTTGTTTTAGTCGTATGCAATATTATAAAATGATAGAACGGAAATCGGGACGGAAATCAACTTCATATGTCAAATTCTTCCAATACAAAGTAAATATCCCAATCTGGCAACGTAGCTACGGATTACGCCGAGGTCTCTCGCATCAACTTGTGTTAACTGCATGTTTACCTTTATTCAAACTTAAATAACAGAACAACTCTACAATCGCTTCACAGTCGATCATCAATAAACTATTGAAGTATGAATAGTTGAAGAGAATGGAAATGAAATTGAACTCACCAAGACGCCGTTGTTGCGGAGCTTAGTCCCGACTTTCTTCTCAAACTTCTGAGAAGAGCCTCGGTTTGCTCGTAGGACAAATCCCACGAATAACAGAACATAAGACTGGAAAATAAATACATACTGAAATGCTTGGATATGCGTGGCGTGATTTATACTTACGCAAGGGCTACATGAGTTTCCAACCTGGTCTCCTCGAAAAAGGAGTTCTTTGCACCAGATACCGTTTTGCTGCAGCGGCTTCTGGTACAGCGGAATCTGCCATGAGCCCTATCTTTATAAAGTCTCATCCTGTCGTTTCTATGGACAGGGCAATTCATGAAGTTGGCCAATAGACCCCTCTCCCGGCAGAAATCATCTGCTTCAAGGGCAGTATGGGGTAAATCTAGAATGGTTAAATTCAACATTTTACCGGTATCACGATCTCACTGACACACTAGATAATAAAGCTGAATGTGGAATGAGTGGATTGCGCATAATCATGGTGGTGTAATATTAAAGTATTGACCTACCCATTGGATACGAAAGAACTACAAACTTGGTAGTAGTGCTGCAGAGAGATCCAGCCACTCTCCACCTCCACGGGGAGATTATGAAATATTTTGCACCTGCGTCAGTGATCCACACTGATGCAATTCTTGTTTTTTAATTATTACACTGTTTCGAAATATATTTTCATTTTTTCAATTTGTTCATCTTTTTTGCCCAAAATCAAAGGAAATTCTAATTTCTAATAACCTAGCAGATTTTAATTTTTTTGAATTTCAATTTCAATTTTGCCTACATAGATGAAAAATTCCTAATGTGGACAGGAGCCGATATCGTTCATGATTTTTTCATGATATCATTCGGTAATAAGAAATTCTCTGAAACAAATTTCATTTGTGTAGGTAGACCCCTCCGTTCTGAAGATATTAAGTTTTGGAAATTTCAATATTGCCTTGACAGCAGGATAATTTAAAATGTGGCCAGGAGCCGATATCGTTCATGATTTTTTCATGAAATCATTCGGTAATAAGAAATTCTCTGAAACAAATTTCATTTGTGTAGACCCCACCGTTCTGAAGATATTAAGTTTTGGAAATTTCAATATTGCCTTGACAGCAGGATAATTTAGAATGTGGCCAGGAGCCGATATCTTTCATGATTTTTTCATGAAATCATTCGGTAATAAGAAATTCTCTGAAACAAATTTCATTTGTGTAGACCCCTCCGTTCTGAAGATATTAAGTTTTGAAAATTCCAATATTGCCTTGACTAGGGATGGAACCGGACCGGATCCGGATTACTGAATCCGGCCGATCCGGCCAAATTGGCCGGAATTCCGGTCCGACCGGATTTATATGAAAATCCGGCCGAATTTTTCACAATTTGAATAGTATATTATACAACGAGCGGAAATGTAGGTCATAACGCAGATGTATGAATGAATAGTTTACTTGAATGCTATACTTTTTCTAATGGAGCCCACAGACTTCGTGCCGATTCGCCGATTTGAATCGCCGATTCGAATGGCCGATTTGGATCGCCGATTCTGATCGCCGTACCGTTTTGCTCACAGACTTCGGGAAATCCTGGCAGTTATTTTTCAATCGTTCTTCGGTGAGTACGTAATGGAGAGGAAACATCTTTTAGCAGTGGCGGCTGCTATTGTTGTGTTGAACAAAAATAAAAAAAGATCGATATGGGTATAAGAATGGCTCCTGAAACGAGAAAAATATTCTCATATTAATTTATTAAATGAAATGAAGTTGGAACCAAAAGATTCTTTCAAATACTTGAGAATGGACGAAGAAACATATTTCGTATTATTGAATTTAGTAAACCATTCATTACTAAACAAGATGGTCATTTAAGAGAGGCAATATCCCCGCATGAGAGGCTTACCGTGACGGTAGCTACCGATAAATATGTTTATACCTTCAAATAATCCTGCTGCAAAACTTTGTATATTGCAGTACATGTTTCAGGAATAATTTGTCCTAAGGATTGTGGGGAAATCAATGTGGAAAACTTCAAATCTTCGTAAGATCTTCCTGTGGAGAGGTAACGCAAGGTCACGGTAAGCCTCTCATGCGGGGAAATTGCCTCTCTTAAATGACTAGCTTGTTTAGTAATGAATGGTTTTACTAAATTCAATAATACGAAATATGTTTCTTCGTCCATTCTCAAGTAATTGAAAAAATCATTTGGTTCCAACTTCATTTCATTTAATAAATTAATATGAGAATATTTTTCTTGTTTCAGGAGCCATTCTTTCACCCATATCGGTCTTTTTTCTTTTTATTTTTGTCCAACACAACAATAGCAACCGCCACTGCTAAAAAGATGTTTCCTCTCCGTACGTACCGAAGAACCACTAAAAAATCACTGCCAGGATTTCCCGAAGTGTGTGAGCAAAACGGTACGGCGATTTGAAATCGCCGATTCGAATCGCCGATTTGGATCGCCGTACCGTTTTGCTCACACACTTCGGGAAATCCTGGCAGTGATTTTTTTGGATCTCGTATCACTAAATGAACTTTGTTTCTGTCAATTCCCCATTTATTCAATGAGCTGAAGATTTTTTGGGATATCAAGCTATCTGAATGGCTTCCGTTAAAATTTTCGCAGCTGAGTACCAAACTATGTTGTTCCCAATCTTCAGAAATAAAATGAGCTGTTACACTTATAAAAGTGTCATTTGTATGGGAACATGTCCATATATCAGATGTTAGGGACAAATAACTGCTCTTCAGTAACAAATCCGATACTTTGCTTGATAAACTATCGAATATTCGTTGAATCACATCATCCCTCAAAAATGTTCGTGATGGAATATTATATGCAGGCACAATTTTCTCAATTAATCGTTTGAATCCCCTATTTTCTACAATAGACAATGGCTGATTATCAAGGCATATCATCTCACCAATTGAAATATGAATATTTTGGGCTCTTTTGTCGTAGATATCCCATTTTTTGAAGTCTGTAATCTTCATTTGTGCACTAGCTGAAGGAGTTTTTTTATTGGTCTCAATTACTATATTATCATGTTCCTCTACCAGGATTTCGGAATCTATTTCTTCTAGTCTAGAACAATCAGACGACTAAACATCCGGATCGTGTAAACGCACTCATGACACACTGTGGTCCGCTAGGGCATAGTCCGGGGGATTGCCCGTTCGGGCTCCGTGAGTTCTAGCGGGAACATCCGGGCGTTTTGTATGCCCGTGTCTGGAAAGTGTGAGAGAACCTATGCTAAACTGCGTATTTCTACTTGTCCGGTTGACGGGCGAAAACTCGGACGGACATACACCCGGACCGTGTGAAACCGCGCTAAGGCGGTGTGTGTTTCAGATGCGGAATTATTCACGATAGAAATAAGTGTCCGTTGCGAAAATGTACAGACAAAAGAAGAAAATAGATCAGGTAGAAATTGAAAATCAAAATGTAGAATGTGATGAAAAATCTGTATTCATTTATAGCAGGCATGGGCAACCTGCGGCCCGCGAATAGATATCTCTTGGCCCGCCAATGCATATTTTCCCACACGACGCAATCCAAAATTTGCTTTACAAAAATACCACATCAAAAAATTTTCTAATTTTCATTCGCTGCATGCCCAATGCCTGAAAATATAAAAGTTGCTCTTGGAAAAGTGATGGAAACATCTGTTCCTTTTTCCATAGCATTGGATGTGAGCACTGATATCATTGATATAGCAGAGTTAGCAATCTTTATTCGAGGAGTTGATCAAAATGTCAAACTACCAAACAGAAGAATTTCAATCCCAAATATTCATATCGCCTTTCAAAGTGGAAATATCACTTCAGATGGAATTGATCAAGCTTCGAGCGCACAGTGTCCTGAATAATCTGTGTCGTGAGTTATCTTTGCCAAACTTTTATATTAGATATGTTTCTAGGCACAAATATCAAAATTTTGTTAATTTTACATGCCGATTTATGTCTCTTCTCGGCAGTATTCATTGCTGTGAGCAATTCTTCTCGAAAATGAATATTTTTTAGTAACGGTTCAGTTCATTTCGTTTTTGTTGAATGAATTTAATTTCTTCATGGTGGAAATATCTTTTCGCTCCGTGCTATATGAAACATTTTTCCATTTTGCCCTCTACGAAAAAAGGTTGTCCATCCCTGATTTATAGCGTAGGTGATGAGGATAACACAAATAATTCATCTTGGTTTGCGTCTATATTAGTAAATAAAAAATCATTTCTTTATTTCAAACTAGATACAGGTGCTCAGGCAAATTTGATTTCTTTTAAAAATTTAGAATTGATAAATGTGCCGAAAAAGTTTATTCTGGAAACAGATGTCGCGTTGAAATCTTATACGAATAACACGGTGCCAGTATTAGGGAGATGTTTTCTTTCTTGTAAACACAAGGACATCGAATGTGTTTTGGAATTTTATGTTGTAGAATCGAATTTCAATAGTTTGTTGGGCTTAGAAGGATGTCAAAAATTGAATTTGATTTGGAGAATCAATGTTAATGCCAGTAGAAATGATATTTACTCAGAGCTCGTGAACAAAAACAAAAGATGTTTTTCAGGGTTAGGCAGTACATCAGGTGAATACCACATAGAATTGAAAGATAAATTCACTCCGGTAGTTCACCCCCCTCGCAAAGTTCCTATTTATTTATTAGCGAAATTCAAGGATACTTTGGTCAAACTCGAGAAATTTGATATAATTCGAAGAATAGAACCTACAGATTGGGTAAACTCAATAGTTATTGTGAAAAAGAGTTCCATATTAAATTAAATGGGATGGTAGAAGAACGAAACAGACTTTGAAAAAATTACTTCGTAAAGCTTCTGATGAGAAGAAAGAAATTGAATTAGTTGTGTTGATGTATAGAAATACACCATTAGAAAATGGTTTCTCTCCATCCCAGTTAATGATGTCAAGAAATCTTAGAAATAATCTTCCTTATTCTAATAGATAATTGAAACCCTCAGTAGTAGATTATGAATCTTATAATGATAAAATGAAGAGGTCTAGGCAAAAACAAAAACATTATTATGATCAGAACAGTCACACGTTGAAGCCAATTCCTTTAGATAGTAGTGTAAGATTTCAGAAGAATGTAAGATCTTCATGGTCGTTTGGAAGAATCTTGGAGAGACCCAGAGATGGTTCATATAAAATTGAAGCTAGTGATGGTTCAGATCTTCTGAGAAATCGTAGATTTATCGAAGTTCGGCCGAACGAGTGTGAAAATCCAGATGCATGTGAGACTAATATTAAAGACGAGATGTATTCTCCTGAACGAAATAAACGTAATTCAGATGAGTCAGATTTAGATGATTCCGTCGATACGAGTGTGGAGGAATATAATCTTCCTAGCACTTCATCATCTGGGAGAATCATAAAAAAGCCAGAAAGGCTCATGTACATGTAATTATCAATTACATCTCAAAAAAGAAGGGAGGTGTCTCATATATTCATGTAATAAATAGTTCAGTGCTGCGTCACTGATGTGATCATGCGCTAGGTTGATGAGACGTATTGTTTGACGAATAAAGACAGTTTTAACCCTATCTTCGTGGAATTAATTTCGTTGGCATCCAACAACTGGGTTTGAAGTCAATATCGGATTGGTAACGTGATCAAGACATTTGCTTTTCCATTCTATATATAGAGATCCTGGCTGCTTTGAAGAAATCCAGGTTTCTACATCAAATGGATATTTGAAGTCCACTGGGTTTGAAGTCAATATCTGTTCTTATTTTCCGTGGATTTGGGTTCTTCTGTTTGAGAAATAATAAGTCCAATCTTGACAAAATGTTCGGTTTATTGAACAGAAACAGAAATACTTTTGGATTCTACCAATTCTACTTGTTTTGCACAGCAAAACTTTCTACAAACTATAGGTTTATAGTTTCAAAATACTTCTCAATAAACAGAACAATTCGGAGAACGTTTTTCTTTCAACTATATAATTTCTGACAGACGCTGTCACATAAAAAAATATTTCAGAAGAATTCGCCTGCCAACTTTAAATCGAATACGTTTAATAACTTGACTCCATATAAATAACAAATAAAACTGGGATAGATGATCAAATCTCAACAATATCTGATTGGTGACGTGATCAAGACATTTGCTTTTTCATTCTATATAGAGATCCTGACTCCTTTAAAGAAGTTTTTATATGTGGTATTATACCTGCAAAATGAAAGATATTTTAGATGTTAACATCTCTAATAGGAATGTGTTGAGGCTTTTGCGGCCATCGTTCAATGTAACCTGTTCTTTCGAGCATTTCGGCCGTCGTCGTTGATTAGTTCTCTAAGAACTAATAATTACTTAAATCTAAACCAGTTTTTTCTTATGGGTGGGCAGGTGGATTTACTTAAATTTAAACAAGTCTTTTCTTGTGGGTGGGCAGGAGGATTTACTTAAATCTAAAGAAGTCTTTTCCTATGTGGTGGGCTGGGGGAAACACAAACACACATTCACAACACACTAGGGGTCGGTTTCACAAAACTTTTTTTGTACCGTTAAATTAATTGGAGCCACTGGGATTCGTTGAAATTTCAAAACAAGTGATTCGATTGGTTCGAATTTATGTAAGGTTTTTTAATTGCACAATTAAAGTTTTGTGAAACCGACCATAAGCCACTGGGTATTGTTGGACAATAGCAATAATAAATTCTTGGGTGACTTTTTCTTTTGGGAATTGGTTTCTCCACGCAAAGTCTTGTAGGTACGACGTGAAGAGAACCTCTGAGGTATTAAACGTACTCCGTAGTTTCCTCTTGGCCCGAATCCATATGCTCTCCACCGATTGGGTATGAACATCTGAGTCATTTGAGTCCACGAAGTTTTCTTCGTGAATTAAGACTTGATGCTCATATATACCTCCATCGATGCATCCCACGTTTCTGTAATCTGGCCATCCATCAGATACTATAATGGAGCCAGGAAGAATGTGTCTGTACTTGATTCAATAAACTTTAATATCATGTATCACATATATTTTGAAAAAACTAAAAAGGAATTCAGTAAAAAATAAAAAGTAATTCTTGAAAAAAAGCTGAGATTCTCAAATAATCTTCCATAGGCTAATATATGCCACAATACTTACATTATATGCAATTCGAGAGTACCCTAGCTTTTTCTACTCATTACATCATAACATGAAGTTATTAAACAAAAATATTTACCAATATCAGCAAAATATAAAACATGCAGCAATAGCAGCATCTCATATAATTGAAGGGAAATAATACCTCTCATTTATGGCTACCAGGGTTGTCTCCGTTCTGTCTGGTACCGCTACCGAGAAGCATTTCTTGGTACCCCTTTCTATACCGCCAAACACCTAGTGGCCGCCTATCCATCTTCCCCTATGGTACTTCCTGTGAAAGAATTTTGATTAGTCGATTTCGACGATTTAAGAAGTACCATCCTCATTCAATCCACCAATCACTATAAGATTCTCCATGAAATAGGTCCCACAAACTTCACGCCAAAAATTGAACCAGTCCGAAATGGTTTATGTTGTGAGAACTACCTCAGCCTCCGTTGCCACATAGTCCTGGGGTAATTCATTGGCCCACCCATGGATTAAAATGAGTATCTGCGACAATGTCAGATGGCTCCGTTCGAAAAAGGAGCCTTCCTGATACTCCTAGTCTTTTTACACCTTTTACACCCCCACGTACAGCCGTCAGCAACATTCCGCGGGCTCGGAAGGAAACTCATCGGAATGTTGCAGTTTTCACACTCACTTATGTTTCTCAACAGCCTCCGCCGAGCACACCACTTAATTCCCTCAAGGGGAGAGGGAAAAGCAAATTTTCTGGATATTATATGATCCTGCCGTATGTCATCCTCCGTAAAAATAATGCTCGGATGCACTATTTGCAAATTATTAGCATCGCCAATTTTGATATCAACTTCGAAACAATTATCTTAACTCAGACTGTCAGATGTGGACGTACCCTATATGGACGTTACTTTCAAAATTTAAATATTAGCGGGAATTTCACGGTATGTCAACTAATTATTCTGTCAACAATCGATTCTTCAAATACATGAATAATCGAACGATATGGCAACATTGCATCAACTAGAACGGCCGCCGCCATCTCACATGACTGAAACGAATGTTTACCATCTTTGCGTTCTTGATGATTATGAATACCAGGTAAAAGACATTGGTGTGAAGTTATCAACGGTTTCCTCATCCACGCTTTGTGACGTGTAAAGGGTCGCAGTTGAGATATGGAGAATTTGACGCGCAACGTTGCCAAACTTATACGACGAGCGATATTGACGCTTATTTGTGCATATTAAGGTACGGTTTCGCTTGTGCGTCGGAAGCATGCAGTGAATGCGAGCAGCTACTGCTCGCGTCCGCTGTGACGTCGGAGTGGTTTCCTTATCTGCAGCCAAACTACTCGGCCGACAGTCGACAGTGAGAATTCGAAGATAGAGTGTACTTGCGCTTCATATTTTGAAAGAAGAGGAGAATGAAATTATTTTAAAATACTGTGTGACACAGATTCATGGTACACCCCCATTTTCTCCTTTGTTTCTGTAGTTATATTCTTGAAATTTGGAACAATGAATATACTCACTCTAGGGCACTTTTTGACATATTCAGAAAAAAAATCCAACTTCTGTTTTCCGGAAATGACATCAATTTTCGATTTTCAAATGGGACACCCGGTATATTATTACATTTTTGAAATCTCTATAATTTTCTCAATCTAATGATACCTCATAGTTGATATTTCATTCGTTAGAAGGCCCATTTTATTTTTCGATCTAGAAAGCCATGAACTCCCTAAAATTATTCCAAATAATCAAAATAATGCTACACTTTAGTAATTTCGATTTAAAAAGTATCGTGGTTCGAAATACGTGCCAAAAAAGTAAACCAAAACCTTTTTTCACTCGAAACTCCGTTTTGTCAAATGGTACTCTGACGTTATTCGAAAGTACCATCGGTGGGGTATCCATCCATATCAACTATTTTTCTGTATAACCAATACAAACACGGAAAAACCGGAAATTGGATTTTTTCAAAATATGTGAAAAAGTGCCCTATAGTGCGTATATTCAATGTTCCGAATTTCAGAAATATAGCTACAGAAACAAGGGAGAAAATGGGGGTGTGTCACCCTGTATATGAAAAGAAAAAATAAGAAAAGGCGTGATGTGCATTTGATGTATACGAATAGGCAGAAAAGGAGGATTTGCCAGAGTAGATGGATTCGCAGGGTCAAGTTGCCTGGCAAGAAAAAATAGTTACAGGGACGTAGAGTTCGGAATAATTAATATTCAATTATATGAAACTGTTTTATATTCACATAAAGAGTTCAAATTAAAAATGATGAAGGAAAATTTTCCTTTCACTTGTTTTTCCTTCTATTTCTGTCGCGATCTTCCTCCATACACTGTCTTTCATCGAAATATTTTTATATCCAGCATGATATGCATCATACAAACATCTATTTGTGGAAACTAATTCAATTAGTTTCATTTCTTCATGCGTCGAAAACTTTTCAACACATTTCGATAAATAATAACAATTTTAACCTCTATATAAAAATATAAATGAATTCAAGCTGCAGCGACGTCGCACAGACTGCAGAAGCGGAACCGCTTCTTCGCTGTTTCCTATGAACAGTCTATACAACAATCGCAGCAGCCACTTTCGGCGGTCGCTGCATGCGTCCGACGCACAAGCGAAACCGTACCTTTAGTCACGATGATGAATAAAATGTTGGTGCACGGCCTACTAAATCTAAGCCCGGTCGTCCACTGCAAGCGTATTCAGGCGGCAACGCGCTCACGCGAAACAAGCGTTCGTAGCTGCTTCAACACAGGCGGCAATGGGCTGCAGGGTTCGTCCACTGACTGCGGCGACGGTTGCGGCTTCTTGCGTTCCATTCAGTGATATAACCAACAAAGACCATAGTTTGTCTTCGAAAATGACATCGTTCGTATTCTTTTAGCATTGAGTGCAATATGCTTTGAATCCGGAGGACTTGTACATTCTAGAGTCAAGTTATTTAGTCAAAAGACGACGGAAACATAGAGGTCCTGCCGTTATTGGATGCACCCAATTTTCAGAACCAAAAATCCTTGGGAGAATTCAAACATCTCCAAAATCAATAATTGGAAAAATATCCTGAGCGATTTTTCAATTCCTATGAGAAGAAGCAAAGAATATTTCTGAATGTTATTTGAGAAACGATAAAACTTCATTGGGGCAACACTTCGAACTCTCAAGCTTTGTAACGTTTCGTAGTTTATATCAGACTCCCTTTTCAGACAATTTCTCAACATAAGCTTTATACGTAATATTGAAAATTACTGATTTCCCAATTGACATTCACCAATCCATGATGATCATAGATTAATATTAATAACTATGATGGTGAAATTGCTACTTCATTTCAAAATTCCCTGAAATCAGTTCCATTTTCAACAAATCATTCCAAATACGATCCACACCCACCGAACAATTTAACAGATTATCATTCTTATATAACTGTCAGGTTCCATCATAAGATTTTTCGTGTTATTCCAATCCATCATGTGATCGCCTATTGGAAGTCACATGATCGCTATCTACCAATATCTCTACATTTTATGTTATTCTAATTTTCTAATTTCGAAAGGTGTTGATGTTTCTCGTGTAGGTATAGGTTTTTCCATAAATACAAGGAATATTGTAAATACAATTTCTGATTTGAAGATTTAGTTTTTGTAAGTTTAGATCTTAAATCATTTCGTGTTTTGAAAACGGTTCTCATATTGAATTTAGAACCAATTCTTTGAATTTTTCCTGAAAGTCCATGAACATGAGAAATCAAATTAAATGACATTGTTTATTCTTGACGGTTTCTTGTTGGTCCCTGTTCATCATTATACTCTCTGAATTTGAAATAATTTTTCAAATGAAATTAGTTGGATATTTATTATCCTCAAGAATACTCCTAATGAAATTAATTTAATTATTTCTCATTTCATTTGTAGATGAAATTAAATGAGCCCCACCGTTAAGTGTTTTTATAATACCACTCATTTGACTGATTTGAATATATATTTAGATATCGATTGTTGTGTGACTTTTTTCTGAAACCACTTGATTCTTCTTTGCCATGTTGTCGAATCACGAAAACATCATCGGCATACCGTCATCAAGTATTTAGGCATTGCACCACAGACTTTTCATCACACAAAATTTGACATCAAGATTTCCTTGAATTTCATTCATATAAGAGACAAGTGTGTTCAGAAAAAAAGAGACACACCAATCGATATCAAATGAGTGTTAAAACAGATTTTATGAAAACACTTTATGATTGGGATCATTTAATTCATCTACAACTGAAAAAAGAAAAAATGAAATTAATTTCATTAAAGATAGTTTTGAGCAGGATCCATGTCCAACGAATTCCATACGAATTTCTCTACGCGGAAAGGATTTTACTTCGAAAATAGAGCCAGCGTTTCTAGCGTTCGAGCGTACACGCGCTACAGATCCCATTTCAGGCGGATCAAGCGTCGAAGCTCGTAGCCGCTCGTGTACGCCCGCTCGAAGTCGCCTGTACTGGATGCAGCTGTATTGGAATACATTGCTTGGGATCTGTAGCAACTTGCCGCATGTATACGCTCGTTTCGCGAGAGCCATAAAACGCTCGAAAACGCTTGCAGTGGACGACCGGGCTTAAGGTACGGTTTCGCTTGTGCGTCGGACGCCTGCAGTGAATGCGAGCAGCTACTGCTCGCGTCCGCTGTGACGTCGGAGTGGTTTCCTTATCTGCAGCAGAACTACTCGGCCGACAGTCGACAGTGAGAATTCGAAGATGGAGTGAACTTGCGCTTCATAATATATTGGAAAAAGAGGAGAATGAAATTATTTTAAAATATAGTGTGACACAGACTCATGGTACACCCCCATTTTCTCCTTTGTTTCTGTAGTTATATTTTTGAAATTTGGAACATTGAATATACTCACTCTAGGGCACTTTTTGACATATTCAGAAAAAAAATTCAACTTCTGGTTTTACCGGAAATCACATCAACTTTCGATTTTCAAATGGGACACCCGGTATATTATTACATATTTGTAATCTCTATGATTTTCTCAATCTAATGATTCCTTATAGTTGATATTTCATTCGTCAGAACGCCCAGAGAGCCATTAACTCCCTAAAATTATTCCAAATAATCAAAATAATGCTACACTATAGTAATTTCGATTTAAAAAGTATCGTGGTTCAAAATACGTGCCTAAAAAGTAAACCAAAACCTTTTTCCACTCGAAACTCCGTTTTCTCAAATGGTAGCATAATGGTACTCCGACGTCATTCTAAAGTAACATCGGTGGGGTATCCATCCATATCAACTATTTTTCTTTATAACCAATACGAACACGATAATGGAGTTTAGACGAGTTTAAGTATCTTCTCGGTTCAATCCCAAGGTTGATGTCATTTCCGGAAAAACCGGAAATTGGATTTTTTCTAAATATGTCAAAAAGTGCCATATAGTGAGTTTATTCAATGTTTCGAATTTCAGAAATATAGCTACAGAAACAAGGGAGAAAATGGGGGTGTACCATGAGTCTTTGTCACCCTGTATATGAAAAGAAAAAATGCTGTGCATTTTATGTATAGGAGGATTTGCCAGAGTAGGTGGATTCGCAGTCCGGGGGTCGAATTGCCTGGCAAGAAAAAATAGTTACAGGAACGTAGGGTTCGGAACAATTAATATTCAATTATATGAAACTGTTTTATATTCACATAAAGAGTTCAAATTGAAAATGATAAAGGAAAAATTTCCTTTACTTGTTTTTCCTTCTATTTCTGTCGCGATCTTTCTCCATACACTGTCTTTCAGCTTTCAGCATGGGATGAATCATACAAACCTCTATTTGTGGAAACTATATACAATTAATTTCATTTTTTCATCCGTCGAAAACTTTTCAACACTCATTTTCTATCATTTCGATAAATTATAACAATTTTAACCTATATATAAATGAATTCACGCTGCAGCGACGTCGCACAGACTGGTACCGCAAGCAGTGGGCCGTTTGGATGCTGCAGCCACTGCTGCGTTGACTGCAGAAGCGGAACCGCTTCTTCGCTGTTTCCTATGAACAGTCTATTCAACAATCGCAGCAGCCACTTTCGGCGGTCGCTGCAAGCGTCCGACGCACAAGCGAAACCGTACCTTAACAGGCCGGAAGGTTAGACGTTGTCGTTGTTACCAGCAAGGGGCCTAGTGGCAGGCGTAGATATAGAAATTATACGGTTTTCTTGGGCAATTCGCACTGTTTTCGATATAAGTTCGAAATTTTTTCAATTCACAATTAAATAAAAAACTGTAGGGAGGAAAACAAAACAGCATTTCGTTTATCTGCGAATAATTTCTTAATATTTTATCGCAAATAATCCAGAACTCACCACGAGGAGGTAGCTGTTGTATTGAGTTCCACAAGATCACAATCAGAATGAAAATTATTTTACTTTCTGAGGCTAATATAGTAGGTGAATGAACAGAAAAAAGGGAAAAAAAGTATTATTTCGCTGTCGAAAACGATTACATTCTGACTGCTGATCTTTAAACTTAAAATAAATCCTATAAAACAGAAATTCAACAAGAATAAACTCTGCATAAATAAAAACTCTTAATTCAAATTTAAAATAGGTTATAAAAAACTAAAAATAAACTCTGAATAAACAAAACCAATTCTGATATCTAACGGCTAAAAGTAAGTAATTTCTTATCGGAAAGAGCAGTTCTTGGGATTCTATCACTAACCATTTTAGAATAATTATTAAGGAAAATATTACTTAAAATTTGGGAAAATTTTCTCAAGATAATTTCAGAAGGCTGCTGCCATAGTGAACATTTGTCGTGATAGACATCCCAAGTACGCTGGAAATATGTCATGAATAAACATTTCAAAACGTCTCTTTGATTATCCACTTCACCAAACTTCACTTCATATTCGGCAGTAAGAATAGTGTTGAAAATTTGGTAACAATCTATCGCACATTCAAATAAAAATTGTGAGGGACTCTTCAATGAACCGCGTGTTAAGTGAAGAAGATAATCACTTACAGGGACGTCTTGATCTGGTAATTCAACTTGGAAATCTTCTCTTGAGCTCACCAACTCGGTACAGTGTGGACAGTTATTCAAGAATTTAATGAGAATATGAGTACAGTAACCGGCGACGAAAAATAAAGACATTAATTCGCTACTTTCTATTTGATTACAACTGAAGGTATTTAAAATATTTTCGAACGGACCGATATCGCGGGCACGTGCGGATGCGTTAGTGGAAGTGCTTTCTTCGGAATCTAAATCACAAAAATTTTTCAGAGAAAATGATCCAAATTTCGCAGATTTTAATTTGAGAAGACTTAAAATTTTCAACCTCTTTTCTGATTCAAGAATCTGACTGACGGACACATGATAATTGGAGCCGCTATATTGCCTATAAATACCAAATCGTTCTTCAAGTTTGTCCGTTTGAAATTTTCCCAATAAAATATATTTTATATCCGCAAATTTTGAAAACATATAATTCGAAAGAAGAACTGTTGCTCTGCAAGTATGTTTCAGAGCAAAAAACGTATCTGTGGTTAGCTTACCGGTGTTTCCTTTTTGAGTCAAACTGCTGTAGTTATTATTTTGCCAAACATCCAATAAATCCGCAAATTTAGAAAGAAACAAAAGGCTTTCATGCGAAGGGTTGTTGATAGGAATTCTGAGAGGATCTTTCAAGAAATAACCCGCTTTCGGAGAGCGGACATTTACGATTTTCCACCAAGATAAAATCAATTTGATGAATTCTGCTGTTCCAACAATATCATTTTGGGTGGAACTGCCCCCATTGCTCATCTGGAGGGCCGCAATATTTTTTTCATCGAATAATTTTACTACTAAAGACACATTTTGACGTTCTAATGAAGAAGGATATAGAACTTTCTTGGATAAGGCGGGAGCTTGTCGGCAAATATTATAACATTCTTTGGAATAAATTTTCTTTAAATCAGTTAAATCAGCACGCAAAATTAAATTGAAATCATCAAAATGTGAGAAATCAAAGATTCCTCAGCATTCGCTTGATTGAGCCAGTTGTTTCTTATTGATTTAAACAAGTGAACCGTATCAAACAATAAAAATATTTTTTCATCCGACTTGAAAGGATTGATAATGAATGGGCTCAAGGTTTTGCGGGCTATATTTGTGGTAGATGGTTCATTTCTGCCAAATTCTTCTGCTAACAAAAAATACATCGATCTATTCATCCGGTGGTTATCGCAAATCAGAGAAACAATTTTAAAACCAACATTATTCAGGATTTCGATAAATTTGACTGTCATATCTTTGAGAATAAGAGATGTAGACGTTCTAACAGAAAAAAGTGCAACAACATCTCGGTTTTTAGAAAAAAGCGATGTTATCATAAATGCCTGCATTTTTGTAGCTACCTCATTATCATTTGTTATACCCAACAGACGACCTCCCCGATATTCAATTTTAGGCTTAATATAAATTTCGTCAAATAAAACATTAATTATCCTCTCGTGAGGTTCTAAATTTTGACATTTTTTTTTCAAATATGATATCTGACTATCTTTAATTCCTACAGTACATTTAATATCTGATGTTATGCTACTTAAATATTTAGGATGAGGAAGAGTTAGTGAATGAGAGTCTCTAATTAACCTATAGGAACCTGGAAATTGGAAATGAATTAAAGATGCCCACAGAAACGAGTCTGTAGAATAAATGGGCTTCGGTGAAACGGCTAATTTTAATTGTTGATTTAAGAACGTTAGTTTTTTATAATTTTAGAAGTGTCTAAGTCGTCTGCGCAAATGTCATCCAGTTTTTGGATACAACTTTTGAGGCAGCTACAAATGTTTTTGATTTCTTCTTTAACTTTATCTAAAACACAATGACTTGAAGAACTGCTGGCATCAGCTGTGGATTCTAATTCTAAATCGGTCCTATTCAATTGCGCAATTAGGTTTTCAAATTTAGACCACCTGTCACAAATATACCTGTCACCTAATAACCACTTGAAATTAGAAATTGGTACTTTTACTTCGTCTCTAAATACAACTTCGATTCTCAAATTACTCAAGATCTTGAACCCCGATGATATTTTTGGAAATGCCCCCTCGAAATTTATATTATAGAACTGAACAAAGTCATTTTCTTTAACGTTGGAAAAGAAGTTGAAAATTGCCTTGTCTTTGAAATGACAACAAAAGTCGGAAAATGAATCGATCTGATCTTGTTTGTCCCAATCGGTGTAAACATTGTCATAATGGACAACTAATTTTTGTCTTCGCTCTTCAGGATCTGTTCTTTTCGGAGTAACTGAAGACGTCATATAACTCGGTTGATTTGGAAAAATTGAAGGAAATGCATCATCAGTTAATTTAGGGATTTTTCGGGGTATATTAATAACTGAACCTTCCGCGGTTGGATAAGAATTATTTCTCAAAATATGGGAATCTACAAGATGTTTTATACAAACTGCACTGTTATCGTTGACTTTAAAACTACTTTCTCTATGAATTGCGTTAAGCCATTTTCTTCTCCTCGCGGGATCTTTCGGAAATCTAAATACCGACACCTTCTCATTAGTAGATTTATAATTGCTTTTGCAACCAGGCACTGCACAAGTAAGAGGCATAGTGCTCAAAACGAAGATTTCCAAATGAAATTTCAATAAATATTACAATGAAAAACCTTATTGCAGAATATCCTTTTCTCGATCCTTCCTGATATCAACACTGAACGAAAAATTCGATCACAAACACGAATCTTGCAACTGCAACACTTATTTTCACTTTATTTATAGATTGAAAAACCGACCACACGAACACGAAAAAAAAACACACACCTTTTTACACGAATTTCTGATGCGAACTATATCACGCTTGAAACCGAACTATGGCAAGCTCGTAAACTCGTACCACTCTGAACCTAGTACACCCCGTTAGAGGGGTTCCGACAACGTCGCATTTCATGATACTACAACAACCCAGGTAAGATCATTTGACGAACGAGTTTTGAACCTTTTCGCGCATGACGTCACGATGAGACCTAGTTGAGAAATAGCGCTCATTTTCAAACGTTATTTCTTAGATGGACAGATGATATCTGCCAAATTATGGCTTCAATTTAACGTTTATATTCAGAATAATACCGAAACTATCATATCCGATCAAAAAGAAATCTAACTTGTACCCAATTGCAAATATTCGTGCTAAAATTCAACAAACCACCAAATCAATTTCGTCGAATATAATTGTTATGTTATAAGGTAAAATGCATTTTGAATCAGTTGGAAGAAAAGAAGTAATATGTACTATAATAAATCTACAACTGTTCAAGGGCAAAATTTCCTGGTCAATATACTTTTTCAAATCTGGTCTTATTGCTGATATGATTGTGCGGCTAGTGTGAACATTCAGGGACAAGTTATATTCGCACATTTATTGTTCACCTTATGCCTAATGGTTAGTTTGTAATTATATTTGTGTTATATTTTATTGTTGCTGAAAAATATGAAATGGGTCTCTTCGTGACGTCACAGATCTGAGAGAGACAAAAGATTGATATGCGCGTGGGTTTACCTTGTAGTTTTAGTATCATGGTCGCATTTTAAAGCAACATTCTGGCCTGTTAAATATCGTAGGCCGCGGTTGGTGATTTTCGACTATGATCCTTAGATTTCAATTCAGATATCTCTTTCGTGGTTATAATTTGTGTTAATGACTGAAATTTATATTTTCTTGAATTTCAAATAACTTTTCAGATGCTATTAATGATTTTTCCCACAGTTAAGCTCTAATCCTAAACACATTGAGCCACTACCTCTGAGACAAGAGAAAAAACTGGAATTTTTGATAGATTTTTACTTTTATGACGGTTGAGAATGAATAATCGTTAAAAATCTTTTCACTATAATAATCTGCATTGCTCAAAGAATAGAATCACTTTCTCAAAACGATTTAGGACACTTCCTGAGAGACAGGAAATGAAAAAAACTGTCATTTTGACACTTTTTTGCTTATATCTCCGTCGATAATGGATGATCGTTAAAAATCTTTTCACTATAATAATCTAAAATGCTTAAATAATAGAATCACGTTCCGAAAACTCTTTGGGGCACTTTCTGAGGGACAGGAAATGAAAAAAAACTGTCACTTTGACACGTTTTTGATTAAATCTCCGTTGATAATGGATTATCGTTAAAAATATTTTCCCTATAATAAAAGGGTGTGAAAGCAGCCACGAGTTCCAGCCACGAGTTGGCGCGCGCGCCAGGGACCGTAATCTAGACTGGGACGGGGATACGGGATGCGTCGTCCATAGGATGTTTGCGTAGAAAAGACGATATGAAATATTTTACAATACAAAAACGATTTTTTTTGTGCAGTGAAATGAATACTTACCTTCTGCAGCCGGTCTTATCATTCTGTGGGATTAAATGAGCAGTAGATCAATGAAATTTAAATTTTTCAGGAAATGAACTCTTGTCATTTTTGAATAAAAATTATGCTGAATGCAGGAAAATTTGAATATTAAAATTTTTTTTCTATGAATGTGTTCCCTGAATGGTCCTCTTCAAGATCCACATATCGCCCGATTTTGTCGGGCAAGAATTCACCCCCCAACGCCCCCCCAATTATTACCTAAGGAATTATCCTAAGTGCAGAAAAATGTGAAAATTCGAACTTTTTTTTCTATGAATGTGTTCTCTGAATGGTCCTCTTCAAGATCCACATATCGCCCGATTTTGTCGGGCAAGAATTCACCCCCCAACGCCCCCCCAATTACTACGTAAGGAATTATCCTAAGTGCAGAAAAATGTGAAAATTCGAACTTTTTTTTCTATGAATGTGTTCTCTGAATGGTCCTCTTCAAGATCCACATATCGCCCGATTTTGTCGGGCAAGAATTCACCCCCCAACGCCCCCCCAATGATTAAGTAAGGAATTACCCTAAGTGCAGAAATCCTTATTCCTTAGGTAATAATTGGGGAGGCGTTTGGGGGTGAATTCTTGCCGGACAAAATCGGGCGATATGTGGATCTTGAAGAGGACCATTCAGAGAACACATTCATAGAAAATAAAGTTCGAATTTTCAAATTTTTCTGCACTTAGGATAATTCCTTACTTAATCATTGGGGGGGCGTTGGGGGTGAATTCTTGCCCGACAAAATCAGGCGTAATGTGGATCTTAAAGAGGACCATTCAGAGAACACATTCATAGAAAAAAAAAATCGAATTTTCACATTTTTCTGCACTTAGGATAATTCCTTACTTAATCATTGGGGGGGCGTTGGGGGGTGAATTCTTGCCCGACAAAATCGGGCGATATGTGGATCTTGAAGAGGACCATTCAGAGAACACATTCATAGAAAAAAAGTTCGAATTTTCACATTTTTCTGCACTTAGGATAATTCCTAACGTAGTAATTGGGGGGGCGTTGGGGGGTGAATTCTTGCCCGACGAAATCGGGCGTTATGTGGATCTTGAAGAGGACCATTCAGAGAACACATTCATAGAAAAAAAGTTCGAATTTTCACATTTTTCTGCACTTAGGATAATTCCTTACGTAGTAATTGGGGGGGCGTTGGGGGGGTGAATTCTTGCCCGACGAAATCGGGCGTTATGTGGATCTTGAAGAGGACCATTCAGAGAACACATTCATAGAAAAAAAAATTCGAATTTTCACATTTTTCTGCACTTAGGATAATTCCTTACTTAACCATTGGGGGGGCGTTGGGGGGTGAATTCTTGCCCGACAAAATCGGGCGATATGTGGATCTTGAAGAGGACCATTCAGAGAACACATTCATAGAAAAAAAGTTCGAATTTTCACATTTTTCTGCACTTAGGATAATTCCTAACGTAGTAATTGGGGGGGCGTTTGGGGGGTGAATTCTTGCCCGACGAAATCGGGCGTTATGTGGATCTTGAAGAGGACCATTCAGAGAACACATTCATAGAAAAAAAAAATTCGAATTTTCACATTTTTCTGCACTTAGGATAATTCCTTACTTAATCATTGGGGGGGCGTTGGGGGGTGAATTCTTGCCCGACAAAATCGGGCGATATGTGGATCTTGAAGAGGACCATTCAGAGAACACATTCATAGAAAAAAAAATTCGAATTTTCACATTTTTCTGCACTTAGGATAATTCCTTACTTAATCATTGGGGGGGCGTTGGGGGGTGAATTCTTGCCCGACAAAATCGGGCGATATGTGGATCTTGAAGAGGACCATTCAGAGAACACAGTCATAGAAAAAAAGTTCGAATTTTCACATTTTTCTGCACTTAGGATAATTCCTTACGTAGTAATTGGGGGGGCGTTGGGGGGTGAATTCTTGCCCGACGAAATCGGGCGTTATGTGGATCTTGAAGAGGACCATTCAGAGAACACATTCATAGAAAAAAAGTTCGAATTTTCACATTTTTCTGCACTTAGGATAATTCCTTACGTAGTAATTGGGGGGGCGTTGGGGGGTGAATTCTTGCCCGACGAAATCGGGCGATATGTGGATCTTGAAGAGGACCATTCAGAGAACACATTCATAGAAAAAAAGTTCGAATTTTCACATTTTTCTGCACTTAGGATAATTCCTTACGTAGTAATTGGAGGGGCGTTGGGGGGTGAATTCTTGCCCGACGAAATCGGGCGTTATGTGGATCTTGAAGAGGACCATTCAGAGAACACATTCATAGAAAAAAAAATCGAATTTTCACATTTTTCTGCACTTAGGATAATTCCTTACGTAGTAATTGGGGGGGCGTTGGGGGGTGAATTCTTGCCCGACAAAATCGGGCGATATGTGGATCTTGAAGAGGACCATTCAGAGAACACATTCATAGAAAAAAAAATTCGAATTTTCACATTTTTCTGCACTTAGGATAATTCCTTACTTAATCATTGGGGGGGCGTTGGGGGGTGAATTCTTGCCCGACAAAATCGGGCGATATGTGGATCTTGAAGAGGACCATTCAGAGAACACATTCATAGAAAAAAAAGTTCGAATTTTCACATTTTTCTGCACTTAGGATAATTCCTTAGGTAATAATTTGGGGGGCGTTGGGGGGTGAATTCTTGCCCGACAAAATCGGGCGATATGTGGATCTTAAAGAGGACCACTCAGAGAACACATTCATAGAAAAGAAAGTTCGAATTTTCACATTTTTTTGCACTTAGGATAATTCCTTACGTAGTAATTGGGGGGGGCGTTGGGGGGTGAATTCTTGCCCGACAAAATCGGGCGATATGTGGAGCTTAAAGAGGACCATTCAGAGAACACATTCATAGAAAAAAAAGTTCGAATTTTCACATTTTTCTGCACTCAGGATAATTGCTTACGTATTAATTGGGGGGGCGTTGGGGGGTGAATTCTTGCATAAAATCGGGCGATATGTGGATCTTGAAGAGGACCATTCAGAGAACACATTCATAGAAAAAAAAGTTCGAATTTTCACATTTTTCTGCACTTAGGATAATTCCTTAGGTAATAATTTGGGGGGCGTTGGGGGGTGAATTCTTGCCCGACAAAATCGGGCGATATGTGGATCTTAAAGAGGACCACTCAGAGAACACATTCATAGAAAAAAAAGTTCAAATTTTCACATTTTTTTGCACTTAGGATAATTCCTTACGTAGTAATTGGGGGGGCGTTGGGGGGTGAATTCTTGCCCGACAAAATCGGGCGATATGTGGATCTTGAAGAGGACCATTCAGAGAACACATTCATAGAAAAAAAAGTTCGAATTTTCACATTTTTCTGCACTTAGGATAATTCCTTAGGTAATAATTGGGGGGGCGTTGGGGGGTGAATTCTTGCCCGACAAAATCGGGCGATATGTGGCTATTGAAGAGGACCATTCAGAGAACACATTCATTGAAAAAAAAAGTTTGAATTTTCACATTTTTCTGCACTTAGGATAATTCCTTAGGTAATAATTTGGGGGGCGTTGGGGGGTGAATTCTTGCCCGACAAAATTGGGCGATATGTGGATCTTGAAGAAGACCATTCAGAGAACACATTCATAGAAAAAAAGTTCGAATTTTCAAATTTTTCTGCACTTAGGATAATTCCTTACGTAATAATTGGGGTGGCGTTGGGGGGTGAATTCTTGCCTGACAAAATCAGGCGATATGTGGATCTTGAAGAGGACCATTCAGGGAACACATTCATAGAAAAAAATTTTAATATTCAAATTTTCCTGCATTCAGCATAATTTTTATTCAAAAATGACAAGAGTTCATTTCCTGAAAAATTTAAATTTCATTGATCTACTGCTCATTTGATCCCACAGAATGATAAGACCGGCTGCAGAAGGTAAGTATTCATTTCCGTCCAAAAAAAAAATTGTTTTTGTATTATAAAATATTTCATATCGTCTTCTCTACGCAAACATCCTATCGACGACGCATCCCGCATCCCCGTCCCAGTCTAGATTACGGTCCCTGGCGCGCGCGCCAACTCGTGGCTGGAACTCGTGGCTGCTTTCACACCGGTCTATAATAATCTGCATTGCTTAAGAGAATCACGTCCCCAAAACAATTTGGGCCACTTTCTGAGAGAGAGGAAATGAAAAGAACTGTCATTTTAACACGGTATAGCAACATAGCATGATGTCCCATATATTCTGTCCAATCTTCTGATATTTCTTTCTCGCAAAGCTTTCCATTTATCAGCTGTACATTCTTGAAAGGCCTCCTTCCAAAGACTCGTTCCCTATTTCCTAACTTACCCTGAATTCTTCTAGTAAAATACAATTTACAAAAACTCGAAGCAAATTCAATAGGGTTATACTGACAATTCTATGGTGGCAATCTCAGTACTTCATGTCCAGCTCCTTGTAGAACTTTATCCATATGATACATTTCAAAATTTGGATCACTAGACAAAGGTTTATTCAAAGCCAATAGTTTTATTTTTGTGAAACTCTCATCGAAAGGAATATTATGTTTGAGGAGCCATTGCTGAATTACTTCTTCACGAGCAGCAGTTGTTGGTAATTTATCACCTCTGAATGATACGGAGCATTATTATCCATGACAACGACACACTTTGTATTAAACAACTGCAGAGAAGGCATTAATTGTTCAACAACCCATTTATGAAATAATTCCCTTTTCATTGTTTTATGATAATCCTTATCATTGACACCACTGTCAAGAATTAGATCGCATCCAGGTAAAAATCCATCAGTTGTATCAACATTCAAAATTGTGTACCTCCTACCTTCACCCTTGAATATACTTGGCATACCTTTAGGAGTACTTTCTAGGGTCGACTGCAGAATTTGACTGCCATTTTCAAAAATCCATGTCTCATCTAAATAAACAAATTTGACATTCTGTTTCAAGTATTGTTGGTATTTAGCACAAAATCATTATATTCTTATGTACGAATTCATTACATTCTTATGTTCATCAATAATAATTTTTCTTCGATCAACTTTCTTGTACCTACTTGCAGCCAATTTTTTTGATTATTCTATACAATGTTGACTTAGATTGATTAAAATCCAGATGCTCTTTAGCCAGTTCAAAAATGGTGCCTAAACTGATATATTCATTGTTTTTTATTTTTGAAAAAATTATGTCGTTTAATGTCTCTTTAAGGCAATAATCATTTGAAATAGGTTTCCTTCCAGCGCTAACTGCTGGTTGTAGTGACTTGCCCTCTTCTTTTTTTCTCCAAAATTCTTCGGAAAGTTCTAGTAGAAATCTGTATTTTAAAACTCATTTTTGAATCAGAAAACACCTTAAAGAGCAAAATGATTGTTGACCTGAAAAACTAGCGAAACGCGATTAATGCTAGCAGAAATATCGGCTGAATCCTTAAAAAACTTGCAGTAACACCGATACACTGCCTCACGTTCCCTTGCAGTTAAGTGAGAGGTATCTGGATGAATTGCAGCCATTTTCATTCGGTAAGAAATACTCAAATCCAAAGATTATAAATTCGAAATTTATTCTGTAGGTTGACTCAAACTTGAAAAGGTCATAAGTTAGTGCTTTTCATCAACAATAACCTAAATCCTGGAACTCAAAAGTTAATGATGGGATATTACCAACATATTTTCGAGGTTTCACAGCCGCCCGAGATGCCAATCATTCTGAATCGGACTATAGAGATAAAGAGAAGTCTTATGTACAACTGTCCACATCATTGACCATATAGAAATTTGTATGACTTCTTTGTATCACTGCTAGTCGCGCAATTTTTGGATCGAGAAGGGTTCGGTATCGAACTAAAAAAAAATCGATTATTGACATGGAACAATTTTGCCATGTAACTAATCGATACACCGATTAATAGTTGTTAAAAACAACATTTGCCAGAATAGGATAGTGCAGGAAGGATATTGTTTGTTGACGTAAAAAATGGAGGCTTAATGAAAAAGTTTCCGAGCAAGTAATAAGCAATATTTATAGCGATTCATAAGAAGTGTGTACAGCCATTGATGTAAAGAAAACTTGAAATGAAGAGATGATGATTCGCAAATTTCTAAAACAATAGAAATAGATAAATCGATAGGTAAGCAGCTTTATTTCAAATCAATTTACAAAAGAAATCGAAAATGAAACAGTGTCAGGAAATTACATGATTTGTACTAACCTAAATACTCAGCTAGTCCATAAGACTCCGGATCAATTAACAGCTTTTTTGTTTTCATTTTGAATCGCTTGTGAATTTCTTTGATTTTTATATTCTCAGGTAATTTGTTGTATACTTTTATACACATGTAGGAAGGATTCTTTTGTGTCAGTGATAATCTATGCACTGGGTAGTTGATGTTGAAATTTCTAGTGTTATAATTTATATTTCTATTATTTTGACGACATTTTACCTTGTATCGATGTAAGTACACAACAGGCATTCATGGAGGTACAGGCCATAAACCGTCAATATTTCAAGGCTCCTAAACTTACCCCTACCATTGAGTATTATGCCCCTACACTACTCTCTAAATCCCAAATTTATGAGCAGTCTTACAATGCGTTTCTGAACTACATATAGTTACTGTAGAGATGAACTTTATTCCATAATATAATACCATACCTTAGTATTGATTCGAAATTGGACTGAAGATTTTGATGAATAAAAGATATTTGTTTCTGTTGAGCATCTTATTGGCATACCGACCTAGATGCCTCTTGGGTTACTGTTTGAAAATTTTCACTACTTTCACTAAGAAACGTTTCATTCTTTTCGAAATAAAATCTCTTGACCCCAACATTCTTCGACCAGAATTCAGTTTCCTTTTTTTCAAGCCTTGCTGTAACAAGAAATCTCTTCAGGTGAGGTGGATCGCTCGGTACTTCTTCTATTCAGTATTCAGTATTTTTCTGATAAGAGTGAGGTTATTCATCAAATATTTCATTATTTGTTCAGATGTTGTTACTCTGTTCGCTCTATAAATATAGAGCCATAGTTTTCTAATTTTCTATCTGCCCCTGGAAAACCCCGTATTTTCTCTTCCTCACTTCTGCTCTTCCCAGATTTCTCTTTGTTCTTTTTTTTTTTCATAACTCACTGTTTGGAATTCATTGTCGTCTCCTGAAAACTTTTCAGATTTGTTTACATTTTTGTTATGGAGACCACAGCGTATTTTCTATTTGACATTGTGTGAATCTTGTCATTTGATTTTTTCAATCCTTTAGGTGCGTGTAACGAGATGTAGTCGCCACCTGTTGCTTCTTACTGGCACGTGTTACATTACTATTAGTGAGAATTTCTTCACCGGTGTCTGGTGAATTTACAGTATGATATTTGTCAATACGAGGATTTGTATCAAGATTTTTTTCATTGTTCGCTAAATTTAACGTTTACGCTTTTAATCTTTTCTTAAAGCAAACCGTTGTTTTGTTTTAGTACATTGTTCTTACCTCTCACCTCTTCTAATAATTCCCCACAAGTCGGACTCCTATAGTTTATTCTTCCATCGATTTTTCAGTATTTCTCGTTTTCTCCTTTGCACAGCATATAACTCTGTTTCTACCTAACATTTCCACATTAGGATTTCTGCTAGCACAAGAATTATGGAAAAATGAAAAGCACTTAACAAACACTTCGATTTTACTTATTTTAAAGTACAACATTTGTACTTCATCGCCCGTCATCATATAATAGAATGTATGATAGGCTAATCATGATCTGGAGCATCATTTCCATCATGCGGAGTGTTTGTGGGGGGATATACTTCACCAATATATTTGAAAAAATGGTTAAACCGTTCCGGATGGTTCGGATATTTCCTACGAAAACAATGTTCTGCCAATTAGAAATCGAAGTGTTCACTGCGACGCCTGAATCTCGGGCCATCTTCTCGAACATCTCTCTATAAACGCTCTATATTTTGAGTATGTGCTCTAGACTCAGGATCTACAAAATTTAAGCTGTGGTTGACCGTCAGGTGTTGAAAGGCTTCGTTATCTGAAGAGTTATAAGAACTCCAACAGTCCGACATAATGGTGGTACCTGGTAATATCCACTCATTGATCAGTCCTAAGAAAATTTCTTGATTATAAGGAACAGGAACCGAGAAAATCTTATTCGAACCTCTTTCGACCCCACCTAAAGTCCACTGAACCTCGATTATTCTACCCATATTGTATTTTCTTTTTGCAAACTCTGCTTCATCTATCTCCAGAATCTTGCCCACTCCCCTCGCGACAGAAACTTGTCTAGTCGAAAACCGTTTGTCTAGAGACCATTCCATTTCAAGTTCCAGTACTTGTTGTTTCGGTTGATATGTTAACCAAGATTCTACAAACTTGCAAATATATTCAACTGATTTGTTACTGCCAGAAGAAGAAATGTTATTTCTGGCACTTTGACGCACTCTTCTCCTATTAGAGTTCACCACCAGTGGTTGCGGTACAAACGTATCTATCCCTGTCTGAATAATATTGGCAAGATTTGTTACATCTTGGACATATTAAAGTTCCTCCAGAATCAGCCACGCCATGCTATCTGAACCTTGAACGTAATTTCTCTCCATTTGAAATAAGCATAAGGAAATTAAAATGCCTATATCTACAACCAGTGCCGGATTTACAGAATATGAGGCCCTAGGCGAAATTATTTGTGCGGCCCCCTTCCTACCGGACGGTCTTCCCAGCGATAGGGGGGGGGGATCCGGAAGCACTTTCTCGGAAAGTTTTCAAAATAAGGTACCAGGAGTTTGATTTTTACTCGAATCCAGCACTTGAAACGTGTTGAAATTTTTTTACCAAAATGTCATTCTTCTTTTTGAAATTTGATTCATTTTATTTCATTCATAAAATCCTTCATAAAGAGATTTTAGGTCATTACAACATAGTATATGTTATATATAAGGTACAAAACATAATATGATATACCTGTTTGCGACTAAAATGAATGTATAAGGAATTAAAAAAAACTAGAAGAATGAAAGTAGACAGACGATTGTTTAAAGACGTGTTGGCTGGCTAGGCTATGCTATAATTTACGATGTGTGGTAGTAGCCCTGCCCCCTGCCACTGTAGTTGAGTAGAAAAGTTGAACCATGTTGATTATTATGTTTCAATATCTTCTACACTTGTTGTTTGTGTAATTAAAAAAAAAACCTGGCGTTTGCGGTCCCCTCTAGCCTGCACAAGAAGCCATGTTAATTATCTATCACCAATCACTCAACATATATTCAACCTCTCTCGAATGAAATCAAGTAAACTGAGGTTGAACTTTCTAGGGAAAGGGAAAAATAAGGCAATTGAAAGGGTGATATATGAAAGGCACGAAAATTAAAATATTAATCAGGATTCAAATTAATTTGATCTCCAGAATTAATATTGGAGAGAAAATTTCCCACCAGCAACAGCGCAATATCACGTGATTCGTATGACGTAGAAATGAAGATAGACATCGTATCAGCGGATTGTAAATACTTGGGAATCATCACATTTCAAGGGAATTTAGAAATGAACAAAACTATGAGTTATGAAATCAAGAATTTTTTATTTATAATGAAAAAAGGTCCACGAACCTGAAGTGTTTGGTAAGGATAACCCTCAATGACTGAGATTTTTTTTTAGAAAAACCAAGCCGACTGGAGATATCTGAAAACAGATTCGTCTTTTGCATATCGAGATAAGTGTCTAGTGAATTTTTTGTCAATTTTTGAGATTTTTAGATCAGTCTAGACAATTACCAAAACAACCATAATCTGATTAATCGACATTTCGTTTTTTGGAAGCTAAAAGAAAATTGCATTCATTACCTTATTTATTTACCTTGATGTGTGCAATCGAAGCGGGTTGTCGCAGGGAGTGGACCGACAGATTTCCGTAACATACTTGTAATGTAATTTTGGGGCCGCTTGCCACTACGCTAAATTCGGAATTCATTAAAGCTCCTAGTCCTTAATAAAATATATATTATGCGTGAGCATAATGCTAGATGAGGGAAGTGTGTTTCTTCAACGTTCGAACTCCTCGATCTTCTGGAAAACGTTGCAGCAAGAGGTGATGATCGTATTCTCTCTAACAGAAGCTTCGAGGTTTCAACTTCCTCCAACATGTAGAAACTGAAGGATCTGAAGGCTTTGGTCTTTCCAAAGAGGCTTCAGATGTCTAGATCCTTTAGAAGAAACGTCGAAGGCCTAGCTCTCTTCGGTAGATACGGAGATTTAGCTCCTTCGATATAGGATTCTGGATCTCTCCAAAGAAAGGTTTCTGGAGACTCAACTCCTCCCAAATATTCTGAAGATTTAACTTCGTCCAAAAGTTCTGGAGATTCAACTCCGTCCAAAAATTCTGAAGATTCAACTCCGTCCAAAAATTCTGGAGATTCAACTCCGTCCGAAAAGGCTATCAAAAAAACATTAACATCAGTTCTTTGCATCGTAAAGCTTCCACAGTTCCCCGAGATCTCTGACAATCTTAGTCTACATAACGATAATTCAGAAAAGGAAAAAATGTCCACGTGTTCACTGAAACACTGGCACAGATACATCGAGAAATCGAAAATCAGAAATTCACGGAACCGTGAAACATTTAAATTCAGTTGTTTAACGGCTCAGAGCCTGTCCAGATGCGGCGTAAATCTCGCGATTCACTACGCGCGATTCACTACGCGCGATTCGAAACGCGCGAGTCGAGATAGGGTAGACCGGGGTCGAAAGTAACAACTTAGCTTTGCAAACCTATTCTAGACGAAATATGACAAATAATGACAAGGTTTTCAGATACAATCATAGCGTATATGTTTAATTTTATTAAAAAGTTACATAAAATTTTTTGTCGAACGTTAAAACAAAAATATTAACAATAAATTGTCACATTGTAAATTGTAACAGCCGCCCCCGACCATGCAGCGGTTGTAACATTGTTAGGGGTCGGTTGTTACAAAACATAAAATCTGAAGAATGAAATACAAAAATAATAAAAAAACAAAAAAACAACATTTTAACTTAAAAACAAAATAAACTGTGATTTTCAAAACAAATAGATATTACTCTGAATCACAATTGTGACAAACATATAATAAATCTTGTTTGGTACATGCTTCATGTGACCAATTCTTGCATTCTGTACACTGAACCCATTGCTCCCCTGGGGAACTTGCTGTGTAAGGTTCAATGCACACAAGACAAAAATAGTCGTCTTCTTCTTCTTCGCTGTCTTCTGCTTCTTCCTTTTTCTTACTCTTTATTGTGATGGAATTTTTTGTTTGAGCTTTTGTCTTTCCTTTCAAATCTGAAAAATTTTTCTTTACACTTTTCTCCTTCCTTTCTTCAACTTCTGCTCTAATTTTTTCTTTTTCAGGATTGTTCGTATAAATAGTCGATTTTCTTTTCTTTTTTCCTCTATTACTTTCTTTTCTAGGTGGAGCTTTTGGAAAAGGTCGCACTGTTTCTGGAGCAAACTCTTGGATTGCTAAATTGGAGGTTGATGGACCAGGGTCGTTTGGGTGAATTATAATAGAAGCGGATGATGGTGCATTCTCTTTGATTTTAATTGGGTTTCGTTTTTTTTTTAATATAGGATTCTTTGCTGCAACTGTTGAATTAGTTGACGAAGTTTGGTTTTCATTAGTTATTTCATTTAAAGCTGCTGGTCGATCTGTAACATATGATGGAGCATAGTCTATAGATGTAAATATATTCCTATTTTGCCATCTCATATCTTCTAGTTTCTTTGGAGCAAAAGCCATAATAAATATCTGCAGCCTTTATTATATATTTTGTCATTATATTTTCTTGTTCCTCAGTAAAAACTTTATTCCAAGCTCTATAACCCATTGTAACTCTATCATTTATCGGCTGTCCCTTTTTCTTTTTGAATCTTGTTAAAGATACATGGCATAAGTTATATTTCTTTGCTGCTGCTCTAATGGATGATCCGTTAATAATGTCTCCTAGGGCTTCTTCATAAACTGATAATGGTAATTTACCTCTATCTGTTCTTCTAATCTTGGAACGAGGCATTCTAAAAAAGAGCGTTTAATCAATATTTTATCAGTCTAAATCGATCGTAGCTTAAAGAAGGGGTCGGTTGTAACGTTACATTCGTCCCCGGTAGGGATGTTACAAACGTCCCCGACCAGGTTTTTAAACAATTTTTTCGAATTTTATATTAAAAAAAGCAAGAAATACGATGTTATGAACATCATTATACTCCAAAATGTCTAAACTTATTAATAGGAATAAAAAAAATTACTTATATATCAAAACAAATCTAATAATAATATTATAACATCCTCGAAAAAACTTACTTTTCGGTGGTAAAAAGAAAATATGGCGACTCGAAACAACAACTTCACTCCGAAAGCGGTTATACACTAACGGCTGTTGGTCTATCCAATAGATCTATAAACTGGAAGACGTATACCCCACTACCTCTAACGAATCTAAAAATATGGCCGATGTTACTTTCGCTGCATGTTACTTTCGACCCCGGTCTACCCCATGATACAAAGAATACAAGATATGATCTTCCGGCGAACGAAAATGAGACCAGTTTGCGCACCGCGTCATCTGGAGAGTATTCTCGGGCGCGTAAATTGAATTTCAAACAACTTCGTGTTTTAACATAATGCGAATTGTATCTTCATAGAGATTTTTTATCAGATATACGTTCTTTTGAGGCAACTTTTCTAACTGAATTGATTAAGCTAAGAACATAGCAATAATTGATTAATATTTTGAGAATCATTCCAGATTTTAAACACAAAAATTCTGGTTTCATTTGAATTATATTTTTCATGAGGCTGAAGGACCTAAGTTCGATGGCCAATAAAGAACTGTTATTATTTTGTTTTTCATGAGGCAAATTTTGTAATAGAATTGATTTAGCCAGGAATGAAGCAAGTATTTATTTATATTTTGTGACTCATTTGTCTGATTTCGAACGACAAATTTTTTAATTTGAAGAATACTCTTAATTTATGATGTACATATTAGTCTCCACTCAATGTTATATTCATTTAGCCACTGATAAATGAATGTAATAAATTCTCAGCCATTATTGTAATTGAATTTGATATTGTCATCAAAATATCAGTCTTTAATACAATTGAATTTGTTTAAATCTGGCTTATTTTTGAGAAACTTTGTTTTCTGAGACATTATATTGCACTGACCAAATCAGTCTTTAAGATAATTAATTGTTGAAAATAGCATGAAAATATATGAGACCGGCTGAAGGACCTCGGTCGATTGCCTGTTGACTTTGTCAATAAAGATCTGTTAGAAGTAGTACATAAGACGTATCATAAAAGGCTTTCAAGAATTTTCTCTTTTTATTACCTACAATAAGTAATTCAGGATTATTGTAGTTAAAGACGAAGGAACAGAAGAAAGAACAAATATATTTTGATATTTTCCTATATTGGTGTAAGAAGATTGACACAATTAAAAAATGTTTCGGACTACAGGCTCCCAACGCCCAACACTTGAACTGCATTGTACAAATAAATGTAGTAATCATTTCAATTAAAAAATGGAAAATAAATTAAAAATTATCAAACGAATAATACCGACAGTCAAGAATTTCCTAAAACTATTGTTTCCAAGTTCAGAATCACAATTCTACAAATATTTTATTAATTCTTTCCTTCAAAATGCACAAAATATAAAAAATTCCACAATTTGTAAGCAACAATATCAATATTTACATATACAATGTTGAATGAATGAAAATAAAATAATGTTTCATTTAGAAAATAAGTTTGTCCTTCTGTTCTCTTCAAAGATAAACACATGTTGTCTTCTTTGATTCTAGTTCTTATTTTTCAATTCTACACATTTTCATCCAATAATAGCTGATGTCATTTGAAATCTCGAGTTCAACGAACAATTGAATGAAGAATCATTTTTCAGTAGAATGCCTTTTTCTCTAAAATATCGTATCGAAGAAGCATAATCCTTATGCTAATTCTATTCCTTGCATCTTCTTCGGGCACTCTTGCATTACAGTAATCAAACCATCAGTCATTGACCTAAAATCAACAAATCGTTTCATAATTTTAAGAGAAAATGTGACAAAATTTCTCTTAAAATTAAAGAAAAAACAGCACTGCATCCAGTTATTATCATCAAATTTTCCTAGGACTCCACATCTCAAAAATTACCCTAGAGTTTGAATGTGAAAAAAGTTTCGTTTTGTAGCAAGCTTGCCTTTCTGACCCACTCCCATTCAATGATTCAGAAGATATTTTGTGAGCTACATTCAATTTATTTCCACCCGCTAATGTTATCGTCATATGAACAAAATATGTATTCGACAAGTTAATAGTCAATTCCCTATGAAGTGCTCAATTTTCTTCACCCAGCTCTGACACCATTGCTGATAGAAAAGCCTGCATTTTCAGCAAACACAACCATTTTGAGTGATTTCTCTGTTTTATCTGCTCTGATCTTCAGCAACAGCATGTAGTTTCTTAAAGATTCGATCGGTACAGTTTCATTGTTCACCTAGTTAACAAATGAATCTGATGTGACATCATAAAAGATTTTTTTTATGTATCCTTCTGAAAACAGCATATTCTATAAATCTGGAATTTGCATTAACCTTTTCCTTTTATGAGCATTCGTACCCAACTTTCTTGATATGTGGGGATTATGATGATAACACCTCAATTTCATAGATAGGTATTCGTGATGATGAATTCTGGACTTATTCAATCATCAGCATTTAAGTAATCACTACAAATAAATATTGTTATAATTTCTTAATGATTCAATCCTCTAATTTTCTAATTACTCACTTAGTAACCAAAGAATTTGATATGAACCAATTTATAACGTATGCTTCTATCGAGGCTTCTGTCAACATGATTTTACTTTTTGTAACTCAATGATTATTTTGGAAAAGAAAGATTTACTGTAAGTACTGCATCTTCTTTCTAAAAATGACACTCTTTAGATGACGATCTTGTGGGCTTAAACTGCAAATCTGTAACATAACTGTTTCCTGAAAAATGTTTCGAACATCTTCTGCTGATTGAAGGAATAACTTCGTCATTTTGTTTACAGCCATTATCCCAGATTTTGATGATTTCTGGGTGTCTTGGAAATCGAAAGAATATGGTATTTTGATCGAACATTTTGGGCTGATTATCTCTGGTACACAAAGCTACTTCACATCTCATATTTGAAATTTGCTGAAACAAATTGTTGTCGTGGCCGTTTCAGAACAAAAAATAAAAAAGAACTGTAAAAATACTTCCATATCTTTCAAGAGTTAGCGACGATAACTTATTTTATAACATTATTCCTGAGAAAAGCCATAACAAATCTTGCAGATGACAGATGTTTGAATTTGTCGGGATTGTTTACTCTCCAGGTGACGTCACAGCAAGATGCGCAAGATCATATCTTGTATTCCTTGTATCATGGGTCTACCCTACTAGGATCCAGAAGATCCCGTCGTCCACATGCCCTCGCCCGTGTTATAAAAACGCAGATTCGGATTCGACGCAAGCAATCGCCGGGATCTCGACTCGCGCGTTTCTGCCTGCGTGTCGAGATAATAGGGTGCCTAGGGTAGCGTCCAGTAAACGCGCGTTGGTACCTTCGTTAGGAGTGTTAGGACGCATTGAGGGAAATTTCGAGATGAAACGCAAAAACCTCGATATAGAACGTTTCATAGATGAAGTAGAAAAGAGAATTTCATTGTGGGATATAGAATCTCCCGAATATTCGAACCGTATTAAAAAAATGTTGGGAAGAAATTGTAGATATTTTTCTGAAGAAGGTGATTCAGAAGAGAAAAAGAGCTTTGGGTAAGTGAACAATTTTTCATATTTTCTAAGTGGGATACAAAAGTATTGCATTACATAAGATAATACAAATAATTAAATCATTTGATTTTGCCAAGGCAGTTGACCTTCGTTCACAAAATAATCAGCAAATCGGTCTCTCGTATTTCGGAACTCATATACCATTCAATGATGAATTATATAAAATATGATCGAATCTATAACCATCCCTCAATCTAACATAGTTATGCAAAACACAGCAGGCTTTAATGATGTCTTCAGCAAATTCTATGTTCACGTTCAGTGGTCTGTGAAATATCCTCCACTTGTTTACCAAGATACCGAAACAGCATTCGATATAACGCCGTGCTCTTGATAGTCGGTAGTTAAATATTTTTTTCTCTTATGAGAGTGATTTACCACAATACGGCCGCATTACATTCCTCATTAGAGAAAAGGCCTCATTTCCTGATCTCTGTCCGATAGCGGTTTCGGCTGGCCTGCTTAGTTCATTATTTATTAGTTTTTTATGAAACCTGGAGTTTTTGAAAATCATGGAGTCATTACTATGCTCCAACATCCACTGAGATGAAACAATAGTTTGCATCGCATATTGCCAACAAAACAGTGGAGTGATAATTTTTATAATTGAAGAGTGGAAATTCAAAAGGGTCTAAGTGCCACTTTCACGAAATTTTAGATTTCATTTGTTATGGGGTCTATGTGCCAAGGCCAATAGCCTACGAAACGGTTCATGTGCCATCCGCATCAGGCAGTCATCATTTCTGATGAAAAAAACAATCTTTTTTTACTTCTTTCATCAGTTTGAGGGCGGGTTTCACAAAGCTTTAACTGTACATTAAAAAAACCTTACCTAAATTCGAATCAATTGAATCACCCGTTTTGAAATTTCAACGATTCGGGAAGGCTCCATTAAATTTGACGTCAAAATCAAAGTTTTGTGAAACCGACCCTGAGACATGTTTTATGTAATATCTCAGTTCGATTTTTTTGGCACTTAGACCCTTTTGAATTTCCACTCTTCAATTATAGAAGAGGGAGCCAGATTCGGTTGGTTTTATGATTCTTATATGTTTGCCATCTATGGCGCCGCTTTTATTCTGCGGAAACAACTTCTCGTGTAAGATAATTTTGACTTGGACTTGAATCTTTTATGATTTCAAGCAAAACGTCAAAGGATTGTATTGACATCCAGAAGTAGTTGAAGAACTTTTCATTATGCTCTCTGAGATTCGGATATAACGTTATAAACATCAGTGTGGGTCATTCTGTCAAGTAGGATTGGGTGAACTCTATATCGTCTATTTTCTCTTTGTTTACGTCGTTTCCACCTGCGGTACGCGAGCCATAACACGACAGCTTCGTCACACTTCATTTTGTCGAATGTACAGAAACACTAGCAACCGTTGAAACCGAAGATAAAATTAATACTGCTCTGGAATCTCGCGTATCGACGCGTATAAAGGTACGAATTTTAAGAATCCGTTTGCTTCCGTATATAAAACGGATCCGTTCAGTTAAATAATGATTTGATCAATGTGCATTGTAAAAAAACTGATCCGAAATGAAATCAGTACCGTTCGATTCACCACCCGATTTTAATCAACGTGTTCATTAAATTCCGTTTGTTTACAATGCACATTGATTCAATTATAGGCTTTCATTATTTAACTGAACGGATCCGTTTTATATACGGAAGCAAACGGATTCTTAAAATGCGTACCTTAAACGCGGCATCTGGACGCAACCAAAACTTGTACGCGCATAGTCAATCTCGCTATTCGCGCTGCATCTGGACAGGCTCTCAGGAATTCACGGCGAATATTCAACTCGAATCCTTGTTCGTTGGCGGTTCCACTTTGTTGCTACGCACTTAAGATTAGGAAAGTTGTGATAGCAGGTGCGAATGAAGATCGGAAAAAACGTCTACTGTGCATATCAAATTTGTATAAAAGAAGATCTTCATTATTATTTTAATTGAGATCCAAAGAAACAAGTGGAAAATGTAAAAACTTCACCCGGATCCTGGATGTCACCCACGGATTTTGAATCTGGGCGGGGCACCAAGACGAGCCAAGCGAAGCGCCGCGCTGGGGACTACCTACATTTTCTCGAAGTGTTTCGTCTCATTTTTGAACTCTCATAACTTGAGTTTGGAGTAAAGTAGATATAATGCCAGTACTGAACTCATCAAACGTGCAAAGTTTCAAGTGCATAGCTCGTACACTCCAGATTTTATAAATATCTAAAAACTCCCGATTTCGTTACTCACTCACTGATGATCATAAAAACTGTTAGGCTATTTTCCGATGTCCTATCAAGTTTAAATTTGTTATATGAGCTAGTTTTAGTACACAAACAACGAAAAAAATTCTAAAACTTGAAACTTTCACTCTCCAACCGTTAGAATCAGGGGATGTATAAGTTTGTATGAGACTTCCACCAATTTTGATGCAAGTGGTCTGAAAATTGATATACAGGGTGTTTCCTAAACATGCGGCAAAAATTCAGGGAGCTGTTACTTGGACTATTCTAAGAATATTTTGTCCTTTGATGTTTTTGGAAAAACCTCTTTGTTTCGAAGATACAGGGCGAACAACATTTTTCATATTTGTAAAATTGATAATAGTATAAATAAAAATGCGTACCGCACTGTGTTTACTAAGTAGGTACAATTTATTTTTAAATGTGTTTGACAACTATAAAAAACACTCCAGTAGAAAATGTGGAAGACTTGCGAAATCGGATCATTGCTGGGTGTAACTTAATAAGAAATGATCCTGGTGTTTTTGAAAGGGTTCGGCAGTCAATGAGGAGAAGATTGGATGCTTGTATGCTGGCTGGAGGTGGTCATTTTCAACAGTTTTTGTAGGTTAAGTTAAATTTTCATGTAATTTTTCATAATAAAATGTTATTATCTAAAATTTTGTTTGCCCTGTATCTTCGAAACAAAGAAGTTTTTCAAAAATCATCAAAGGACAAAATATTCTTAGAATAGTCCAAGGAACAGCCCCCTGAATTTTTGCCGCATGTTAAGGAAACACCTTGTATATGGAGGAGTGCTTGTTATAAATGTTAAAAAAAATAATCAAGAATTCACCCCCATATTTTGAATAAGGGGATAAAATGAAGCACTCGTAAAACGCCTCATGTGTATTTACCCCGAAAACAATTTCACTGTAATACCATCAAACACAGTTTCCGTTGTGCAATTTTTCGTTGTGCAATTTTCCGTTGTACAATAATATCCAATAGAATTTGAGTTTTTCTGTATGATTTTATGTTAATTGTATTCACTTATGTTATTTTCTGAAATAAAATAAAATTAGTATCGAAATAAAATATTTGAATTATATTTTAAGATGGGTTGTCCTATTATTTCACATATTTCTAATATAATTATTTCTTGCTTCAATCCCCCTGTGGTGTATGTTTCCATCATAACTGACAATTCCAAAAAATCCTGAAATAAAGGATATTGAAATATTTATCGTTCAGTTAAATAGGCATACCATCATTCTCATCATCATCTCCCATATCCATATCAAAGTAATTCACATTTGCTGCTTTGACAATATTGTGCAATACACAACATGAATAAATAATGTTTGCAGCATGAGTCAGGTGGTACATCAATGTTCTCAACCTCGATATACTGAATCTCCCTTTTCAAATTCCATTTGTTCTTTCAATTGTATTTCGTAAAGAATATAATTTATTATTAAATCTTTGCTCCTAATCATTTCTTGGATTCGCAATTGGAGTGAAGAGCCAAGGTTCCAGAGGGTAGCCACTATCGCCTTCAGAAGAATTAATTGTTTCTACTTCATATTGCTTTACATAATGTTTTTGCACTAACCGATCAGGTGCATATTTGTACGTCCTGCCTCATACTGAAGCCTCAAGTGGTTTCTTATGGTACTGGTTTGTCAAACAGCTGGATCAGGAAAAAAATCTGGTCATTTTTTTCAATAATTTTGACACTGATGGAATGTTTTCCTTTCCGGTTGATGTCAACAAAAGGTGGATGATCAACATCATTTTCAGGAGGTGCAACAATTTCCACGTGTGTTCTATCTATAGCTCCTAAAATACCCCCTAACCCATATTTCATGAAGAATCTATCAAGAGAGAAATGACAAATTATAAAAGGGTTATTCTTCCAAGATTATAACAGATTTGTGAAGAGCCTAATTGACTCATCAGAAGAAGGAAACTGAACCCATGTAGGTAATAAAAATTCTGTAATTTTTGCACAGATTTCGGTTACTGCCCTACTCACTACTGGTTCACTTGCTGACAACTATGTATTTGAGCCAACAGGATTCTGAAAAGACCCTGTGGCCAAAAAGTTAAGAGTAATCAACACGTAAAATATATAAACCATTAATCAATTTCATTCAAAATCATAACATGACGAAGGAGGATATAACTTCTTTTGGCAATGGAAAAGCATTAGCTTTTTTTGTTAAAATTCCTGTAGTCATTTATCGAATTTATTGTGCATTGCTTGTTCAAGCTAAACATTTCAATGAACTGGACATCCGGCATTTCAAATGGATCCATTTGATCACGCAACCTTCTTCTTTGAATTCTCATAAAATTCCTAAAATGAATAAAAATGATTTTCAGATTATGGATATCATGGTACTTACCTGATTTTCCTCCAGTAATAAACCAACAAACAAAGCCATATTATTGTTATTCATGATGAAATAAAAGTCCGAAGTTTACAACCGATGAGATGAGCGAAATTGGAAAACAATAACAAATCATTCAACATAATCTCACAATATAGGTTCAAGAGTACTCGTAAATATTTACAGATTTCTATAAGATACAGATTTACAGAAAGCGTCCAGAGTCGCAAATTTCCTGTAAAGTTACAGATTTGCTTACAGATGAAAGCAGAATACCGCCACTAGTCAAAATAAGTGACTTGGCCGTTTCGTAACTATAAGAACTATTGTATAACATAAAAGTTTTAAACAGCGAATGAATTTTTCACTTTACACTCACATGGCGAAAGAGAAACGGCAAACTCACTTATTTCGACTAAGGCATAGAGTTTGTGAAATAAGGACTTGTGAAGATGAAGAGTGTAGAGTTAGCAGCTTGGCTCGATATGAAATCTGATAACTTTTTGACAATGTTATGAAATACGCCCTCGTCTTGGCAGTATTTTACATGAAAAAGTTTTTGGTTGGATTAATATGTTAACCAGAGTCTATGAATAAAGTGTACTATGAATAAATACAAGAACACGTTCACAATTCGAAAATAGTATATTCTAAAACCAGTTGCAGAATGAGCTCCTCTTCCAACAACCCTTTTCATTTTGAAAGCATGAGTGTTGGAATTGCCTTCTGAAACTAGTATTAGACGATATTTTCTCTATTTCAGTCAAGCTTTTTGAAATACTCTCGAAATTCAAATAAAAATTCAGATTAGTGACTTTTGTATTGTATTTTGGCAGTTTGTGTGACTTAGGAAAATTTGACAGATTACGGAATTTGAATTGTTTTGTTCTGATTTTGATTTTTCAGTATTGTTATGATCTCATTACTATACATAAATAGAGAAATTAATTTCCGAACTGCGACCGTGGACTGACAGAGATCCATAATGAGAGATTTATTCACCTACCGGTAAACTGTTTGATAGTGTTACCGGAAAGAAAGTCCTTGTTGAACGTATATTCACCTCCTAGTGGATCGAAGTAGTCTTTAAATTTTGGTTACCGAGCAGATAAATTTACAGGCCACTCCGACCTGTCAGTAAACGTCTACCAGAGGCATTCTACCTCATAGTTTAGTTTGTAAACTTTGAAGTCGGAGGTTTCATGGGGCAGTCGGTAGTAGCTCAAGTTGTATGTTAGGTCAGAAAGAGAACAGAGAAGAGATAACAGATAGCCATGGGGATGGAATACGAACGTTCGGGCCTTGCGGCGTTTTCTTACAGCTTACCTGGTGGCGGACACAAATTGTCATGTATAGTCGCTTTCTCCCTCTCATAATATCATTTTGTATAAGCTTATCTTTGTCATCAAATATTATTAACCGTTTAAAAACATTCACTCTCTTGTATCTCTTCAGTAGCTACCGAAATGATAAATGAGCATGAATATACCCAAAATCTCTTACAGGTTATCTGTAAATTAAACGAGCAAGTAGTTAACGCATACTTTACAGAGAGGATGAATATATGGGCCCTAAACCACCGAAATAGTGTCGGTCTGTACCACATGGGATGGAGTTCGGACGAGCATCACTGGTTGTCGCTTCAGTAATGTGTTACTCAGAACATGTCACCAGTGGTGTTATGAACGTTTCGTGCTTCAACTTGTTTGTTGTCGAGTTGGAGAATTATATTGCACTTGTGAGGGGTAACAACCTCCGTATGCATCTATTCCCTCCTTGACAACGACACTTTTCCGGTGGTTTATTCTCATGGATCTCCGCCAGTCCACGGTGTCAGTTCAGAAATGAATTTTTCGAATTGTGAACGTATTCTTGTGTGAATATATTAAGTTCGAAATGAAAATGAAGTAGGAATCTTCGTCCACGCATCATTTCTTAAATTCATCTTTTGGTAATTCGGATTCCTCTGCGACGTAAGACACTGATTTAAAACGTAGCTCATGACGTGGTAGTGCGAAAGACCGTTGTTGCCGGTTTTCACATATATCAGAAGATGCCTATATCAACTACCGCTATAGTGTGAATTTTTGGATTTTGAACTAATGGAAGATTGACTGTCTGATGTTGAAAACTCTCGTGACTTAAACAGTCGTAGTCTCTCCTGCAATCGGACATTATTGTTGTTCCTGGAAATATCCACTTTTTTATGAGGTCCAACAAAGGGACATGAACATGAACATTTTCTTGGATCCTCTTTCAATAACACCAAATATTCATTGACGCTCTATAATCCTACCTTTATTGTACTTACTCTTTCCAAATTTCGCTTCGTTGATTTCCACGTTTTTTCCCGGAGCCCCTAAATGTTCAAGCCTATCATTTAGAATTACCTAGCAAACTTCGCGACAAAAACTTTACCAATCCAAAACAGTTTTACTGACCCATCTCATTTTTTTTTTTTAGTTCTAACTGTGTGGGTCTGCTATAGAGCAAAACACAACTCTATGCGACACCACCGGCGTTAGCTGGAACTAAGCCCGAAACGAGTATACCTTTCGACAATTAGTACGTGAAAGCTGTGTTTATTTGTGTATTTTAACGTTTTTATTGTGATAAAAAGATATGCCTAAGGGAAAAACCAAGAAAAACACTAATTGTTGTGTTTATGGATGTAATTCCAAAAAATCTAGGACTCCTGAAATTCATTTTCATTATTTCCCAAGTAAAAATGAAAAAGTGTTCATAAGGAATAAAAGGGGAATTGTGGAAGAAGTTGATAGACGTAAAGCCTGGCAAAATATTTTGTTGATGGGAAAACCAGTAACCAAGCATATGCGAGTATGCTCACGACATTTCAGACCTTCAGATTATAAAATGAAAAAAGGTAAGAGTTGAATTTATGTCAATTGAAAGCTGTTCTTCTTGTGTCTTCAAATAATTTCAGGCACTCTTGCTACGAAAATATCTCCGCGACTGGGAAAATTGGCTGTACCTTCACAAAACTTGCCAAAGAAAACTATAGATGTCAAGACTTCTAATTCCATTGTATGTGGTAGAAATAACAGATTATTGAGACGGCAGGTGCTAAGAGAGCAACAGTCCATTCCCACTTCTTCATTGGTCTCTGAGGAAATGGAACTAGTTATGGATGAAATGACAGGTCAGACAACAGATTTAACTGAAAAAGAACAAGAGGTAATAGATGGACTTTTGAAATTGTTTCAATCGAAAGATCCCTCAGAAAGTACGACTTGTGATAAGAGCTTTCAAGTTAGTAGTGGGGATTTCAGAACTGAATTTTGGCAAACGATTGAATCGGACTCTATGTTGAATTCTGTGAGTGGTGTACCAAATTTGAAACTATTCAAAGTTCTATGCAAATTAGTCGATGAGCTTTATCCACGCAAGAGGCATACTTTACTCTCTACTGCCGATAGTGTGCTGTTGGTTTTTATGAAACTGAAATTGGGCATAAAATTCAAGGTTATTTCTTTTTTTTTTTTTCATGTTTCTCAATCTTTATGTTCTAAAATATTTGATGAATTCATCAGGGTTGGCCGATATATATCGAGTGATATATATCATGATATATATCTTGATATATATCTGATATTTATTGACTTGATATATATCATGATATATATCATTCACTTTTTTCACGAAATAAATACCGCAGAAAAAAATTATTGATAATTTGGTTAAAATTGAAACGTGACAACAGTACGTTCTATGGTTAGATCTCCCGTCGCGGGGGTTCTTTTTTTATATATTTATTGAAGTTATTTATTTAATTTTCATTTAGAAAAAATATTCTGTTTTTTGTCTTGTTTCTTCTGTTTTGTTACTTGTTTCAATTAAAATTTTATGAATAATGGTCTTTCAATACATATGTATGTTTAATGAATGGTTTTTTGCAGTTTAGCTAAAGAACAAAATTTTTGATATATATCAGATATATATCGGATATATATCCGATATTATGATATTTTGATATTTATATAAATATCATGATATTTGCCAACCCTGGAATTCATTCAAATTTTGGCAAATATTCTCAAATCTTATCTTGTATGGCCTTCTTCGGAAGAATGCAGGCAAAATATGCCTAGTTGCTTCAGGGATTTCCAAAATGTGCGAGTCATAATTGATTGCACTGAAATTCCAATCAACCAGCCTAAATGTTTATGTTGTCGAGTCAAGACATATTCTTACTATAAGAAGAGAAATACTGTCAAAATAATGACTGGTGTGAGCCCTGCTGGACTGCTTACATATGTAAGTAAAGCTTATGGTGGACGCACCTCTGATAAAGTTATTTTCGAAGAAAGTGGAATTATCAATATGTTAGAACCACACCTTGATGCCATTATGGTTGATAAAGGATTTCTTGTTGAAGAAATCTGTGACCAACATTTCATCAAAATGATAAGGCCAACATTTTTAAGAAATAAAAAACAATTTGATCAAGAAGAATCCCAACAAAATAGGAAGATTTCAAGAGCAAGAGTTCATGTCGAACGAGTTAATCAAAGATTGCGTTTATTTGATATTCTCAATACACCAATGTCATGGTCATTAGTCAGACACATTGATGACATTATCATGGTTTGTAGTGGGATTGTAAATTTACAAAAACCTATATTTTCCGATGATAAATTCGATTAAATTTTTCATATTCCAACATATACAGGGTGTTTTATTTTTAAGAGAGGCTTTTCTTTAACAATCTAATAACTTGATGTGAAATTTTAATGAACCTCAGTGGCTCTAATCAACTTGACAGTTCTTGATCAAGAAATCAAAGTTTTGTGAAACCCTCTTCACTTTTTGAAACATCCTGTATATAATCCTGAAAATTTTGTCCAATGGTGATTTATTCTCATTGAATTGTGAATAGTGCGGGAATGCACAGTAGATTTTTATGTAAAGGTGCATGCAAGTTCAGACCACCTGTGAATTCAAAACAATCAAATCACTTGATTTGAAATTTCAACGAATCTTGGTGGCACTAATGACCTCGACAGGTTTTGATCTGGCAATCAAAGTTTTTTCAAAGCCACTTTTAGACTGGACTGGACAACATAAACATTTAGGCTGTTTAATTAGAGGTATTTCCCTTCCCTCATGTAATCATATTGCAGACTTATATGGTTTTCCTGTGGTGCACCAACCTCAGCTAGGTCCCTTTTTGTTTCAATAATGTATTGTATTATTTTAGCTGAATCAAAACTTTGTTTCAATTTAACAAATCTATTTATTTAACTGGCAGGAAGAATGAAATAGTTGGCATGAATTTTCAACAACTGAATCATATTGTTATTGCTTTTTTAATAAAAGGCATGAAATATTGTAGAGAATATATTGCAAACATTGAAAAGAATATAAACCAATCACACTTACCATTTGTTTCAACATTTATTGTATTATTTTAGCTCTCTTATTCAAAAGAATATATATATATATATATATATATATATATATATATATATATATATATATATATAGTTATTTATGATACAAGTGCAAGAGGCATTGATATTCTTACACAAGTTCAAACGAATGTTTGGAGCCTTCTGTAGGAGTATCATACATTATTTTCTCTAATTCGTAAAATTTTTATCAAAATCAATATTTTCATAATTATTGTTTACCACTTTTGCATTGAAAAATATTGATTGGCAGAACTGTTTGTTGTTCTATAAGAAGTGGCAGAATGAACGGATTTGACACAGAATTAAAGAAAGTAAATGTTCAATACAGTAAAACCTCGATTATCCATGCACGGATAACCCAAACTTTCATTTGTTACATAATGCAGATCTTTATAAATAATTGTAATATCATTTGCAATTTTGTATAAGTAGAAGTAGATAGATAATTGTTCTTTATTGCCTATCAAATGGTCATTGACCTTGGGTCCTTTAACCTTGTCTTTTAATTACATTATTTTTTGTATTTCTAACATTAACAAAAAAAAAAGTCAATGATGATTGTGTTTTAATTTAACGTATAAATATTTTTTAAAACAACCTGAATAAAAGGAAATAGCGAAATATTGAGCAAAACTCACCTCATACAGATTAAAAATAATCCAATGCCCATGATTTAAATCATAGCACAAATAATCCGCTGTCTAGATAATCAGCGCATGAATAATCGGGTTCTACTGTATTCATTTGAATCAGCATTATGCTTTACAAACAAAATGTAACATTTTGGAGAAATATTTTTGAGAAATGGATGAAATTAAATCTCTAGAAAATTGAGGATTAAATGGTACCTCCAATTTCAAAAAATTTTTAGAAAAACTAGAATAAATTACTAAATCACATGTTTTTAAATTCAAGAGAGAAAGGCCAAGTTGAATTTGTCCATAATAAGGGTGATTCATATTCAACTCTAAGCCAGATTGGGTCAGTTTCAAATAACGGCATGCTGTTAAAAAAGAATCTATATCCTTTGTTTTTCCTAAAATAAAATATTTTCATTACTTTTATCAACATTTTTATTTGATATTACCTATGAAAGGGCATTTTATTTCCACCAACTTGGCAGGGACTTCATTTTCCAAAACAACGGCATCTGGGGAAAATCCAAGCCATAAAAATTGTTTGGGAATGATGATGCCTAAATCCCCCATCACTTCTACTCCCATCTTCTCTTTATATGCTTCAAGTGCATTTTTTTCTTCATCCCTCCCATGCTGCACATATTCATTATTAAATTTTCTAGGAAAGAAGCAGTTCTTTGTTTTTCTTCTCCACAATTCATCATTATGCTCTAGAGCATAAGTGAATATAGAATAGCAATTACTGCCTAGAAAAAAATTTCCAAATAAAAAAATTTAAATTCTGTTTTTGACTTTGCATTCTTGTGCACATTAGGAAGATGAGTGTCTTTTGTAGAGGGCTTTTTTGTGTCCCAACATTACAGCACTGTTGATTGTTTACCAACAGTAAATGGTTAGCCGAGTTCTCCATACCAGATAAATTATTCATCGAGACTCGAACCTTGTCCTGCTCGTAGAAGCTGGGGCCCCTAACCTCTTGACACTCGCACAAGAAAACGCAGATATTTATATTCCAAAAAATTTCAATAACAGAACAAATCGTATCATACAAAATTGAGGAATAAATGTTAAGTACCTCATCAATTGTACTTATTCACCTACCAGTAATTCGAAATCGTCTGAATTTATGCCATTCATCTGTGTACTGTGCAGACATCAAGGCTTCGGGTAAATTACATTTTTTTATATCGTTCCACTTGTTTATGCAGCATGACTCCAGACTGAATTTGTCCACAGAGACATCTTTCGCCAAACTCATTAAAAAGTCAGATGATTCGCAATGCATTAGAATGCTACTGACAATAGTTGGCACTTCAGGTATTTCGATAGCCTTGCTATTACTGCTTTTAGATGGTAGATATAACTTCTTTTCCCTTCCTAATCTGAAAAGAATATTTTTACCTTCTCTCAAATGAATGTTGGTTATACATACTGATGTCTAGCAATGGTACTATCAGGTACACATTCCATGCCAATTTCTAGGCAACGCTTCATTTCTTCTTTTGTCAATTTTCGGACTGACTTCAACCTTTTCTTTGTTTTTTGCAAACATGTAAAGTCACATATCGGTTCAGGTTTATATAGTTCTTTTGCTTGACATTTTGCTCTCCTCCAATAACATTCAACATCAGTCGATGAAAGCATCTCAAGAGAGCTAATATCCATCCTGAAACAAAAAGGGAAAAAAAAACAGCAAAAAAAGAACTAAACAATAAATTTTAACTTCAGAATCAATAAAATTGCCAGGACATGATTTTTCGTCTCTTTTGTTATGTAGTAAATACAACCTTGAACAGTTCAGGAGCAGTGCTGAAATATGCTTGCACATGCCAGATAATCCTGCTTTGCATGAGCATTTCATCTCCTGAATCTTCACACCTTCAACTATGGAAAAACTTCCCTCAATTTGATGAGGTTGTCCTTGCAGTGCCGAAGTTTGAAGACAGAGTCCTACAATGTGTATTCCATCATTGCTCACTGATTTCTTGCCACATAAAATCAGATGATTGGCATGCAACACCTGCTCACCCTCTACAATGCATCTACTATCTGGTGTTGCTTGTAGGTATTTAAAAATCTCAGATAAATTCAGAAACATTCTGCCTGATCTGAAAAACTAAAAATCCTGACCTCAATCTTTTACTTTTTAAAATATAACCAAATGCTCAATATTACGGATAATCACCACAATACAATTCACAAAACACACTAATTCAAGAAACACAAGTTAAAAATAGTCTTTAAACACAGTAAACGCTAAAAAATCTCACAAACTACACCGCTAACGAAATCAAAACATGAAAGTATACTCGTTTCGGTAATCAGCTGATCGGCGAATGCAGCGCCACCATCGGTAATTATTTTGTCCAATATATCCAAACACACTTCACTCTCGCATCATGCCACCGGATATAGAGTACCTATTGTTGCATGAAACAAGCCGAACATTTGGAACTTCTAGTATTGATTCCACCATACAAAGGCATGTGAGTGTGAAGTGAAGTTCCAAATTGTCTGCGGAGTTTCCTCTTGAAACGCATAAACATGATCTCCACGTTTTGTTTATCACCAGGATCGACGAAGTTTTTTTCATGGATGATGACTAGGTGATCATACACACCTACTGTTTTTATAAATTTGAAAAAAAACTCAAAGGGGTTTCCGTAATATCATGAAAAATGAAAATTCATTCTGTTTGAGAGAAAAAGCAAAAATGTTTGAATTAGCAAACATGCAAATGCATGCTTTACCTCTATACTCTGTTCAAATTTAAGAAGGAGCAACAATAACAAACAGAATCGTCTGGTTTGCGCACAATAAAGCTCGTATTGGTCAAAGGGTCATAACAACGTTCCCTTCGACCGCCCTAAAAGATTGCCAGAATCGTACTCGGATTTATGGTCGAGATTGCGGCAAGGTAATTTCAGGAAGCACCAGAGTTTTAGAGATTTGGGTCGGAATCTTGCAAGATTTCGACAAAGTAATTCCGGGAAACACCGGATTTGGGTCCTTTCCATTCAGTTAAAACTGAACGATTGTATGAAATCTCCTCGATTCGACTCTGGACGGAAAGTAACTATCCGAAAGCCCTCCTACCGCTGCGCGAACTGCTCTCGCTTAGGTTTGAACAGAGTATAATACTACATTAACATCTACAACTAGTCCTTATACTAGCATAGTACGTTCAACACATAGCACTTTCCAATTATAAGCCATTCTAGCGATGCAGTAAGCTTTAAAAAAATACTTCTGATACATCTCAATCACTGCTGCCTAAATTGCCTCCGTCGTGATGGTTCATCAACTTTCCTCATTCAAACCACCCATTTGTATTTAATTTTTAAATATAACTCGCACACTTCACGACAAAAGATGAACCAGTCAATATCAGTGTTGTTTCTATCTAGTCCAGCTTCTAAACATAATATTTCATCTGGATACTCCATAGCCGATCTATACACGACAACAAAATATTTCCAATTTTCAAAATACTCCAATCGAAAAAGGTACCTTTCCTGATGGTGTGCTGCCTTTTGCAAAGCTTGCACATCCTCTGGCATCTATCACTATTATTTCTGCCATTCCGACAAAATGACATGAAGATGCTGCAGTTCTCACAACTGATCTGAGTTAGTCTTCTTCTGTGAAATCCATTTGTATAATAATAGATCAGCATTTACGTTGGAAAGAACAGATAAACCTAGAAAAATAAGAGCACTTATGCATAAATTTTATATATTGAGACAGATGGTGTCAAGAAAGAATTTGGTCATTTTATATAATAGTCTCGCTGAATCTCTGATCATATATTGTGTCGTGGTGTGGGGTGGTGCCTTCTCTTCTACCATAAAATCTCTAAAAACGGCCCAAAATACACTTTTAAAAATAATTTTCAAAAAAAGCTATTCTCCACGAAATTACTCTAAGAAGATTCGGGGCTCCTCAACGTCAGAACGATTTTCACTCATCAGTGCATATTGAGAGTGTTTCATAAACAAGCTAAGTTCAATATTTAAAATACGAGGACAACTAGATATACTCACCAAAAAAATTTCCATCTTGATTTCTTTTAAAAGTCTGTAACAAAAAGATTTTTTTTGTACTATGGTCAGAAACTTTTTAATCTCATTCCAACTTACCTGACAGAAGAAAACAACCCAAAAAGATTCGAGTTGAAGGTGAATAAATTCATTCTGAAACAAAGAAAGGTTCAGAATTTAATAGGTCAAAAAAGAAAAGAAACTTACATGTGATGTCGGTACCTCTTTCTCTGATTCCGTCTGTTCTTTCAAATTATTATTATGTATGTGTGAATAATTGTATTTTTATACTCCTCATGTTTTCACTCCATTTCTGTTGCATTCACCGACTGTTTGTTTTGTTGTCCTTGTGTTATCTTTGATTTGCTCTGTAGGCGAGAATGTTAGATGCATGCTTGGCTAATCTAGTTTAATTTAGGTACAGCCGCGGGAGGGTATATAAACAACACAGGCATTCGTGGTAACTCTGCTCTCGAACCGGTTGTTGAAGAATTTATATAAACGTTATCTTTGTTATTTTTGTGAAAGTTACTTATTTGAGATGCCATGTAGTTCAGACCTATTTGTAATTGCATTTCAATCATATTTACTCTAGTCTGTATTATTATTTTTTTCATGGTTATAATGTAGTGAATTGAAATTGAATTAAATTAAATTAATTAAAAAAAAAAGAAAAAAAATGTCACAATTATTATTAGAAGAGAAAAAAAGGCAGGAAATATTAGTTCTATTATTATTATTTGTTGCATTCATAATGCAAGTTAGACACACAATATTACTTGAAAAAATTCGTATGATTCCTAATTCACCCCATAAGTAACGAAGCTAGACTCTGCGAGATCCATAGAAATACTAACGAGAAGAATACCAACTCCCTACTAAAACTCGTTGACACTGTTTGCAGCTAGCGACATCCCAATAATATCACCGGTAGAAATTGGAACTAATTCTCAGCGGCAGCGGCCGTAGGTGGCGGGCTATTCAAAATCTAATCGTTTTTTGTGAATCTCAGTATACTGCATCGTCGTACTAAATCAAGCAAAACTAATTGAATATTTTCAATTGCAGTAAAAGCGAAAATAATATATTATTTATAAATCAATAATGTGAGGAAAATAAAAAAAAATCGTAATTACTTTTGTTTTATTAAAATTCAACTATAAATATACATATAAACAGGATGAGTTTTTTACTTGTACATATATATTTCAACAGTAGATTCATGAAATCAAATGGTTTTAACACTTTGTTTGACAATAGACTTCTATGAATGAGCCCTTCTTAAATGGAAATAATTATTTAAGCATATTTCCGCACACCACATGCAAAGTACTGCTATACGCTCTAACACTCTGACATTTTTCGTCCCATCTTTTCACTCAATTTCCTGCAGTTCGCTCTAACTTCTTTCCTGAAGAGGTCAAATTCATTGTCATCACTGGTTTTGTCATAATCTTCACTTGGCCTTTCTCATTCAGAAACAAACTGCTCATTTTCATGCCCTGAAAAAAAAATGTGTGAGACAGTTTTAGGTATCACGCTTTCTGGTAAGATGTTTTATAGTCACTGCGTAACTTGTGTTGTTTGATGTTACTGAGAACGATTTGAAGCTTGTAGGTTTTCAAATGCTTGTCGTTGTAGACAGGGTGAATACATAACATCATCAAATTAATTTTCAATTCTTAGAAAGGATATTCCCAATAAAAAATTAAATAAATACCTTTATCCACTCCTATTGAATAATGTATTCATTATTCAACTGCATTTGAGCAATTAATAGTATCTATGAACAAACAGCGGGAGTTATAATAACTCCCGCCTATAACTCCCTGTGATTAATCAGAATAGACTCATAGAATTATTTGACAACCGAATCTCAAGCTACTTCTATGCTTCTGTACGAGCCGGTTGACAGAGAGCGAACATCTCATTATTGTTATCGATGGGAGTAATGTCACTTGAATAATTCTGACGTTTAAAAATTTAGTTGACTCCTAATTATTGTTGTGAATGTTTTTCTGAATAAGACCTCCGATAGTGAGGATGAAATATTATGTAGGTACACTTCCAGAAATATGACAAGCAGCTAGTTCTACAGTAGGTACAGAATTTATTGCCCGCGGGAAATCCCAAAACAAATAAATATAAAGGTGTATCAAGAATTTTCAAGAATGATGTGTGATAGTAAGAATGTATATTATTATAGTTGTGGATAAAGTATAGTATTCAACTTGCAGTAATGGTCATAACTCCCTTGATGAATTACAGCACTCGCCTCCGGCTCGCGCTGCAAACTTCATCTGCGAGAGTTATGACTTGCATTACTGCTCGTTAATAGTATATTCTAAAACAAGTTGCAGAATGAGCTCCTATTCCAACACGAATGCGGAGTTCGAAAACGAGCGACGAAGGAGCGAGTTTTCGATAGCATGAGTGTTGGAATTGCCTTCTGCAACGAGTATTAGACGGTATTTTCTCTATTTCAGTCAATTTTTGTGAAATACTCTCAAAATTCAAATGAAAATTCAGATTAGTGACTTTTGTTTTGTATCTTGGCAGTTGGTGTGACATACGAAATTTGACAGATCACGGAATTTGAATTGATTTGATTCGAAACTTGATTCGATCGGAGGTCAGTACTGACAACCATAAAACGAAAAATATAACTGAAAACAATGCTGTAATGAGTTTCATTACAGCACTACTTTTAGTACTGTAATGAACTCATTACGATACTGAAATAGAGAAATAATATACTATTCTGTATTCTGTCCACATGGATTTGAGAACCGATGAAACGAACAGCTGGAGTTGATGCTACTGTGTCTACATTTGGCACACTTGCACCTTGTTATCGAAGCAAGCATGGTTACGTCAAGTTAACTGTGAAGAGGAAGAAAATAAAAGATTATTATTGAACAAACAATAATAAAACTTCAATAGCAAACTAAACACAGGGCTTCACCCAAGATAAATTGAGAACATTTAACTAAAATACTTTTTTTCTCTGACAATACGAATTTGCCATTTGCCATAGATGAAATGTATTCTGTAGTACTTATCAAGCTCATAACATCAAAGGGAATCAGTCAACGAAATAAATTAATAATCAGTAAGTGGGACCTAAACGAAACATTGACCTTTTTCTTCAACGGAATTTCTCATCACATCAGTATATGATACTCGATACATGAATAAAATATATATAAAAAATCACTTACCAGTAAAGAAACAATAATAGATGATGAAAGCTTAAATATCCAAACGAATTATTGAAAAACTCATCAAACAATATAAAACTTTCACGACAGCTGGAGGGAAACGTCAGATTTTAGGTTACGGATGGCGTTTGCTAGACTAGAAAGACACTCTCCTGCGCACATCGCGATACTAGCGCTCAAAAAGAATATGTTCACCGGCAGAAGGGCGAACTAACAGGGGTAAAATCATCGAATGCGAGTTGGTAGGGGGTGGCGAGATCTCTGCAACGCTAGTGCACAGAGAAGTTGTGCTCCTCTTTCAGTTTAATCGGCGTACACCCTGCTACGCTCGCTCATAGAAATTTTCTAGCAATTCGTTGAAGCCCCTCCTACTCCTTGGTAGGGGTAGGTAGATTGTAGCCATCTCTACTATCTCTATGATTGAAGCACATGTTGGGAATGCAGAAATAGATAACAGGTACAGAATAATATTTGAAACTTCAGAATGGCAATGTATTGGATATTTAAAAATGGAAGTTTGATTTTATACTCCTTTTTTGGGGGTTCAGGGGCACATGTGCTCTCATGGCAGAAACGCCACTGCATGTATCTCATATATTATGAAAAAAACTCAAAAGGAAATATGTAAAAAATAAAAAGTAATTCTTGAAAAAAAAACTGAGATATTTTTATAATCTTCTATAAGCCAATAAATGTTATAATACTTATAATTGCCGTTTACATTGGTAGAGTAAACGGTCGAGTTCACATGCCTACTTTTTCACGGATTCACTCTACTCTACTCATTTCGGGAGAGTAGCTGTTTAAACCTTTCTAGTAATTTGAGAGGATAGTTCGATGTCATGCACGTAATTTAAAGAATTATTTCAGTACCAGAATATATTCTAAAGTAAAATATGGAATTTTCACAATTCGGACATAATGTCATTTTTGTTATATCGTGGATAATAAAGAAAAAGTTATAAACATTATAGTCTACACCTCATATATTGCTCATAAACAAATGAAAATGTCCCGTGTAGTGCTGCTGTCTTTTACAGTTTTCATGAAAGAATCCATTAGATGAAAACATTTTAATATTCTGTACATAGACGTCATTTACACCTGCACCTGATTATTTTGATTTTTTTATTTTCCCGACTTCTTGATGGTAGGTACATCTAAAATTTTTTGTTTTAATTCGGCAAAACCAAAGTTTTTTTTTGCCATGTATTCGACAATTTCCTCGTAAGCGACCGATCTCATTGCCCTATTTCTATAATCCGGACTGCTAATATTTCATATATTATATATTCGTAATCCTTGTACAATATAACAAATTTCAATGTTTCATTTTCTGTCCACTTCATTTTTCAGAATTTGAATTGAAAATTCAACTAAAAATAGATCGAATCACTCGCTAGACCAGGAAGGCCGGGCAAGTGTCTGTTCAAATTGGTATAAGTGAAGTAATAAACCAGTAGAGTAGAGTGAAATCTTTGAGGGGCGTGGGATAGTCGAGTGTACTATTCCACATGTTCTATCCACTCTACTCTACCGTTTACTATCTTTAGTACTCTACCGTTACTTGCCCGACCTGTAGTAGGAGGATAGTTAGTACTCCATCACTCTACGCTACCGTTTACTCTACCAATGTGAACAACACTACAGTACATGCCATTCCAAAGCAGCCTAGCTTTTTCCTACTTCATACATCGAAGTTATTAAACAGGAACATCTCTCTGGGGATGTATGGCTTGGTAGGATCGGTACCAAGAAATCCAGAAGCTTAGCATATTTTTTATAATCGTTTCTGGGGGGGCTCAAAGATTTCTAATAGCTGTCCCGAAGACTATTCCATCGGGATTTCCATCTTAAACCCAGAATCAATTGATTATAATTTTTATTTTGAATTTTAAGATCGATAAAAGAATTAAATGCAGAATCGTACCGTCAGGAGCTATCCGTGTGGAGGCCATTTCCACTCTTTGAGCTGCGGAGATGGCATCAGAAATCCTAAGCTCATTCGAAATGAATGAATAATACATTGAGTACAATATTATCAAATATATTTGCATATTTTTGCCTTAACAGGGTGATATATGTACCTCCGCGGCACTTATGTGTTGACGACTTATTGTTCAACTCACTTTATATTTTTTTCGACCTGTGATATGTCTGAAAAAATGATTCATGCTTTGATAAGCTTAAGGGTATCTGGCACACAGAACAGGTCCATTCAGTGCGAACTTGATTTGCCTTCGTACTGCAAAGGGCACATCTTCGACTTGTGCTGCTTTCAGGCTGATGATCCGCTGCAGATAGACGCACTTCTATAGGAACGAATAGTGTTTTTATTGGAAGCTCATTCGAGGATGAGGAATTATGTGGCCTTTTAATACTAATCTGTCTCTCGGCTTATAATAATAATACTTGGACGAAATTGTTTAGATGTAATTTTTGGCAAGTCTACTAATTTGTGGATGCAGTAGGAGTTAACCACAGCAGCATCTATGAGGTAAAAAGAAATTCTTTATAACCATTTAACACTGCGTCGATTGATTTCGTAGCTTAAGAGAAGCTAGTTGAATTTGCTCACGTAATTCACATTTACCAAGTGAGGTATTTTAGACTTTGTATTGAATATTTAGAATGTTTTATCGGGTAGAAAGTCACCTTATCTGATCTAATCAAGTTCTTTATTACAAATAGCTTAGCTTTCGGCCATTCACATGGCCATCTTCAGGGCGCTGAAACAGGAATATATTAGATTGATGTGGCACCCAATCTCAGCAGGCCTTACAGTCAATATTAACTCAGCTGTATCAAGTTTAGCAAAACATAAATGTAAACCAAAATGAAGACATACACACAAACAAAATGTCAAACATAGGATAAAAATTTCAAATTTGGGATGCTCAAAGCAGCTTAAAACCCTCATTAACAATCTCTAAAATATTAAATATCCCGGCAAGCACATGACAAAAATGATGAATGTCACGAAAACTGACATAACGCATCTGCGTCATTTATATATAGTCTATAAATGTCTATATATAGATATATAACACAGTTCAGATTGTGACTCTAATATTTCTAAACAGTGCACCAGGGAGACGCGTATCATCCACATAATACTATACCATATATCATCTATAGATACCTACATATCAAAGCAGGTATCCATTTCATTTTTCCAATTAATAAGAAAATATTTAGCATTTGAATATTTTTCAATTTTGATTTTGAGTTTTGTCACTTTTGAAGCAAGGGTGTGATTTATTAACTATGTCCAAAGAAACTGGTATTATTGACCACTGAATATAATGAGCCTAGAATATTTTTGTCGTATATAGGTTTTTTTTCAGAATCTTTTTTACATTTATGATACAGTAGAACTTTCAAATTAATTTTTATAATTAATTTCATCAAAATAATTTTATGATTTCCAAAAATATCCTGGCTCTTTATGTGGCAATCCATTTCACAGGATTCAGAAGTAGCCTGATGATTTACCCATTGCATAATTATATTCGTTAGGAAATTGATTACTTGAGGATTATTAAATAGTTTATCTTTATAACATGATGTTTTCACTCACTTCACATATGTGGGTCACATCTTTGGATGGATAAAAGAAAGGTCCTCTATTCTTTAATTTTGTTAATGTGAAAGTGGTAGATATTGCATGTGATAATCCTCCTTTTAATCGATTTACCAACTATAAAGCCTCCAATATAATTCACCCTATCGTCGAGAAAAGGTAAAATACTCAATACAGTCCTTATGTAGTCGTGGTCGAAGTATATCAGTTCCTCTTCATCTCCAATTGAAACGGGCGAACTTCTGCGGGAGGAGGCTTTCAAAATTTTAATACCACCTGCCAAGCAATTTGAATTGGATGAACTTATTCAGTGCTTCACCAAAAGACGTTTGAATGCTGATTCGAGTTGCTTGGCATTAGGATTGAAACCCCCCTACTTCTGACCGCGCTAAAGAAGGTCTCCAGCAGATCTTGAGAGAGTTTGAAAGTTAATAAATATTCCAATTCTTTCTATGACAATATGTTGAATAATTCGGTCATGTTCATCAAGTCTACGATGAATCCTAAATATCCAGTTTTCCTTGAACACTGCGATATTCTATTGCCGTCCTTATCATTTAAACTTCTTATGTACAGAATAAAAGCCTTTGCTTTTTCAGCCATGTCCCTTGAATTTTCTGATTTTATTGGAACATTTTGTATATTTTTTTTTGAAAATTTATTCCGTACATTCAACATATCCAACGCATTATTGAAGATTTCACAAAATTCTGAAGTTGCGTCAGAATTTTGGGAAATCTTCATAGCCTTTCATTTGGCAGAACGTTAAAGCTTTGGCAGTGCTGGAGCTGAGTGTTTATACTGCCAGTTTTACGTTCACTATATTATCATTATATTTCAAATGCTTGATAATTTGATAATTTATTGGCGGCATGCAAACCCTCTTTTCTGGATGCCCACTAAATTGGCAATAAATTTCCAGTGAATGAACTCATCACCTCTTTTCAAAACACTCCAGTCTCCAAGAGTGTTTCTCACCAGTTTCATCATATGGCAGGTATCCAGAAATATCAATATTTTCTCACCAGATGATAGGTTTGTGAACCAAGGTTTAAAATTTGGTGAGACAATATTGAAATTTGCACCCAAATGTTGACACATTGAGAGGTTGGATGCTGCCCCATCAAATGTAATCGAATGAACAATGACTCCTGACTCATGAATCAGCTCCAAGCATTTAACCAACAAATTAGATCTTTCTTGGCCAGTCAAACTTTCATTCAAAAATTACCCTATTGGTATTTTCCAATGGTCATTAATCGCTACCGCCATAAACACCAAGGCATATGAAGCTTTTGTAGCTCCCTCATGTTGAGAAATTAACTGCGTTCCCATGTCTACTACACCATGAAACCTATTTATTCAAACAAGCTCCTCCTTAATTTTCATCTCGTCTATGACGATATTACTGTTTTTTTTCAAAGAAATATTCTTCAGAGCACTGAATGATTCTCTTGTGAAACCTGGCTTTCGATCTACCACACTATACCAATTGCGTATGATAGATGGATGTGGTAGAAGATTTTTCTCAGTTCTTCAAACATAATCATATGCTCTCGATGAATAAATAATAAATTTTCTCATTTCTTCTGAGAGTGTTTTTTATTTTCTCAATATCTTATTCTTTATTATTCAATATGTCTTGAAAGGCATAGGTACACTCTCCTAAATTGAAAATATAAGAGTTAATGCAGGTTCAGTAAAAGTTACACCCTTTTCTCCATGTTCTATGAAATCGGACTAAAGGACAAGGTTCTAGGAAAATGGTAAGGAGTGATAGAAAAACTGTAAATAGTTTCAAAACTGTTTATTGAATTCTTTATAGAATGCATGAAAATACATTTCTTATAAAGCTCTTATTATAAATTCTATAAAACTGGAAATTTTGTTGATTTTATATGAATATGTATCATAATAATAATTTTCCCCTTGAAAAACTCATAAACTTTCCATTAAGTTTCAAACTATAGTCAATATTTCTATTTGATATACTTACCAAAATAATTTCCTCAACTGCTTCTTTTCTTCTTCTTCAGGAGTCGGATAAGATCCTTTAAGCTCTTTACTTTATTTTTTAATCTTCTACAACGTTGTTGCAACCTTTCTATTGTAGCATATTTTTATAAGCAGAGTTTGAGTTGTTTCTCGACATTTCTTGAAGTTCATTGTAGAAGTCATTAAAGTGTCATCTCTGAACTTCCTTTTTTCATTCCAGCTGATAGAAATTTTTTATGTATGACCTCATTTCATGCTCGAGAATTGGCTCGCAGGCTAGACAGAGCCCTAAACCTATTCTCGCTAATTTTTCGAATCCTTCAATTGTTCGCAGTATACTTAGGAATAGGAAACTTCTGTGCACTTCGAGCAGGTTCAGGGAGGTTGGTGTTTCGGATGATGTAACGCCATTGCAGGCGAGGCTGCTGCGGGATGCGCGTGAGGAGTTGAACCTCAGACAAACGCGCGGTGAGTCAAACCTGACCATAAGGTATGTGAGGGGAACCCCGACGGTGGTTGATGGTCGGCCCGCTGGATCTGCAAAAAGCTAATTCGAAATTTCAAACAGTGGTCGATACTCTATACGAATACACGCTCAATTAAGAATAAGTTTCAGGAGTTGTGCGCCACTGTTGTGGACCTGGGCCCGGATCTGGTATGCGTTGCCGAAACCTGGTTGCATGCGGACATTCCTGATCATTTCGTTACTATTCCGGGATACGATATATATCGTTGCGACAGTCCATGTAACGTTGGCTATAATGGTGTGTGCATCTGGGTACGGGAGGCGATATCTTCAACCTTTAAAATCAATGTAATCATTCAGAACATCCCTGGAATTGACAACTTGTTTCTTGAACTTTCTTCTGCTGGTTTTTCAGCTGTGATAGGTTGTATATATCGACCGCGACCTTCAAACAGCGATCGCCTGTTGTTCGATTTTTTAGTTTCCATATCTCAACGTAGTCAGAACATCTTGATTACAGGTGACTTCAACTTCAGGGAGATTCAGTGGCCTGTAACGTCTCACCCGTCTGAGGGTTCTGTAGCATCCCAGTTCTTGGCTGCTTTGGATGAGGCTGGTTTGTCTCAGATTATTGATCGGCCTACCAGGTTCGGACCTAACCAAAGTCCCTCATTACTGGATTTACTCCTGATTAGCGACCCTGATCTCATTTCTGAAGTTCGTCATCTTGACCCAATTGGTAAGTCAGATCATTCGGTTATCATGACCACTCTTCAGGTCACTTCCATTCCACAGTCTCCGTTGTCTACTAAGTCAAAGACCATCTTGGACTACAACTTACTCAGAACTCGGTTATCCAGTGTAGATTGGGAGTCAATGCTAGGTTCCATTAGTGATGTCGATGCTGCCTGGGACCGATTTCATGCGAGGTTGAATGCAGATATATCACATTGTTCACGGCACATGATAGTGAAGACAATTCCAGGAAAGCCCTGGTTGTCAAGAAATATTTTGTTCATGCTTAAAAGAAAGCGATGTCTTTGGCAACGCTACTTGCGTCATAGGTCAGATATCAACTACAGAGCCCATCGTTCTTTCTCCAACAGATTATCCGCTACAATTCACCATGCCAAGAAGACATATGAGGAATCACTCGTATCCTCGGGAAACCGAAAAAGATTCTATGGATATATACGATCCACTCTCAACTCTAAGGTTTGTAAACCTGCGATCAGAGGTCCTGCTGGGCAGTGGTGCGGCGATGATGGTGAAGCGGCTTCCTTGCTGGGCGATGTATTTTCGGGTGCATTCACTTCTGAACCTGAAAATGTCCTCCCGATAGTTCATGGCCCACGTTCTTCATCGAGCTTGGAGGAAGTGGAGTTCACGGAGGAGGAGTTGGTTTTTCTGTTGAGACGCTTGGACCCCTCAACTTCTCCTGGTCCAGATAAAATTCCTGCTGAGGTGCTCCGTCGGTGCGCGGATTTGCTGGCTTATCCTTTGATGCAGGTCATAAAACTATCTTTGGGGACATCTGTAGTCCCTAGATTGTGGAAAGTAGCTAATGTTACTCCCATATTCAAGAAGGGCGATAGAACTTCACCAGCCAACTACCGACCTATAAGTGTGTTGCCAATTTTTTCAAGGGTTGCCGAGAGGATCATCTCCGGGAAGATGTTGCCCTTCCTCTGCAGTAATGGAACACTTCCAGATGAGCAGCACGGATTTTTGAGGGGCCGGTCTGTCATCACTTGTCTCTTGAGATGTGTTGATGATTGGACTAAGCGGGTCGATGCCAAGGTGCCAGTTGACGTAATTTATTTAGACTTTGCTAGCGCTTTTGACCGTGTTCCCAAGAGACGTTTGCTTCATAAGCTCGAACATTTTGGTATTCGAGGGGGTCTGTTGAGATGGATTGAGTCATTCCTCAGCGCTCGTCATTTTCGTGTTAGAGTTGGCAACTCCTTATCTTCTCTCATAGATGTGACCAGTGGTGTGCCCCAGGGTTCTGTGCTGGGACCACTACTATTTCTGATATTTGTCTCTGACCTTCCATCAACTTTGAGGAGTGCGTGTTCGTGTTACGCTGACGACATAAAATTTTATTCAGATGCGTCGAACGTTGATCAGTTGCGGAGTGATCTGGAGGCGGTGTGCCGGTGGTCGCGTGAGTGGTTGCTGCCTTTGAACGTCCATAAATGTAAGGTGCTCCACCTTGGCCGAAATAATCCTCGACATCAATATCTCTTGGATGGTGTGGAGATTGAATCTGTGACGCAACATTGCGATCTCGGCGTGGTCATATCCCATGATTTGAGCTGGTCGGCCCATATTCGGAATGTATGTGCCCGGGCCAATAAAGCAATCTACCTCATACGGAGATCATTCTCACGGTGTTCAGTTGAGACCTGTAAGTTGCTATACACCACTTATGTTCGGCCCCATCTGGAGTACGCTGGACCTGTCTGGTATCCCTCGCTGGCTAGAGACCGTCAACTTTTGGAGAGTGTTCAGCGCAGAGCCACAAGAATACCTTATGGCTACCGACGTCCATCCTATGATGATAGACTACGCATTTTTGGCCTAACTCCGTTTATGAAGCGTCGTGAACGTGGAGACTTAATTGTCACGTTTCGAGTGATGCATGACCTATTCGGTAGTGATCTTCGCGATATATTTTCTATGAACACTAACAACCTGCGTGGCCATCAGTACAGATTGAAGCGTGAAGTGTTCCGGTCTAATGCAAGACAAGATTTTTTGTGTAACCGTGTTTTTAATACGTGGAACTCCCTTCCTGCTGAGATAGTTGGTACACCGTCGGTAAATACCTTCAAAAATCGTTTGGACAGATATTTCTGAGTGTGATGTAGCGAAAAGACTGTTATTTGTTCTGATAATAACTACAGTGTCTGTTGTCTGTTGATTTGTTCACGTTCTTTTGATGGGTATTCTTGAAGTTTATCTTGATTTCATGTAATTTTTCTTTTTCTGGTCTGTATCACACATGTATTCTCTTTGATTTTTTATATTGTTTGAAAGTTTATAGGCTTAGTGCCTCCTTTCTTATCCCAAATAAATAATAATAATAATAATAATAATTCATATGGTCCCATGAATATTGAAGGGTGAAAATGCCTTGATGTAAATCACTTAAATGAAAATAAAGTTGAGAATTGCTATTTCAAAGCATTTTATAAAGATATCTTCTCTGATGGTTTAAATCTCCTATCAGAGAAGAAATGGTGAGTCGAAGAAATTTGTCATTTGGAAAACAATAAAAATACTATATTCTAAAACAAGTTGCAGAATGAGCTCCTATTCCAACACGAATGCAATTTTTCGAAAGCATGAGTGTTGGAATTGCCTTCTGCAACTAGTATTAGACGATATTTTCTCTATTTCAGTAAAGTTTTGTGGAAAACTTTCGAAATTCAAATAAAAATTCAGATAAGTGACTTTTGTTTTGTATCTTGGCAATTGGTGTCACAAACGAAATTTGACAGATTGCGGTATTTGAATTGATTTGATTCGAAAATTAAGTGGATCGGAGGTCAATGCTGACAACCACAAAACGAAAAATATAACTGAAAACACTGCTGTAACGAGTTTCATTGCAGCACCACTTTTAGTACTGTAATGAATTCATTACGATACTGAAATAGAGAAAGGTATATTATATTTCAATTTGTGAGTAGTTATTCGGTTCAAATTATAACGAAAGGAAATCAAATTTTTCTACAACGGCAGTTGAATGATAGTATATGTTCTATATCGTTATTTATTCAAAGTTACTTATCGTTTCTGAGGCTACAGGTGTATCATCATTAGTTATATGATATGTTGCTCCATCATTCATATCTGAAATAAAATCAAGATATGGAATGGATGATAAATGTTGCATTCCTCGGATTTAACCACTATTCAAGCTACTCATCAAACAGAAAATCTATAGAACTAACAACTCAATAGAAGAGATGTTATTTAATTTACTCAATTAAAAATTCAACTTACCTCTCCTGGAGTTTATAATAGATGGTACAGATTTCCGATATTTTGAATTGTTGTAATCTGATTTCGAAAATGATTACTGCAAATCAACAATTTCGACATATCATCTCCTTTTATAACAATATCCACTACATCTAAGCAAAACTTTTTCCAGGCTCCATAACTCGCAGAATCCTTAGGAAAACTGAAATATTGTTGAATTATTTTCATAAAGGAATTCTTAGTGTGAACTCACCGATGAAGAATCACATCATCTTTATTTGTTTTATTGCATGAAAATCACCGCTTTGTACTACCCATTTTCTGAAAAAAAATATAGAAAGCTGAAAGAAATTTTTAGGTGTTTGTCAATAATTATTTCACCCTTGTTTATGAACAAGGATTTCACTTACTTGAGGATCTCGGTTAGGATACAAGTAACTAACAAACGAACAAATAAATAAATGAAACGAACAAGAACCGAAGGTGAAAAGATATCAGAAAAATTTAACTCAATCAAATCGACAAGAACAACAATGAACGAGAAACGAAGTTGAAATGATATTAAAAATATTAAACTTAATAAACGACAAGAACAATGAACTAGAAACGAAATTGAAAATATTAACAGAATTACACGCAATCAAAACTCAAACTAAACTTATTCAATTTTCATTTACCAATTCGTTGTGTAAGTTAGCTATAAGAAAAGTGAAGCGAATCTGTTTCTTTGTATTATGCCACATATGGTTACCATGGTAACATAATGACAAGCCCCTTCTTATTGCCACAAAAATTCACGACGCATGCGCATATCGCCAGCGGGCGCTAGTTCGGAGGATTCATTTTTGCATACTTCTCATCACAACGCTCAAATTCTGAATTTAATAGTTCTTTGGTATCATCATTCCTACCTCCACTCATTATCAACTGGATGATGTTACAATTGATGGAGGTAATTGCTTGTGATTCAGTGGAGAGGTTCACAGGATGGTTAAGATGTTTAGTTTCAAGAGATTCCAAAAACATGCGTTTCCATTTGTTTTTAGCCGTTCTCAAAATTATAGCATCGTCAAAGTTCATTACGTGACCCGTCTCTAAGTGTGAGTATACAGACCAGTCGATGGCCTCAAATTTTGCTCCGGTGCTCTTTTAATCCCCTACCAGTCTGCCCAACATACAAACCCTCGAAAACACACAATCGATCTTATAAATTATGCTATTCCTATTCTGTTTGCTAGTTATATCTTTAGTTCTGCTAAATAATAACGACGATAGAGTGTTAGGAATCGTATTTATTATCCGAATATTCTCAACACCTGGTGAGAAGGTCTTATTTACCAGGAAACAAATTTTGTTATTTAAGTCCCATACGTAGGGGAGCGTGAAAATCTTCAACAACATCTTCGGTGAACGCGGCCAATGGCTGCATTCACCGAACGTAACAGTTGTGCAACTACGAAAAAGAAAATTTTTTGCCTTTACGAAGGCACATCAAGAACATTTTTGAAAACATAGATGAATTCAAAATAGTAATCATCGAAATGAATACCATTTTCAATTCCCAGGCTCATGATAAAAGATTTCTGAGCCTGGGAATTGAAAATGGTATTCATTTCGATGATTACTATTTTGAATTCATCTATGTTTTCAAAAGTTGTGCAACTGTTGCGGAATCGTCCGGTGACACATACGCTACAAACTCAACACTTTCCGGGAAAGAGGGCATTTTGGGAGCTCTGTCAATTTATGCTAAGTAGCGGTATTGGAGCGGTGGCAAAATTCTTCGTTCGGTGAATGCAGCCAATGACCAATGGGGGCGAATAAATTGGTGGACAAGATCCTAAGCATTTGTTGTGAATTATATGTTTATTGTAAATGAATCAAAACGTTTTCTTTTTGTGTTTTGGAATACTTGTCATAAATAATGTATAGATAAACTTTGAATAATATTGTGATATTGTGTGTACTTGAAATATTGTTAATTGGGAAATATTCAGGTAAATGTCATTATGTTTCACCGGTAGTACGTTTCATTGTAAAATGGACACTGATGAGGCTCATTGTAAAATATGCAATAAAAGCTACTCTCGAAACGGCTGTTAATAATCCCTCTCGCCTTGAATGAATCTGCAAACGTGGGGGACCCCGGCACTAAGGGGGCCTTCGGGCCAATCGAAAATCTTTGAATGGGGCCCCAATAACTATTGAACTTGCCGATTTGCAATGAAGGTACAGTTATTATTCTCGAAAAATAGAGAAATATTCCTGAATTATATTCAAGATACATATGAGGTTCACAGTAATTCGATTGGACATATCACTCAGTCACACCCTGTGCTACCCGATTTTTAAGAGTTTTTTATATAGCGTCAAGCTTTTCGGCATTTCTCTTTGAACGTCGCCACATGATCGTTTTATTAGGGGCTCGGAGGCTTATTTGACGTTCTTCAGGCGGATTGCGGCTCATCTGCTATTGCAGAAATTATTGTCAATTCTCAAATCAGGATATTTTTATGAAGAAGGGGAAAATTATGAAACCTTTTTATTTCCATTTCTGTTCAACTAGTGAGACAAACAAGTGTCCGAACACGAAACCACGTTGTCAGTTTGTCTACAATCAAAGGCAAAAATTTCAATATTCAGACTTTTTGAGTGCCTTTGGTTTCAGGATTACAATTTCATTGGAGTGTGTTCTAGAATTAATTGCGTAGCTTATTTATCCGCTAAGGGGCGTCTCTCGTATTTTTTCATTTTCAATATTACAAAAAAGAAAAGTTATCATATGAGCAATTTGAATACCTTATAATTTTTCAGATATGAGAAAAATCTCAGAGCGGAAAAGAAAATATTTGAGAGAAAAAGAAGAAGCATTTTCTGAACAACGAAAAGTTTTTCAATATTTTAATAAGCCAATGCCTGAGTCTCAATAAATTATTCAGCACAGTGGCGTATCAGGCTTCAAAGGAGGCCCAATAATTTCATTCTATTGAACTTGCCGATTCGCTATATTTTTCTGATGACATAATGAACAAAATTAATAGAAAAAGAAGATACAATCATCACTCCGGAAAAATATAAAAAAATTCCTAAATGGTATGAAAAAAACATATATGGTTTCCAATAATTCCATTCGCAATTCGAATCATGACTCGATTACTCCCTCCCTGTGCTACCCTGTTTTCAACAGTTGTGTAATAATTATAACGTCAAGCTTTTCGGGACTTTCTTTAAACATCGCCAAATGATCGTTTTATTGGGCTCAAGGTAATCAAAAATTTTCTCAGGAATTCAATGTCTATCAGACCTTTGAGCCTACTCCAGCTTCAAAGAAGAAGTAGCATGAAGCTTGAACAAAAAAATTAAAAAAGATAAATGCATTTTTGTTGAGTGGTTGTTCGAGTTTTTCATCACATTGATTTCTTTTTAGTTATTTTTATATCAGAATCTATTTTATTTTGTTTAGAAATTCTTGTTATGCAATATATATATATATATAAGTATAATTTTTATCACATTTTCCTTCAATATTTTTCTTTGAAAAACGTCAGGGGAAACTTATCATAGATAATATATATATATATATATATATATATATATATATATATATATATATTATATAAGGATAAATAATGAGGGATCGGTGAAGTACATATATATATAGCGGACAGCTCCAATAAGCGGACATCTCCCATAAGCGGCCAATTTTCTAGGAACCAAATTTTTGTGTGTATTTTTCCTATTAAGTACATTCCAACAAGCGGACGCTCTCCTTACCGGACGCGGACACTATATTTTCATATATTTCTTACTCAAATCTCCTATAACCGGACACATAACTCTAATAAACGGACTCAATGAATTTTTTTATTTTTATACGTCCATTGTATCTGAAATCTCCAAAAAAGCGGACACGAAGCTCCAATAATCAGTCTTAATAAAATTAAATTCTGCTTCTAAAAAGAACTACTATATTATATTTTGAACAAGTAATTTCAAGGTATCATACGTCGAAATATGGCAAATTTTTACACATTTTTTTACTGTAAAACGTGAAATATCTATGGAACTACGAGCTTAAGAATGAAATGTCATAGAATGACAATTATAGATCATCATATTGTGGTAAAAACGTAACCACACCCCTCCAAACCACAATGTTTATTATCGCAGTAGCTCATCCTGCTGAGGATGCTGATCATTTAATCGTAACTACTGCTGTTGAAGTTTATCAGCAGTCTCATGAGTGTGTGGTTATTGTTGGGGAGGACACCGACCTTCTTGTAATTTTGACTGCCCCAGAGCCTATGTGTACCAACATCTTTTTACTACAGATGATTTTTTTTATCTCCCTTGAACTACAAGTTCTCCTCTGTTTCGAAAAACAACATATTATTCCTTCATGTTTCAGTGGCTGCGACACAAAGTCATCATTTCTCGGTAAAGGACAATTGAAATTCCTAAAGACGTTAGAAATCAACTCAAACCTGCATAATATGTTGTTTTTCGAAATAGGGGAAAACTAGTTGTGCAAAGAAGAATGGACAACATCGTCTTGCTTGCCTTTGCCATTCTTTATTAAAAAAATGTTGGTACATAGGGGCTGGAACAGTTCAAATTACAAGAAGGTCAGTGTAGTCCCCCAACAATAACCACCCACTTATGGGACTGCTGAGTAAAAGCACTAGCTACGATTTAATGATCAGCATTCTCAGCAGGATGAGCTACTGCGATATTAAACATTGTGGTTTGGAGGGATGGAGTTAAGTTTTTACCACAATATGGTCTACAACTCTCATTCTATGACATTTTGTTCTAAAGCTTCTAGTTCCATAGACATTTAATGTTTTATAGTAAAAAAATATGTTCTTCAAAAAGTGCAAAAATTTGCCATATTTTGACGTACGATTTCAATCAAACTACTTGTTTGAAATATAATGTCGTAGTACGTTTTGAAAGCAGAATTCAATGCTGGACACTTTTGACTATTACAGTGTTTTTGATAAAGTGCTTCGTTTAGGAACTATTCGAGAAAAACATAAAATAGTCCAAAAATTTCGAGGTTTTTCGAACGTCACGACATACGCTCCACTGGGAAATTGGGACAACACTCAAAATACTCTTATTAGAGGCCTGAAGAAATGATTGAAGCAGTTTCCCGAACTCCACCAATTATTTCCAGGCACACCATTTTTTGAAGCTAATTTGCTTGGCCTATATATTATATGAATAGGGGTAGATATATGCATTCGACAAGCAAACTCTGATATTTTCAATTTGTTATTGGGTTAATAAAAAATTCAAGTAGGTACCTAGTTATTGTTGGAGAAAATGAGAAATCTCCAAATATAGTATTCCTTAGAACCTGGTAAACCAAACCACAAACAAAATCACTGTAGAGTTTATTAGTCGGCAGTTGTCAATTTTGAAAGAAATACTTGAATAAATAGTTTTGCTGAATGACGATTGTATTTCTCTCGTATACGCTTATTTTTCACTGTAATAACTCTAAATCTACAAGAGTTATTAAATTTTTTTCCAGTCTTTCATAGAAATTTATTTATATGTATACGTACTATTAATTAATACTCAATAATAGCTGTTATATATGTATTTCGTCCTTTACTAATCAAAGGCATTTCACATAACCAAATTAGAAGTACCCAAACTTTTTGAAGAAACAGCAATATTTCATGGGACTATCCCTCAACCGGACATCTCCCATGACCGGACAAAAACTCTGGTCCCGTGAATGTCCGCTTGTGGGAGCTTTCACTGTATATATATATATATATATATATATATATATATATATATATATATATATATATATATATATTCGGATATAACGATCGTCAAGGGACCAACGATATTCGGTCGTACTAACCGGACGACGCAATAAACGAATGAGGAATAATTTGGACTTAAACCATTCTAATAATGCTCTGTCTACCTGATCTTGAGTTAATTTCCTCATTCTTTTAGATTTCAGAACATTGTTATTGATGAGAGCTCTTATGTTATTTTCGTTTTTTTTTAATTGTCGAAATTGTAGAGTGAGAAACGCCGAATTCCTTCGCAAGAGTGACATTCGATTCACCAGCATTGGGGCGATGTAGTATAACGCTTTTCTCCTCTATGGTGAAGCTTTTTCTCTTCGCGGAAGTCATTTCAGCACAGCTATAGTCTTTCTGTTCTGTCGCAAAGCAAATGTAAACAAACACTGACTAAGATTTGCGCGCGCTAATCATAAGGACATTGGAGTCGGGTTGATGCGACAAGGTATCGAGTTTGTGAGAAGTTCTTGTAATAAAATCACGACACTTCGTTTTAACCGGACGATTGATCATCAAAAAGGGTTGTTATAAGCGGATGGTCGCAAAAACCGAAGTCGTAATAAACGGATTTAAAAGCGTAGAAATCCCTACTAAACCAAACTTCAGTTACCGTTCACGTCGCTAAAAGCGGTTGTGCGTTGTAAGCGGAGTCGTTATATCCAGATTTTACACTAGATCTATGGAAGGGGCCCCCGACTAAAATCTTGCGGGGGCCCCCCGAATTTTGCGCTACGCCACTGTGGCTCGAAAGATTAATGAACTAAATAAATTCTTTTTTAAATGTATCAGCTTTGTGAAAATATACAGTGCAAATAATCCACCCAAAAAAATAATAGAGTATGAACATTAGGTACGGTATGTGTTTCATTTTCCGGCGTTAAAAAACAGAACAGTCATTAAAAGCTGAAATGATTTATTTCTCTCTAGTGAAATCTATCTAACAGTCGCCCGCAAGAAATGTTTTTGAACACAAGTAGATCTCAAAAGCCAAAAGTTTGGCCACGTCTGGTCTAGGGGGTGCTTTAACACATGTCAGACTATCGATTTCATTCTACAGGCAACTGTTCATTTATTTCACAGTTGTCCTAAAAGATGGTGCCACCTACTGTACATCACTCCGAACAGTGTTCCGAGATTGCGTAAAAGTGGTTTCCACCAGTTCCAACTCATACTTACCTGGCGTAGGGGTTACCGTGATCAACAAGGCGGTTCCCCCGGAGTGAGGCCCTTTCATTGCACTACGATCGGGCTGACCTCTGCGATTATCCCTAATGCGGATAACTCGGGCGCGTAATTTTTGGTAGTCGGGACTGCGTACGCGCTGTCCCGGATTTAACAATTGAATATAACATTTCATGTAGTTGAGATACATAGATTATGTATTTAAACTAGAGATAGGAAAAGTGAGAATATTCACTACTCACCCTCAGAATAGGAATTGGAATATGCCGAAACCCGAAACTCACGTTTCGTCCAGTGTTACCACTGAATCAATGCTTGCATTCACCGAACGAAGAATGTTGCCACCGCTCCGCTACCGCTACCTATCATAAACAGAAAGCGCTCCCAAAATGCCCGCTTCTCCGGAACGTGTTGAGTTTGTAGCGTATGTGCCACCGGACGATTCCCCAACAGTTCCACAACTGTTACGTTCGGTGAATGCAAGCATTGATTGAAGACAGTGATGAGTTGAAGATGAATAATGAATCGCAGGACAGGAGTGAGAATTTCTGACTGAATCACACCAGGGCTGCCGCGAGCTTCGAACGAAATGTACTTTTGTTCTCGACGAAAATGTACTGTAATGTACTACACAGAAAACTGTTGAAATAGCGCCATCTGCTAAACTTTATGAGAAACTTTAACTGTTTCGCCATCTGTTGACGTATAGCTGAATATGTGTATAATACTTTAAAATCAACAAAAAAACAATAATCGAGGAATTTTACCTAAATAATTCTCATTATTATACAATTCACAGAAAATCATCAGTCTTCTCATCTTCTGAAATAAGTCATTGAATAGGAAATTCAATTTAGTATATAATGTTTTCAAGTTCTTTTTTAGTTGAAATAAAACAAAATCATATAAAGGAATATATTTTTCCGTTCTATGAATGATATGTGGAGAATTTGTGAGCATATTCATGGCAATTCATATGAAAACACATGATGCAAGGAAATAAGTTGAAGATGTATGTACAAATACGCATATTCGATTTTATATTATTATCGCAAAGTAGCGTTTTAATGAAGATAAAAAATAAATTGGACGAGTTATTAGGATAGAAAAATTAAAAACACATTTCAAAACAAAATGTATATAATTGGTAAAGAAGATGAAAATAAAACATAACGAATATATTTAAGAAAAAATAACAGAACAGAATTTCCTTCATTCATAAGTTTTTAATAACTTATTTGAAGGTTGCCATTCATGACAAGAAGTGTTTCTTGTTAATTCTTTTGTCAATAACAAATTATTGCATGTCTCAGTACTCAAGCAGTTTCTATTTTTTTGTTTGATTGAATTCAAAGAAGAGAAAACCCGCTCTGCAGCAGCGCTACCTTGAGGCAAACAAGAAATATTTTTGAAAAAATGGTCAAGTTTCGGGAATAACAACTCATTCAAAACATTCTTTGAGGTACTGGGACTATGAATTAAAGCCTCAAAACTTATGGTATTGTTGAAAGTTTGATTCGTGGTGTTCAGTTTTAACATTCATAATCATTTTCTTTCACCATATTATGAAATTTACATTTTAAAGGTACAATTGAAGCAGGGTCATTTTCAGAAAATATTCTCAAAGGATCTAGCCAAGTTAATTGTTCATACAACTCATCACCAAATGGAAACCCCTGCCTTATTTGGGAGCACAATTCGATTAGAAAACTCAAAGCTTTCAGTCGAAATTCATGCAAATCTGAATTGCTCATATTGATGTTGTCAATCAGCATTTGCACGCGAACTCCCAAATAAATTTCATCCAGATGTAAAATATGATCTGGGGTATTTGGATTGATGAGGTGTAGGGGAGTGTTATTAATATATTCTGCTTTGAGGAAACTGGATATAATTTGATTGTAAAGTTGTGAAATTTTGGGCATTAACTGATGTAGTCTTAATTGCTCAGACTGAAATTCTAAATTCATTGAATTTACTATTTTCAGTACATATGATAAGAACAATAAATAAAGCTTATTGATTTTATTTTCTTATTTATTCAAAATTTCTATTGATTTGCATTGTCAAACATCGACTGTCTGAACTAGAGAGTAAGTGCATCATACTGTTCAAGCACCCTGTTCACAACCTGTTCTAATGATAGCCACCTTGTTTCCGATAATCTCAGAATTTTATGAGGTTTTAACTCGCAAAATTCTCCAAATTCTTTAAAGACATTCATCCTCTTTGAACTATGTGCAAAATGTGAATATGTCTCATACTAATTCTTCCACTTCCGTTGGATGTGACGAGCACAAATTAAATGTGCTTACCACTATATGAGGATATTGTCTTTTTAAAAAACTCTGAACACCATTCAATTGTCCCATCATAGTAGCACAATTATCTGCAGCAAATCCTGCCATAAAATTCAAATCGACTCCTATGGACTGCAAATAATTTGTCAATGCCTCATGAATAGCAGATGCTGTACTGTCGACTTTCAATTCAACCAAGCCTTAAAATGAATCCTTTACTTTTTTATTTTCCTCGTAATAGTCCCTCACTAAAATTGCCAAACACTTTTTTGTTGAAATGTCTGTTGTTTCATCAATGATGATGGAAAAAAATTTACCTTTCATTTCAGAAACAATCTTTCTCATCATGAATGGTCCAATCATTTCGTTTATTATTTGCGTAGTTTCAGTTCGACTACATTTTCTAGTAGACGCTATTTCCACACAAATCGATCTCATGAACAGGGGCAGATGTTCCATTATTTTGAATGACAAATCATGCTCAGCAATAAGAGCTGCCAATTTGAGATCTGCATATTTTGTTGCCTCACTCAATTTATTAGTACTTTTTCGCAGAGCTGTATCGATAGGAATTAAATCCTTTTTAATTGTCATGTTTCTTTTATGAAGATTATTTTCTTCATGCCTCTTCAAATGAGTCCTGCTACCTTTGATTTCTTCATTGCACACTTTGCAATATGCAGCAGACTTTTCCTTTGACTGCGTACACCATTTAAATTCTGCTTCCCATCTTGAGGTATACATCTGCTTGAGCGAATATTTTTTCCTCTTCTCAGCATTCACAAGTCGCTTCTGCTCACCTGAGGAAGAACACTCTTCATCTTCGCTAATATGGAGCTCTCCCATGTTTGAAGACATTCCACCTGTGGATGGCTTTGATACATTTTCCTCTGACTGCTGTTCTTCGACTTTTTTCAGGAATCTGAGATTAAGAGAAAAGCATTCGATAATACTCCAACTACGAAATCTGGCTGCATGATAATTATATTAATAGATATTCATGATACCAATGCAGAAGCTATTGATATTCCAACATGAGTTCAAAATTCAACAACGAGCTAAGAAGTGGTGAATTTTTTAATGAACAAGTGTTGGATAAGTCGTCTGTACTTGTATCATAGATTATTTTCTCTAATTCGTCGAGTTTTTATCAAAATTAAAGAATTATTCCTGTATATATTTTTGTATTTCTGAATTGAAAGGTACTGATTGGCGGAACTATTTTTTCTCTCATGAATTTGACAGATAATGAACAAATCTGTGGCAGGAGGCTAACATGTAATATAATCAATAAAATATCACCATGCAAACTGCGCTCGAATGGAATATTGTCGTTCTCAACTCGAGATAAGTTTTTTTCGATTTGAGGAATTTTTGGGAGAGATGGGATTTCTTTTCTGAACTCACAAAAATCAGAGAATTTTCGAAATATATATATTTTTTCTTCATCATTGCGGAATAAAAAATGTATATGAATGAATTGATAAATTCTTGTCTTGTAGCGCTGCCTGAAATTAGTTGTATGGGTTTTTCGTTGGAAAATCTCCAATTCCCAATGAATACAATAATGCAAAAATATTACTTACAACACGATTCGAACAGATGTTTTATAGCTAACTACACTAAAAATGTCAAAAGCTTTGATCTAGCATTCTGGCAAACATAATTAAATAGTTAATGATACAATTTGCCATTCCATTTATCAAATTCTCTATAAGAAGAAAAACCAGCATTGATAAGATAAATATGAAATTCAATGCAGAAATATCAATGAATTAACTTCAAATAATTTCTCTTTTTTTTTTAGAACAAAATAGAATGCCGAATTTTGGTCAAGTTCGGCGAAAGGGAAAGGTTTCATTAACACACATATGAATCGCTGAATTGAAGCAAGGGTGAGGGGGGGAGTTGCAATTTCATATCCGAATATCTGAACTGAACAGTGAACTGCAATTGGGTGAACACTATATACATATTAAACGCATATGTTGAACACTGTATACAGGGTCTTTCACGAGGAACCTCACCCATATTTATACGGGAAACTACTGAACGTATTTTCATGAAATTCAGCACTTATGAGTATTTCACGATGCTGATGAAATCTAAAATATTTTCAAGGCATGAGTACCTCCGGTTTTTCCGGAAATGACGTCAACTTCCGTTTTTCAAATTAGAACACCATTTTTTTATTGCAGAAATAGATTTCTTAGAAAATTTCAAGTTATTTTGATGTAACATTTTTAAGTTTTGGTTCGAAAATTCTCTCTGAGCGGCCAAATTCGAAAAAAAAATCGAAAATAGAGCTCCGCTCAAACAAGAATAACTTCGAGGTTTTTGGATGGAAAATTTTCATTTTTGAGATTTTTCAAGATGTAAGATTGATGTATCCACTTTAAAAATCGAAATCGCGATTCATGATACAGGGGGTGAAAAAATCGCTTTCAAAGTTAGGGATGACAAAATCGTGAAAAATCAATTTTTTCAAATAAGAACCTCATTTTTTTTATGGCAGATATTGAATCTACGTTAAAAAATAAATTAAAATGAAAATTTCATCTTTTTGGCGTGAAGGGAAAAGAAATAGCTGAATATTCAAGACGAAAAACAGTTTTTTGTGAATAACCCAGAAAATATCCATTTTAGGGCAAGGGTGTGATGCATACACTCACATTATTTTTTAACGTAGACTCAATATCTGCCATAAAAAAATTTGGTTCTAATTTGAAAAAATTGATTTTTCACGATTTTGTCATCCCTAACTTTGAAAGCGATTTTTTCACCCCCTGTATCATGAATCGCGATTTCGATTCTTAAAGCGGATACATCAATCTTACATCTTGAAAAATCCCAAAAACGAAAATTTTCCATCCAAAAACCTCGAAGTTATTCTTGTTTCAGCTGAGCTCTAGTTTCGATTTTTTTTTTCGAATTTTCCCGCTCAGAGAGAATTTTCCAACCAAAACTGAAAAATGTTACATCAAAATAACTAAAAAAATAATTGTTGATGTGACAACTTTGAGCGATATCACAAATTGAAGCACAATTTAGCATCTTTCTAAAAAGCGAATCAATTATTTGTAATTCGAAATACAAAGTGTTTGTTTCACCCTGAACACTTTAAATGAAGATTAATGATTCCGGCCCTGGAATAATGAAATAATTGATATCTTTCAGACTCGACCTTAGCATGTGCCAATATTCTCCCAAGTTTCAATAATATCCGTCAATGAGTTAGGATTTTATGATGGTCTAAGTATTTCCATGAAGTTGGTAAATCACCCTGTAGCTTTCTAGGGAAATCCAGAAATTAATTTTTTATAGTCAATCAGTAATCACCTAGTCCAACTCTATCTCTGGTAAGAGTATGTACAGTTATTCCCCGGACACCCTGTATAAGTGCTGAATTTCATGAAAATACGTTCAGAAGTTTCCCGTATAAATATGGGTGAGGTTCCTCGTGAAAGACCCTGTAGAAGGTGTACGATTCTTTTCGTGAGGTGAATCGACTCAGTTACCCACTTTCAAAGAATATCTAGATTGAGTGAGTATAATCAATAATCACTCAATCAGGGGCCAACTCTGATAGATACAACATGATCTGAGTATCTGGTAGGCTGCTAGACCATGATAGGTTTGATCTATCCACAGCAAGACCATCATTCTCTTAAACAGAATATAAAAGTATTTTGTTCTAGGGGCAAACTATTTCAGATAACAAATTAAATATATTTCAATGATGTAGACATATTATATTCGAAAAATTCGATGGACACTTGTTATTTTCAAATCCGTCAATGTATGAATGATCAATTCACACCCAAGACTATTATATATTATTATATTAGAAATCTCTAGTTGTAGATGTTATGAATATTCCGAATGTGACTATTAGTGGAATTCAGAAACGCTAATAGACTTCAACCGATAGTTGGTCAATCGACATTCCAAATATGTTGATGATACCCGAAGAGTTTCAACCTGTATTTGACTCTCAATTGGCAGTTCATCGACTGTCGGTACAATCGTACCTACTTTTATAAAACCGACCCTAAACAGTTCTCTATTTTCTTTTCTTGCTATGTATGTGAATGTTATTCATTTGAGATCGCTTCTGTTCATTAAACTATCTGGAGAAGCAGCCAAATATTGATCTGGATGTTTAGAATGATAAAAAGTGCTAGAAATGTGCTGACTGTTCTGGGGTCTGAATATTTTTCAAATTCGTTTTATAGTTTCATAGAAGATTCGAATAGTGTTTATGGGTATGAATGAGTATTTAGGTTTTATCCATTCATCATTCTATTTGTATTGATGATTGACATAATTCTCCACATTTTTATATTCATTCAATAGCTAGTATTATTTTTTGCAACCTACAATTTATATTTTCGTACAAGATTATTACTAATTATCAAAGTATTGTTCACTTATCTCCTCTGAATTCGGGTTTGGAAATGTCACAACGTTCAAATGTATCGTGATGGGAACTATACGGAATTATACGAATGGAAGAAAGGTACCTATAAATAGATAGTGTATACATGGAAGTAGAATCTATAGTTCGAGTTTACGTCAATAGGTGGACTCGATACTCTCAAGCTAGTACATCATACTCTGGAAAGCCTCCTATGTTACTTCAAATAGGGACGACTTTTAGCATTCGGCATCGCTTCTCGGCCCTATGGCTAAGATCAAAGTGTAGTATCTGTTCTTATCAGCTTAATATCTGATACGCCCCGCATGCGGGGCCAGTATATTAAACTGATTTTTGGAAATAGACGGCGGTTAGGGGCTTGCTCCACCGCTGTCACGGGTTGGCCCGGTATTGCAGTACCTCCGGGATCGGCCCACTTCTATTAATCAATATAATTTTTAACTTACCCTAATTGTATAACAGTTGGGAGTTGCTTACCTATTCACTTAACGATTGTTTCTAAATCTTTATAATCACCTGTTTGTAGATATTCCATATCTACTATATATACTAGAACGGTATATTATTTCATATTAGAGAGTTATCGAAACACGAATACAGGCCTCACTTTATTAAAGGATCCTGTAATAAAAGATCCCTTATATTAACGTTGGTCGGATATTTGAGCTATCGCAACGATTTGTATCTTGACAACTTTATTATGACATTTCCTTTATTTTGACAGTTGTGAGAAGCTGTTTAACCTAGAAGATTGCGAGAACTGTCAAAATAAGGGATTTTTTATTTAAATACGGAGGCCCGTATTTTATTACAGGCCGCCTTAAGATCTTTTGCGAATGCGCAAAATAAGGGAAACTTTATTTAAGTTTGGCCTCTATTTGCGTTTCGATAACTCTCTATTAAGAAGTGTCACTTTTCATGACGACCATGAGTAATCGAAAGCGAGCCATGAAATGTCACTTCTACTCCGAATGAAATATGTTATTTTATTTTCAAACGTACAATAATAACGTAATTTCTCGATTGACAGGATTATCGAAAAGTTCTAATTTCTCCGCCTAGGAGAAGAAGTGTTGCTTTGCAACACTTTTCCGGCTGGTGACAAGTAATTGAAAGCGAGCCATGAAAAGTCACTTCTACTCCGAATGAAATATGTTATTTTATTTTCGAACGTACAATAATAACGTAATTTCCCGATTGACAAGATTATCGAAAAGTTCTAATTTCTCTGCTTAGGAGGAGAAGTGTTGCTAAGCAACACTGGTGAAAAGTTTTTTCAAAAATGGGCGCAGGTTTTTACTAATATTTATTTTATGTTTGATCGCTAGTTGCGACTTCATCATTGAATATCGGGCCCACAAAGTAGAGGATTTTCATTTTTTTTTATCACCAGCCGTCAAGTTGAAATATGCTAGAAGCAAATTCTCTTCTCATTTTTGTGATCATATGCTGCAGAATATTTTTCAATAGACTTTGATGGTACAATCCACTGTTGGGCAGTTAATTGATCAAAACCTCAATTTTTGAAGAGATTTTGAATTTCAACCACTTCTCACCAGCTTGCAGATGATAACGATAAATTATTTTACTTTATTTGGGGGCACGGTAGTGTAGTAGGATGTTAAAGTTGTTACTTCGCCAATTTTGATGCTAGTGGTCTGAAAATTGATATTAACGAAAAACTGCTTGTTATGAATTCCAAAAAAGAGTATTCAAGAATTCTGAGGGAAAATTGCCTCCACATTTTGAATAAGGGGATAAAATGAAGCGCTCCTAAAACGCCTCATGTGTATTTACACCAAATAAAATTTCCCTGTAATAACCTCAACCGCAGTTTTCATTGTGCAACTTCCCGTTGTTATCATTATATATTGATAGGACTCTTCATACAATTGTTGTGATATCAGCTCTCATTTACATCGGCATCGCAGCTCGAACCTAGGTAGGTAAAGGTATACCTCTATACATAACCTAACCTAACCTGACCTAGGTAGGTAAAGGTATATTTCTATTTTTTATTTATTGTTAATTTTGAACATGAATTGTGAATTAGTTTGACTTGAAATAGATCTCGCGATAATTATATTTTATTTAACCCTACACTTCTCAAATTTTTTTTTCTGTTAGAAAAAATATTATTTCGATTCGTTGTATTGGAGTGATATGTGTAAAAATGAGAAAAAAATTTTTAGAGTTTATATAAAATTTTATTTTTGAAAAACATCAGTTGTATCAGATTCGAAACAATGTTGAATATTATAATATCACATGGGATAAATGAATAAAATTATGTTATATAGTATGTATCTTACTTTTATCGGAGGAATAATAGTTTTTATAATTCAATTTCACGAGAAACAAATGTATAAACTAGTCTGAATCACCTCACACTTTTGACATTACATCAACTAGCTGCACTATGGTGATGAAAACAAGCCACAAATTATATTCTAGAGCGGAAATTCATTATGAACCGTATTGCATCTTAGAATAAGTATGTATCAAAAATGATACAGCGCATCATGGGTCAGAAACTACTAGATGAGATAACTTTGAATGGAGTTTATTTGGTTGTATCTGATTTGATACAATAGTCAGTGTAGGGTTAATTATTATTGGGGATAAATTAACAAAATGAAAGGATTTTGTCAAAAGCAACGTACAAAAAGAATTGAAATCCAATCAAATACATTTTAATGTGAAATATTGCCAAGACGAGGCGGTATTTCTAACATTGTCAAAAAGTTCTTATTTCACAAACTATGCCTTGGTAAAAATAAGTGTCTTGGCCGTTTCGTAACTATAAGCACTATTGTATAACCGAAAAGATATGAACAGCGAATGAATTTTTGTCCTTACTCTCACGTGCCGCAAAAGAAACGGCCAAGTCACTCATTTTTACCAAGGCATAGGGTTTGTGAAATAAGGATTTGTTAAGATGAAGAGTGTAGAGTTAGCAGCTTGGCTCTACATGAGATCTGATAACTTTTTGACAATGTTAAAAATACAGCCCCGTTTTGGCAATATTTTACATTAAAATGTTTTCGGTTGGATATTATCTATCAGAATCAATTTTGCACGGTAACTAAGCAAAATGTCCTATAATTCATTCAATTAAAACGATCGCTTCATATATATGCCTAAATGTGAGTCAATCCGAATTATACTCAATTGTTATACGAAATTCATATCGATTCACATCATATCTTGATGTATGAAATGGTTCAATTCGGAAAATATTTTCATGCGGTCCTAGAGCAAAAGAAATGAAAACAAACGCAGTATAAACACATACGCCATTCACTTTTATAAAATCACATAGGAGGTCATGGTATCGCTTTCAGGAGTTGGTGCTCCTGATGAAAAGTCACTGTTCTAGTCAGTGCGCACATAGTAAATATCGTTAATAACAAAATGACGTTGCCAGTTTTTTATTTGTTTACATATTGTTCAAAATCGAATTATTGCAAATAACTAGAAAAGGAATCCTTTCTATCAATTTATATAAACCTTAATAATTTTCGTCCATCACATCTTTTCCAATTCATTCATTTTCCGAATGAATGCACAATACCTAATTGCTAAGAATGTAGAGAGGCCAACATAGTATTGGAACATGAAAATATTTTGACAAGCGTCAAAGCCCTCCATTGTGCCAAATTTTCAAGACCAGAGGTGTGATTTTTTATTTGTAAATGGAGTATACGTAACATATTGAAGGCAAAAGTGAAGATTAACACCAAATTTCATAGAATTTTCGATTTTTTCTTTCGATACATATTCGCGACCTTCTTGTCAATTATCTCTTATTAGAGTTTGACTGTACATTCGTCGAAAATTCTTTTAACTAGATGTGTTCCACTTCTTCAACCTTAAAAGCTTTTATTTCTAGAGGTCTCTGTGGCCTCCACGACCAATCCATCTGTTCGGATAATTTATAATCAGTTGATTTATCATATTTAATACAATGGGGGGTGATGCACCTTCATGCTGAAAGTACATAGAGAATATATCTACATTTTCCAATAGATTTGGTAAAATGTTTTCCAAGAAATTGGGGTAAATTTCAATATTCAATTAATTGTGGGGGCCAATTAAATTTCCCTCCATTGTTCCAAGCCAAATATTGACAGAAAATCTGTGTTGTGTATTCTGACCCAGCGCTTACTAGCCTAGTTCTTAAGAATAATGCAACTATTCAGTGGTATCTTTATTTGCTCGATTTCGGTATTCCATTTTGTCTTCATTTCGTTTCCGTTACAAAAACCACGAACAAAAGTTATATCTACATATTCCCCAGCAGTAAATAAATGTGACATAATACACTTCTTGTGACAAAGTTCTCATTTGATCTGATGAATGAGTATTTAGTTTTTGTTTATTCATCATTCTACTTGCATTGATGGTTGACATAATACGCCACATTTTTGCTATTTATTCATTACATAATATAACTTTTTGCAACTTACAATTTTTATATTCGAACAAGACTATTACTAATCATCAAACTGTTTTTGTTCACTGATCTCCTCTGAATTCAGGTTTGGAAATGTTACAACGTTCAAATGTATCTAACATCTAACGGTAAAATTCGGAATTGGACGAATAAGGAGAAAGGTACCTCTAAATAGATAATAATAATAATCATCTTCATTCTCACCAATCATTCTTACAAATAATTTTACATAGATAAGTTAAGATATTTAATGTGAGAAAAGGCGGAGTCCAGCAATGCACCAAAGTGCATCGCCTGTTCAACTCAACCTAGGTAGATAGCGTATACATGGAGGTAAAATCTATAGTTCGTGTTTACGGCAATAGGTGGATTCGATACTCTCAAGCTAGTACATCATACTCTGAAAAGCCTCCTATGTTACTTCAAATAGGGACGACTGCTAGCATTCGGCATCGCTTCTCGGCCCTATGGCTAAGATCAAAGTGTAGTATCTGTTCTTATCAGCTTAATATCTGATACGCCCCGCATGCGGGGCCAGTATATTAAACTGATTTTTGGAAATAGACGGCGGTTAGGGGCTTGCTCCACCGCTGTCACGGGTTGGCCCGGTATTGCAGTACCTCCGGGATCGGCCCACTTCAATTAATCAATATAATTTATAACTTGTAATAACGTAATTCGGCCCACCTTATAGTCCAGTAAACGAAGGTCTGAAATCACTTTTCTGCGGAAAGAGCTGCATTTTCGATATAATGTGTGTCACTAGAGTAAGAACTCATGGTCAAAAATGCAGGTTCCCAAATTCTCAGGAACCCTGGAAAATTCGTGAAAATGTCGAAAAAATTACGTTTTCTCGGAAACTAGAAGGTTTATCGAAAAAAGTTTCAAACAAAAGTTGTAGAGCGCAAAATTCTAGTTGATATTATGGCTTTTTGCATTCTCGTGGGGTTAAAATTGACTAATTTATGTAATGGCTTTCTCAGTTGCTAACTTTATTACGTTCGGATAGCCGAAGACGCTCCAAGGGAGCTTGTGGTTTTACGGAGGGATTTATTATTCTCTTTTATGATGTATATATATATATGTTTATGAACTGCAGGGCGAAATGCTTGCACCCTTACCCAATGCTATGTGAGTTCAAGAGTGAAGACAGCTTTCGTTAAGCAGCATTTTCTTTCAAATCTGCCCGAAAACTGCACTTATATTTGTTTCTCTTGTAATTTTACACCAAATTTTTTAAAAACGGATGTTACCGGGTAATCAGATGCAAGAATATGAAATTTCATCGAAATATCTGTCAATTTTGGAAAATGAAGAAAATGAAAGTAAAATTGTTGATGGCACACCCTCAAGAATTTTTAAGAAATATGATGCACAATGTACAAAACTCATACAATCACTTAAGTTCAAACTTAAGTTTTTTTTTTTTGAAATATAGATAAAAGTGAGTCCAAGAAGCTCATTGTACAAAATTAAATTTTTTTCGAATTTTCACCGAGCTTAACACTATAATGAAGGAAAAAGTGTAATTTTTGGAAAAATTTAAAAGAAATGCTCTGCTCTAAACTGAGTAGTTCTGCATTCAAGGGACGACATGCGAAGCGAAAGTTGGCAGTAACAAAAATGAATCGATTTTGCATAAAAACCTAATGCAAATGGATTTAAATATTTCAACGGATTGATTGAAAAAAGGTCAGATAGTAATTCCGATGTGAGAAGATCACAAATTTTGTAGAAGTTCGAGTTGTTTAACTCCTTGATGATTTAACTTATTTTTATATTTGAAGACATTCAATCTCCTCCCAAATTTATCGAAAATGTCATTATCCATGTAGCATCGGATAAAGATTAACATTCTACATTACTACAGGAAATATGCTACTCAACGTTATCTTAATTGAATGTAATATACCTATTGTGATATATACCTTATCCTTTTCTTCGGCAAGATTTTTTGTTCTGTTTGGGTGCTAGTCCTTCATATTAGATTTGAATATTATATAATGCTACTTGCAGTATCCTATGAACGATGTAGTAGTGTGACAATTTCGAGATGCATTTTCGTCAATAATCTCACTTTAATTCAATAAATTGACATTTTGATAACAGGGAAACCTTCAAATTCAATCATGATTAAAGAGACTCATTATTGACACTTCTATTTTGAAATAAAAAGAGTCAGTGCAATATTTTTCGACGAAATAAGAGATCGAACTGAATTCCATTCTGCGGACCTACACAACCAAAAGACGAATGGGAAATAATCCGAAAAAAATAATCTTCGATTAGCTATTATAATGTTCAAAGTTCGAAATATTAATTATATTAATTTAAGAAACACTTCAGAAAAGCGCTTAATGTGTTTTGACAAAATAATTTCAAGCATGACAAAAAACAATCCTTCTCGTTCATTTACTCTTGTGAATATTAAACTTCGAAAAACTTTTCGAAAGGTAGGAAAGTACGAAATATTACAATGATTTCAATAGCGAATCGCTATGCTTAGTTTCATACTTTCATACTACAGTTCGAATGGGGAGTCGTTCTTCTATTTAGAGAACACACATTTATAATTAAATTAATTTTACTTTCAACAGTATTTCTGGGTAGCATTCGATTAGGAAGCTCTACAAATTTTTCAATCAACGCCGATCGAAGAGAGAGAATTTGAACGAAAATTGAATCCCTATTTCAAGATCTGGTTTGCATTTCCCAAATTTAAAATTTTCCTTAAAAAACAGATAAATCAGAAAGCTAAATTCAATGCACACAACACAAAACGCAAAAGCAAAGTGCATCTACAAAATTGATTATTTCTTCCAACATATTCTCTTGCACTCAAAATAATTTGAGAGAAGTCCGAGATAAGAATTTCTCATCGCTCTATTAAAGAGCCTTATTATTATTTTCGTTTACAAACATGAACGTAATAAAATGGGAATGGTAAAACTACCTGCTCCCTTTGCCGCGTCTTCGGCAATTCGTATGTATAGTAATTAAGTTACCAACTGAGAATGCCACTACAGAAATGCATCTCTAATTAGTCAACTATCTATCGACCCATAGGTGATTGAAAACGGCCGTTACTCAACATTAACTTGCTTGAAGTTGTCTTCTTCAGAAAATTGTCATGTATAGTCGCTTTCTCTCTCTCACATGATCATTTTGTATAAGCCTATCTTTGTCATCGAATACATATTACCATTGTATAAAGAAGAATGCTTCTTCATACAATGATAATACTAACCGGTTAAAAACATTCACTTTCTTGTATCTCTTCAGTAGCTACCGAAAGGATAAATGAGCATGAATATACCCAAAATCTCTTTCAACGAAATCTGAAGAATTCCTGTGAAAAAATTTGCGGCACAAGACAGGCCAAATGCAACACAAATTTTTCTACTCATTTGTGGGAAAGAAATAACGAAAGTGCTGGGCTATCCATTTTTTCAATTTCCGTTTGTCGGAAAATTCTACTGAGTTTCAGAAAAATGAGAATGTCATAACTCAATACATAATATCAGATTTTTTCAATCATTGGTAAAAAACGATACAAAGCACCACAAACATTTTTTTATGTTTCCCTCTCGACGGTTTTAGTTTTTGTAAGTGTGGAAATAAAATATTTTGTATTTTGAGAACAGATCTTATGTTGAATTTCGAACAAATTTCTCTCTTTTCTTCTGAAAGGCTATGGACAAACTCGAGTAATTTGGTTGTTCTTGGACGATTTCTCGTTGGTTCCTGATTATAATTATAATTATTTTTGTTACACATTATCCCTCTAAATACGACATATTTTTTTACATAAACAATCATTCAGGTATGAAAATGTAAAAAAAAATTAGGCTTCATCCGAAGCGTTATTTGAACTCCTAATTAATAATTTTCATTTCTCCACTAATTCTAACACAATAACCTCGTCAAATGTAAATGGCAATCATACAATCTCTGTACATATTGTGGTTTGGCAATGTTATATGTATTGCTATTTGAATTCGAATCAAGGCGGCACATGTTGTTTTATATTTGATAATATCTGTTCACTCTGAATTTTACTTTCTTTAAAAACCGGTATCGTTGATATCGGCTAATAGCTGATTTAATAATAACGTGAACTTTTCGAAGGAATACTTTTGAGATTTTTCAGTGAAGTGTTGAAAAAAGAAACATCATTCAGGTAGTTATTGTTAAATTTTCATATTTTTTTTATACTCATATCATATTATAACCCTGCAGTGGAATATACGATTGAGTCTCTGGAAGATGATTCTACCAGTCGTTCACCTATGAATACTGAATATTGGAGCAGCTTAGTTCTCTCTATAAAATAATGGTTTTTTTCGAACTGTTCTACAAAGTTGAATTTGGTAATATACCTTTCAATTTTCAATAGACTATTTTTCCTGAATGTTGAGGTAATGTTTATAATTATAAACTTGAGTGGGTATTCAGTGTAATGACATCGCAACAGCTGATCGATAATAATTTATACGGATGTTGACTTAATCCGTTTAAGTCTGATTCGGGTTTGAAAATTCTCAAATTTTCTGTTCATTCTAGTTTGAAATATATCGGAAATAGTACATGCTTTATGTAATTTCCGGTGTAATGACTTATTTGGATGAGCCTTATTGACTGTCGGAAAAAACTCTCAGTTGAAGACACCCTGTATAATCATTTGTTTTCACAACGAAAAATGCTTTTCGTCTTCTGGGGGACGATCTATTTGAGTATCATTTCGCACCTATCTGCCCTGACATCAGATTTTTATTATAATATTGAGATTGAAAACAAACAAGTCTATCAAAGCACTATTAAGAAATTTCCACGAAATATTGACTAAAACAATTGAGAATCACTCAATGAATTCTCTTTGAGAAGATTTTCAACTTTTTCAGATTGAAATTTTACTCTCGAAGTCATGAAGGTGAAAAGCCTTGCTTGCATTATAAGTTGTCATTAGAATGTTGAAGAAAATGTGTGTTCCCATTGAAAATCAAAATTCTGACTCAATAATTTCATGCCTAGTTATGTAGGTATTCGAACATGAAATGTTCTCCTAATTCTAATCTCTTTCACTTGTTTATCTTTCCAATAAGAAAAAACTTTCGTATATTCGAAAGTCTGTTTTTTGTCTGATTGAAATATCACATGCAGCACTATTTTTCGCAGAATAATTAGGCTTTCATAACTTAATCAACTAAGTATCAATTAGGTGTCAAGCTTGAAATACTAGTACACTGAGAAACTAGAATAGTTATTCATAATAACATCCCACGAGTTCGAAATTCAAAAACGAGCAACGAAATCCAGTATGAAATTGCGCGTTTTTGAATGATCGTTTTCTTGTTTTCTCCAAAGCATTGCTTTTTTTATTGAAATTGATAAGTTGATTCACAGCACTGTTTTTCCTGTTGTCTGATAATGAATAAATCCGTGGCAGAAGGCCAACATGAAGGTAATCATCAATAAATTAATATTACCATATTGTGGCAGGATTTTGTTCTAATAGATGTGGAAAATATTTTCGATAAAGGCCATTTTCTTGAACTTCTTTGGGGTTCGCACTCGGAGACCAGGAGTGACAACCTGGACACTTTTCAGACGATACATTTTCAGTCTGGGGAGTTCCCGGAATAATGAATCCCTATAAGTTTCGAAACTTCTCAGTCTCAATATGATCTCATTTCAAAACCCACTCGTCACGATGAGACAAGATCCAAATTTTCATAGGAAATTGGAAAATTCATGTATGTGTGTGTCTCCCTTCTTACAGTAGTTGCTGAACTCTCCTTATTCTTCTTGAATCGAATAACCATAAAATCAACGACTAACAGATTGTCTGAGAAAACAATTCTAAAAGGCTTCCAGATTACAAAATCATATGGACTTTAATGGAGAGTAATTAATAGTTCTATAATGTAACTAAACTCTTCCTGAACTGTTCATAACGATTTCATCGAAAAAGAGCTCGAAATGAGTCAACGACATGAAATTGCAAAGAAGCTTTGAAAATCGAAATGAACGGTCCAACTTATATGGACTTGATGAAAGAATGAAGAAGTAATTTATATTATTTTTGGAGTTGATTACTCCAATTCCTTGAAAAACTGTCATGAGTGGAATGAGAATATAGAGAATGAAATATGATATTTTTTCTATAATATCCAAACTTTTTGGAGTCTCAAATTCATCCTGATTCAAGTTTCGAAAAGTTATAAGGCCTACCACCGATTGCGATCCCAAAGTACAGTTCCATGAATTGAGTGAATATAATTATTAATTTGAATTTTCCATTAGATACCTTGAGAGTATCCAGCTATTGACGATGTGACTAAGTTATGAAATCCTGAGAAAATTTCTTAGTACCTTCAACTACTTAGATTTCTTTTTTCCTCGGTTCAATGCAATTTTCTAAAGAATAAAAGTAATTATTGAAATATTCGAATGTTTCGTGCTACTACTATACAATTTCAACCTGCATTTTCAAATATGTTCGATTTGATGAAGAATTACGGCAGTTTCTGAAAACCGATCTTTTCACCGAAAAAGTCCTTAAACAAATAGATATTGAGAATTGAAAACATTCGTTGTACTCTGTTCAAGAATTATTGTCATCACAACAAGCCTTGAAAACTCGCAGCTAAATTTCTAGTCTTAAAACATCTAAGGGGCCGTCACAGAAAAATACACGGTGTTTCCTAATCGAATGTCAATATTTATGGCGGTGATTTTTGGGCCCATTTTAAGAAAAACACTTCCTATGAACATATGTTTCAAACGTCTCACCTTTCGAGATGCAGGGTGATAAAGTTTTCGAAAATAAATCATTCTTTATTAATATATACATTACCACTTAAGATATTTTGATGAAATTTGTCATACATGTACTATGAATAAGAGGCATTATTTAATGTTTCACTTATTTCAATTTCCACCAGTGGCGTTCGTACGTGATTTGACGTGCAGCCTATTTTGGCAGACATTGATGGTACACCACCGATTTTTCTTGAAATTCCCAGATCATTCATTACCAACGTCGATTTCCTGACTTTTTTCTATAATGCAGCTGAAATGGCCCTAACATTCAAAAGAAGGGTACAAAATAATTTACAAGTTGACGAGTCCGAAATCAGAGAGCAAAATTTTTACTTCCTCCAAGGATGGAGTTTTGGGCGTTAGGCCTGCAACCTTACACCGATGACTTCACTACTTTCGCATTCAACATATTTCGGGCATGGAATAGGAATGAGAATATGTGACGACAATTAGCGAGTGAACGCCGTGAACCGACTACGCGAATCATAGAAAATTAACGAGGCTTGAAGAAAAGAACTGGGTATATGGCATCAGGCTGTATTTTATGCAGATTGCATTTTTTAAAGATCAGAATATACAGGGTGTACAAAGTTCGACGGTCTATAAGACGCTTTAGGAGAACTGGACCTATTTGAAATATGGAAATTGGGATTACGATATTGTTCGACATTATCTACCGAACTAAAATGACGCCTTTCGCTTATACAGGATATAAAAAAACTTTCTTCTTTCGGTTTTTTCGTTTCAAATTTTGATAGAGTAAGTATTCAAATCTGAATACATTTCCTTTGAAATCGTTGCATTCGTCGAAACACTTTTCAAAATATTAAGAAAAAATGATTGTTTATTGTTATTCCTATTCGGAATATCTTATGCATGAACATTTTTCACATGTTTGAAATAGGAGACTGTGGAAATATTGCAAATATCCAGAATTTTGGAAAACTCTCCAAATGTTGGATCCATATTGGCTCATAACTTTCCTTTTTCTAATTATAGGGTTCTAATTAGATGATCGCGTTGGATTCTGCGAAGAATAATGATAGTGTTCTAACATGTTAATGCTTCTAAAATGAATCCTTCTTGAGGTATTCAGGATTTTCTGATTCTATGTTGTAAGTAGAGAAAAACTCATGAAAACTGTTTCATAACAACAATAATCTATGGTCATAGGAGATAAATTATTCCAATACGACATAAAAGGTACGACATAAAATCGAAAAAAATTGAATATCTCTAGAATTATTCATTGACATGTTGGAACACTACCATTGTTTTTCTTCGCATGATTCAATGCAAACATAAAAAATAGGGTTCTAATTCTGAAAACGAAAGTTTGGGCTAATCTTGATCCCAATTTTTGACCCAACATTTGGAACACCCTGTTACGAGTTTTTCAAAGTTCTAGAAACTTTTTGCAGTCCTCGACTTCAAGAATATCAAAACGGTTTGTGCATGAGATATTCAGAATTGGAATAACAAACATAATACTGAATACTCTCATCTCCCTTTTCTCTTCAGTTTTTTCTTCATGTTTTGAAAAGTAAATGAATGAAAAGTAATGACATCAATTAATTAACAACTGACAAATCAAGGCATTCTCTGAGTTCAAATCAAATGGAAAATAGAACGGAAAATGGACAGTAGTTTTCTAAAAGAAATGACAGTTTTCATTTTTACACACACACACACATATATATATATATATATATACAAATATATATTTGAGAAAACAGAACAAAAAAATTTTTTTTTTCATACCCTGTTTAACAAAAAGTGGTCAGGCTTCAAAAATATTCTAGCTCGGTAGATAATGTCGAACAATGTTTCCAGAAACATCTATTAGACCGTCGAACTTGGTACACTCTGAATAGTACAATATAGAAAATAAGAATTATTTTAGTAAAAGGTTAAAGTATCAGTCATGAAATTTATGCAGATTGCTTATGAAAATATACCGAATATACACTCGCCAGAACATTTTCATCCCACCTAATAGTTGACAAAACGCTATAAATATTTATAGAAGAAAGGTATGTATATAATATATATTATTGCATGCCAAAAATAAATTTCATCACTTAGGTACTATTTGACAGAGCGACAGTAAAATGTTTACAAGTATAAATATTAAAAACTTGGTGGATAGTAATAGTAGTAATAGTTCATTTTTTACGTCAGACAAAGGTATATATGTATAATATGAAAAATGATCATTTTTCATTCATCTTTGTCGTTGTATGCCCCTTCATCATAAAAATCAGCCTGATGCCATCTACCCAGCTCGCTTCTCCCAACCTCTCGTTCCTGTGCCAGTTTCACATTTATTAATACCTATTCGTTACACCTACACTATATTAGTGTTCTGTGATTCGCGTAGTCCGTTTACCCGCTAGTGGTTGTCTTATATTTTTATTCCTATTCTATGCCTGGAGGTGTCTGATTTCTGACTTATCCATTATTTTGTACTACCCTTCAAAATGTTAGGGTAATTGAGAACTAGTATGTATTGTCGAGCAGATATTAAACATTGAGTGAGTGAATTTTCAAGACTTTTGAAATGATAATTTCAAATTGGCCACTGGCTGTCCCTCTAGATGGGATATAATCAATTTAATTTTGATTTTCCGCAACCGCTCCCTATGACTTATACCCTGAGTTGCAGGAACTTCCATTAAATTTAATGCTGCCTCAATTTTCCTTTAAACGTAGTATCCATGGCTACCGTCTATGGATATTCCGCTTAAGGGAGAGTTAAGGCAGCATTAAATTTTAATGGGCGTTGCTGCAACTCAGTGTGAGTCTCGAACGGACTATAGTATCAGATACGATATCTCTATCGATTGTTCGATGAATGTTATCGAATGTTATCGAAAAGGGCCGTTGGTTCATCAGCAGTTTTTGCTCGTGAAATATGTATGTACATGTACAAATATATATGCTCAATCTGATTTTCAACAAATTCAGCTGAATATTTTTTCTAATCTCTTAAAATAATAAAAATTTGATGTATAAAGCATTCACACTTTAAGGATAATACTGCCCTCCTTAGCCAAAAAGTCGAATCTCAAATTTCCTTGTTTTGGGATGTGAGTAATTCTAAAGAATATCAAAACCGCACCTACAAGTTTTTCTCCTAGTACTTCAGCTGCACAATATGGACGAGACTTCGCTATGGAAATGGATTAAATTATTCTCAAAGTTTACTTATACGTATAAAGGAATAAGAAATTCAATGAAATCTCAGAAACGTATTTTTGGTTTAGGAGATCAGAATAGGCAGATATGATTCAGTTAAGATTAAAAAACTTGAAACATTGTTACTTAATATATACATATTCTGAATCTGGTTATACAGGGTGTTAGCTATGTGAAATATCGGTTTAATTTAAATATTGAACGACATCATTTTAATGCTCATCTAACTATCCTCTCAAATTACTAGCAACGTATAAACATTTACTCTACCGAAATGAGTAGAGTAGGGTATTTCCGTAAAAAAAGTATGCTAGAGAACTCGACTATTTACTCTACCAATGTAAAAGGCACTCAACACGACATTGTGCTAGTAGGAGGATAGTCAGTACTCGACCACTCTACTCTACCAATGTAAACCGCGCTTTGAGTGCCGTTTACATTAGTAGAGTAAATGGTCGAGTTCTCTAGCATACTTTTTTACGGAAATAACCTACTCTACTGGATAAAGTTATTGTTTACACGTTGCTAGTAATTTGAGAGGATAGTTCGATGAGCCGAATCACATGGAAGATTATGAAGATGTACTATCCTCTCCTAAAACCGGGCAAGTGACTGTTCACATTGGTATAGTATAGTAATAAACCAGTAGAGTAAAGTGAGAATTTGGAGGTGGGGTCAGTAACTACTTGTCAAAACAATCCTAGAGATCAACAGCAGTTTGCTGTCAGGTACTCGTAAAGGTACGCATTTTAAGAATCCGTTTGCTTCCGTATATAAAACGGATCAGTTCAGTTAAATAATGAAAGCCTATAATTGAATCAATGTGCATTGTAAACAAACGGAATTTAATGAACACGTTGATTAAAATCGGGTGGTGAATCGAACGATACCGATTTCATTTCGGATCCGTTTTTTTACAATGCACATTGATCAAATCATTATTTAACTGAACGGATACGTTTTATATACGGAAGCAAACGGATTCTTAAAATGCGTACCTTTAGTGACTAACATCTCAGTTGGATTTGGCTTATTATTGATCTTTTTTCGAAACTTCGTTTCAATATTAAGGTGTTTCGTGAAACGTTTGCTTCATTCAACATTCGTAATTCAATAAATACATATTTCAATTATTTACTTTATTGCAACAACTTTATGATTTTCAAAAGTGTATTGGCTTTCGATATGGATTTCCATAGCTCCTGTATCAAATATCACTTACAAATCTTAATGTCGATTTATCAAGTTGACGTATATATTACGATTCGACCTTCTTGTTTGCCTTTATAACTTCTTCACAGAACATATATTGATTATCTCAGTTGAAGGATTGGAATTGTAACTCTTGTTACCTATCAGTTCGTGAGAATTTTGTGGATAATAAAACCGGCATTAAATTTAAATACATTGTCTACGTCAGGAGATAAAGACACCTTGAAATAATCATGTTCAAAGTTAAACATTTTAGTGGAGATATCATCAAGTGCGTTTTGCGATCTGTTTCTAAGCGAAGATGCATGAAGAATTTCAATTCCATCTTTTAAACAATGCAAATTTGAGGTTGCAATCTCATGTTTATAAGAAACCGCTATTGAGTTGATTCAAATTGTTTCGCATTAGGATTATTGTTAAATCCTCCCCTATTTCAGATAGCGCAGACAAATGTTTCAATTGCATGCAATATCAGTTGTCCATTTTTCTTTCTTCTTCAATTATGTAGTTTGTATTTTTTTCAATTTTGAGCTTTATGTGATTTATATTATTGTTCCTCAACCTTCGGTCAGGCGCAATCCTAATCCAAACGGTTTCGGGCGCAACTCATCTGTGAGATTAAGTCGGGAAATTCGTCTTTTAATGAAAATAATTTGCTAGAAAGTGGGGAGGGTCTAGAAAAAAAGGTTTATTCTTCAAATACATATCATTTGTATAACATATTTCAAAATATAAATCATAATTGACTAGGAAATAAAGAAAGATTAATTCTACGGATTTCAACATAACATAAATATTCGTATACAAACAACATGAAATTTTCATTATACAGGGTTGAGATAAAGTATGGAACCAAGTAAATATCTTTTAAACGAAAAGAACGATATTTATGAAAATTTGCAGGTAAGTGCAATGGAACAAAACGCATCTGATGTACATTTTTTGATAATAATATACTTCCGGTTTAACCGGAAATGCCATCAACTTCTTTAATTTAAATGGGACACCCTATATATTTTTACAGATTTTGAAAGAGCTTGTTATTTTTAATTCATACATACTCAGTTTAATGTAAAAAAAATTGTAAAAACGAGGAATAATTCACTGTTAGTAGTACAATAGATGTACATTTCATTATTTTAGAATAATGAGAAACAAAATTACTTCAAATGTTCAAAATGCTCGCCGTTTACTTGCTGACAATATGCCATCCTATTAACAAATTCTTGAGTCACTCTTTCCAAGACTTCTCCACGTATTAGTTCACATTCATCAATAATTCTTTGTCTCAATTCCTGTAAGTTTGTTGGTCGTCAAACGTAAACACGTGATTTTAGATAACCCCAAAGAAAAAAATCTAACGGGCTAAGATCCGGAGAACGAGCAGGCCACTCTATGAATCCTCTACGTCCAATCCATCGATTTGGAAAATTCGCATTCAGAAAATCCCTAACCCGTCTATCATAGTGGGGAGGTGCTCCATCTTGTTGAAACCAAATATTTTGTGGTAATTGCCAATTCTGTTGAAGTGCAGGAATAACTTCGTTATTTAGTAGATCCAAATACTTGTCACCATTCAAGTTTCCGTCGATAAAAAATGGGCCTATAAGCTTATTTTCGACAATTCCCATCCAAACATTCAACTTCTGTGGATGCTGGGTATGTGCTTCATGAATCCAATGAGGATTCTCATTTGACCAATACCTTGAGTTGTGGCGATTAATTGTTCTATTTAAACAAAAAGTTGCCTCATCGGAAAAAACTAGAAGCAAAATTTTCGTCGACATTACAGATGTCCATTAGCCGTTCGCAAAATTCCAGCCGTCGGTCAAAATCATCGTATGACAATTCTTGAACCAACTGTACCTTATACGGATGATACTTTTCACTTTTTAATATCTTTCCTACAGAACGTCGACTGATACCATGGTTTGTTTAGTGCCAAATTTGTGGTGGAAGTTTGAGGTGATTCTTCTAAATCGATTGCAATATTTTGTTTAACAGTTTCGTTCGTTGCAGTCCGCGGTCTTCCAGGTTTTAGCAAATTTTTTACCATCCCAGTAGTATTGAAACGTTGTAATGTTTTAGTTACTGTTGAGCGTGATATAGGATTTCTCTCCGGATGCAAATTATTAAAGATATGACACACTTCTTCATGAGTTCTAACACGATCACCATAACCGATCATCATTAAAATTTCAATACGCTCTTTTTCACTAAATTGAACCATTCTAAATTGTTCAATTTATTTCCGTCAATTAGAATTTGACACTTGAAGAACAAAAGACGTACTAAACAGTACTTGTTTATTTATTACTATGCATACAAACAACATCAATTAGTTTATCTAAATAGTTTTTGCTCTAATGCAAAAAACTCAAAGGAGGTTGGTTAAAGTGCTATATTCCTCGTTTTTACAAATTTTTTTACACTAAACTCAGTATGTATGAATTCAAAATAACAAGCTCTTTCAAAATCTGTAAAAATATATAGGGTGTCCCATTTAAATTAAAGAAGTTGATGGCATTTCCGGTTAAACCGGAAGTATATTATTATCAAAAAAATGTACATCAGATGCGTTTTGTTCCATTGCACTTACCTGCAAATTTTCATACATATCGTTCTTTTCGTTTAAAAGATATTTACTTGGTTCCATACTTTATCCCAACCCTGTATATGAGACAAAGACTAGTGAAATAAACTAAACATATATTCTATTACTCAACGAGTATTTTATTTCCAGATTTTTCATGTGTCAGGTTGAGTTATGTCCATCGTACTTTGATAACATTTTTCGCACACCATGAACGCATGTTCTAAACAAAACACTTCTGAAACACACTTCTTACATGTGCATTTGCAATATCGTACTTTTTTATATTTCTACATTTGTTGCATCTTTTTCGCCCCCCTGGATGGCATTCAATATCATTTTGTTGGATAGAAGAAGAGGGTAATATCGAACGAATTCTTTGTTGAAGCTCGATTGGTATTCCAATTTTTTGTGTGCCTCTTCTCTCCAATTGTTCTGAACATAATTCGATTACCAATTCTTTTAGAAAAAAGCGTCTTCTATTTGTGCGGGGAATCGCTTCTGAATGATTATTTGTTCTATAAATAACTTCCCCATTGATTCCAGCCATATTCAATATGGCAAAGTAGATGACCATTGGCCATCTTCGCACATTTATGCAACATTATAAGTTGCACATAATTTATCCACCACATCAACTCCAGATTTGGTGGAGTTATAGTCCAGAATCATTTCTGGCTTCCCGGTTACATCATCAATTTTATTATCATTGTGCATACTTGACAGCAATAGTACTATTTTGCCTTTTTTCGGCACGCGAGATAAGAGTGTCATACCATTTCCAAAATCAAATAAGGTACTTCCAATAACTCTTCCCTTGAGATTTACAAAATCAGGAGGAATTTCTCTCTTATTTTTCCTCGAAGTGCCGAGCAATGATAATTTTTTTTCTCTTACAGCTTTCGAAAGCTCAATACTAGTGAACCAATTATCACATGTTATATTCCGTCGAGATCCATACAAAGGTTCAACAAGTCTCATCACGAGGTCTTTTGGCTTATTACTGTGATTGTATGGGCCCTCCTCCTGTTTTCCTGCATACACTTGTAGATTATGTGTGTAGAACGTTTTCACATCCACAGATGCTTATATTTTGATGCCATATTTATAGGTGCGTCAAGTTGGTGACTCACTAGTGGAATTTCGATATGAAAATATTTTGGGAATTTTGTGCTCATTTTGTGCCAATTTGTGCCGTATGTTACGAATTTTGTGCCCATTCAGTTTTCGAGATTTTTCGAAATTTCAATATGAGTCACCAACTTGACGCTGTGACTCATATGTGGAATTTTGATATGGAAATATTTTAGGAATTTTGTGCTCATTTTGTGCCAATTTGTGCCGTATGTTACGAATTTTGTGCCCATTCAGTTTTCGAGATTTTTCGAAATTTCAATATGAGTCACCAACTTGACGCTGTGACTCATATGTGGAATTTTGGTATGGAAATATTTTAGGAATTTTGTGCTCATTTTGTGCCAATTTGTGCCGTATGTTACGAATTTTGTGGCCAGTCAGTTTTCGAGATATTTCGAGTTTTCACTATGAGTCACCAACTTGACGCTGTGACTCATATATGGAATTTTGGAAATTTTCTTTTTTCGATGAATTGTGTCTATTTGGTGCCAATTTGTGCCGTATATTATGAATTTTGTGCCCATTCAGTTTTCGAGATATTTCGAGTTTTCTTTGAGTCAAGCGTCAAGTTGGTGACTCACATATGGAATTCTGGAAATTTTCTTTTTTCGATAAATTGTGTCTATTTTGTGCCAATTTGTGCCGTAAGTTTCGAATTTTGTGCCCATTCAGTTTTCGAGATATTTCGAGTTTTCACTACGAGTCAAGCGTCAAGTTGGTGACTCACATATGGAATTTTGAAAATTTTCTTTTTTGGATAAATTGTGTCTATTTTGTGCCGATTTGTGCAGTAGGTTACGAATTTTGTGCTCATTCAGTTTTCGAGATATTTCGAGTTTTCACTACGAGTCAAGCGTCAAGTTGGTGACTCACATATGGAATTTTGGAAATTTTCTTTTTTTTCGATAAATTGTGTCTATTTTGTGCCATTTTGTGCAGTAAGTCACGAATTTTGTTTTCAAGATATTTCGAATTATCACTGTGTGTCACTAATTTGGAAATTTGATAATTTTTTATGTTACGAATTGTGTGCTCCTTCAGTTTTCGGAATATTCCTAGTTCTTCTTGTGAAAGATACATGAATACTCGTTCAGGAAATCATTTACGAACGGTATTTGTATTTCTCAATGATTAATATAAAAAAATATTAGTCTGATATCATAATATTCGGTTGAGGTACAGAAAACCAACGTCGATTATTCGACGTTTCAAATCTTCGTCATATTCAATATGAAATAGGATCTCCTCGGGCACGTCTTCAACGACGCACGTGTTTGGTAAAAGACGGGTAGCTATTGGTCCTCTGTGGGTGTGTTTTTTTGTTGGATTAAGCATGGCCAGTGTTGCCATCTCAGGGGAAGCAAAATAAGCTAGTTTTGCGTTCAGAAAATGCCAAAAACATGCTTTTTCATTTCGGAAAGTGCCAAAAAAAATGCTAGTTTTTCATTGATATTTTTTTTATGTTACGAATTGTGTTCTCCTTCAGTTTTAGGAATATTCCTACTTTTATTTTGTGGAAGATAAATGAATACTCGTTTAGGAAATCATTTACGAACGTTATTTGTATTTCTCAATGATTTACATAAAAAATATTAGTCTGATATCGTAATATTCGTATGAGTTGAAGAATTGGCAGAAATTCGGTTGAGGTACAGAAAACCAAGTTCCGAATATTCGACGTTTCAAATCTTCTTCATATTCAATAAGTGGTACCTGGCCACTTACAAAGTTCCATTCAAATAATATTCACGTAGATATATGAATCCATTATAGGTTCATCTAAGCCGTAGACACATTCATATCATCACTTATCAGTTCGAAAAAACTAATATTCTACTAGTTGCTAGTTTTCATTGATATTTTTTTCTATAGTTATTTCTGAAATATAAATTTTTTTCGACTCACAACACTTGAATGTGAATCAATATTGGGGTTCTGAGTTATCAGATTTCAAAATATTCCTAGGTCCTGGGTTAAATTTTCATTTTTTTATTGTAAGAACTGTTTTTCTCAAACTTGAAGGAATTGAAATATCTTTAGTTGATGTGATATAGATATAAATAAAATATGTTATATCTTAATATTCACAAATGGATATGCAAATTACTGAAAACTTCTGAATGCGGAAGAACTGTTCGTTTAAATCCAAACATGAATTTGAATCTCGGTGATTCAAGCTTTGATACTTCACAAAAACCAATGTTTCACACTCTTCATTTTATGGTTTCTCAGTTCCCGAAAAAATATACGATAAAAAAGTTACGGTACAGGGATTTTCCAAAGCATTTGAAATTTTGAGTCCGGCCGGATCGACTAAAAGTTTGTTTACATATTTCCAATCGGTTGTTGCAAGCTCATAACTATTTATTGGGGCTATAAAATCCTGCGCGCTTCCTTCCTTCGTTTCATTGAAGAGGGTAACAGTGAAAGAATCATGGAGGTAAAGAAAATGGAGGGGGCATACCGTTTGAAAAGTGTCACCGAAACAAATCCGGATTTGGCACCCCAAGATGGCCAACTTCGAGCTATTTTAAACTGTAGGTTCTGCAATTTTAGCCTTATTTATTATTTGTTCGTTGGTAGTGGAAAAACATATACGAAATGCTTTCTTGTACAGCATATGCTGATCTTACTCGCCAATTAATGGTGAAAAGCTAAATTTTTTGACTTTTGTAAATACATGGTTTAATTAATGTTGCATACAATTTTAATTGATAGGAATACACGAGATAATTTACCTATTTGCTTCATTGCATATTATCTGAATTTGTATGTACCTTAATTGAAAAAATAGAATGTATGATTAGTAACAGGAACAAATTATTCATTCCATACGTAATTCAACTCACCAATTCATTAGAAGCAATTGTTTATGATATTTTGACCCCTTGATTTGTTCCGATCAGTATTTATTCATCTTTTGGTCTTTAAAAAAAAATCGAACAAACTTCGAATTGTAAGAATTCAAATATACAAAATTCCCGCCATAAATTTGGCTTGGCAACATGGCGGATTTTTGGTGACACTTTTATAGCAAGGGAAACATAGGATATGCTACCTCCCCTTCTTCTACCTCCATGGAAAGAAGTACCAACTCAGTGGGTTCTTGTGCATTTGTTGATTGTGAAATATTAGAAAAGTCCGTCAATAATTTGTTTCTCTTTTCGCTTCCGAAAATATGCTCAATAATATACTTTATGCTAAACGCTAAGAATATATGCTGAACATGAATCAAATATGCCAAATTTAGCATTAAAAATGCTGAATTGACAACCATGAGCATGAATTTCACTTGGGGAGTGTTTAACTATCGTGTGAGTCACATAAAGTTGATGATTAACATGGAAAACTGGAAATATCTCGAAAACTGTATGGGCACAAAATTCGAAACTTACTGTACAAATTGGCATAAAATAGACACAATTTATCGAAAGAAGAAAATTTAAAAAATTCCATATGTGAGTCACCAACTTGACGCTTGACTCATAGTGAAAACTCGAACTATCTCGAAAACTGAATGAGAACAAAATTCGTAACTTACGGCACAAATTGGCACAAAATAGACACAATTTATCGAAAAAAGAAAATTTCCAAAATTCCATATGGGAGTCACCAACTTGACGCTTGACTCATAGTGAAAACTCGAAATATCTCGAAAACTGAATGAGCACGAAATTCGTAACTTACGGCACAAATTGGCACAAAATAGACACAATTTATCGAAAAAAGAAAATTTCCAAAATTCCATATGTGAGTCACCAACTTGACGCTTGACTCATAGTGAAAACTCGAAATATCTCGAAAACTGAATGGGCACAAAATTCGTAACTTACGGCACAAATTGGCACAAAATAGATACAATTTATCAAAAAAAGAAAATTTACAAAATTCCATTGAGTCACAGCGTCAAGTTGGTGACGTCACAATGAAAACTCGAAATATCTCGAGAACTGAATGGGCACAAAATTCAAAAATTGGCACAAAATAGACACAATTTATCGAAAAAGAAAATTTCCAAAATTCCATATGTGAAGAAAACTCGAAATATTTCGAAAACTGAAAGGGCACAAAATTCGTAACTCGCAGCACAAATTGGCACAAAATGAGCACAATTTATCGAAAAAAGAAAATTTCTAAAATTCCATATATGAGTCACAGCGTCAAGTTGGTGACGTCACAATGAAAACTATCGAGAACTGAATGGGCACAAAATTCGAAACTTACAGCACAAATAGGCACAAAATAGACACAATTTATCGAAAAAAAAAAATTTCCAAAATTCCATATGTGAGTCACCAACTTGACGCTTGACTCAAAGAAAACTCGAAATATCTCGAAAACTGAATGGGCACAAAATTCATAATATACGGCACAAATTGGCACAAAATAGACACAATTCATCGAAAAAAGAAAATTTCCAAAATTCCATATATGAGTCACAGCGTCAAGTTGGTGACTCATAGTGAAAAGTCGAAATATCTCGAAAACTGACTGGGCACAAAATTCCTAAAATATTTCCATATCAAAATTCCACATATGAGTCACAGCGTCAAGTTGGTGACTCATATTGAAATTTCGAAAAATCTCGAAAACTGAATGGGCACAAAATTCGTAACATACGGCACAAATTGGCACAAAATGAGCACAAAATTCCCAAAATATTTTCATATCGAAATTCCACTAGTGAGTCACCAACTTGACGCACCTCATATTTATTTGGTTTAGACGGAATATATTGTATAAATGAGCATCTTCCACGAAATTCTTCCAGTTTCTCATCAATAGTTATGGTATCTCCCAGTGAATAGCTCTTTTGACAATAATTAGCAACGAACAATTCAAATATTTCCCGAACAGCTGCCAATTTACCGTATTTACTTCGTGTCTCTCTGTTGTTGATGTCGTCTAACCTCGTGCATCTAAGGAGAAACTTGAATCTTTTCAAGTTCATCATTAGACGAAAACGTTCTACACCAAAACCATCTTCGCCCCATAATTCTTCTAAAGCCTGCCTATTACTCCTGAGAACTCCTGCGAGGTAAACTAGACCTATGAAACTTTTATATTCTGCGACATCAGTTTAGCATCCCTTTCTCTGCTGTAGTTTTGTTTCACTTTATCTATATATATTATATATATTGGTACACTTGACTATAGTTTTTATAATTGTGTCCGAAAATAAACATTTCCAGCATTCGTATGGCGATTTTGCTTGTCTTGCATCCCCAATATTGCCAGGCAGGTGCATTAAAATATTATGAGCAGATCGTCTGATTCTTTCGGGAGGTTTGATTTTCGCTGTACTTGAGCTTTCTTCTTCGCTGCTACTATCGGCATTCTGATCAGTTTCAGAATCTTCTTCTCTCTCCTGTACATTCTCTTCCGCATCAGTATCGCTCTCATCCCCATTGTCTTCTTCAGCAACTATATCTTCATTCCAAAAAAAATCGTGAATAGAATCAATGTCAGAAGGATTTTCCAAGTTGAATATTCGATTTCTTGAGTTTGAAGCCATTATACCCTGAAAAAAAATTTTTGAAGACTCAATCGGGCGCAATTCATCTCACAGATTATATCAAGAATTGCAATAAACATTGAATAAATTTATATTTGCTCGTTTGCTTGTGGGTCTAAAACGAGAGGACACGAGTTTTTCATCCAAAAATACTGAAAAAAAAAGTTGATGATACTTACGTGATCGGGCGCAACCAATCCAGGAAATTGATGCACTCACTTCGACTATCATCAAGGCACTGAGGACCTGGGGAGGTTGATATTTTACACGCACGTTAGCGATATAAAACCATGAAGCTACTTGAACTCCCCACCCTGAAAGACGAACACCGCCGCGAGGAACTAGAAAAAACTGTGCGTCTAATCTGACAGATTAGGTGCGCCTGTCTGAAGGCTAAAGGTATGTTAAAAGCATTCTATTTAGTAAATTTACAGCTAATTGTAGCTTCGCATCAATCAAACCTTCGAAACCGACTTGTTTCAAAAATTTAAGAGCATTTGCAGTACTCAAACTGAGAGTTTGAACTGTTAATTCTACCGACATTTTGTTGTCATTGAAATTTTAATGTTATAGTGATAGTGCTTACTTATTCGCTGCATGAAGACCTTAATTTTTCTCGATACTCATCAACAATGACAAAGTATTCAGATTTGCTCAGAAAGAGGAAGTCACAAATATTTGTTGATGCTGGATCAAAGGCAATTCTAGACATTCTTGGAGAATATTGGTCCGTTCTAAACCAGTCAGCTTTTTATGAGAAAATATCCAAGGTGTATGTTGTATGTTACAGTGTCTATTCAAGGCAACAGCCATGAAAACGCATAAGGCACTTTTGTAGCAGACTCATTCGGGGCTGTCATGTCAGTACCCACGTCTACAGTGCCATAAAATTTATTATTGCTAAACACCAACTCTTAAATTCTCATCTTGTCCAAGACAAGATTTCAATAAACTTGTTCAGTTCTGCAGAGGTTCTTGATTGCAACAAAGTCTTCAGATGGAGAACCTGGTTTTCCTTCGACCGCACTAACCAATTTGTCAATGTTGAGGAGAATACATTTTTTAGGTTTTTGTGCCAAACATTTCATGTACTGTACTACTAATGTAGTCCGTCGTATTTGTTCAGCTGATAATTTTCTTATTGCAGTCCGCACCCTCACTTCAAGCTTCGCCCTTGAATGAATGTTATTTTTGTAAAAATTTGATTTTATGGTACCCCATAGATAAATATCAAGGGGTGTTAGGACTTTTGAGGGTGGGGGGGTACACTCTAATGGACCATTCAGTCTGATCCATCTCTCTCCAAACATTGCGATCAGTTCGTTACTGACAGGTCTCGTGCAATGTGCCGGTGCACCGTCTAATTGGTGCCAACAATCGAACATCTAATTAACAGGTAATTCTTCCAAAAAGGAGGAAACAATCGTTCTCAAGATTTCGAGATACCTTTTTCCGTCCAAATTTCTGTCATAAATATGAGAACATATTTTATTATCTATCAACATGCAAAATACATTGAACCAAACTTATGTTTATTGTTTCTCTCGTAAATTGCATGTGGATTTACATCTGCCCAAGAAGGCATATTTTTTTAATTCACTCCTCCATCTTGTGTGAATTTGCCTTCATTTGTCCAAATAATTTTTTTCAGAATTTGGGGATTAGCGTTTATCATTCCAATAAGGTTCTCGCAAAATACTGTTCGTTTTTGATAATCTCCATCTACCAGTGTCTGTATTTATGAAACTTAAAATTATGCATCTTGCCTTTTTTAAGTATTTTTTGACACGGCGAATAAGATACTGTCTGCTGGAACCTCTTGAATTTGCGTGAATATGTCCTAAAATATTTATTCACACGATTCCGCTTTGGGTGAATGTTCCCAGTATGGAGAAAATTGTTTTTAAACTTCCTGAACTTGTATTTCGTCAAAGGAAGTAAATGAGAATTTCTTTCGTTAAATGTTCTGACGGCCCTTTCTAATATTTTTTTACATCCACCATTAATGAAATAGTATATTCTAAAACAAGTTGCAGAATGACTTCCTATTCCAACACGAATGCGAAATTCGAAAACGAGCGACGAAGGAGCGAGTTTTCGAAAGCATGAGTGTTGGAATTGCCTTCTGCAACGAGTATTAGACGATATTTTCTCTATTTCAGTAAAGTTTTGTGGAAAACTCTCGAAATTCAAATAAAAATTCAGATTAGTGACTTTTGTTTTGTATCTTGGCAGTTGGTGTCACTAACGAAATTTGACAGATTGCGGAATTTGAATTGATTTGATTTGAAAATTGAGTGGATCGGAGGTCAGTACTGACAACCACAAAACCAAAAATATAACTGAAAACAATGCTGTAATGAGTTTCATTACAGCACTACTTTCAGTACTGTAATGAACTCATTACGATACTGAAATAGAGAAAACATATTTAATACATCACTGGTACTGTAATCCAAATGATCCAAGTATGAATGACAGTTCTCAATAATATATTATAAATGAACTGACATAAGCCTACTTGAGAAGAAACCCATATTTGGACTTAAAAACCTGGTTTTAGATCTGAAATTCGAATTTTATTCAATAACTTCAAAACCACTAATTTTAAAGGTATGGAATGTTTGGCACACTCTGCCTAATTTTTGAAGGGCAATCGATCCGAATCAAAAAACTATTGGGTTCCCATTTGAAAAAATTGAGTTTTCATAGTTTTATCAAGGCCCACTTTTAAGCTGTTTCAGACACCCTGTATGAAATTTCCTCTTTCGGACACAAAATTTGACAGTTGGGCTATATCTTAACAGTCGTTTGTGTGGTTGCGCATATTATACATCAAATTATACTCGGAAATAATAATACATATTTCATGTTTAATTCATGTTTAAATTCACATAGATGGTGGTTATGAATAAATATAAAAAAATTTGTAGTGTTCAGGAAATGCAAAAATAAAGAAGAGATTTGCTTCCTGGCCACACATATAAATTTGTAGCTTAAGTCCAGGGGACAGTCAATTGGAATTTTTGAATAAATTTGAAGATTTATAATTATTTCTCATGAAAATGGTGATTAATTTCTTTGAAGAAAATACTTTGTGTAAGTTTGAATTTTGTGAATATTGCAGCTTTTGAAAAATTTTTTAATATAGTTTTGACCGACTCATTTTTCATTTTAACCACTGCTCTCATTGCCAAACAGAATAGCAGGCGCAAAGAATATCTGTTTAACATGCAATTCAACATATATAATAAGGAGCAATGTAACGTGCGTTCAAAAAATTTGTGGTCAAGTAGGCTATGGAATTTTAATTTCGAGAAGCTAAGAACTACATTCACACGCAGAATATTCACGTTCAAAATTGTATAGCTTACTTGACCACGAATTTTTTTGAACGCACTTCCTCAAAGACCTAGAAGATATTTTTGTTCATTATCTTCACAATTTGCGATAATTGGTGGTTGAAGATTAGTTAAAACACAGCATATATGTACAATGTCATCTAAATATTTGAATAAATTATAAGGTATTTCATGTAGAATTTCATAAATTTTTATGCTTTGAATTGACCTTTCTACATGAACTCTAACACTCGCAACACTATAAGTTTCCTCAACTTCTTCAAGAGATAGTTTGCTATGATAAACGTATCTGATGATCTGCCTCCATAACATTTTGAAACAAAGCTGATAAAACCGGAAGGAGCAATTGCAACAAAAAATTTGGCGGTGAATGTTTATTTGTACTGAGAGTATGTATGAATTCTTTGAAAACTCCTTTTGGTTCATTTATCTTGATTTCAGTACAATCAATAATTACTCTACACTTCGGGTAAGTTTCTTTGATTGCTTTCGGCATAGTTTCATCAACTGTCTCTCGACTAGGCCAAAATATGAAGTTTTTTGGGCTAATTCTTCCAGAAGGGCCAAAAGGAAAGAGAAAATTCTTTGGCAACTTGAATGATGAAGTTGAAACAAAGCACCTAATGCTGCAAAGGATAATCCAGTTTAATTTTCATTTAAATGAGCAAAAGTCTATTCTCAGCATTCAGTTTAAAGTTTCCATGATGGCTGTTAATTAAAAGAGAGCACAGAAAACTGAATCTATCAGAAACAACTTCAGCCAAACAGTTCAAGTCTTTATCAGTTTTTGAAGATGTTATACCATGCGAACCCCTGCACTCAATGGGTTCGTCATTCCCAACACATTTGTCATCTTTTTGAACAAATAATTTAGTTTTATCGGCAATGTTACACTGGGTTGCTGAATCACACATTGACCCCTGCACTCAATGGGTTCGTCATTCCCAACACATTTGTCATCTTTTTGAACAAATAATTCAGTCTTATCGGCAATGTTACACTGGGTTGCTGAATCACACATTCCCCCCTGCACTAAGGCCCATGAAATCACTCTCAAATTAAAATATACCATCTTCCAAATCACTTGGGTCAGTTTGGCATGAAAATTTCACCTTTTTATCGTCACTAGAGACATTACCGCAGAAAGATGGAGATGGAAAAGGCGACTCCTCGATTAAATTCTCTCTATATAATGGTGGATCTGGAAATTTTCTTTTTATATCATTTCATTTTTTATTGGAATTATCCAATTTTTAATACTCCTAAAAAAAAGTAGAATAATGAGATTGGATTTATGTGACATAATTTAAACTAAAAGTAACCTTTGGAAAAATTGTTGGATTATATGAGGGGCTCTCAGCATTATCACTCTTTCTGTTTCCTAGAAAATGAGCACTGCATGATTTATGGAAAGTTTTAGGCTGCCATTCACCTGAAGTACCATGAACACTGCAATGAATTTTAGATGAATGCCTTTTGTTAACGTTTCTCAATCAACAAATATTCTTACCAAACTTTCCTCACACTATTGATCCATATTTGTCTCCTCTCTTTTTCGAATCATCTTTTGGGAAAGGAATGAAATTTTATGGAGTTGTCTGTATTGTAGTATGCATTGTGACAACCAACTACACAAAACTGCATTCGAGAATTTCGTGCAGTAAATGACATGTCTGGACCTTGAGAATTCCTACTCAATATTCTAAATGATTTATTTAAAACAAACTGAACTCCAAAATTCCTAATATCGCCAAGAAAATGAAAATTTCAGCAGCACTTCAGCACGCAAATCACGGTAATGGCGTTATGTTTTAACAAGAGTTTTGCTTATTTTCACCACAGAGAGCTCCATCTACAAATATGCAGACCGCCTATAAGATACCCTTCCCCATTTTGTCCAAATAGATTTTCGTCTATTTGGACGATACTTTCTTCGAGTGAACTTGCAAAAAGAGCCCGTAACCCATCAGGAAATGCATGGAGAAATTTGAAGTTCTTTTGTGTTAGCGGGTTATTCGTGGTTTCATTTTTCCTATTATGTATTATTTTTGTCCACGCGGCATCATCATCTGATCTTTCTCACTTCTACTGCCACTTCTTGAAGATTCTTCTCTCTCTCTCTCTCTGGTAGTTTTTTATACCTTTATTTTTTTATTTGATCAGCCCTGAGATGAGAGAAAACCTTGTCCACAAGCGGGTCTTAAAAGAAGATGACGCGCTAACCCTGAATTGCAAGAACGTCAATTAAATTTAATGCACCTTTAATTCTCCATATACGGAGTATCCATGGCTACCGCTATTAGAGAATTAAGGGAGCCTTGAATTTTAATGTTGCGATTTTTATTTTCACACTGATCATCTTGTCAATTCTTCGAGTGAACTTGCCAAAAGAGCCCGTAGCCCATCAGGAAATGCATGGAGAAATTAGAAGTCTCTTTATGTTAGCAGGTTTCATTTTTCCTTTTAAGTCTAAAACTCGATTGGATTTAAGGGTCACTTATTCGTGAACATATTTTTGTTGGAGACGATCTTCATAACGCGAGAAATTTCACTTTCTGTGGAAAACCAACATCTCTAACTAATTATCTGGGTATTTTGCTTCGTCTCATCACACGTTGTATCAATATCCCATTTTGCAAATAGTGACGTCTTTACAGAGTTTGTCCCGGATTTTGGCTAGTTCAGTCGCTAATGATTCAAGATCATGAAACGCTTTTCTAAAATTCAATCTAGGACCTTGTAATCTGAGCTTTACACGATCAATCCTCCTTAAGATTTCAAATAAAAAATGAACTAAAGCTATGAAATTAAAAGTAAGTCTATTTCGTAATAGAATTGTATTTGGTGTATGCAAAAATAACCGAAATTTTTTCATGGAATTTGAAGGTTTATTAAAACAAAAGGATACAATCCATTTATTCGAAATATTAGCCATCGTTAGATAGTACTTTTGACCATCTTTCTGGCAATTTGTGGATTCCATGGCGAAAAATGAGTCAAGCCAATTTCGGATACCCTCTTTTAATGTGAACCCTATTCCAGTGAAGGCGTTCTGCATCGATCGGAATAAATGGCAGCCAGAAGGGGCAAAAGGTCTGGGCTGTAAAGCGGGTGAGCTCAAGTATTGAATCGACTGTTTTTTCAAAGCACTTCTCCGTTCGTTTAATTCCAAAACATTCCTTTTCCAAGTTTTCTGGCAAGTCTGGATGTGCTTCTGCAAGTTTTGTCACGTTATAAAGATATTTCATAGTCCAGCATGTGCTGGTTGACAATGGCGGTAATCCATCGGTTTAGCACAATAACTCGCGAATTAATGAATAGAATGTCATGAAATACATATCTTTCGAAGGTTATTATTAACTAAAAAAAGGTGACTGCAATAAAACTAGCGCCACCTATGTGTTAGGCCCGGGACTTTTCAGCCCATGTGATAAAAATAACGCATTTTCCAGGTTTTCATATTAACTGGTCGATAAAGGTTTTACTTCCACTGTTCTAGTTTATTGCAGTTGCGCTTCCAATCGCCATTTGTGACTTCTCCAACTCCTGATTCAGAGGCTATTTTCTTCAATGATTCTCCCTTACGAATCCTCTCCAGTGCCTCTATTTTTTTTAAGAGAAATAACAATTTTCTTGCGTTTTGGTGTCGACAGTTGCGAATACAAAAACGTCCATTAACTTAAATGGACATTAAAGCCGCTCGGACAATGAGGCCGATGAGGCGACCGAAAGACAATAGCGTGCCGCGAGAGCACAGCATACGATAAAAATACCCCGGATGCGAAAATCTCGACCAATCAGGAAATAGCACTGTGTCCCACGTCAACCGATCGGCCGTTCACGTGTTGAAAATGGAAACATAATAACCTGTATTCGTTACAGTGAAGTGACAGCGGCGGTAATCAAAGCAAAACATATTTGCTTTGATTTTTTAAATTTGATTCGTTGGTAGGTTTTGATATTTTATATCCAATTTAGAGAACTGTGGGAAGCTGAGAGGTTTTTCATTGTGTACGTATTTTTTGTTCCTTATTTTCGAGGATTGCTGAACTAAGGATTATATGAATTGAGTGTTAAAATATAGATACGTTTATATCTTGTGTATTTTTTCCTAAAGAATGATTCATGTAACGTTCAACATTACTAGAAATATGGATAATTCTATGGAAAAATGATAGTTGCTTGAATCGATGGAGAAATTGCAAACAGGACATACTAATTAACTGTGCAATCTACAGAAATTCCACCATACGTTGATTAATCATTGAGTTATACGAATAAGCAGAAATGGTGTACAAATAATTCAAAGCAGTTTCGTTATTTTTTTTTAAAAAGTAACAGAAGTTTTTTAGGATAGTTACAGATTAATTGATTGAAATAAAATTTGCATGATATATTGTAAGTACAGCAGTACCTAATTGAAAATGATATAGCATACTTTCTTTTTCTCCACACTGATAAGTACTGTTATGGTTCCTTTCATTTATATTTAAAGTTTTTGAATTTAATTTGAATTTCAGGAACCAAATTTATAAAAAAAAAATTATAGATTTTTGAATTTTGAAAAATTACCTGGGCTAAACTCTTATCTCAATTGAGGGTTCAAAAAAATGATATCAATTAAAATTGAAAGATTTTGATTCAAATTTTAAAATATTATAATTTGAAATTCTTTAAATATGATGAACTCTCAATATCTAATGAACATGGAATTCGATTCCGATAATGAACTATTCTAATAATAATCAAGACTAACTAACTAATTCTATGGTTATGATTTTTGTTCAGTGTTCAAAAATAGGTTAACTTTCAGGTTATTTAATGTTTATAAATTAACTCACTTCGCTCACTTTTGGATTTCACAGTTTGCTTGAAAACACTAATCTCTTGAAATTAATTTTCAATATATATTCTTCTGATTACTGGGCCAATATCTTTCTTTCTTCCTTTTGTAAGTGGTGCTGTCACCATTCTTCATATATTACCATTTCCATTCAAATAATAATCACACTATATTATATCAGTAACTCATTCAACATTAATCAATTTCTTTATCTGTGTCATATAGTTTTTTTTCAATCATTCTCAATTCAAATTTTCACAATTCTTCCACATTCAGTTCTTTTTTCGTCTCCTTGGTTTCATTTCTCAAAAGTCCTCACTCTCTAGATTTCTTAACACTAATACATAATACAATATCATAGAATTTATTTACATTTTTCTTGTCCAAATCTTTCAATTTTAGCATTATTCAGAAACCAACAATATAACTCAATGAATTTGGAAATTGAAAACTACTATTGATAATTATACAGGGTGAGTCGGGAGGAACGGACCAAACTTCAGGTGTGTATTCTGCAAGTCGAAATAATTTCAAAAAACTCATATGTTGTTATCCGATTCTCATTTGTTTTCAAACTATAGGGTAATTAGAATATTTCAAATAAATAATTTTTTTTTAGTTTATCGCTTCTTATCACAAATGCTGTAGGTGCTGACTTATTTTTTTTTGCGAAATGAGTTAATAGCATTACTGGAGGATGTTCCTTTAAACATCCGAATGCAAATGAATTATCAGCACGATGGAGCTCCCGCGCATTTCGCTCGTCAGGTCAACCAATATTTAGATCAAGAGTTTCGCGGACAATGGATTGGTCGCGGTGGTCGTATTAGTTGACCTCCAAGATCTCCAGACCTCACACCACTGGACTATTGTTTGTGGAGCTGGTTCAAGAACGAGGTATACAAAATAAAAGTTAATACTCGGGATGCCCTTATTCGACGCATTAGAAATGCGGCTTGCTTATTAAAGAAAGACACGAATCAATCAGAAAAGCAACAAGAGCCCATCGCAGACGAAGTCGAATGTGTTTGGAGGTTGATGGCGGAATTTTTGAGCATTTATTAAAATAATGCTATAAATGAAACCATTTTAATGTAGATAATGTTGTTTTTTCATAATGACGCTATAGTTTGAAAACAAATGAAAATCGGATAACAACATATGAGTTTTTTTGAATTATTTCGACCTGCAGAATACACACCTGAAGTTTGGTCCGTTCCTCCCGACTCACCCTGTATATGGAATTTACTATGAAAATTTTGAATGGAATTTATCTCTGGAATGTAAACGATAAATTTAAATGTTGAAACTTTTGAATTTTGATGCATGTACTTGCAATTATGTTATGATATAATTTCAACCAGGTAACGTATTATGACCCTTCTGAAATAATCTTGAATCAGATATAAATATAGAACCATAACAATAATTTCATAACAGTACCTACTTATTATCAATTCAATTTTTCTATTGAGCTTTCCTTTTATTAGAGTTCCAGGGTTAGTAATTTCAATAATTAATTAATTTGGCAGTTATGAAGAAAAATAATGCAGATTTACATATATTTTTGCAATTGTGAGAACTACATTATACAATGCAAAATTTAAAAAAATGTTGAGGTTGGAAAAACCTCAGCAGAAAAAACCCTGTCTCTCCCCTTCACAAAAAATTTCAGGAAAATGTATATTATTGAAGAGGGTCTTGATTCCTGTCGACATCATCATCATCAGCTGAAGTTCCTACACCTAAAACAGAATCGATTCTCTCTGCGACCAAAGCAACTGCATGTATATGTTTACACATGACAGTTTTTATAGTGAATTCTGTACATTGACATTTAAATGTATGAATGCATATTCTGCACTTATCACAGTACAAAGATCTGCAATCCTTATCACATAACTTATTATATGACACAAGATAAAATTTATTACTCACAGATTCTGATGGTACTCTGAACTCGCCAGTTTCTACGCAAACTATTTTCATTGTCAGTCCATTTTCAGCTCTCGAATGAGCTTCTCTATTAACTCTGGCTTGGTATTGACCGACAGAAGATCTTTCAGTGTCAAGAATGTTTTTCCACATTTTATCTTTTACTAGTTCCTCTAAAATGTCCAATAATTTCTCTACCCTAAAATGCATATTTTAGAATATAGCTACTCATATTTCATTCTTCGAAACTATACCGTATATTCTGGTTTCCCTTCATTTTATTGTACTTCAATACTTTATTCAGGCTTTCTATAGCCATATTCGTATTTATCCCTGCATTCACTCTGTGACAGTGAGACCACATAATGATCCTTTCTTCACTTTGAAAATAATGACTGAAAGAAAAAATTGTGAAAATCTTCAATTATACCTTCTACATATAAAACAACTTATTGCTTCAAATATTTCAGGAATTCATTTTCCTGTTCTTCTTCTAGATTTTTGAAATATTCATCCTTCATCTCATGGAATGTTTGTACATCAGTCTCTTTCAATATTCTTCGCATTCTCTTTTTAATTTTTTTCCTGTTTTCGATCTTATTCAGTTTGTTTCTTCCCTGAGTGTTACAACTCTTAATGACATGTCAGGTGGAAAGAAGCCTTCTTGGTTTTTATCTGTTATCATAGCCTGGAAAATGATATATAAATTATAATAAATTCTCTATATCAATATGTTCTCAACGACCTGACACCAGGCATTGTAATACTTGACATCATCATCAATCATAATGCACTCAGCTTCTACTGGCTCTCCAATCTCATCTTTCAATGCATTGGAAAAAATATTTTGGATGGCTTGATCAAGTCTATTTGATAATAGAAAAGCCACTGGGAATACTATTTTATTTTCATCTTTGACTGAAACTATAGTCAGATCAAAATTTCGCAAATTTGTACCATGGGTTCCATCAATGCATATTATTCTTTTAAATTGTTTCAGCTTTCTTTCCATATCATCATGTCTCCTTTTCTCTATATTAAATTTTCTTATTATATAAGCAAGATCTGCTCTTTTAAGCACATCAATTCTCTCTAGCTTATTGTTTGTTATTGTTCTGGAATCTTCGAAAATCCTCTCTTTTGTGACTCCAGCAGCCAATTTACTAGCAATCATCTCTTGCTGGTCCTTCGTCAATTGTTTAGATCGAAGTAGATTGTCATGTCCAACATGAGTCTCCACAAATTTAACCTCCACAGCTGGCATATTTATATATAATATATGTATTATATCACTCGATGGGGTTTATAACTGATTAATCGCAATATATACCTGTACTAGAAACCTTTACTCGAATTCTTGAAGGGCAATAACCAGCTATTTTGATACTACCCCCAGCTTTCATACTGCGTTTGGTAGACTGGCTAATAAATCCTAAAAACAAAACAGGTAGCTGATACATGATTTTTGATAAAATGAGTGTATAATGGTGAATAACGAATAGGTACAAACCTGTATAATTACTACGATTGCATTCATAATAAACTACCAGTCCATCTGAGGTTTTTCTATACCTTCGTTTTACATAATCTTCATTTCTATTATCAATTGCTCGCCAAGTCTCAAATTTTTCCTCATTTTTGAAAGTAAGTAAGTGTTGTCTTAATACTCAGAGAATGAATTTCTGTAAATGATTAGTCAGTATATCATGAGACTCAAGAGGAATTTTTTCCTCTTCAGGGCAAATGGGGCATTTTAGATGAACTGTGTGTTTAGAAGCACCGGGTTCTTCTTTGTGGACATCTCTCAAATGACGATATTTCGCCGAAACAGAGGAGTATTTCATTCCACAAATTTGACAAATCACTTTATCGCTCATATCGCTGGAAATGTATATTTTATACAGGGTGGCCATTTGAAAACGAAACAGACGAGATTACAGACGAAATAAATTTTTTCGATAGAAATGCTCGGACAGGTCGATTTCTGTTTCGAGGGGGACAACTTAAGATGTAGGTTACGGACGCATAGCGCTTCAACCCTTGCTACTACAACCCACACTCCCAATTTTTGAATAGGGAAGATGGGGTGAGTGATACCTCATTTAAAAGGCATTTTTATACTGATTTCAGCACAGTAATTGTTTTTTTATTTTATGCATTAGTTCTCGAAATAGAGGGTGGCCATTTGAAAACGAAACAGACGAGATTACAGACGAAATAAATTTTTTCGATAGAAATTCTCGGACAGGTCGATTTCTGTTTCGAGGGGGACAACTTAAGATGTAGGTTACGGACGCATAGCGCTTCAACCCTTGCTACTACAACCCTCACCCCCAATTTTTGAATAGGGAAGATGGGGTGAGTGATACCTCGTTTAAAAGGTTTTTCACAAAAAAACACTACAAGTGCCATGAAAACACCATTTCATTTTCAAATTCTTAGTCAAGAATATTTCGAGAACTAATGCATAAAATGGAAAAACAATTACTGTGCTGAAATCAGTATGAAAATACCTTTCAAATGAGGTATCACTCACCCCATCTTCCCTATTCAAAAATTGGGGGTAGTAGCAAGGGTTGAAGCGCTATGCGTCCGTAACCTACATCTTAAGTTGTCCCCGTCGAAACAGAAATCGACCTGTCCGAGCATTTCTATCGAAAAAATTTATTTCGTCTGTAATCTCGTCTGTTTCGTTTTCAAATGGCCACCTTGTATATAAATTCTTGGTAGATTTCATTTAGAATCCGTTGATTTTTTGTAGATTTCGAATTGATCTTAGGTAGATTTCCGAAATAAAAGGTGGTAGCACTGCAGCTATCCCTCAACCTCGGATAATCGCGACCTCGGAGAAAGCGGGCTCGGATAATCGGAACAGTGCTACCACCTTTTATTTCGGAAATCTACCTAAGATCAATTCGAAATCTACCAAAAATCTACCGGATTCTGAATGAAATCTACCAAGAATTTATATATAATATAGTGCGTTGTCGCAAATCGGAATATGGTAAGAGGAATAAAAAATTTGAAAAAAAGTGACTGAAGTATGAACATGAAATAAGTATTGTCAAAATATTTGTTTTATCTTTTTTAAATTAACATTGAAGTTCAAGTAAAGAAAAAATGAAAAGGTATGAAAATATAATAATATAGGTATAATATGGTTAGAGAAATACAAAATTTGAAAAAAAAAGTGACTAGAGTTTGAGCATGAAATAAATATTGATTATGCCGATTCGGTATCTTTCAAAGTATAATGCAAAAAGACAACTTGCGATAATTTTATAGCTTTGAGGTTACCTCTCCTGTCATTCGCGATTTGGCGCGCATGGTACTGAGGTGGCCATAATGCACAATCTCGTTTTGACTATCTGAAATGATCGAAATAATGGATCTGTTGACAATCCATTACTATCCTTTCTAGGAAGCAAAGGTTCTTCGATATATTTGTCTATTTCCACAATGGCAGATGCTCGAGCATTTACAAAATCATCGAATATAAATGACATCATCCAATTCATTTGTTTTCGGGGTAGCGTCTTGGTCACTTCGTACAGGATCATTTGATGATCTCTCGATAGCTTCAGGTGGTATCATTCTGAAGACCTTCGTATACAGCTTTCCAACATTTTACTGTATCTGCTTTCATCTATGAATCCAAATTTTTTGAACCTCGGACCAATATTGTACTGAATCCGATTAGTTAATTTTCCTCTATGTGGTCTTTTTCGTTCAATAACCTTAAATTGACCTCATGAAGTAGTCACCATGCGATCTACCTGGGGCATTTGGTTCGACGAGTTCTGTTCGCATTCGATTAAATGCGATCTCAATTTTTTTACATATATTATTATAGAAGAAATTTATATTCGTTTCTCTGAACTGATAACGATGGTGAGGATATCGAACACTTCCAGCACTTGAATTGCCTGTTCTACAGTCATCCACTCGTCATGCGAGAGAACATCTATCGATTGCAATTCTTCAGGATTTTTGACTGTCAGAGACGACTTCATTACAGCGATCGTGAAATCAACTTCATCTTTCACGGTCAAAAATCTCTTCAGCATATCAAAAGTCGAGTTCTATCTTGTTGGAACATCATTCTTTAATTTCAAATTTGGCAAACCCATATTCTCCTGATTAGCTGCCAACTGCGTTGTTGCATAAGATAATTTTTTGGAATAACCAACTATGGTTTTAACTTTTTCCACAACACCTTATGCCTGCTTGTGAAATCAGGTTCAGTGTATGGGCAAAGCTTGACCAATGGCGGCATTCTCCTAAACGAACAGCAGCTTTCATTTTAGCGGCATTGTCAGAAACAATTACGATGACTTTATTCTCGAGCCTCCACTTCTGAATCATTTTTTTTTTCATTCATCAGCTATATTCGTGGCCGTATGTCGGAGACCAAAAGAAACGCACCCCATTAAATCACTCTCTAGAGTCATTGAATCGTCATTTTCCACGATGTAATGAGCCGTGACCGCAATGAAACTTTCCTGAGCTTTAGATGTCCAGTCATCAGTTGTGAGACAAACTGCGAAGGCTCGTCTTAGACGAACTTGCACCTTCTCAACAGTTTCATTATAAATAGCTGTTATCAAAGAATTTGAAACCGTTTTTCTTGTCGGTAACTTGTAAGAGGGATTAAGAATATTTAACAATTTAACAAATTCCCTATCTTCTATTACACTGAATGGGTGGTATTCTTTAGTTATCATACAAATTAGCTGCCTATCTATTTCTTTTTGTTTTTTTCTACTAAGAGTCCTATTAAAAAAAAAAAACATCTATCCTTTGTGTAAGCGGAACATTTGATTCGACTTGAGGAAAATGAGAGCTTACTGCGGTTGGAGTAGATGACTTTGACTTTCCGGTTGAAGTTGATGGCTGGGACCCTTCGTTAGTTTTTTCTATGAGAGGTCCTTGTCTCACTAATTGTTGAGTAGGATGCTTTTTATTCATATGTCTAATGAGACTACATGTAAGATTTGTTTGCTACGGATGATTTCTGCCCACATATTGAACATTTAACTTTCTTTTCGGTATCTATATTGGAAAAGTGCAACCATATTTGGCTCCTTTGATTTGACGACGACATTCTATACCAGTCAAAGTTGTCTGAATAAAAAATATGAATACTTAATTACCACAAACATCTCGATAATGATGAATAAAATATGATTAACAAGAAATTTTCTCGGCATGAATTCAACTGAACATAGGATTGTCAAATCATAATTAAAATTTTTAAATTTGATTAAAAATAGAATATATTCATCATCCAAATTCAAGTAAGTGCAGAATAATAGAATTTGGTAAACAACAAGCAATCTGAGATCATTGGCAATATATTTTACTACAGATATTAAACAAATTGATTGCATCTAATATATGTATCATTTCATTCATTATGAATCATTATAAGAAAGAAACATCACTTACCAAGTAAATAAATATAAAATGGAAAAACTTGCGAGAGCTAGCGAACTAATTCGGGAATCAACACCTAGCCCTGAAAACAAAAATTGTTTAAAAATGGTTTTTTATCCTGCAGAAAGGGCTTTACTGAACGCGTTGTAGCAAAAAAAAGAATTCAAAATATATCAAAAGCTTAATCATACCTTACATATCTACATACCTGTTTTAGAATTGGATGTGGTTGATATTAGTTCACAGGTCTTATAAAGTTCAAGACAGAAGTTCACGAAAAAATACACAGAGAAAATACACAGGGAAAATAGAGATAACGCAATAACGCACACTTGCACAGACCAAACACTAATGCTAATAGAATGCCAAAATCGACCGACTGACAAAGGAAATTTAGAGAAGAAGACAAGTTAAAAGCGCTCAGTAAAAAGAAGAGAATGCAAAATCACACAACACAGTTTGGTTAAAAATTATTTAGGGTTAGTATTTAGGTACAATGTTTACTTATCCCCAGATGTTGGAACCTCATTTAAATTACGGAAGGAGGAGCGCAAAATCTGTTTTTTTCTATTCTGTTCATCTGGATCGGAACCCAGGCCCCCGCCTACAGTAGCGACATACTGGGCATTTGCTCAGGGCGCCAAATTTTTAGGGGGCGCCAGAATGTAGCGGAGGATGAACGGTTTAAAAAATATCGCACACCGTTAAAAATTGTTATGTAAATGGGATTTTCAAAAATATGTGATAAAATAAACAGAATTAATGAAATACTACTACTACTATATATAAGTATGTAATATTAAATGCCATAAACATTCATAATATTTGAGTTTAATTATGGCTGTATTAGTGTATTATTATTGTTTTATTTAAGAAAGATCTATGTTGATATTCTTGTATTATTCATACTATAGGGCTCGCAATAGCTTATAACGCACGGTTCACGATTAAAACTGACTCAGGCAAAACGTCTCTACTCTAAGGATCTAACCCTGATTGAAGATCGGAAGAGAATTTAAAAATGAATGTCAGCACTTCAAAATGTATGTAGCACAGGAAGAATTTAGTGGAATTCACATGATATCTATGGATACATCATAGAAAATGGTTCAAAATAGTTATCCATGATAACAAAGAATAATAGTTATTTATTGTAGAAAAAGGAATCTTTACAGTAGTATGTATATATGTCGCAGGCTCATTATAATATCAGTCTTATTATAATAAGCCTAGGCTTTTTCAATATGACTAGGCGTATTGTTAAACAACCAAAGCAAGTGAAAATCTGACAATATGACTGATATTTTCAGACATATTATAATACGCTTGATTCCTTCTTAGTCTTTTTGTTCGAAAGAACCTGTACGCGATTGTTTTTAGAATTTGACTGTATGAAATACGTCGTATTATGATACGTCTGGTAGTGTATCAGGCAGATTATGGAAATCGATTTAGAGACAAAAATAAATAGATAATTTTAGATTTGGATTATTTATTACAACATGGATTACTCTTATGACATTCACTTGTGCATTTAATATGGGATTTAAAACATAAACCTTCATCATTTCGATACTGTGACTTGCTTGGTTTGTAAGAACATGTTTTGAATCCCTGTCCTTCGAATTTTGCGAATAATCTTAAAGCTTCTCCTAGGGAAATTACTTTATTATCTGGAATATCAATATTCTTATATCTTTGGCAATCAGTAATTTCATCTCTCGAGATGTTTAACAGACTATGGGTGGTACCAATTTGGTAAACATCATTGGAGACTTTTACTATTGTTTCTGTGATATTTTTGGAATCCAGAGGTCCTCTATCTACTTTAGGAACTTCAATAGCTAATGTTTGATCAACCTCAAAAGGTTTCAATTTCTTACGTTCAGCATTTTTGCTGCAGCTCTTTTCTTGCCCTCTAAATATTCTTTTCTTTGGTTCTCGACTATTTCTTCATTTTGGCTTAGATCTGTGACATTATCTGGACTTCTTGATAATAATTTATTATTTTCTAGTGATGTATCTACAGAGCAAGCATATTCAGATATAGTGTTATTCAGAACTGTTGCCAGATCGTCTTCAGTATTCAAGTTTTGGGTAAATTAGTAGAGTAGTAAGTCACAACAACAACAGATAGAGAGCCTCAGTCGAATTACAATACGACGAGTATAACCTCTGTCAGATTCTGGGGAAATCGCGCGCTTTTAAGTTTTGACAATAAGCCGAATAATAATGCAGGCGTATTATAATACGCCTTAAATGGCCTGTCAAATGGTGAGATCGTCCATTATTTCGGTGATATTGCAATATGCCTAGTCGAATTGAAAAAGCCTAGGCGTATTATAATATGACTGAGTTTATAAAAAGACTACGACATATACATTTTTGGGAGCCTGGTGTATTTAAAGGAGAATGAAAGAAACTCCACAAAACTTTATAGCTTTCACAGCTATAATACTAGAAACGACGAATTATTTTTCAATTCCTAACGTGGAACTGAATTCGAATGTTCGTCAAAATATAAGTGCATTAAATGATTTAATCGCCTACCAACATATATTAAATTTCCTGAACTGAATGAATTTAAAAAAATAATTAGGAAAAAATTGGTGAAGGAATGGTTTTACACTGTTGGTGATTATTCTGGACAATAATTCTTTTCAAGTCGAGCAATTTTTTTCTTCTGACTTGTCCTATACATTTATGTTTATGTGTCTTAGAACAGTGTTTTTCAACCGGTGGGTCGCGACCCCCCAGGGGATCGCGAAGCATTTGTTGGGGGGTCGCGAGTGGTCGAGACGACTAGGTACTTACTTCATTGAAAAACATCAATAAATTCTTAAAAGATAGATATATCAAGAAATGGTTATCGAAGAAATGAAATACTGGTATGTTATTCATACCAATAAATTAATAAAGAAAAAACATTTCGACTACTAGTTCATTTTGATGTATTTAAATGCTTGTTTTTGTTCTTTCATCACATTATATGATAACATTTTCAGATATACCTGGTGATTCAGAAGTCTGGAAACGGTGATTTTATTCCGCAACATGTGGAAAATCTCCCGAAAGAGCATCCCGCGAAATTTTTTGCTATGCTATGGGGGGTCGTGTCACCAATAAGGTTGAAAAACACTGTCTTAGAGGATCAATTAATAAATTATTTAATTCGTAGAATTTTTAGCGAAATTAATTGAATATTTCCATCAATATCGTTTAGTGATTTCTGCATTGAACAATATTGATTGGCAGAACTGTTTTCTCTCTCATAGATTTGAGAGATGATGAATAAATCCGTGGCAAAAGGAAAACATGTAATGAATAAATATTACCAAGAAAACTGTGGTAGAATAAAATGGACGGATTTGACTCAGAATTAGAAAAACTACTCTTCCTAACCTCGTGATAGCAATTAGAATTTTTCTGTCACCAACTGCACCGTAGAAAGAAATTTTTCTATTTTGACTAGGCTAATGAGAAGCTCAACACTTTCAGGCAGCAAAGTGAATTCTCTCATTTTTGAAACATAGATGAATTCAAAATAGTAATCATCGAAATGAATACCATTTTCAATTCCCAGGCTCAGAGATCTTTTATCATGAGGTTGGAGAAATGATATTAGATTTTGTCACTGAGATGAGAGATATACCGGTTTCGGCCTTGTTGGGCCTCATCAGTATCCCGCACATCTCAGGACAAAATCTTCATAAAAAACTAATTTCTTGAGACCCGCGGGATGCCACGATCTCATCCCATGAGTACATAAATCCTAGGTTAGTGTTTAGCTCATGTATGCCTAAATTGTATAAATACATGTTCCTCTTATAATATGCTATACCACTAGTTAATTTTGGAAATGGCAAAGCCTTTTCGAAGTCGAAGGTAAAGGCAAAAGTAGAAGGGTCGTTCTTAGATTTATTAGCATCTTCTGCCTGGACGCTTCTAGCAGCTTCTGCTCTTCTTAAATACAGCTCATGCGATACTGTTAAACTACGTTTTTCTTCTTCGCTCTCAATGTATGGTAACTTGTTCTTGAAACTATCGCATTTCGAGCACGTGTCTTTCAGTGGAGAATGAAAATAGAGGTTGAACTCTGAACTGAAAACTCTACGATAAACAGATTCGCTGACAGGTTCACTTTTACCAGTACAGTATTCCAAATATGACTGATACATAGAACTAACTGTTAAATCGGATGATAAGGATTTTCTATCTGGATTTTGTGATCGTGAATAGTCAGATTGGTATGACGGAAAAGAATTGATATGTTCCCGAACTACATTCATTCTGTCAACAGCTATTTCATTAGCCGGAACATGGGAGCCTCTTTCATCTGAACCAGGGGGTTTACATTCTTTAATTTTTTTCAGAGCGCGTGTTAAACGTCCATTACTGATCTGAAAAGTGTCAACAAAATATTTCCTGCAAACCTTAACAGTATTTCCCTGGCGATCTTGTATGAAGAATGTATTAGACGAACTTTTTCCCTGACGAGAACCATTTCTTGGACGCCGGATTTTCGGTGGTTCTTGTTTCTCTATCCCACATAAGTAAGCATTCTGCATTGCAAAAGAGCCCAATTACCAAAAAATTGAAAACGCATGTTTCCTAGTTTCTTCACTTACTTGATTGCTACACTGTTTTTTGCATAGACAAGGGATATTCGCAAACTTTTTGGCTGAAACCAACTGACCTTTTTTGTTTTGTAAGGTATACCCGAGTTTCTTTTTCTTTTTCGAAGTTCCTAGTTTCCTAGTTTCTTCACTTACTTGATTGCTACACTGTTTTTTGCATAAACAAGGGATATTCGCAAATTTTTTGGCTGAAACCAACTGACCTTTTTTTGTTTTGTAAGGTATACCAGAGTTTCTTTTTCTTTTTCGAGCTGCTCGAAGGCTTTCATGTTGTTGGCGTTTTCTCGTCTTCTTTTCTGCTTTTTCAGTAGGTTGGTCTTCACTTGGGGCATCTGAGAGCCTCAGTTCTTCTTCATCAGAGGATACCAGTGATTGAGTTTGGCTTTGTTGGGTTGAGTCATCAGATTCTGAAAAATATATTACACTGATCAGATAATCCACTCTAAATACTTCCTCAGTTTTTCAACTATGCATTAATTTATGTATTATTAACTTCAGAGACTAGTTTATTTTAGGTTAGGTATATTTACCTGGACTTAAATCATCTTCAGCAGGCTCATATTCCGAACCAGAATTCGCATATATGCTTGGTTCACTTACGGATTGATTATCTGAATCATCCATAATTTATTTTCCCACGAGATCGAACAACGACCAAAGAACACGAACGTGAACAAAACAATTCTAAACTCTTTCAAGCAGACTGATCTAAGTCTGACTTGGACCACTTTGCCTACCGGATAAACAGCAAAAAGCAATCAGGTAGAGTGAACTGCTGCCATCTATCGGATGTATGTTGAACAGAGACTTAGTTCTCTTTGCCAGAAGGTGGGAATATACATGTAGAATTCTTATTTGACATAACTCAAATTCCGCCAAAAAATGACTTAGGCCACTTTGCCTTTCAACCTTCCACATGTAGAATGTAGTGGTATGTGATAATTTCTTGATAGTTAAATACTTTTGAAGGTCCTTCACTTTCTCCTGAATGTTCAACATCAGAACCTACTGAACCAGTGTCTGTGGAAGATGTGGAAGTACTGTTATGATTTTTGTTATGGTTTCTTTTATTTATATTTAAAATTTTTTATTTATTTTGAATTTAAGGAGCCAAAATTATAAAAAAAATATTATAGATTTTTGAATTTTGAAAAATTACCTGGGCTATACTCTTATCTCAATTTAGGGTTCAAAAAAATGATGTCAATTAAAATTGAAAGATTTTGATTCAAATTTTAAAATATTATAATTTGTAAATGATTAAATATGATAAACTCTTGATATCTAATGAACATGGAATTCGATTCTCTGATAATGAACTATTCTAATAATAATCAAGAATAATTAACTAATTCTATGGTTGATTTTTGTTCAGTGTTCATAAAAATATATTAATTTTTAGGTTATTTAATGTTTATAAGTTAACTCACTTAGCTCACTTTCGGATTTCACAGTCTGCTTAAAAACACTCTCTTGAAATTTATTTTCAGTAATATATTCTTCAGATAACTGGGCCAATGTCTTTATTTCTTCTTTTTGTAAGTCCATATCTGCTGTCACCATTCTTCATATATTACCATTTCCATTCATATAGTAATCACACTATATGATATCGGTAAGTCATTCAACATTTATCAATTTCTTCATCTGTATCATATAGTTTTTGTTTTTCCATCCTTCTCAATTCCAATTTGTATTTAAATTCTTCCCCCATTCAATTATTTTCTCGTCTCTCTGGTTTCACTTCTCAAAAGTCCTTACTCTCTAGTTTTCTTAACACTAATACATAATACAATAACATAGAGTTTATTTACATTTTTCCTATAGAAATCTTTCAATTTTAGCCTTATCAAGAAACCAGCAATTTAACACAATGAATTTGGAAATCGAAGAATACTATTGATAATTACGTATGAAGTTTACTATGAGAATTTTGAATTGATGTTATCTCTGGAATGTAAATAATAAGTTTAAATGTTGAAACTTTTCAATTTTGATGCATGTACTTGCAATTGTGTTATGATATCATTTCTACCAGGAAATGTTTCTTGTATCCTTTTGAAATAATATTGAATTAGATATAAATATAGAACCATAACAAAATTTCATAACAGTACCTATGGAGGTAACACAAGTTGTGGCGTCACCTATGGAGATAAGTGAAGTTATGGAATTACCTGTGAAATCTGATGAAGATGCAGAAGCGATGAAGCAAATAATAGGGGAAAGTAAGTTCCAATTTTTGAAATACAAATATCAAAAATTAAGCATTCAGTTGTATAATAATTATAGGATATTAATGTCACCAAATTAACAAAAATATTTATTTCAAGGATTCGCTGCAAAAACCCTGAAGCAAATGAAGATCAAGAAATCCCAACTTACACTTAGGGGGAAAATATTGTTTGGGAACCTTCGAAGATGCCTTAAGAGAATGAGCTCAATCCAGGCAAAGGAGAAAGTTTCCAAAGAAAGATTAGATGATGCAGAAAGAGTAATTTCGTCTGGTGGGGTACAACACCTTTCCAAGTTCCTCAACCCAGCTACATTGAATTTCTTGAGATGCCAATTGAGGAATCGAAATCTTCTCAAGAGGCAAAGGAGGTACACAGTAGAGGAAAAAATTCTGTCTCTGGTCCTTTTTAAGTCCAGTCCAAAGGGGTATAGATTGCTCAGTAAGATATTTGCCCTCCCCTCCAGCAGAACATTGCTGAGACTGCTACATAACATACCGTTCGGGCCCCGGTCTTAATGATCACATGGTTGAGCAATTGAGACTAGACTGGCCGTCGAAAAAATGGATGTTGAGGATAGGCTGTGTGCTTTCATTTTTGATGAGATCTCTTTATCAACTGCTAACAGATATGATAAGTCTGAAGATCTCGTGGTTGGTTTAGAGGATCATGGATCAGAGAGGAGAGCACTTTTAGCAGACCACGCAAATGTTTTTTTCTTAAAAGGTGTTTATAGGCAATATATACAGCCTGTTTCCTTCACCCTCAGCAAAGGTGCAATTAAGGAAGCAAAATTGAAATTTTTTATTGAAGATGTCATTGAAAGTGTCAGCATATTAGTCTTGAAGTCCTTGTCACGATCTGTGACCAGGGTTCTTCAAACCAATCTGCTATAAAAATGCTGATGGAAGAAAGAAAAGCGTGGCGTCGAAGGGAGGGCAAGGAAGATAGATATTTCGGTTTTCTTGTTAATGGTGAGAATGTTATTCCTCTTTTTGATACTCCTCATTTATTAAAAGGAATCCGAAATAATCTACTATCTAAGGATGCGCATTTTTTTTTTTGGTGGTGTTGAAAAAGTTGCAAAATGATCGCATATTGAGCAATTTTCCCATTTGGACGCCTCTGATCCTACAACAAGATTGTGTTCTAAATTAACAGATGCACATGTTTTACCTTACAAGATCAATACAATGAAGGTAAAAATGTGCACCCGAGTATTCAGCTACACAGTAGAATCTGTAATGAACAAAATTCCTGTGTTGGATGAGCAACAATTTTTTTACATTTTCCTCGTCCAATAACAAGATTAATGTTTTCAGATATCAAGATAATTTAATTTTGTAATGCCATATTTTTTACTTATACAGGGTGAGTCTTTGACTTGTACATATATTTTAACCGTAGATACCTGAGGTCAAATGAAACACTTTTTTCCTTCACTATTTTTTCCGATTCGGCCTAGAAAAAAAGATATAGCCATTTTAAAATTTCATAATGAGCTATGCCACTCCTGGATATCATAGATATATGCCTGCCATTCAAAACTTGGAAATAATAACCAACTGTACAATAAAAACAAGCGTCAACTTACTTTTTCAATCCTATTCGACGAAAAATGAAGTACGATTTTGTTAGTTCTGAATAATTACCGAATTTATAAAATTTACTTACAATGAATACTTATACTTCATACAGAATTTCGATAGTGGTAAATGTTGAATATTCTTCTCTTGATTTCTTTTCCATTATTGATAATGAAGTATTCAGCTTGCTAATACCTATATCTTCAGTGTGTAATCATTTTTTATAAAATTTCCTGAGGTTCTCCAACAGAATCATAACCTTTCATTTCCAAACATAAACAAATGTTCACCGCTAAGCTGAACGTTGCCAGTTAGGTAAGAACTCCGTAACCATAGACCCATTATAAAGTGAAGAGTGTGCATAGACTTAAAACATGATCTCGATAATGATCAAATGTCATTGTGTGTTGATAGTTTTTTTTCAATTATAACACTGTTGTGAATAATTTGTTATCTAAAATTCGACTTAACATTCCAGAAGATACTCATCATTATTTTTAATATACTTCATAATTTAATGAAAAGGAAAAAATTTCAACTTTGACAAAGCAGATTTTTGGCGACTCTTCTATGTTGATCGTTGTTGCGCATAGAGTGATAGACAAACAATTCAAATTGGGAATTAATGGTATCGTGATTTTCAATTAGAACGTTGTTAACAGCAGTTTTGTGAATAATGTGGCTGAATTGTGATCGTGTTTAGGTCGAGATTCGGATGGTGGTGCCAGAGACACCAACATGATTTTCTCTAGATGGAGCATTCACTCTGGCTTTTAATGAAAGCGGGAAGTTAGGGCTTCTAACGAACAATCCCCTTTACAAAAATGTAACTTACCTGAAGGATTAGGTATTCAGAAAGAAGTGTGTAAATTTGCTCGAATAAATAAGGATGTAAATCGAAGAAGTAGAGGTGAGCTCAATAATATAACTCAATTTCCAAAGTCCGCTAGTTCCCTTTCCATTCATAATAACCTTGTGCTTCCAGAACATAAATTCTCGGATTTAAACGTGATGATTTTTCACATGACAAAGTTGCAAAAATTGAATTCTGTGCATATTTTCGACAGAGTTACACTCAGCCAAAGTACCCAATTTTTGGAATTTCTCATAAAAATTTTTTCTTTCAATATGGAATTACTCGTAAGCGGCGGGTTTTACAAGAAAATATCAAGAATACTTTTATATTCCAAAATGAATGAATATTCATCTCATCACATTGAATTTACTGTTTACAATTAGACTCTTTGAATTTCTGGTGAATTTATGGAATGTTATGGTTATAATTGAGAAACTGGCGGATGTTAGTGAAATTTTGTGTTGGGGATAGATTAATCTCGTATACGAAAAACTATATTCCGAAAATCACTTCATTCGGCCGATTCGATTGCGAAATATAACTGAAAATTAAGTTTTTTATGGATTTTCGACAGCCTGTATCTTTTCAACGAAGTCGAATCGGAAAAAATGGAAGATGAAAAAAGTGTTTCTTCTGACCAGAGGAATCTACGTTTAAAATATATGTACAAGTCAAAGACTCACCCTGTATATAAACTGTACCCATTTTACCTTTCGGTGTTTGGGGTTTATTACTTGTGGTATAATAATTTTTATTTTTCTAGGCATCCAGAGCAATATCAGCTTACCTCCTGAGGCCAGAGACACAGGGGAGTTAATTTTGCTTTTAGATAAAATTTTTGATTCCCTGAATGTCAGAAACACTAAGAGGACCGCAAAATCTATGAAGGTCCAGTAAGTTTGAATTCAGAACATGAAACTTTTTGGTACGAAGTCATTCATGTTCTGAAAAGTATGAGATTCTACTGTCCTCTAAAAAAACGTTCTCCTATTGTACCATCTATAAAAAATCTCATTCAAACTCTGCAAGCATTTATTTATTTGAGAAATGAGTTATTGAATGAAAATAGTTTTAACTGGATCCTTAAATCTAGACTGTTTGGAAAATTTCTTCAGTTACATCAGGTCCCAAGGAGTAAGGAACATCAATCCAGATGTTGAACACTTCATGACATCTTTCAAAAGACTGGTTACTAACAATTTTATGTCAGTACACTCAGTTGGTGCTTATTGTCAGCAAGATTTGGGTACTCAGTGTTTAGATAATCTCAGATCTTTTCTGACAGGAACAATGACTCGTGTTCAACGTTCTTTGTCAGATGATGAATTTCCTCTAGTTATTCCTTACAATTTAGCTCACATAATAGAAACATAATTGGAAAGTGCACCCTCGTTTATATGTGAGGTGCAATTTGCCGAATAATTCTGAAGAGGAATTCTGTCAAAGGTTGTGTGACCTGTAAGGATAACTTTTTGGGAAATAATGATTTAGTGAAAGATCTAGATTTCATTGAAAGTTGGAAATGTGAATTTGGTGAATTGACGAAACAAGGTCACTTCACAAATTTTTTATTTATACAATGCTTTAATTTACTTTTTTATTTGATACTTAGAATTTGTTCGAAAACTTATATTTCTAAATTTCTTGAAACTTTTCCATTCAGCAAATTCAGTTCAAAATCCTGAAGTGTCCTTTATATGACCTGGGTAATGTTTTATGCAAAACAATTGGAAGATGTTGCTTATTCTGGTGGTGCAAGCAAGTCAATAGAGTTGCAAATGGTACTGACAGGAAATTTTCCGAATATCTTTTAACAAAACCCAAGAAGGATTGTGGATCCAATCAGTAGCGTAACGAATTTCGACCGGGCCCCCCCGCAGAATTAAATTTCGGGCCCCCTCGTATGGGCATGCGTATTTATTGAAAAAAAATCTTTATTTAAGAAAAGTATGTGGTTAAGGTGTAACACCACCGAAATTACTCCGAAATATTACTTGAAGTAATACTTTCTATACTTTATTTATTGAAATATTATTCAAAATTTGTAGTAAATAATATACATAATTGCATCTCTACTTCAAATATAGTTATCAATCCCAGAAAATACTGTGTTACTCAAAGTAAATGGGTAAATAACTTGTGTGGTTGATTTCTTGGTTGCAAATACATTTATTACTTCGTGAAGGTCCATATTCCTGGTTCGCTTATTCTCAATTCTCAACAAACTTGGCTCGCTAAGTCTTTTTTGGGTCATTGTACTACTTCTCAAATAATTCTTTATTAACTTTAACTTTTAGAAGGATCGCTCAGCCCTTGCTACAGTTACAGGTTATATTAAAAATAACATTAAAACAGTAGAGATCTGGGAAACTAGTTGCAATCGATAAATTTTGTAGAAACAGGAGATCAGCTAACAGTCGTATTGATATTCGAAAGTTATGCTCAGAACTGAGGTCATGTTCATATTCTTTAATGATAACATTATTTGAATTTTCTCTTGAAGACCAGGCCCCCAAAACTCCCGGGCCCCCCCACAACGCCTGGGCCCCCCCGCACCGCGGGGTCTGCGGGGTGTACGTTACGCCACTGGATCCAATTAAGGTGCAAGCTAAAACTCATTTTGAGTCAACAAGGTGGTTTCGCATTTAAATAAATATTTGTTTTCATCCTAGGTTTCTGTCCTTTTGTTTACAGGGTCATCACTAATGTCATCTAATTATACCTATGTAATATATCTTTGTTATCTGAATTTTTTATTTTTCTTTCATTTTGTCATTCAAAATAAGTTTATTTTTTTAACTAATGAATTTTCGTTTTGTATATTCATGTTATTGAATTGATTTTTTATATCAAAGATTTTACTGTTGTGTGATTGAACAAAAAAATAATAATAAATATTAGTACTGTTGAATTGAAGTCTTATTCTGTAGTTTCCAACACGCATTGTAAGTCGTTTTCAATCGATGTGAGTTTGTTTTTCAAATTTGTTTATTAATATGAATTAATACTACTATTTATGCAGACACATGAAGAAGAAACAACTGAAAATGTGGACCCTATAGCTAGTGAAACCAATGAAGAAGAGGCGACTGGTGTTTCAATACAAACTGATTTAACAACTGCCGAGCTATCCTTATTAGAGGATCATATGAGTTTTGCAGCAAGCAGAATGTCTGTAATGGAGAATAAATTGACAGATGCATCTTTTGATTTGATGAGCAATAAACATGATAAGCAAATGGTAGAGCTCACCGATTTTTGTGACCATATTAGGCCTGGCGATATTGTCCTAACAGACAGAGGTTTCCTAATAAAGGACACACTTGGATTATTTCAGGCTCAGTTAATCGTACCTGCTTTCACTAAAGGACGAAAACAATTTCATCCATTGGAAATAGAAAGTTCTAGGCATATGTCACAAGTGAGAATCCATGTAGAAAGGACAATAGGACTAATAAAAAATAAATTCAATATTATGAAGGGAGAAATTCCAATCACAATGATAAAGAAGGCATGTGATGAGTCAGAAAATATGTTAGACAAAGTTGTAGTGGTTTGTTGTGCCTTCATAAATCTTTCACCGCCTATCATCCCTACATGAATTAACTGAATATGTAAAATTGGTGAAGTATTTTGTTGTTTCACATATATAATTACATATTTATAATGGTTTTTTTCTCCACCTGTACTATTATAATGAAATTATTATATGTCCATAAACTGTCTCATGTCATCCTTTATAATACAGATTTTGAACCAATGAACTCTGACTTTTTCAATCATGCGTGCTGCCCATTTGATGTGAATAATCAGCCCCATTCTGTAACTTCAAGGGCCGCTTGCACCGCTTCAGCTTGAATTTGAAGTAGCACTCAAGTATGGCAAATTACCTGCAAAACAGGTCTTCAAGGGACACTTGGCCGAAGCGGTGCAAGCGGCCGCAAATCGAATAGAAATGCTGTAGATTTGCTTGGAGCATACGACGTTTCTAGCTGTACTAAGAAATGAAGATGTAGACGTAGATGCTACGATATTGTTAACAGAACATCAAGTTTAAATGCGAAAAAAGAGAAACATTCTGATTTTTTACAATTCCGATCCGATGCGTCCATTTTGATTTGAGTTACAGAATAGGGCTGAATGTCACAGTGGTTGGAAATATTGATATTCATATAAACCATACGAAACTCAGGCTGAAGGACTTCAGTCGATGGCTAATAAAGACCACTTAATATCACTACTTCCGAAACTTGCCTTCAGCTCGTTTGATATTTTAGTTGATTCCCGTGTATTAATTACCATCATTACATAAAATACTATTCTATTCCATTCATTTATTTAATTTTCATTGAAAAACAATTTCTGATTTTCGTCAATCATATTGAAAAAATAAAATATTAATGGGTAATACATTCATTTTTTAATTCTCACAGCAGTTATTACAAATGCAATCATCATGATCCCTTTTTAATAACACATTCAAGATGATACCATTGTATTGAGTAATTTTCATTATTACATTTAATGGTGTACCATTATCCACTCTCTGACACAAACACCAGTGAATAATGGTTGCCCTACCCTCTTGCCTAGTGAAAAACTGGCCAAACAGTTCAGGTGAAATAACCTCTCTATGAAATTTTAGGGCAATTCCAACATGTTCTTCCCAAGACTTCTCGTCTTGAAGAATCCTTTGTTTGAAAAACGATGGATGGATTTGTAACGTAGCTCGAGGAAACGAGTATGACGCATTTAGAGATTTCATTGCTTTTAACTCACTTACTCAATACAACGGAGTTACGAATTTTAAAGGAAAAATATTAGATTTAGTTTAATCTAGAAATTCAGATTTCAAAGTACTACATTCACTCACGCCATTTGTCCGAGAGGATCAGCACCATCCAGCTCTCGAGATCTTTTCAACAATTAAAGTACAAAGAGGAGCACCGGATAAATCACGCTCTATATATAAGTTTTTCTGTGCGGACTACCCGTCGATCCGAGCTACGCTTTCTCAAATCGATTGGTGATTTGATCTTTAGGTGATGTAGATCATTGTGTGGAAATATTATACTCAAAAATGTATGAGATAATTGATTTATACGTTCCTAAAAGATCTGTTAGATGTAAAAGGTTTCCTTTATGGTTCTCAACCGGTACTATCAAACATATAAAAGAGAAAGAGAGATATCATAAGAAATTCAAGAAAACTAGCAATCGTATTTTCTATGGTCTTTTCTATGAGATGAGAAAGAAATGTAAAACTTTAATCAATATAGATCATGAGCAATACATGAGGTCTATTGAAAATAGAGTTGAGCAGAATCCGAAGTCTTTTTGGAAGTATGTTGCAGAACAACGTAAAAGCAACAATTTTCCCAGTAGAGTAGTTCATAATAATATCATTCACGACAGTTCACAATCTGTCGCAGACGCGTTCGCCGATTATTTTACCGGAATATTCGAGGATCCAGATGTGCCAGTTCTTCACTCGCCCAAGTCGGATCGTTATCAGTCAATTAATATTGTGCATATTTCTTCGGAAGATATTGAACGCCGAATCATTAATCTAGATTGTAATAAGGGAACAGGGCCGGATTCCATTCCATCAATTTTCTGTAAACCGTGCGGAAATTGCCTGGCTGTTCCACTTCAGATAATATTTAATAGATCTTTAACAACAAGAATCTTTCCGAGAAAGTGGAAAGTGGCGAAGACCGTACCTATATTCAAGGGCGGAGATAAAGAGGGGTCCAGAACTACAAACCAATTTCTTTATTGAACCATTTCTCGAAAATTTTCGAATCTGTCGTCACGGATCACCTTTTTCGCCGGCAGATCTGTGCTGACAAACATGGCACCATACATAAATTTTTTGTCTGAGAACTTTGATCGGGGTGTCCAAACGGATGTGGTTTACGCTGATATGGAGAAGGCCTTCGATAGGGTCCATCACGCTACACTCGTGACCATTATTGAAGATTTCGGGTTCGTTGATTCCTTGCGAGCGTGGATTAGGTCGTATTTGTACCAAAGAAGACAATACGTCGTTATAAATGGCTTTTTCTCGTCGTTGATCAATGTCACCTCAGGCGTACCGCAGGGCTCTCACTTGGGTCCACTACTGTTTGCAATTTATATCGATGGTATATCGTGTTGTTTTTTGCACACAGAATACGACTTGTACGCTGATGACCTCAGAATTAGTAAAACAGATTTACTGTTGTTTCAGGAAGATCTGAATCGTCTGTCCTTTTTCTGTGAGAGGCGATATCTCAAATTGAATATAAATAAGTGCAAGCATATAACATTCACTAAGAACTTGGTTCCTTTCTGTTCTCCCTATCTGTGTTATTCCAAGGGCAAGTCAAGTAAAAGATCTGGGTATGATTCTTGATGAAGAGCTATGTTTTGAGGCTCATATCGATACAATTATCATAAAGGCTTTTAGAATGCTCGGTTTCGTGTTAAGGACATCTAGGGAATTTCAGAATTGTAAAACTGTAAAAATTCTATATTGTGCCTTGGTACGAAGCTGTTTGGAGTACGCGACAACAGTTTGGACAACATACTATTATAGATACATTAATAGAATAGAAAGGCTACAAAAAAAGTTCCTCAGAGCGTTATTTTGTAGATATGAGCGGAGTTCGATTGAGGATGAGTTTCACTACGCTTCCGCCTTGCGTCGTCACGGTATCTTGCCTTTGGAGCATAGGAGGGAGGTTTTTGATGGCGTTTTCCTATATAAGATAGAAAATAATCATTTCAGCACAAATATAATCAAATTTTTGAAATTTTACATCCCATATTATCAGGGACGGGAGAAGCATCTCTTTTGTGTTCCGAGGGCAAGAACCACCTTTTATTACCACTCAATTTTTTTAAGATTGATGCGATATTACAACTGGCACATGGGTCATATCGATATCTTTTTTGTATCCATGAATGAATTCGAACGGAAATTGTTTGATATTTTACAGGGTAGAGAACATGTTTCTTAGTTTACATTTTTCCACTTATTCAACTTGTATATAGGCCAAATTGTATAATATTCATTGTCAGAATTCATTGTATATGAATCCCCTTAATTGGGCTTTGCCTGTGGGGGTTTCCATTACTTAAATAAATTAATAAATAAAAATATTTTTAGACTCCAAATCACAAAATGACAGTATTGTGACTTGGATACAAAAATTCGCATCTGAACCTGATAATAGTACTGGTAATTTGTATCCAGAGAGTTTGACGAGGCAACTATTTTTCAGAACAATATAATTTCCTATTTCATCAATATTACCGTCCGCCAATACATAGGGGCATTTAACTTCCACCCATCTTTTACCACAATACACACAGAACACACTTCTATCAGGTGAAGCCGCGAGTTCTGGATGGTTCGGATGGATTAGGAGCCCGACTGCACAAACAGTCAGGCAGTCATGGTTTTCCTCCATTATTGTTTCAGTATATTTTTCAATTGCTACCTTTGCATTAGAAATGCCCCAAGACATTGCTCTAGTCATAAAGAGCATTTTTACTATGCAAATGGATTTGATAAGGGACAATGATGGATGATTTGTGTTTGTTTTACATACAGCTTTGAACTTAGAAGCTGTTATCCTTCCAGCTCTCTGTATGAACCAGCTTTGTGACATTGTCTGTATTCTTGTGGCTTCCTCTACTTTTTCAATATCTTCTAATGAAATTGAAAATTCTATCGTTCCTACTTTTCCCATTATGTCAGTATAATTTTTATCAAGAAATTCATCTTCGAATATTTGAAAAATGTTGCTCAGAATGGGTTCTCTTTTCTCTTCAATCTTCGAAGCAAATGGTTCGATCACTTTCATGATGACCGTAGTTGTGCCCAAGCTATCTACTCTTTCTAATAGATTCTCCAGTTTTTCATCACTCAGGGGCAATGCCTTAGTTCGAGAGAAACAACTGTTATAGGGTTTTGCCCAATTCATTTCTCTGACAGGAACAATTGTAACCTTTTGGTTTTGCATCCTTGGCCACGACGCTAGGGTATCTGTACAAGATAAATTTTCTTTTCTCTCTGCATATTCAACAGCAAATAATATGGCACCTATATGGCTGCAAACCTCGCTGTTTCCTGCCATACATTTGTAATGAGCAGTTGAAACGCTTCCATCCTTTGATACAATGCACCATGCATCAACTGGAGACAAATTGGCTTTTTGCGAATGTTTCATCTAAAAATAATATGCACATATTCAATTCCACTCATTACATGAATTTTTTTTTGTGACGAACTCTATATCAAAACCATTGTATAATATATTTCTTCATACAATGATCATAACCCTTGAAAACTAAACACTAAGGATACAGACTTTTCCAACATGTACAAAATGATGTGAAATTATTGCAGATCCCACTTTGAGGACGAATCTAGCTTCAAAGAATTTATAGGCCTCCAAACTTTTGTATGCTCTCATTAGCTCGTGTGTATAGGAGCTTGGAGTTTGTGCAAGATATGCTACTATATCCCAAAGTTTTATGGGTTGAATACAATTCACAGAGAAATCTCTACCGTTAATGATTCCAATCTTCAATGCATATCTAAAGAAAAATTACAACAAATTATGAGAATATATTTCACTTATGATATGAATTTACCTCTGAGAAACATCTGGGTTTTCTTGTCGTAACTGGCAAAAATATTCACTGGACATAATGAAATTTCACGGTATTGGACACAATGAAGGAATGAAAATATTGTACTTAGTGTAAACACTTTAGCAACAATTAAACGCTAGAGATAATCAACAACTGCAGAACACACAATGTTTGCACACAACGGCCATATTAGATCACGTGGTTTGTACTCCCTAATAATTGATAAACTCATTACCCTGGTTCGCTCATATTCCCCTCTATGGGATATGAGGAACAAATTGTATTACTCGCGTAATATTCAAAAAAAGTTATGGGGTACTATAGCCGAAGTAACAGGTGAAGATGGTTAGTACGATGGTGTTTGTTATATTATTATGTATATTTGTATATATATATATATATATATATATATATATATTCTTATGAAAAAGAGAGCTAAAATAATACAATAAATGTTGAAACAAAATGTATATGAAAGTTATACTTGTTCAATGGCTGAACAATATTGCGGAAGTATTCATTGTTTTTAGACCTTTTCCAAACTATCAGTATGTCTTGGCAGGTGGACATATATTTAAGGGGAAGGAACAAGTTGAACACATTCGTCATCATATTCGATTTTTTGTTTTGTTTATTTTCGATAATTCATTAATGTATTACTCTTGCTAAGTAGATATTCAAAATCATTCAGCATGAAAAGTTTTAAAATAAACAAACTAATCATGATTAACTCAAAAATATATTGTCGTGCACGTAAAATTATTTGCTTAACCTTTATTTTATGAAACTGTTATGTATAAATCTAAAAACCTAATTTTCACAGTAATATGCCATAAACCTCCGTCTCATGTAATACGCTGAAACGGAACTCCTATTTTCACCCACTGAGGCATATATCACACTAGCGCTTTCTGGATGAATGTTTGCGTGCAGATATTTCGATATAATCTTCACCTTCTAAATCGATCACTATATTATGTAAGCATTATATAGCATGTAAGCATATGGCTCTGATAATCAGATCAGCAAAATCAGATTCCACATTGTTGCCTTTGTGAAGCAGAGACCATTTGCTGCTTATAATGAGAAAGGTATATTCCATGACCTGACGCGCTCTTGAACGGCGTTGATTAAATATTCTCCATGAGGGGGTAAGATTTGCCCTAGGAAACGGTCTCATTAGGTAAGACTTTTTCAGAGGATACGCTTCATCGCCTAGAAGAACATGTGGGATTTTTATATTCTTCCCAGGCAAAGCAGCAAGGCTTTTCGCCCCCATTGCGCCACTCTCCAGTCTATCTGAGAGATTAGAATTCGAAAATATGCCACCATCACTCTCCTTGCTATAGGATCCTACATCGATAGCAATGAATTTATAATCTGGTCCGGCAACGCCTTGCAATACGATTGAATAAAACTGGTTAGTTTCTGTACATGCTTCCAGAATGATGTGAGTTGCGTATTCGGACATGTTTTTCGTCTATGCAACCAACACAGTTAGGGAGATTCCATCTTCTCCAAAATTAATTCTTAATTGACTCAATTTCTTGTTCCGATCTTGGGAAAGCGATGTGGGTATTTTCTCAAGTCTTCCCAGATTGCTTTACTGGTTTCTTTCACAATTCTTTCCACTGTGACATCAGAAATTCTGAAAGAATATCCTTGAGTTCTGTAAGAATATCCTTGAGTTCTGTAACAATTCAATGAAGAGTTTTGAGTTAAGTGTTGGGTATGACATTCATTGGACTAATTATACGACTGTAAGAACGTTGAAAAATTATGTACATTGAAGTAGTCCAATGATGACTAACATATTTCAATATATAATCAATTGCATTCAGCAGGTATACATGAATATGAGTTACAATGGTTTTTTTCATTAAAGTTGAGAGTTTGAAAAAGAAATGGAAGGTGCTTAGAGATTCGTTTCGCCGAGAGTATAAAAAATTTCTCAAGTCCGGATAGGAGGCACCAGATGAATTTGAATCACAGTGGCCTTATTTCAGCCAAATGTTGTTCTTGACGCAGCCAAGAGAATTAAAGGGAAATATGTCACCACCCTCGAGCAGTACGTCTGGAACGAGCGATTTCCAGGATGTACTCAATGACCAAGAGCCTTCCTCGCCAGTCATAATGAAAGATAGCCGTTCACCTACGGTGATATCATCAGTACCAAACAATATGGCTCCCCCACCACATACCCCTACGAAAAGAAGGCAAAAAATAATGGTGGAAATGGGTCAAGGGAAAAAACGAGGAAATGAAAAGAGATATGAACGTCATTCGAAAATATCAAAAACAAATGATGTTATGGCCAGGAATCGTGATGAAGAATTCCAAGAAATGGAATAAACTAAATTAAAATTATTTTCGGAAAATGCATCGAATAAAGCTGATAGCGACTATCAATTTTTGATGAGTGTTCACCCTTATCTGAAAAAGGTTGCTCCACATCGAAAATTGATTGTTCGGAATACAATTTCGCAGGTCCTTATTGATGAAGAGCAGTATAATTCGATTTGGCCTTCTTCATTTGCTGTTCATACCTCCGTCACTTCGCCAGCACGTCCCTCCTGGACCTTAGGTTCTGACAAATCAATTTGGACCTCTCTAGAATCAATTCATCATATAAAGGATTTATCTCCAAAGTCTAGATATGCGTCTTCTGAATTATTCAAAAGTTATTTGAAAACCTACGAAGAACCTAACTATTCGGAGCTCTGAATAAGAAATTTGTTTTGTGTTCGACCTTCTATATTTGATATTTTTATACCTGTGATATGTACAGAGTATCCCAATTTTCTTGATTTTTGCTGATTCTGGTACAGATAGGTTAAAACGTTGAAAGGAGTACTGGCCCAATTTCCGTGAAGACAGCTCTAGTGGAAACCGTTTAACAAAATGCTCCGAATGAAGTCATTTGGAGACACCCATTTCAAGTTTTTTCTGGAATATTTAGAAACACGAGCATATATCTCCTTTCGAACTTGCAGGAAAAAAAAACTTATCTCATTGAGTACAAATCATGTCATTTTATTTAAATTGAAAATAGCAAGTTACGAAACGAAAACTTCATTATTCTGAGCTCGAACAAAAAAAAAATTGTAATATGAAAAACCAATGAAATGAAGATTATCATCCGCGTTATCAGAAGATTCTAGGTCTGGATGTGGATCGTTCTCGTTTTTGGTTGGAAGCGTTTGATAAAAATTCCAGAATATATCTGAAATGAACGGCAGCAGCTGCAAAAGGTTCGCTTTATTCTTCTCGGAAATCGGAACTGGGCCGGCATACTGAAGTTGAAGAACGAATTTGGATGGAGGTCCTATCTTTTTGAATGAAACAATTTTGAAATCATCATGTATGCTCGTTTTAAAAAACAACAAACCCAAATTGTCCTTATCAACTTTCAGTTCCCGAACATTGCGCCAATAAAAGGGATTTTCAGAATCATCTTTTTTCTTAATTTGCAATACACTTTTTAAAAGTTTGGCGATGTCAAAAAAACATTGATTGGTCCATTTCGATGACTTTTAAAGGGTGTTTCTTTCCAGTACATCGAACCAGTTGATACCAATCCATAGGATGATGAATAGGTGATTCGATACAATTCTTTGTTTTTTCAATTAGTGCTTGGTCTCAATCACACTCCATATGGGGATGCCCTGGCACCAAAAACTTGTGCTTTATAACTTTTAGTGCAGGATGGGATTTGAGTATACAGAGATACATCGGAACAATATGGGCATTCTTATTTTGTCCAGTACAGGAGTCTGAATAGGGCGTTAAATCCTCAACGTCATTCGGAAGGTTATTAAGGAACTGGTATGAACATGATGCGATTTGATTAGCTCCTCTGCCTGCTATACCTTCATGCCACATAAAGCAGTGAGCCTGCCCCACATCACAGTCCTGAACTGTTAAATTGAATGTTCATAACTGTGAAAAGAGTTTAACGACGTTCATAATCCGCCGAAGAAAATATCCAATAATATGGACTAGTGAAAATCTAGATCATGAAGTAAACTGCAGGAAACGTGCTGCCATCGAACCAACGTAGCAATAGACTAGTTTCTGGGTTGTTACCCGTCATCAGTACTGCTTAACGTCTTCGTCGGTGACAATCAAAATGAGCCGCAGACCTAAATTCAATGCTGTTAGGCACTTTCCAGATATGAAAAAGAAAAGTGCCATCTAGCAGAGAAACGTCTGCACCTCACTCTTCATGAAATAGATTCCCACGTGCATTCCGTATTTCCCATCAGTAACTAGTAGTACTCCAATTCGGAGTCTCGTACAGAACCTCGGGAAGTGGAAAACGCCCTCTAACGCGCTGAGCGCGAACCTGTCTTAAATAAAATGTTACGCCAGATGATAGATGGGGAGTTGGAAGGCATTTCTGAAGATCAAACGTGATGGTTTTCTTCGTTTTGTCGTTTTTTGATAATCTTTCACCTTCTGACTTCGACTTATAATAATCATCAGCCTCTTTTAAGTGTAAATCCTGCTCTTTTTGAAGTTTTGCTTTTTCCTCGTCACTAGTCGATAAGTTTATCTTCATTTTCTGTTTGTCGCATTTTGCGCAAGTATCTTTGCTTGGTTTCGTGATCCTGATGTTCATGGTATGAAAAATTCCTTCAAACTCATTACTTTTGATGTCAATATGTCCAGTTTAAGTCAGATATTGTTCATACAATTTCGAAATCGTATAATGTGGCGGTAAATAATTTTTGCTGCTGTCTCGTCTACTGTAATGACTCTCATAAAGAGGTACTTTCAGAATGAATTCGGTAACTTTTTTGATGTCATAATCAGTGTATTTGTTTTTTGGAAGCATTTTTCCTCGGAGATCATCTGGGAATATTCCAGAATAGTTTGAGCTCATTCTGAGACTGCACAGTTCTAAAAATTTGTTCGTTTCGCCTAGAGTCCTACGGGAACATTCCTTACATATTTCTACATATTTTATAATCCACTCCGTTAATTCTGTGGTGATATGTATGACTGAACTGTCTATTTTTACATTTGCTCCGTGTTTTTTTGTTGTTTTACAAGTGGCCTTATTTTGTTTTTCTATCATACTTTGAACTGTACACGTTTATCGTAGGAACCAGATACCCAGTACCTACTCCTCGAATATACTTTGTCTACCTTCATCCTTGAACTTCTCTCTACATTTCATTCGACAGCTGTCTAATGGTTGACAAATTCTCGCCTCTTTTGTTTTTCCAGACTCTGTGATATATTCTTCACCATGGTTTCGTTTCAGCTTTCTTTCCAATTTTTTGGATCTGGTTCTACCTTCAACAGATTTTCTTTGTTTCCTAACTCTGAAAGTGTCAGAGGTTTCTTCTTGTACTGGAGTAGCACTTTGTTCTTCCGCCGACTGCCCCAGCAAAGATAACGGCACATCGATGTTGATAGAGTCTGTATCAGAAGGTAGATACTCATCGTCGGTACTCAGGCTGTCGAAAATTTCTTTCCATTCTTCTGGTAATGAAAAAAATGTTTAGAGACTGCTAATTTATCACGCCATCTACCTGAAAGTTAATTATGCCCATTTTACATCGGAATGTAAGTTTTGTTTTGACAAGTTATATACTTTGTTTTTGAAATGAAACAGAATTATATTTTCTGGTCAACCATGAAATATTCAGGCCCGGTTGTACAGTCTGAGCTCAAGAACCGGGCTCAATACTGAACCCTACTTAAATTCGATAAATCCGTTGTACAGTGCGAGCTCAACTCTGAACTGCCCTCAAACTAACCCTCAAGTTGAGCCTTCGAATTCGGCCGCTCAAGCCCAGTTATCTACGTCTCAAGCTGTTCCAGATGAAACGTCACATCAAATTGAGGTTATGTTTCATGTTTTGAATTATTGCTCCTTGGCAGCAGTCGATTTTTCTTTTGCTATAGCTATTCTCTCCAGAATTGCAATTTTTTATGGTAATATTCTCTCTTGATTTTATTTTTTTCATCAAGGGACTGCTTGTAATGTTCAGCAGCCTCTGCTGCGGCTTTTATTGGTTTCTTTTTAGTCTTTGGCTCACGAATTCGATTCGCCGTCGGTAATTCAATTTATTCTTCACTGATGATGGAAATCTCGACAACTTCGTCATAATTTCTTGAGGTGGAGGGTCCCTCATTTTCAATAGAAATGAAATTTGGAGCTGACTCCTCAATATTTCTATCACCTTCCACCATCACAGTACCTCCTTTTGAAAATTGTCCGATATTCCTACTTGGAGGGGTCCTCCACCAGTACCAGTGCATTACGATTTACCCTGGAGAAATTTATTTTTGGTTCTTGACCGAATATCTTGCCGGATCTAAAACACGAAATGGAAAGATATAGAAAAAATGTGAAAAGTTAAATCATTGCTTTATGTAAAGATTCAACATACCTTTCTCCAAGATTTCCAGTCTTTTTTAGTACTTCCGCAACTATTCAAAATACTGGAAATTTCTTCTCAAAGTTTTTGGGAATCTTTCATCGAAAATGCATTAGAAAATTTTCCCGATAAAAGTTGTGGATGATTTTTAACGTATTCCAATCTCTTTTGCTCTGCAGAAGCATTGGCCCATCTTTTCGCGTGTTCCATCTTCAATTTGGATAATTAATTCAACCAAAAAGTATCAACTGATAATACCTTTAAAACTGAAATAATTGAATAAGCACTGTACTGTCAGTGATTGAGCCTATTAGTTCAATTAAAATCCAAGCATTAATTTTAATATTCAAACTTTTTATTCTCAAGGAACACCAAAAGCTTAAAGATTTGTTTAAATGCTATTTGACATAAGAAAGATTATCTCATTGGTAACAATGAGCTTCCTCAGAGCCAAGAATATACTCTCAAGCAGTAGTGATATTATTCCCTCAATATTAAATTCTTCCCAATGAAAAATGTAGAAAATCCTTGAACTTATTCAAAGTTGCAAACCCTGTGAACCCTATTATTCATTAAATCCATCCAGTTCAACATTCGTCGACTCCGCATATAAATAACAATTTAATTCGACCGTCAACTGTTTTTGATATAACAGTCGATGAATGCGGTGTGTTATTCAACCAAATAACGTATTCAACTGTTATCAACAACTGTTATTTGAAAATAACCATAACAGTTGATAACTGTTATTCCCCATCACTAACCACAGATTTTGTGAAAAATCTATTCCTCTGTGATCGAACAGGTTATAATTTCAAAGTTATTATTACCTACTTCTTCATATTTTGTAGTTTGAATACAGTATTCGCCTTGCGACAGTGTACATGGTGAAGGTTGAATATCAGAGTACAAAAATGTCTTCACGTGGTAGAAATTTCACCGAAAGGGAAAAGTGCAGGCTCTTGGAGTTGATTCAAAAGTAAGTTTTTGTAACATCGTTAATAATTTCTGCGCTATCTCGATTGACGATAATATTTACGTTACATGTTCATATACATTTTTTGATAAAGTAATATCTGATCAAATTTTCTCAGATGGAAACACGTTATAGAGAACAAAGCAACCAATGCTGTATCAGTTTCTGAGAAAAATGATAAATAAATTCAAATAACCAATGAGTTCAACAGCTTCTGAAGTGCCAAGAACTCAAAGGCAATTACAAACGGCATATTTGAATTTAAAAAAATGCACGAGGCAGAATGTGGCAAACGAAAATGTGAGTAAATAGGTCTTTTTGGGGTCATAATAAATATACAACAGAAATAGATGTATAACTCGCAAACACATCATAATATTTTCGTTTTATTCTAGGTTAAGAAATATCTGCAACAAAAATCGGGTAATGAGGCAGGAACATCCCAAAATGATGAGGTATGTTGAAATCGAAGAGAATAATCTCTTATTGACTTTTGAGATGTGAGTGATGTAGTAGTTACTATTATTTTTTGACATCGAAGGACTATGAATCAGGGCCTTTTTGTTAATGTAGAACTTGTTATTATTAGGATTTTCTCATTTCAGAAACCTGCTTCAGAAAGCCAGAACTCTGACTTGGTTGTGTTTGAAAACCCGATAAAAAAATTAAAGAAGGACGAAGTAGCTGATAAGGTTTGTATGCATCTCTATATTGATTGAAAAAACCTATTGTATATTCACTAGATAAAATGAGCGATATATTTTCAGAGGGGAGTTCTAGCAACAGGTGGCGGTTTGTACCAGCCTGTACTAACTGAAATAGGTGCCAGAATGTTGGCAGTCAAATTGAACCCCTGGAGAATTCGAATGATAGTGCGTCAAGCTACTTCAATATAGGTATATTTACATTGATTATACTCATTACATAATCCAAATTTTATAATTTCCTCGTTTTAAATATTTTGAATCTATTTTAGATGGAGACGTTGAGCAATATTTAGAACCCCCAACTTCAGGAGGATTCATTGGAACAGCCCTCTTCTCCTCAGCCAAAAAACACCCCTAGGCTAAAGAATGTGATTAAATCACGGCAAGAAAAGAAGGTCTAGGAAAGAGGACTGAAAAACTCCTGTTACAGAATGAAATTAAAAAGTGCAAAGTTAGAACTTGAAACCAAAATAGAAGAGTATAAACTCGTTGTGAATAAAAATGAATTATTCGATTTATATCTGGAAATTGAACAGAAGCAACATGATGACTTATTCAAAAAATAAACGAGAAAATTTTTCAATGTTTAATTAATACACAGTATAATCCATTTGAAATGAACTTACTTATAATGAATCAATTTCTCATGAAATGGACACAAGTGTCCTTTTCATGTTTTTTGTAACTAAGGTTACAATGAACAATATATCATGGTCCCCTTGAGTCCATTATAAGCTGAATGAACTGTACAGTAGAATCCTTTTATAATGACATCGATTGGAAATGGTAAATACGTCGTAATAACCGGAAGTCACATAAAGCAGAATTTCAGCAGAATTGGTGGTAATTTTCTTGGATTAAGTTGAAGAAAAGAACGACAACTTCAGATTTTGCTTGATTGAAAACAATAAAAAATAGCTTCTCTTACAAAAAAAAATGAATATAAAGAACTTTTTAGAAAAATATTCTGAAATAATTTGAAATATAATATGCAACACCCTTGTCATATCCATTAGGTTACCATAAAAATAATTGAATATCAAATAGCTCAACAATTGTTCAGTTTAAGGTTTTCACATATGAAATTATTTGGAAAGGTTTTTTCTGTATTAATAAAATTAGTTTTGAACATGAATTTATTCGAACTCAAGTAACAACAATTGTTTCTCAATATCTGAATTCACACTCCACTTCCACTTTCATTGGAGTCTTCTCCCACACTTATCAATGTTGCCTTCGATGTCAAACTCTCCAAAATCATCATTATTACTTAAAGCCAAATTGTGTAAAACACATCATGCAACTAAAACGTTTATAGCTGTCTCGAGTTTTACTCTGATGCCCATGGACAGACAAGGGTAACGTCTCTTCAAGACACCAAAGCACCTCTCCTCGGTATTTCGTGTTTTTATATATGCTTCATTGTAGGCTTGCTCACCTGGTGTTGATGGACGCGAACACGGAGTCATTAAACACGAACGACAAGGGTAGCCACTGTCCCTCAATAAATAATCGCTGCCATATAATCCACTTTCAAAGTCGAATATGGGAATCATTTATAATCGTTGCATCATGCAACGAGTTTGGCCATCTACAAATCACATCTTATATTTTTAGATTAGCATCACATATGGCCTGGACATTTAAAGAAAGGTAACGCTTTCTATTTCTGAAAAAGCTCAGCCAGTGAACCACCAGGTGACTCTATTTTTATGTGTGTGCAGTCTACTGCTCCAATCACATTAGGAAACAAACTTATAGAATAAAAATCTGATTTGATCATATTGCGTTCTTCCTCTGTTCTAGCCATTGATATGAACTGGGGCCTGAGGCCGGCAATGACTGCAGATACTTTTTTTATTCTTCTGCATGTGGATTTATGGACCCTGATATGATCAGCTACTCTTAGTTGGAATGCGCCTGTTGCGTAGAAATTGATTGTTAGGAGCACTTGCTCCAGGGCACTGATGGATTTGTTCCTCAACGTTAAAGGCCTTACTTTGTGCTCTATCACAAGTCCCATTATTACATCATTGGACATTCTGTACCTATTTTTGAACTCCACATCGTTGTAAAATTCAAGAGAATTCATTATTTCCTTGAATATTCACTGCCTCTGGTTTTCATCACTGCTAGAATTACTTGAAATGCTTGTATGCAAGCTGACATCCAAAAGAGACATGATTATCTAGAACAAGAAAATAGAATGAATAATTGTTGGAAAGAAAATAGGTTTTTTAAAGAAAATTATATTATTAACACTATAATTATTTATATACATACCGATAAAATTAAGATTTCCTTGGAAACCAAGATGATGTCAATGAAAAACAATATCTCAACTGAGTTAATTCTCCAAACATCTCCAATTACTTGACCACCTCTTTGATACGAGTTTGACCACTGATTAAGCCTTAACATGCGTTTCAGAAACCCAAAAGACCATTTGACGTACAATTCACTTGCAATATTTGACCACTCTGTCATGTAACACGCTTATCAAGTTAAAGTAGTTAACCATACTTCCTGCAACTCAAATGGCACTTGACCATAGATTTGACAGCTGATTAGTTAATTTTTACGTTGATCGGCCTTTCAGAAACCAGCCGTCGGTACGTGAAAACTGGGTTTGTTTGTTTATTTTTACATTTTTATCGCTATAAAAAGATATGCCTAAGGAAAAAATCGTGAAAAACAATAATTGTTGTGTTTATGAATGTAATTCTAAAAAAATCTAGGAATCCTGGACCCCATTTTCGTGGTAGAAATAAAAATGTTTACTTTACCAACAGACCGGAAATCGTAGAGAAAATTGATAGCCGTAAATCCTGGGGGCATGTTTTGATAATAGAAAAACCTGTATCTAAACATATTAGAGTACGCTCACACCAATTCCGACCAGAAGATTATAGAATTAAAACCGGCAAGAGTGGAAATCGATGTCAATTGAAAACAATGCTTCATATGTCCTGAATTATTTCAGAAACTCTCACTATGAAAACATTTCTGCTACTGGAGAGAAAAGCTGTACCTTCACAAAACCTACCAAAAAAGCTGTTCAAGTCAAGACATTTTAAATTTTTGCTCAGATCGTTCTTGTTCAATAATTTTCATTCCTACCGAAATGAATTACTTCGAGTCTACTTGATATTTTTGAATATACAATAGAAGTCTTAACATTTCAAGGAGCCTAGTTGAAAGTGCTGAATTTAAGTCATATGAAAATTTGCAACAAAATTAGGGACCTTGTGAGTTAGTGATTCTTTCGATTGTTGCAAAATTGAATTTATGTTCAGCAATGCTCAAATATACATGTGGAATTTCAAATAAATTCCGAGAATTGGCAATTTTGAACAGTAGTTATATATTTGTATCAATTTAACATTTATATTAAAAAGAGCTTGATAGTAATGACGTTCATTTAGCTACGGAAAAGGTGCAATCAATCGATAGATAAGTTGAATAATTTTATTTTATTATAACTGCAGACACAAGTGAGATGCAATAAACGAATAATACATTAAAATCTAGCGTAATGAATTCTTCAAGATGATTAATCGATGATCACGTCATGTTCTGTATACATACAGAAGAATGTCCATTTTTATTCAAAATTATCACCCATTTTCTTTTCATAGATTTTTTCCTTTCCTAAATAGAAAAAAATTAGAAGATTCTATTAAATGAATATATTGTTCATGCTGATGTTCAATTACATTATAATCATGCATGTTTTCATGTTCTGTTAGGTCTCAAACTAATTTCATCCTCCTCTTAGTTTTCATCAAATATGGATAATCCTAATGATTTTTGTTTTGTACATTTCATTGTTATGGAAAACAAAAAGAAAAACAGCATAGACAAAACTAAACAATGAAGTTTACCTTCACAATCAGTAGAATTGTCAAGATATTTGGTAATACGTACAACATTGTGGAGAAGCAGGGCTAAAATATGCTTGCAAATTCCAGACAATCTTGCTTGGTATCTGTATATAATCTTGTCAACCTCCACACCATCATTTTTATAAGACATCATTTACTCAATATGATGGGGTTGTCCTCGTAGAATTCCAAATGTTTGGAAATAATTTTTCCCACATAGAATCAAATGATTGCATTGTAACACAGCGTCTGTGAGCATGTGAATATTGGAAAATATCCTATAATTAGAATAACCAAACATCTTGCCAGATGATCTGAAAAGCATTCAAAATTGAATAGTGCTCACCTCAATATTTTACATAAAATATAACAAAAAGCAGAATATTGCCTATACTTGCACTCACATTATAATCCACAGGATCCACAATTATGAAAACAACTTCGATTATTGATAGCCAATAAATGTTTAAACTAAAAAATCCCATAAATACAAATGGAAATCTAATGTAAACACGAAACAATACTCGTGTCGGTAAACAGCTGATCGGCGAATGCAGCGACACCATCGGTAATTATTTTGTCCAATAACAAGATTGCATGCTTTGCATAGAATTTTCTGCTCATTATTTGTAACAAGCCAAGATCCAAATTTTTTGGTACATTCGTGTCTGTACTTCTGCACGTATTTTTTCTTTTTTCTATCTTGAAGGCTCGAATTCTTTCCATCTTCTATGTTCGTGTTCACTCTCCTCAGATGAGTCGCTTTCATCATTTTTTGGATAATCAACATTTTTTTTTGGCATTGCGAACTAAAATACCTGCCAATAAAACTCATGTAGAGAAGCAACTTGAAGCAAAATTAAATAACTATATATATATATATATATATATATATATATATATATTTTAATTTAATTTGAATTTCAGGGACCAAATTTATAAAAAATCAGAGATTTTTGAATTTTGAAAATTTACCTGGCCTAGACTCTTTACTCAATTGAGAGTTCAATGAAATTATGTCAATAAAATTCGAAAGATTTTGATTTTAAAATATTATAATTGAAAATTGGTTGAATGTAATAAACTCTTGATATCTAATGAACATGAAATTTGATTCTGACAATAAACTATTCTAATAATGATAATCAAAAATAACTAACTAATTCTATGGTTGATTTTTTTTTGTTCAGTGTTCAAAATATAGGTTAAATTTTAGGTTAGTGTTTATGAATCAACTCACTTTGCTCAGTTTCTACGTTCACAGTCTGTTTTAAAAAACACTAATCTCTTGAAATTTATTCACTGGGCCAATGTCTTTATTTCTTCTTTTTGTAAGTCCATAACTGCTGTCACCATTCTTCATATATTACCATTTCCATTCATATCATAATCACTCTATATTATATCGGCGAATCACTTAACATTCATCAATTTCTATTTTTGTTTTTCAATAATTCTCAATCCCAATTTTTCCAATTCTTCTCCCCCTTCAATTATTTTCTCGTCTCCACGGTTTTCACTTCTCAAAAGTCCTTACTCTCTAGATTTCTTAACACTAATATCTACATTTTTCTTATCAAAATTTTTCAATTCATGCATTATGAAGAAACCAGCAAAATAAGTCAATGAATTTGGAAATCGAAAACTACCATTGATAATTACATATGGAATTTACTATGATTTTGAATTGATGTTATCTCTGGAATATAAATAATAAATTTAAATGTTGAAACTTTTGAATTTTGATGCATGTACTTACAATTATGTTATGACATAATTTTAACCAGGTAACGTATTATGTATCCTTTTGAAATAATCTAAAATTATACAGGGTGGCCATTTGAAAACGAAACAGACGAGATTACAGACGAAATAAATTTTTTCGATAGAAATTCTCGGACAGGTCAATTTCTGTTTCGAGGGGGACAATTTAAGATGTAGGTTACGGACGCATAGCGCTTCAACCCTTGCTACTACAACCCCCACCCCCAATTTTTGAATAGGGAAGATGGAGTGACTGTTACCTCATTTGAAAGGTATTTTTATACTGATTTCAGCACAGTAATTGTTTTTTCATTTTATGCATTAGTTCTCGAAATACAGGGTGGCCATTTGAAAATGAAACAGACGAGATTACAGACGAAATAAATTTTTTCGATAGAAATTCTCGGACAGGTCAATTTCTGTTTCGAGGGGGACAACTTAAGATGTAGGTTACGGACGCATAGCGCTTCAAACCCTTGCTACTACAACCCTCACCCCCAATTTTGAATAGGGAAGATGGGGTGAGTGATACCTCATTTGAAAGGTATTTTTATACTACAGCACAGTAATTGTTTTTTCATTTTATGCATTAGTCCTCGAAATATTCTTGACTAAGCATTTGAAAATGAAGTGGTGTTTTCATGGCACTTGTAGTGTTTTTTTGTGAAAAACCTTTCAAATGAGGTATCACTCACCCCATCTTCCCTATTCAAAAATTGGGGTGAGGCTTGTAGTAGCAAGGGTTGAAGCGCTATGCGTCCGTAACCTACATCTTAAGTTGTCCCCCTCGAAACAGAAATCGACCTGTCCGAGCATTTCTATCGAAAAAATTTATTTCGTCTGTAATCTCGTCTGTTTCGTTTTCAAATGGCCACCCTGTATTTCGAGAACTAATGCATAAAATGAAAAAACAATTACTGTGCTGAAATCAGTATAAAAATACCTTTCAAATGAGGTATCACTCACCCCATCTTCCCTATTCAAAAATTAGGGGTGAGGGTTGTAGTAGCAAGGGTTGAAGCGCTATGCGTCCGTAACCTACATCTTAAGTTGTCCCCCTCGAAACAGAAATCGACCTGTCCGAGCATTTCTATCGAAAAAATTTATTTCGACTCTAATCTCGTCTGTTTCGTTTTCAAATGGCCACCCTGTATATAAATATAGACCATAACAATAATTTCATAACAAATTCCCCAAAAATTTGTTTATATTTCTATATTATAAATTCCTTTGGTCGCACCAGTATTCAAATCTTTTAATAAATAACTATTCATAGGATGCTCTATTTCGACTCTATATGGCCCATCAAAAGGAAATAGGAATTTAGCACATTTATCTTCTCTTCTGTTCGATACCCTTTTTGTTTTAAATATTACTAAATCTCCCTTTTTGAATCTTGTTTTCTTTTTTGTCATTTTCTCTAAATATTTTGTTGCATTTATTTCCACTTTTTTATTGGCTTCATTCACAATCTCTTGATATTGTCTAATATTTTCAAATTCCCAATTTCTCTCAGGCATTTTATTTTTCATCAGTAATATTGGTCATTCTTCAGTATTTGTATTCGGCACACAATTTATGAAGTTCTCTATTTTACATAAATTATTTTCCCATCCCCTGTGATCATTTTGATTGACAATTCTCAAAAATTTTATAACTCCTCTAATATATCTCTCTGCTGGATTAGCAGCTGGATGTCGAATATATGACATTTTTGCTTTTCTTCATCTTTTAATTGTTGTTGTGATTCAATAATTTTATCTAAAGAAAATATCCCTTCTATATCCTTCATTATGTTTACCCCAATATATTTTCTATTAATATTCTTCTGATTCCCTTCTCTTGATAAAATATCTGGCACCACATTGGACTTTCCAGATATGTGTCTAATTTTTAAATCACATTCTTGAAGTATTAAAGCGCATCTATGAATTTGACTGTTTCCAAATGTATTTTTAATATGTTTGTGAGTGCTGAATGAAAAATTCATCTCCCAATAAGTAAAATCTCAATTTTTTCATACATAATATTATACTTGCTAGTTCTAGCTCAGATACACTATAATTTTTTTCAAATGGTTTTGTTATTCTTGAAATGAAACATATTGGCATCTCTTTATCTTGATATTCCTGAAATAACACACCGGCAACTTTCTCTTTCGATGCATCCGTTTTCAATATGAAAAGATAATCATAATTTGGATGAAATATTTTTAAATTTTCAGTCAATGTTCTTTTCAAAGGTTCAAACGCCATATTTCGTTCTTTTGTCCATTCCCATTTTACTCTTTTCTTTGAAAGTTCTATTAATTTGATTTCTTTTTCACTCAGATCTGGAATTAATCTTTTGAAATAATTTACCATTCCCAAAAATCCCCGTAATGTTTTCAAATTCTTAGGTGTTTTGAATTCTTGGATTGCTCTTATCTGTTCTTCGTCGATTTCTAGTCCCTATTGATTTACTTTATATCCTAAATATTTCATTTCTTTCCTATAAAATTCACATGTTTCCAAATGAATTTTTAATCCTGCCTCATCTAATTCCTTCAATACGATTTCTATATGTTTCATGTGCTTTGTTTCATCATCTGAGAAAACTAATATATCGTCCACATAATGTAAAACAAAATCTTCATATTTATCAAATATCTGATGTAGTGCTCTAACCAGAGCACTACTTTGAATCTATAAATAACACCATCTATGGAAAATCCAGTATAATCCCTAGAATTTTCTGCTAATGGAATTAGCCAAAAACTATGATTTGAATCTAGGGTAAGTGCACCGGTTGTGGCCACTTTAAGACATTTTCCAACTTCACATTGTGATCATTTCACTATTCATGCACAGCTTCACAATTAAAAATATGAAAACGCTCCGTATGAATATTGTGATTAGTGGGTTGCCAAGCAAAAATTGCCTTTATGGCGAATAAAATAATTAAAAAATGAAAAGGAGAGCGAGTGCAATTTATCCAGTTGTGGCCACATTTTCCACCAGTTGTGGCCACACAATTTTCCACTTGTGGCCAGTCACGGTTTTGGTTAAACTTGCACAGTTTGATACTCACTTCCATCGAAATTCAACAAACCTTCTCATAAATAACAAAAAATATATTAGAATTTCATGAAAATATAGATACAAATAGTAAAAAAATTATAATCTTTCTTATACTTAAATAAATAAATTCATCGAAATATTTAGGTTTCTAAAAAAAATTTTTTCAAACAAAACATGGTCCGCGATCATCAGCAGCCCTATGTTCTTCAATTTTCGTGATGATCTTCTTTCTAATACCACAGAAGGTCTGGAGATTCATGCTATTTTCAGTTTTCCACTTCTGGGGATTGCACAGAACTATACCCTTTCAACTTCAAATTGAGATTAATCACAATCAAATTAGGATTGGTGATCATTGATTAATTTCGGAAAAATGTTAGCAGACTTGCTCGACTCCAGCTCGTTATATTCATAGCCCCATCCTTACAATGATATTACAATATTTCTTCTTTCTAGTCTTTCGTCAATATAACAACTTTGTGTTTTATTATTAAGCCTTTTTTATGAAGCTTATCATTTTCATTCGCTTCCAGATACTCCAATTCATTTATCGGACGATATTATTAAGTTTTTCATCGTTATTTGTTACATACGATGCAGTATTATCTATCCTTTACTATCTAGTGGCCACAACTGGGTTTGTACGCTCCGTTTCTGGCCACTAAGGGGCCACAAGTTGCGAATTGTACTTTTTTGTGATCCAGTTGTGGCCAGCACTATATTATTCAGTTGGAATCAGATATTTTCAATTTTTTATAAAAAATATAGAAGAACATGATATAAAAATGATATAAAACATTTACTATTTGTAACGCATATGTTTAAATAAAAAAAAAACATTGGAAACACACCCTGTGTTTCTCAATCGCACTTCTAAACATTCGCCTACTACCCCTATTTCAGAAAAAATTTTGGGTTTCGTAATTCTTCCAAAAATAGCATCTATATTCATTGGAGCTTCATATTGTGGTATTGTGTATTTGTTAATATTTCTAGCATCTAAACATAACCGTAAATCTCCATTATTTTTCTTCACTACTACTATTGGATTGATATATCTTGTTCTACTCCTTTCTATTATCCCATTTTCCAACATCTTATTAATTTCTTCAGCTACTTCTTTCCTATATCGATATGGTATTCGATAATTTTTTGATTTAAAATTTTCAATTCCTTTTACTTCTAATTTATGAATATATGTTTTTGCTTTCTCATTTCCATTTATCATGATACCCTTGTATTTTTTTAATAATTGTTGTATTTCATTTTTAACTTCTTCAGGACATGATGGTTCCTTTATTATATCTTCTGATATTTTATTTATTCGTTTATTTATTTCCTCTGTTATCGATATATATTCATTATCAAAAGGAATTATGGATGTTTTCAATTGAATTATTCTATTTTTATAATCAATAATTATATATGTTTTGCTAATTCATCATTTCCAATTACCATATCATATTCAATCCCTTTCACCACAACAAATTCTATCACAATATCTTCCTTCAAATTAATATCTGCTGTAATTGAACTAATTTTTTTCCATTAGCACTTATCAAATTTACCTTTTTCTAATTTCAAATTTTTTACTAAAATTTCACTAATTAAAGATACTTCTGAACCAGTGTCTATCAAAATTGATACAATCTGTTTTTTGAATTTTCCTTTCAATATTATTAATTTCAAATCTTCTTTTCAATTCATGTTTTCTGCTTCTACATTAATAAATTCTGATGGATGTTCATAGTGGATTGTATTTATAGATTCATTTGGTTTGTGCATTATTTAAAATTTTGATTGGATTAATGAGTTTCCTGTTCTTCCATTCCTTGACAATTCATATTTTGAAATCTCCTTATTGGTTCCGTTCTTATTGTATTTTCTTCTTCATAATTTCTATTTACACCTCTTCTTTCATTCTCATTTCTTTCAAAATTTCCTCTTCTAAAATTATTTCTATCATTATTATTTACGTCTCTTTCTCCACTTTCATTCCTTTCAAAATTCCCTCTTCTGAAATTATTTATATTATTATTTATTTCCCTTCCTCCACTTTCATTCCTTTCGAAATTCCCTCTTCTGAAGTTGTTTCTATCATAATTATTTTTATTATTCCTATAATTTCTCTCTCTCCCATTTTCGAAATTCCTATTATTCCAATTATTTCTTTCCATTCCATTATCACCATTCTTATTATAACTCGCATATGTCCCATTTCTTTGTTTCAAATCATTTTTTATTGTGTTTAAATATGTGGAAAATTTATCCAATGTATTAATTTGATTAAACGAAACATATTTTTCAATCTCTGGACCAAAATGTCGGCTTATACATTTAATTGTCTCTTCCTGTTGCATTTTTGGGTCGTGATGTTTTGCCATATTATAGAATTTCAAAAAATAATCATTTAAATTATTACTAATATTATAATTGAAATTTCCCTGTATTAATTCTTGTCTCACATTTTTCTGTTGTTCAAATCCCCAGAAATAATCTGAAAATCTCTTTTCAAATTGATTCATGTTGAGAATTTCTTCTTCTCGACTTATGAACCATTTTGCAGCACTTGAATTTAAATGTGTTTTAATCATCTCCTTTTGATCTTCCCAATCATGTTATAATTTCAATTTATTTTTAATATTATTAATGAATATTTTTGGATGTAAATGTTTTATATTTCCATTGAATTTTTGATTATTTTCGGTATTCATCATAATACTAGGAATTTGATCTGTTTTATTTCTTTGAATTTCTTTCAATAAAATGTGATTGCTTTCTTCTTGTACTGTTTTTAAATATTGAATTTTTTTTGTTCTTCTATTTTTTTTCGATTTTTTCTGTAGAATTTTTTTCATATTGATTCATCTTATCTATAACAATTTCTATCTTATTTTCAATTTTTTGTAAAAGTTTTTGAATTTAATTTGAATTTCAGGAACCAAATTCATAAAAAAATTATAGATTTTTGAATTTTGAAAATTTACCTGCCCTCTTTACTCAATTGAGAGTTCAATGAAATTATGTCAATAAAATTCGAAAGATTTTGATTTTAAAATATTATAATTGAAAATTGGTTGAATGTAATAAACTCTTAATATCTTATGAACATGAAATTTGATTCTGACAATAAACTATTCTAATAATGATAATCAAAAATAACTAATTAATTTTATGGTTGATTTTTTTTAGTTTATTTCTTTCTTTTTGTCCATAACTGCTGTCACCATTCCTCATATATTACCATTTCCATTCATATCATAATCACTCTATATTATATCGGTGAATCACTCAACATTCATCAATTTCTGTTTTTGTTTTTCAATATTTCTCAATCCCAATTTTTCCAATTCTTCTCCCATTTCAATTCTTTTCTCGTCTCCACGGTTTTCACTTCTCAAAAGTCCTTACTCTCTAGATTTCTTAACACTAATATCTAATACAATATCATAGAATTTCTTTACATATTTCTTATCAAAATCATTCAATTCTAGCATTATGAAGAAACCAGCAATATAACGCAATGAATTTGGAAATCGAACCATAACAATAATTTCATAACAATATTTATATATATATATATATATATATATGTATATATATATATATATATATATATATATATATATATCAGAGACCATTAGTTATTTAAATTTAAGGAAAATGATGAAAGTAATTAGTTATAAATGACAAATATTTTGGCATTCAGTAGAATATAGAAATATGTATCCTTTGCATTTTCAGTAGTTTGAGTTTGAACAAAATTTATGAATAACGAAAACAAAATCTTATCTAAACTTTTTACAAGTGATGGTATTCTCATTTTAAGGGTTAACACGGGTATTATGTTTTAAATTTTTGTCAATATCAATCAGTAGGGCATAGACAGAACTCAAGGAATCAACGTCTTTTTTTGAATTAATACTATCATCATTTTGTGCAATTCTGATCATTTCTAATAATGTTCTTTTCCTGATGTTTGTTTCACAGTCCAACACTTCAACTTCCTCAAATGATGGTATATGTCCAGTTTCTATAGAGTGTTTCGCTAAAGCACAATGATCTTTTTTCAATTTAATATTACTCTTGTGCAGGTTGATTCGTTGTTGTAATGTTGTTGATGTCTGTCCTATATATTTCAATTCACAATGAGAGCATGGAATTTTGTAGACAACATCACTGTTCCTCAATATTGGTGTTTTATCTTTTAATTTACTATACAACTTCTTAAGCGGTTTAACATTTTGCATAGCTATCTTTATATTTTCTTTGGGTAAAATATCCTTTAGTTTTTCTGTTAAAGAAAGTAGTGTAACGTAAATTTTGTCATTCAAATTGTTTTCATTTTCTTCTCTTTCTAACTGAGGTAATCTGTCTGGGTTGTTTTACAGTATCCTCCTCAGAAAAGTTTTAGGATATCCATTTTCTGTTAATATGTTTTCCAGTTCTGTTAGGTTTCTATCCCTGAAAGTTGAATGGGATATCTTATTCACCCTGGTTTTTAAGTTCCTTATGAGATTAATCTTCATATGTATTGGATGAAAAGAAAGGTAGTGGATATATCTTTGAGAAGCCATGGGTTTCACATACCAATCTGTAATTATTCTATTATCTCTTGTTCTTATTAATTTCATATCTAAAAAAGGAACAGATCTATCTGTCTCATTTTCAATAGTAAATTTGATCCTGGGATTCACTCCATTTATAGAAGCCAAAACTCTGTCATTCCATTCCTGTGGGATTGCTGTCACTACATCATCGTCCATGAATTTCTTACATAATGGCAGTTCAAAAGGTAGCTCATGCTGAATTTTTTCTAAGATATCATCAACTACAAATTGAGCTATGATAGGTGACGCTATAGATCCCATTGGTGCCCCTTGAATTTGTTTGAAATATTGGTTATTGAATGAAAAAACTGTCGTGTCAAACCACATATCTATAAGCAGGCAAAATGTTTCTAACGATACTGAACAGTTTGGTTGAATATTTTCCCATTTTTTTTTGACAATTTCTTTTGTTGAGGATACCGTGATGTTTGTAAATAGTGAGATAACATCCCAACTCTGTAAAATATAGTTGTCTGGTAATTGAAAATCATTTATGAATTCAGAAAACTCGAAGGAGTCTTTGATGTGAAATATATTCGAGAATTGGTATGATTTCGTTAAAACGTCTCTGATGTATTCAGCAATATTATAATTAGGACAATTTATTGATGCTATTATGGGTCTTAAACTTAATTCATCATTTCATCATTTTCCTTAAATTTATAGAACTAATGGTCTCTGATGGATCTGATGATTAGAACTTCAAATATCAATCTTGAATTAAATATATATATATATATATATATATATATATATATATATATATATATATATTGTAGAAAATTTTTCTCGACCATATAAAAATTAACAAAAATTTAGTTATCGGGTGTTGAAGAATGAATTATCATATTACCTTTTTGAAAATTTGACATTTTTATCAATAGTTGAAAACCAAGTTGTCAATCGAAAAGTTGAATAAAAAGTTTCTAATTTCTTCATACCAAAGGGTTTATTTGTATTAATCTCATACATTTTGGTCCTTCGAGCATTCAAGAATCAATAATGGAATACAGTATCGTAACGCGAAGTAAAAGCAAATCTATGCCAAATCTATTCCAAACTTCTCGTGAGGAGAGAAGAATAGAAGAAGTGGAATCCAGGGTCGTGCAGAATCCTTCAGAAAAGAGGTCTGGAGTTAATTCAAGAGCGATGGTTCCACATCTTCAGTTTACCAGAGTCGCTAGGAATATGGCGGAGCAGAAGTCCGACTCATCAAGCCGAGCGACGGTAAGGAAACGGCAAGTAGCAGTTTCAACCGGTAAGTCCCAGGCTAAGCACTCAAAAAGTACCTTACATAGCAAGTTGGATCAAAAAGAAATAGATAAAGAACTATTAGAACTCGAATTAGAATTAGAAAAGGTCAATTTGAAAAAGAAACTTTTGGAAAATAGAATAGCTTTACAAAAATTACACAACAAGGGAAAAAGTGATTATGAATCAAACAATTCAATTTCAGTTAATTTAAATATTGCGCAAAATTCCATTAGTGAAAAAGAAAAAGTGAAACAATGGTTACAAGATACTAGTTCTATCAACCCTAAATCTATCATTTCTAGACATTCTGTAGTATTCAGCGAAACTCCAGGAAAAAGAAATTCTCAGGAAATCAAAGAATCTGAAGAATGTAAAGAAATTGATGGTATCAAGATAATGTAAGCCAGACAATGTATTTATAAGGAGTTACCGAAATTTTCTGGAGATGTTAGAGAATGGATAAATTTTTATACACAATTTCATAACACAACTGAATTATTAGGATTCTCTGATGTTGAAAATATGTGTCGTTTGAGAAAATGTTTAGTAGGAGAAGCAAAACGTTCAGTGGAAGGATTATTAATATCAAGCACAAGTATAGAACCAATAATGCGTATTCTAAAGAATCGATTTGGCAGACCTGAAATTATTGTAAAGGTATTAATCCAAGAAATCAAGTTTTTGCCATTCATAAAGGCTCATGATTTCAACAATTTAGCATTATTCTCAGACAAAATTCAAAATTTGACGTCTACTTTGAAGGAACTTAATAAAGAACTCTGGCAAAACTGATGAACCAAAAGGCGCTCTAAGGTATTTAAAAACACCATTAGGTGTACTGAAAGAACATATCCTACTGGATTCCTCATCTAGACTTATTTGATGAAACCCATTTTTTAAATCGAAAAGACGAAAATGACTTTCGTTTCGACAATTCGAACTTATTTCTTCTAGGGTAGGAATTTCATAGTAGTCTCTAACCAAATACTTATTTGAGTGTTGGGGTTCAATGCACAATCTTAGTGAAGAATGAGGTTTCTATACAATCACAAGATTATTAACCCATTCACAAAACTCATCCACTCACTCTATTATCTTTGCATGCAATAAATCGTCTAAGCAAGTTTTCAATTTATTTTTTATTTTACAAGGAACTTTTTGAGCTGGATTTGCCTTGGGAGTAGCATCATTGCTAAGCTTAAGCTTACATATGTCTGGGAAACATCCCAGTCCATTGAAGACATCCTGATTCTTTTTGATAAAATCATCAACTAGGACAGTAACCTTGTCTATACGACGAAGAAGTCCAAGTTCAACACAGGAACGTAATCCCAGAAGTGGTGTTCTCTCATCATTCACAATCATAAATGGTGCGTTTATTTTTAAACTGTCTTTTTGAAGATCAAGATTAACATAGCCAATCGGTCGCACAACAAATCCACCAAAGGATTCGAGAAGGACATCAGTTTTTCTTATGTTCAAATCAGCTTCAAGTTATTGAAGAGCAGTGTTGTTCATTAACTTTGAGCAAAGCCAGCCATTCATCTTTCATCCCATGAGTGATAGCATCACAGGAACACAGGTTTAAAGAATCTAAATTAAAAACATCATAACTAAACTACCAATTCATGAGCTCGTTGAGTGCGATTTTTACGCTTATTCCCCAGGCATTTTTTCGCAAAATGATTATACTTCTTACATGAAGAACACTGTTTACCAAATGCTGGACATCGTCCTTTAGTGTGGTTGAAGCCACAGCGATTACAAGCATACAAACTATCCCGATGGTCCCCATGTTCTGGCGGTGTTTTCATTTGTGGCTGCCTATTTACTTCGAGTATCTCTGTTGGATTATCAGTCGGTGTTCTCACTATAGGTTCTGCTTTCAAAATTTTCATGTTGATCTCTGTCATCTCAACTGTTTCACAAAAATTAACTTTTTTTCCAATGAAGGGTCTTCTCTCAACTGTCTTTCTTGAGTACTCTTGTCATAAAGTTCAAGAATTATTTGGGATTTCAACAATTTTTCTTCTTGATTATCGAATTCACAAAAAGCTATTAGTGATTTGAGATCCGTTAAATATCGTTCGAATGGTTCATTTGCTGCTTGCTTCCTACTAAAAAATTTATGAATCGAATTAAATTAATAAATTTGAGTACTTCGGTGTGAAATGATTTATTTGTCGAAAACCGAGCGCTTTCGGCCTAATCAAAAGGCCATCTTCAGGGTTTATTAGGCCGAAAGCGCTCGGTTTTCGACAAATAAATCATTTCACACCGAAGTACTCAAATTTATTAATTTAATTCAATCTCTTGGTGTGCACAAACACCTTCGTAATAATTTATGAATCACTATTGTCTCATTTTTTCGTGGAATGCAATGCTTTTCAAAGAAGTCTAAAACAGTTTTTACTGTTTCTTCACCTGGCTTCAACGTCGTGATTGTGGAGTACAGTTTTAACCCACCGGATCCCAACAAGTTTTTCAGTCTTGCTACTTGCACCTCTCGACATTTCTTCTCCGTCTCTGTGGCTACAAAGTAAATTTCTACTTCATTTCGGAATCTTTTGGAGCTCTCTTAGATGTTTTTCACATTGACGTCGAATTCTGAGGGCTTGTTGAATTCCATGCTTGAAATCACTAAAATAGTCTCGACTGCGCCATGTTTATTTATAATAATAGGTACACATATACACGAAAGTATTAAGTTTATTTTCTGTCAAAAAAATACAACGTCAGGATCACCAAAATGGCGTCGCATCTGAGCTCTAGCATTGAACATTTTATTAATTATTATAAGCCAGTAACCTAACACTTATATAATCGTCTCAAAACCCCTGGATTAGTTACCCGTCTGATTTCTTTTCCCTATAGTGATCGGAATGGAATCTGAATACGACCTCTGAAATCTTGTTTTATTGTACTCAATAAATAAAAGTCTAGTGGAATAAGGTCAGGAGATTTTGGGGCCCAAGAAAATGAAGTACGTCGTCCAATCCAGCGATTGTTAAACATTTTATGGAATTCCATCCAATTGGTTATACGCGTTACTCGACTTACTCAATGGCTATTCATCTAGGAAATCGAAAAGAAAAACCTTCTGAGAATTTCCAAAAACTTTTATGCACTCAAATTTTCTTCATACAAATAAAAGCGCACTACATCGTCCATTAAAAGCGCAAACTAAATTTTGACTGAAAATTTACTGCCTCTTTTCATGCTGGTTCCCGCTTTTACGAATTTGAAAATTTTTTATAGTGAAGACACCTTCAATTAAATTTCAGAAATAATCAATTGTATTTGAGAAAACATCAAATGTAATTCAATTGGATTCAAGAAATGGTCAATGATAATTCAAAAATAGCAATTTAAAATTCATTTCATTCACACATTGATACCAGATTGCAGTTGAGAAAATATCAATTGTGGGTGATTCAAAATGAATTATTCTCTACCAAATTTATATTCGTCACTATATGATGAACTTGTTTTAGAGTGAAAAGCCTTCCCTCTAAATAGTTGCCAATGGTTGACAAAAAAACATCTTTCTGAAAATGCTGCATACCTGGGATCTTATATTTTTGAGTGTTATTGAAGAATCTTTCTCTACCCATTGGATGATGAAAATAATTTCTTCTCCGGTGAAGGTTTTGGGTTTGATTCCACCTTTCCTTTTCATGTTCACGGATCTGGACCGAATCCAATTATATGCCGTCTTGTAATTTATTTCCAATGTTTCAGCTAAAGTAACCCAGTCACAACCTTTATCAGAACATTGAACAATTCTTTCTCGGACTTTTTGTGTATTTTTTTATAATTTTTTCTTTCGATGTTATCGAAAGGTGTTACAGATTGCATTTACATAGTTGTTCAGCAGATGTAATTTTCGTACGCAGTCCAATCTAAGCCAGCCCGACTGCATATATTTATCGCTCACATGGTAAAACTTACGCATACCATACGCAAATCTCAAACAGGGATTCTGTATCCGCTGAAGATATGAAGCATCAACCTATAGCAGGGCAGGGCCATAAACTCTATCACAATATGACAATCTTGATAAGATTAGCGATTGACACAGCTCCAACTCGAGACCAGTAGACAAGATATCACGACTTAGATAAAGTTGCCTCAAGATGCCATAGGAAGTCTGGCAAAGATAGGACACATGACGAGAAAATCGTCACTCGGAATCGAACCACAATTCCAGGTTTTTTTGATTCCTGCACGATACCTAGGGAACAGCCCCCCCAACCTAACATCAAAATCTGAAGCCGCCAGATCACATCTACGCTTTGGACCGAACAACATTACAGATGACTTCAATGGATTAAGGACCAAATTGTGGGCGGAAGAAATGTTATATAGTTATATAGGGTCGAAAGGTCTTTCGACCGCCATACGGATCCTATCAATGAAAAATGGGATGTACAGCTGTGTATCATCAGCAAAGTGACAAATAGTACAATATTTCATATAACAAGCAAAATCTGAGATGTAAATAGAAAACAGAAGTGGACCAAGGATTGAACCCTGAGATACCCCAAATCTTACTGGCAATGAACTAGACTCGGAAGAGTCGCCCACAACATATTGGCTACGTTCAGACAAGTAGTTCAGTATGAGAGCAGCTGCACTATGCGAAAAACCAAAATATAATATTTTTCTATTCAAAATCTGGTGGTCATTGGTATCAAATGCCTTGCTGTAGGCGAGGAGTACAAGATATGTCAGCTTTCCCTCATCTACCGCACGATAGAAGTCATCACGCAAACTCACAAGGGCTGTGGTGGTACCATGCTATCTACGAAATCCAGAATGAGAGGAAGCAAGTATACCGCTGTCAGAAACGTAAGCATCAATTTGATCCTTCAGAATTCTTTCGAAGACCTTGGACAGGGTGGGAAGGATGCTTATCGGTCTAAGGTGACTTGAATCATTTGGTGACTCACACTTCGGAATGGGTTCTATTTGAGCATTTTTCCAAGCTTCAGGAAAGCTACTGGAGGCAATGGCTTTGTTAAAAATAAACGTTATATGGTCAATAAGGATGTCGTCTACGATCTAATAAATTTTTTAATATCATTAAGATAATTTCTCACGTTCTCGCTACTAACATTAGCAAAGTCAAACCGACGTTCACCCAGTGGATCCGTTTACGCATCAAGAAAAGCAAGTTGCTATGGCGTCCTATCGGGATGGTTAATTTTCATAAAATAATCATTGATCGCGGATGCATCCTTAAGGCATGTTGGAAGTTCAGACTCTGGACTTCTAAGAACATCTAGAGACCGAAGAGCGTTCCATTTAGACCTTGCGCTCCCACTTCTCAGGATAAACTGAAGGTAGGCTTTCTTTTCATGACGAATTGCAGCAGTGACATAATTTCGAAGATCCATATGGAACGTCCACTTACTCAATGATTTCGTCTTTTTATAATCTCACAAGGCCTTGTTCCCCAATTTTAGCATTTCTTTTATAGTCGGTGTATTCCAAGGAGTATGACGCTTTGTAGTTCTCCTTCCGAATAGGAGCGTTAATATTGAGAGGAAAGAGTAAATCCAAATTGAAAAAATTCAACATCTCATTCACATCTTCAAGGGTATAAATATGATTCCAATCCATAAGATATAAATCAGCCTTGAAGTCCTCATATTCAAAACCACGAAAATCCCGGTAAGTAACGTATTTGATTTGCTTAGATTCGTTTGCACCATCGTTCCTTAAAATATTCAAGTGACGTTTCGATCCTTAAACCTCAAATAATTTGTCGAACTGACTGAACATTTGTTGGTTTTTATCAATAGTGTCGTGTGTAATATTTTTTATGATGAAATCATTCGAAACGGACTGAATGACTTGGAAGTATTAGAAGTCGTGGAACTAGGATTTCCGAGGCGAATAAATGTAAGACATTCTGATTTTAACGAATGGAATGAACTTTCTCTTTTTTACAAAGGTTCCGTTTAAAAAAAGAGACTGTGTTGCATTTATTGGCATTGATAGAGGACCGATTAGAATACCCTTCGGATCGGTAAGCTGATTGCTGATTTTGGAGATATGCATGTTTCAGCAGTTTCTCGTATTGTAAAACGAGTGTCTGAAACAATAGCAAGTCTACTACCGCATTATGTAAGATTTCCGGTGACGAATGATGAGGTACAAAGAAGTAAATTGGAATTCTACCAGAAGGCATCATTTCCTAATGTGATTAGAGCTTTTATTTGTACTCATGTTAGAATCAAATCTCCAAGTGAATTTTTTTCAAATTGTTACTTTCATGAGATTCAAAAATAATAAATGTAAGGAGGAAATGATGCTGAAATATTTCGTAATAGAAAAGGTTATTTCTCTATTAACGTTCAAGTCATTTGCAATGCCAGGATGGAAATTTGGTAGCTAGATGGCCTGGTTCCTCACATGATGCTACCATTTTTAATAGTTCGACAAAAAAAGGAGACTTTGTAAATGGCTTGTTACATCCAAATTGTTTTTTATTAGGTATAATCAGCTCCTTCGGTTATATTATCAGAATATGCTCTCATCACTTGTTTTCTTTCAGGGGATGGTGCCTATATTATCAGCCCTTTTTTGATGACTCCCCTGTTGAATCAAATAACAGGAGCAGAACATTTATATAATGAAGCTTATATTAGGACAAGGGGGGTTATTGGAAAAGTGTTTGGTATCTGGAAAAGGTGGTTTCCTGTGCTGGCATATGGATGCAGATTGAAGTTGAATACCACATTGACTATTATTGTAGCCACTGGAGTTTAACATAAAATTGCTCAGCAAATAGAGGAAGGTGAACTACCGGTACTGGGAGAGTTTCATCATATTGCTGAAGCATATGTACCTAATATTCCAGTGGGGCAAAATCAAATTAATAGAGGAGAACTTGTTGTTAGACAACAAGTTATTGATGAATATTTTGGGAGGCTTTAATTTTTTGAATGTTCATTGTATTATATTTTGATATTTTTGTTTTCAATGTCATTTCTAGCATAGTTTTAATCATATATTATTATTTACTATAGCATCTGTAATTCAGTGGTTATCATTGGCTTGGGTTATTCAGGTGGGTATTCATATCCTGGTATAGGGAAGAATAATTTTACTCATTGGGAAATGGGCCATCATTCAGTGTTGATTTTAAATTAACAATGCTGTTCCTATGGAGGCGTGAGGACATCTAATTGTTTTGATTCGATATCTAGTTTTTGCGGATGTAATTTCAATTCGAACAAAATTTTCTCCCTTTCTTTTTCTGTTATTGATTTTTGTCTGAGATTTTCTAAATCTAATCTTGCTATCTCGTGCTTTAATTTTGCAAGGTCTCCATACTGTTCGCTCAATTTACTCGAATGAAGTTGTTCTGCGATAGGCCTTCTTCTAGTTGTCCAAGACGATGTTGCAGTATTGTTTGGAAATTGACATGGGATTTGTTTTATTTCTCATTTTTTCGTGAATGGGTGTTTTTAAATGGGCGGGAGAGTAATCTCCCCAATCAAGTTGATCACATGATTTCTAAAAAGAAAAAAATTAGGAAAATGTTTCAAAATATTAGTAGGACAGTTTACTTCTGAAGCTTCATCTGTAGGTGGAAGCAACAAATTTTCGAATTCTACATTTGAATTATCAATATTTTCCCTAACACCAACACTGTCAATCCGTTAACACTTTTTGGGTTCATAACTGATAGGGTGAGATCTGGTAGTTTATTTTCATCGCTAAAATTTCCTGGTCCACCCCCAGTTTTAATTGCAGAAAATTTTTTTTAATTATCATATAAATTTTTCAGTGATTCTACAGATCTAAATATTTTTGACGGGTTTTGTATATTGAATGAATTCATTACAAAATTTCAAGCGTTTTCCTTTACTTTAGCGGTAACTGCATCTGTTTCTTTGTTTTCTATTATGTGTCTCATGTGGTAAATCAAACTCAATAACAAGCTTTTCTCATGCATAGTGAAGTTGGGTGATCTCGGTTTTTTTGCACCCCCTGTTTGGCAGTCGTTTGAGAACAAACATTCTTCTTCAACAAAAATTATTTGTTTTCCGTTGCAATTGAAGTCCATCTGAAAATTACAAATTCACATTAAACGATAGATAGTTGAGTAACACAATAAGTACTATATCTTGAGAACTTACCTTTTATCCAACAATCTTTATTTTGAAGGATAGTCACGATATGATAATGTTGATTACTTCAATAGAAACTGACACAAGACGTCGGTTCAAAAAACAAATTATACAATAGTAACTAGATATGAATATATTTATTTTTGATATGGAATAAAAAATTAAAGATAAATAAAATAATACATACACATACATGACAAATTACTAATACATAACAAATCAAACATTTCCAATCAGTATTGATTAAGAAAATATATGAAAACAAACAGAATTAGTTAGTTTTCATTCTCGTAATCTGAAACACAATTTTGTTGAGTACTATTTTTTTCACTCAGCTCGCCCATAAAAATTTTAGCACAAAATATCTCAACAATGTTTTAATAGCTTAAATGTGGGATACCATTCATATGATTTCAAAGATAGGCAAAAAAACCTCTGCTGAAAATAATTAATGCCCTCTGAATTGTCGCGTCTTCTGAACGATTAGCACTTCCACTCCTTCACGTTGACTGATTTTGAAACTAATCACCTTTGTTATTAGAGATAACTTCAATGAATAAGAAAATCTTCTGGATAAAGAGAGATCTTTTTCAAACCAGGTTCGGCCAACCATGCGATGATTTTTCGCAACCTCATATTTTCGAAGATCGCTACAAATCATAAATGAAGAGAAATTAATCATTTCCAACATGGAAATCCACATAATTGTAATTTCAACAAGCCAATCTCCGTCTGTTGTATGAAATTATCGAAACGAAATAACAATAGAGTTGGGTTAGGTTAAGGAAATAACAACTATCATCTGTATCCGGCCAGCCAATGAAAAGGCTTTGTTGAACTAGGGTGACGTTAAACAACATGAAAAACTGAATTATCACTAAATAGAACTATTCAAGGGTCCCTACATAGATAATAAATTCTAGAGGCCCTTACGTAAGAATTCCATTTGAGTGACAGTCGTGCAACTGCCAATATTTAAGGGATCCTTAACTTCAAGGAACGATGGTGCAAACGGATCTTAGTTGTGCGAACACAGTTCAGGTAGAAATCTATCATGAGGTGATCAGATATTTTATCTAAATCAGTGAGATCCAAAGCACCAACATCATCAGGATTTGAGCAAGCTATTATATCAATCAACGAACAAGAAGAGGACACCCGGATTGGATCACTCATCATCTGGTGTAGCTCGAAAGAACCTATCAATTTCGAAAGCCGACTAGAACGACCATCTGGAACCAACAAGTAAATATTGAGATCACCAAACATAACAAACGAATCGCATGACGCAAGTCACTAATAACCTCCTCCAACTGTTTCAGACACTGAACGACATTCGCCTGTGGGGGCCGGTACAGAACCCTTAAAACATACCTTCTATGAATAAGTTGCAGTGATATCCATAGTTGTTCCAAGACTGGAGATATTTGACGATGAAGTACACTATGCAGCAGGTTTTCACGAATATAAAAACCTAAACCTCCACCTCTTCCAATTCTATCGTCTCGTACGAAATTATAACCCTCCATGGAGAACTGATGTGAGTCATCACCAGGAGAAAGCCACGTCTCACACAGTTCCACCAAATCAACTCGCTCACCAATAACATAGTCTACAAATCTATCAAATCCGGTCGAAATCGATCTGATGTTCAATAAGATAGATGAAACATCGGCATCATGAAATATACTACTAAATATAAATGTTCGAAATATGTATAAGATGAAAAAAACAATTACAGAAAACCAATGAGAAGAAAAACCAAAAAAACTTTCATTTTGTCCCACCAGCTTTAGCCGCTTCTTGGTTACCCCAGTGTTGAGTGCAGGTTTATCCATTGGGGTTGGAGTTTCAACTGGGTTTGGAGTGTCAGCTGGGGCTGGAGCTTCAGCTGGGGCTGGAGCTTCAGCTGCGGTTAGAGTTGCAACCAAGGTGGGCAATATCACCGGCAACTCGCCGATGAAGGGATGTACTGGAGTAGACGGAGCGCTGTTTGCCTTCGTAAACTCTCCCTCAGATCTCTCGATATCAAGTAACTGTTCCGCCGTGTACTCAACGCTATTCACCACCAATGTGTTGCCTCTAATGGAGCCCACAGACTTCGTGCCGATTCGCCGATTTGAATCGCCGATTCGAATCGCCGATTTGGATCGCCGATTCTGATCGCCGTACCGTTTTGCTCACACACTTCGGGAAATCCTGGCAGTTATTTTTCAGTCGTTCTTCGGTGAGTACGTAATGGAGAGGAAACATCTTTTAGCAGTGGCGGCTGCTATTGTTGTGTTGAACAAAAATAAAAAAAAGATCGATATGGGTAAAAGAATGGCTCCTGAAACGAGAAAAATATTCTCATATTAATTTATTAAATGAAATGAAGTTGGAACCAAAAGATTTTTTCAATTACTTGAGAATGGACGAAGAAACATATTTCGTATTATTTAATTTAGTAAAACCATTCATTACTAAACAAGATAGTCATTTAAGAGAGACAATATCCCCGCATGAGAGGCTTACCGTGACGGTAGCTACCGATAAATATGTTTATACCTTCAAATAATCCTGCTGCAAAACTTTGTATATTGCAGTACATGTTTCAGAAATAATTTGTCCTAAGGATTATGGGCAAATCAATGTGGAAAACTTCAAATCTTCGTAAGATCTTCCTGTGGAGAGGTAACGCAAGGTCACGGTTAGCCTCTCATGCGGGGATATTGCCTCTCTTAAATCACTATCTTGTTTAGTAATGAATGGTTTTACTAAATTCAATAATACGAAATATGTTTTTTCGTCCATTCTCAAGTAATTGAAAAAACCTTTTGGTTCCAACTTCATTTCATTTAATAAATTAATCTGAGAATATTTTTCTCGTTTCAGGAGCCATTCTTTCACCCATATCGTTTTTTTTTTATTTTTGTTCAACACAACAATTGCAACCGCCACTGCTAAAAGATGTTTCCTCTCCATTACGTACTCACCGAAGAACGACTGAAAAATAACTGCCAGGATTTCCCGAAGTGTGTGAGCAAAACGGTACGGCGATCAGAATCGGCGATCCAAATCGGCGATTCAAATCGGCGAATCGGCACGAAGTCTGTGGGCTCCATAATGAAAGAACTCTTGGCTCGTCCATTCCCCCTATGGAGCGCCAGATGCCTTCTCAGCACACCCTGCTCCACTCTTTGCTGGGATGTGAGATCATGCGTAATTTTTACGCCGGTACTCTTAAGCTTCTTACAGTTGGCAAGAACCAGTTTTTTTGTAACCTTCGATAAGAATTCGATTTTAATCGGTCGGTTTTTGCCTGTTCCTAGATGTTGAAAATCGGGGTTGTTCTGATTCCGTAAAATACTGTTTAGAACAGTATCCAGATAATTGAGTTAGAGATGGTAGTGTGAAAACATTTATTGAAATCATTCACAATCATAAAATGAATAAGTCACCCGCATATAGTTAATACAGTAAAAAATACAAATATTGAAGTCATCTTTAAACTCAGAGTGAATTATTCAACTAAAAACAGAGGTAATCTAGAGATGTCCAAAATGAGAGGTCACATGAAGTCAGACTTAGACTTTGAGATAGATCCATTAATTGAAAATTGAACACAGCGTTCACAGTGATGATGCAAATGAAATTAATTGCGAGAGCTTCTGTATTTCATCAGAAAAACAGAAGATTGAATAATGAATTGATAGAGTAGGCTGAGTTGTAATAAAAGTGAGATCAGGCCTTAGAGGAGATACGTGTACTGAAAAGTTAGTAGTCTAAGTCTGGTCTTCATTGAGATTATTGGTCTGTAAAGAGAATTGAGACGACATTTACAGTGACGAACTGCTTTTAGTAAGTAGGGTTAGTGTTCATCAGAAAAATAGAGGCTACAATTGACAATTATGAGGATTATAATATGAGTTTACTTTGTATGAATTAGAATCACTAACCCGTTGATTCGTTGGAAGCAGAAGGCGTGAGATCTCACTTGCTAAGTGTTTCAGATGAATGAAATTGAGAATTTCTTATGTATAATGAGAAGCTCATACCAGTTGATTGGTTTTATCAATATTTGAGGAGACCGCTCAAGGTGAAGCAGGGATTGAGACTGTCAATCAGGTTAAATGTTTGAGCTACTTTTAATCGTTCAAATACTTCAGAGACTTATTGAGACAGAAGACTGATTTCATGATTCACCTTTGTGTTAGAGGATTTTCATTAATCTGATTAGTACATAGAGGTAGATTAATTTGACGCGAGAAATCAATCAGCTGATCATAGAGCTTCGAAGTGAAGTTGGCGTGGCGCTGCGTTCGAACTATAGGCGTAGCTGAGGATGAGGTCTGAGGGGTACAAAGCTCAATTTTCATCACTAGACTATACACATCCCTTATTTGGCTTGACGGTAATTCAATTTGCAACAGGGACTGGAGTCGATCTCTCACAATATACTGTCTTACCTTGTGGCCTCCCTCATTCAAGCCAAAAACCTTTGCCTTTTTTTGTCGACGTTCCAACTCCCTAACCCTTGACCTCAAGATGGAATTCTCCGCTTCGAGTCAATTAATGCTCTCATGCGACTCCTCAATTTGAGTAATAAACGTGCCTTTAGTAGGGATCATATTTCAATTGAGAAAGTCAACTTCGAAGGCGCAAACAAATCTTATCTCTTGCGTAGTTGGTTTGCACAGTAGGTTAGGCTACGTCAGGACTGGTTCATGTCAGGACTAATTGCTTCCTTGGGCCGCGTTCGTCCTCTTCAATTCAGATCTCAATATGGGCACCCAGATATTGTACAGGGTGGGCAAAATTGGTGATACATGAACTACAACTTTTTAACCCAACGAGATAGAGAAAAATGAATGGCACGTTACGGTGGCCTTTTTTAGAGAAACTGATAATGCCATCAACTGCATTCCTTTATTTCAACATCCTAGCACAGACAGGAACGTAGATAATGACCAAAGTTGAAATCGCCCAAATTTCAATTTTGGCCTATAACTCGAAAACAAAAGAAGATGGAGGAATGCAGTTGATGGCATTATCAGTTTCTCTAAAAAAGATCACCGTAACGTGCCATTCATTTTTCTCTATTTCGTTGGGTTAAAAAGTTGTAGTTCATGTATCACCAATTTTGCCCAGCCTGTACATTTCCAGAGAAGGCGCGCTGATTGGGTTGGGAATTATCGCCATGAAAGCTGCTTCTGTCAATTTTCTTCTTCCCCATCCTTCATTTGACGTTGTGGTCCTCGTTACAAGCATGTTGGGCTAGAGTGGATTTCTCTGCTTCTCCTAGTTGAGCTAGTCTTTGGTGCTCTTTGATTCTGACTTTCAGAGGGCCTTTTGTGTCACCAATGTAGGATCTGCCACGTTCACATGGAATTTCATAGATGAAATTTTTGGTTTTTTGATTGTCGTTGTCAGGTTTCACCTTCGTGAGCTTTTCCCTGACAGTATCATTGGTCATGAATGCTGTTCTAAATTTGTATCTGTAACCAATTCTTCTTATTTTCTCGGGAAGTCAGAATCAAAGCGCACCAAAGACGGGCTCAACAAGGAGAAACAAAGAAATCCAGTCTAGCCGAACATGCTTGGAACGAGGACCACAACGTCAAATGGGACGAAGCTTCCATAATATCAAAGGAAGAAGGAGGAGAAGCAGAAAATTGAAAGAAGCAGCTTTCATGGCGATAACTCTCAACCCAATCAGCACGCCTTCTCTTTAAATGAAGAATATTTAGGTACCCATACTAAGATCTGACTTGAAAAGGACGAACGCGGCCCAAGAAAGCAATCAGTCCTGACATGAACCAGTCCTGACGTATCCTTACCTACTGTGCAAACTACGCAAGAGATAAATACAGTTTATTTATGACTTCTTCTTCTTGTCAATTCTGTCATCAGCCTTCTTGTGACATTGATGTTCACTATTTATTCATGACATTCATGTCCAAATGTCAAAACAACTCGAATTGAATGAGAATTCCCTACTTCGGTAGACTGGTAGTCAGAGTGGGTTGAGTTTTGGAGAGCTAGCGTTTGAATCCCCACATCACGATTGAATAGTATAGAGCGTACAAGTCCAAACGGAACATGTTTTCACATTAGGTTATTAAGAAAAATGCAAGTTGAAGCTTCTGGTAGACCAAATCCTGAATTTAACTCAGCCCAAAGTATAAAGGGTAAGTAAATCCATAGACAAAGAAGGAAAAGACATACGACTGGCAGTAGACAAGAACTAATTGAATGAAATAGCGATACATTAAAAAAGGATGAAACTTTTTTTTTCGGCGCTAAAACTGAAATCTAACCTCCACAGACTATGAGACTAGTGCAAAAGCAACAAACGAGCTGCAAGCGGTAAGTCTAGTATTTAATTTTCATCATGGAGATTCTTTTATATAGGTAATATTCGATTATTCAAGCAAAACTTTGTCGTAATATATGAAGTAAAACTCATAATATGACTTTTATAGAGTAATCGAGATCGAAGGTACTGAGGATTAAGGACATAGCACAGGGACATAGGTGAGTATAGATAAGGGTGAGTATAAAATAAAGCACCTTCTGTCATAATTGATCATCATGGCATCATTTAAATATCAGTATTCATGTTGCATCCCAAATTGTGCAAATAGGTATTTTACGGGTTCAACCAATAACCAACACTTTTTTCCAAGTAGAATTTCAGAATGGGATAGTGCAATTAAAGCTGTTCATTCCAGCTGTAATATTATCAAAAATAGAAGAATACGTGAGGACCATTTGAGTACAAAATTTTACCAGTACATTAAAAACTAAGCTTGTTTCTTCAGTTCTTCCAGATTTTCCAAATTATGCACTGCTTTCAGATCAGAATAATTATGATATTGATTTCGAAATTGGAGGTTTGAAAAGACCTAGTACTCTGAAAACATTTGATTTTTCAAATTTCGAGCCGAAAAGATTAGGCATTTTGAATCAACTCAATATCACACGAGTTAATCAATTGACACATAGAGAGAAAATTCTTTATGATGTTAGTATACGTCAAAAAGAGCAGTTGTCTAGATTTAAAAAAAGACATTGTAAAGTCCAAACATAAATTAAAATTAGCTGAGAAGATAAGTTATTCTAAATTATTTTTACATTTAAAACAGTCAATTGGCATTAATGGGGTTCAATTTATATCTTCTCAGTTCAGAAATTCGAAGTTAAGGAAACATGGGGAGTGTTGAACACCTTTTTTTTTATTATAATTCATTCATTAGCAATCAGAAAATAATACATTCTATAAGCTAATCAGATGATAAGGGAGCTTGACACTCCACAGTTTAGCATGATGCTTCTCACTCTTTTCTTTTATTACTTCCTTCACATAAGGTATTTGTAGGTCTTCGTGCAGAGTTTGATTAGAGACATACCACGGAGCATTTGCTATCATCCGTAGTGTTTTAGACTGACTTCTCTGGATTATGGCTATGTTCGATTTACTAGTACACCCCCAGAGCTCGATACCATATGTCCATATAGGCTTTATGACTGTTTTGTATATAAGAATTTTGTTATCAAGTGAAAGTTTAGATCTCCTGCCTATTACCTATTTTAGTTCTTGTATTTTCATGTCTATTTGTTTCCTTTTTTTGACCACGTGTTCCTTCCATGTATGTTTACTGTCTAAATGCATTCCCAGGTATTTTGTACTCGGAGCTTCTGGTATTTTCACGTTGTTAATATATACAGGTGGACACTGGCCTCTTCTTAAGGTGAAATTTACTTGCACTGACTTTTTTTTCATTGATTTTAATTTTCCAATTATGAAGCCATTTTTGAATTTCATCCAAGTGCTGTTGTAGGTTAATGGTGGCGTTTTGTGGGTCTTCATCAGTAGATAGAATGCTAGTATCATCTGCAAATGTTCCTAGTATAGTATTTGGACTTACTGGTAGGTCAGCTGGGTATAACATATACAATAGTGGTCCAAAGACGCTTCCCTGAGGAACTCATGACTTTATTTGGAAATAGTCAGATTTTTCGACTCTAACACGTACTCTGAAACGCCTTTCATTTAAATATGATTTTAATAGCTTGTAATAGCAGCCAGGTAGGTATGTCTTTATTTTGTAAAGTAGACCAGGATGCCATACTTTGTCAAACGCTTGACTAATATCCAAGAATGCTGATGTACAGTATTGTCCATGTTCAAGTGCTTTACTTATTTCGTGGTTTATTCTGTGAATTTGTTGTATAGTTGAGTGATTAGATCGGAATCCAAAATGATGATCAGGTATCCACTCTTCTGTGTTTGGATCCGAATTTATTCTTTGGATTAGTAACTTTTCTAGAACTTTAGAAATAACAGGAAGTAAACTGATTGGACGATATGATGTTGTTAAGTTTGGGTCTTTGCCTGGTTTGGGTACAAGTACTATTTCGGCTGTTTTCATTTCTTCAGGCCAATAATTCAGTTTCAAGATGGCATTGTATATATATGTGATCATCTTCACTCCCTTCCTTGGCAGTTCTTTCATCATTTTTGGCGTTATTTCGTCTGGTCCTGCAGCTTTTCTGATATTCAGGAATTTAATTTCATTTTGCACTTGCTTTGTTTTAATTTTTGTTATGGATGTTGTAATTACAGGATTTTCCAGTAGTTTCCTTTCCAGGTTGTCATCAATTATATCATTATTGGGTGTGAATACTACTGCCAAATGTTCTGCAAAAATGTGTGCCTTTTCTTTATCGGTCCTTGCCCATTGCATTGGTGATCTTGTTGTGTTGCGTAATGGGGGTATGTGTTTTATTGGTTTTTTCAGATTTTTTATTGGTTTCCATACAGAGTTATCGAATCGGTTGAGGCTTGTTACATCATCATTGAAGGATTTTTTTTTTACTTCCTTGATTTTGTATTTCAATTCATTTGTTATCCTGTTCAAAGTGTGTTTGTCCCCTGGAGAGTGTGTCTGTTGCCATTTCATCCTAGCTTTTCTTTTTATTGTCAGTAGGTCCCTTATATTTTCTGGTATATTGTATATTCTTTTTGTTTCTTTTGTCTTGGGCATAGCTTGATCTACAGCATTTTTAAGAGTTCTAATGAAATCTGTGATTGCCAAATCTACATCGTTTGGAGTCTGCAGTCTGATATCTAAATTAATTTGTTCCTCTATTAGGTATCTATATTTGTCCCAATTTGTCTTCTTGGTGTGTAGCTTAGCAATCGATTCTTTGTGTATTACAAAACTACTTATCGTTGCTATAATGGGAGAGTGGTCTGAAGACAGATCATAGCTTGGGAATATATCCATGTAGTTGGTAGATATGCCATGGGTTACAAAAAAATCTAACAAGTCAGGAATTTTGTTAGGGTTTGTAGGGAAGTAGGTGGGTCTTCCAGTTGATAAGAAAGAGTAATTTGATTCCTGGATCAGGCTTGCAAGTTCTCTACCTTTTGTTGTTGTTAGCCTAGAACCGAAAAGTGTGTGCTTGCTGTTATAGTCTCCCCCAGCTATAAATTTTGGTCCCAGAGTTTGAAAGAAATCTTTGAAATGATCCTTTTTGATGTTGTGTCTTGGCGGGCAGTAGACCGCAGCAACTGACAGTTCGAATGGTAGAGTTCTGATCTTCACAACTGTAGCTTGCAAATAATCTTTTTCATATGTTGGCATTTCTACATGATCAATAGTGTTCTTGATTATTATGGCTGTGCCAGCATGAGCGGTTTTGTCTGGATGGTTTGTGGAGTAGACTATGTAATTAGGTATTTTCAGGTGTGATCTCTCTGTGAAATAGGTTTCACTTATCAATAAGATGTCTATATTGTTTTGGTGGAGAAAATATTCTACCTACTTCGTTTTTATGTGGCAGAAGACCGTTGGAATTCCATTCTGCTATTTTCAAAAATTCATTTAATTTTAGTAACAAGTGTCGTTAGCATGTTTAGTACGAGGGTGTTTTGATGCATCAGCTGCTGAAACATTGTCTTGAATTCTTCCAGGAATGTGGTCAGTACATTGTTGATGTCATTCGACTGCTGCATGGGTGTGTTTTTCACTGCATTAGCATAGCTTCTGGAGTGTTGGTGTAGATTTGGCTGATTTTGGTTGTCTGAGGTGTAGAAATCATTATTTTTTTGGTGTTGTTTATTTTGTGTGGTGTTTGAAGAACTTATAATGGGATTGTTTCTTGAATTTTTATTCTGGATATTTAATCGGTTATTTGCATTATTAGCTTTTAAGAGATTGTGATAAAATTCGCATCCTTTGTAGTTGGCTGGCTGAGTACCCCCACATAGGGCACATTTAGCAGGTGTATCTCTTTTTTTCACGCAACTAGTCGTGCTATGCGCGCCTCCACATTTGGCACACACATACGGCCTGTTGCAATAACTTTTGGAATGCTCATATTGTTGACATCTCAAAAATTGTGTGATCCCTTTCATCTTTCTGGGTGGTTCTATGTGGATTGAACAGTGTTGAAGGTATTGCAGTTTGTAAACTTTTTTGTTATTTTCGGCTGGCTCTAAGTCTACAAAGAATATATTTAAGGGTTCCTTGGTCACCCTGTGCCTACCGTTCATAATATTTCGGACTTTGTGTCCATTTCTGCCTAGTTCTTGCTTGATTTCATTCGGATCTGTTGTGTGATGAATATATTTCATGACGATTCTAAAAGCCCGTTCTTCTTTTGGCTGATAAGTATGATGGATGACATTATTCTCGCGCATATATTTTATCAATTTTCTGTATGTGTCTGGAGTTTGACAATTTATTTTAATGGTGTTGTCTGCCAGGCACTTTGTGGTGTATTTCTCATCTCCTACCGTGGTATTGATTCTTTTGACCATTTCTTCATAATTTACAACATCATAAACGAAAATCGGTGGAGGTTTAGGTATTTTAATGTTCTTTTCAGTATTGTTGTCTGTTCTTAGTGTTGTTTCGTTGGTTTCTGCTAGAACCTGAAATATATTGTTGACAGTGATTGGTCTTGTTGTTGTATTTATCTTCCTCCTCTTCCAAGATCTGCCAAAAGCCTGCCAAGAATTTTTTCTATCATCGTTCTCTTTGAATCCCAAAAATTCTTCATCACTAGTTGATGACATTCTGTAGTAATGAGAGTCATCTTGCTCTTGTATGTTCATTGTGACCTCCTGTATATTATCATTTGCTAGTTGACATGTGGCTAATATGCTCTTATTTTGTTGTTCACTATCTGTGTTTATCTTATCCATGTTTCATGTGGTCTGAAATGGTGTTTATGTTGAGTTTTCCGAAATATCGGAAATATTTTTTCGAAAAATATTCCCAATAAGTGAATATCTTCGTTCACCGTTCAGCTTGGCTGAATTTAGTGATCTTTGTTTTCAAAAATATTGGAATAAAAAGAACTTATTTACGTACGTTGAATGTAATTGTTGGAGAGATAACTTTAACCCGCTAATTAAATACACGTGTACTCTCTAGCACAGCTGTAACGCGAATGCTTTGAACACCTGAAGACAAAATTTTTGCATTAGCATTATATGAACGCGGTCCACGTTCATACAGATTCTTGTCCAAATTTTTTGAAACTGCCGAGTAAGTCAACATTAAATACAGTTTTGAGTTCCTTTCATTTTGATACTGGCATCAATACACAAATATTCTAAAAATTAGCAGTCAAATTTTATAAATTTTCAAAGATGATAAATTTTGTTGTGTAATGTTTGATGAAATGTCTTTATCTCACGACTTAAATTATGACCATGCCTTAAGTGAAGTATTAGGACATGTAGATTTAGGTTCCAATCTTCGGCGATTCAAGGAAATTGCTAATCATTCATTAGTGTTTATGATATCAGGACTTCATAAGTCTTGGAAACAACCGATAGCCTACTACTTCACTAAAGATCAGGTAAAGACAACTCATCTGAAAATCCTAATTAAAGAAGTCATTGTTGCTTTGCAAGGAATCGGTCTTCGAGTAGTTTGTACAGTTTGTGAACAAGGCACTACCAACGCAGCTGCTATTAAACAATTGATCGACGAATGCCATAATGATCAACCAGGACCTTATTTCGTTGTGAATGATCAAAAAAATTTTGTGTTAGATGATCCTCCACATTACTTGAAAAACACACGTAATGCCTTGATTGCAAAATTGCCAAATGGGAGCACATTGTTCAATGTCATGATTTAGATAGTAGAAAAAGATTTAAAACTTCGTACAAAATTGATTCAGAACATTTGGCTTTGCAATATTTTCATTCGAAAATGAAAGTCTCTATTGCTGCTAAGACTATAAGCCACACAGTTGCGGCAGCATTAGAGTGTCAGGGTATCCTGATTTTCCTTCATCGGCGATTCATACTGCAGAATTCATAGATGATATTGATAAACTCTTCGATTCTTTGAATTCTGTGTGGGCCTCCCGATTTGAGGGTAAAGAATTCAGGGGATGTGTTGATAAAAATTCTAAACATGTAAAATTTTTGTATACTACTTTAGAGAGGATCAAAAAATGGAAATTTTTGCACCCTGTTACAGGATTAGAAACAAAAGCTCCCAGATGTAAGTGTTATATTTTGTGGAAATAATGAGCGATTGCTTCAAAATAACATTTGGCATTTATTGGAGTAAGGTTTTACAAGCAACAACTTTATCTTAACTTAACGTGTCGAATCTAACAATCAGAATGAATTCAACCTCGAAAGGACAGAACACTACTGACTGCTTCTTAGAGCTCCAAGATATAGTATTTCCAAAAACTTTAAAACAATATCCAGAAGTTGACTTTCCATCGTAACTGTCATTCGCCCAATCTGCGTCTGAATAACCAACTAGACAATCATTGCTATTACAATTAAAGTGAAGTTTATAAGAAATAGTTGATTTCAAATACTTTAGCACTCTCAGCAAATGCTTGAAATGTTCATCACTTGCACAATCTTGATACCTGCCAAAATAGCTTACTGCAAAGCAGATATCAGGTCTTGAACCCATCATGATATACATTAATGAGCCTAACAGCTCTTTAAAAGGCAATTTAGTTTTTGATATTTCATTACCTCTTTACAATCTTCAAGATTAAATTTCTTTACCAAGTTTGCAATTGATGTACATTGATCAATGGTTATTCCCTTTTCTAAGCTTCTACAAATTCTTATACCTAAAAAGTTATTTACTCCATTTAAAACATTCATTTTGAATTCGTGGCATAATTTTAACCTAAGATTTTCCAAAAATATTTTATCATTGCAAAAGATTAGTATGTCATCAACATACAATAAAAGATAGCATTTAATACTTTGACTAATAAATGTATAAAGACAGAAATCTGCTTTAGACTGTCTGAAGTGTAAACTGAATATAAATGTATTGAACCTTTTGTTCCATAATTTAGGTGCTTGTTTGAGACCATAAATTGATTTTTTAAGTAGACACACCTTGTTTATATTTTCTTTATTTAATTTCAGTCCTGTTCATCAGGAGTGAGGTGAGCGATGGAGGAGGACTTGACTTCTTCTTGTTCCCAGAACTTTGCGAGTAGACGGTGAGGTCGGAGTCTTGACTGGCATGATATAGATGTGGCTTACTTGAGGAGGCCTCTTGAGGAGGGCATATTGGACCTAGGACCAACCATCCAAATATAGACAACTGGGCTATTGGAGTTGACTCATTCGGCCCTGTTCGGAGTTGAGGAAGAATTATGGCACCATAGACATCAGCACCCAGTAGAATGTCGATTGGCCTTGCAGTGAGGAAGTCTGGATCAGCGAGCTTCAAATTGTAGAGATGAGGCAGAGAAGGTCTTGTAGAGCAATTAACAGATGGTAGATTAGTACAAAGAGATGACAAAATATAGGCATTTATATTCACGGTTTTTTGAGAGTGAAGAGGTTTCAACGTAATTGAAACTGATCCTCTTGATCTTGAGGTGACTCCACCAATTCCAACGATGGTGAGATTGGACTGGCTTCGAGGAAGACTGAGTTGACGAACGAGGTCTTCAGAGATGAACGAGAGTTCTGATCCAGAGTCGACGAGAAGTCTTACTGTGTGCGAGGTCACTGGAGTGATGATGGTGCTAGAGCGTTGGCGAGGAGAGTGAGCTTTCTTTTGGAGGTGTTGACTCTTGGAGGGGCCTTGACGACTGCCTGAAGGCTTCAGGCCTTCTTGGAGGTGGCTGCTTGGCGTCACTGACTTCTTGAGGAGTCTTCGAAGAGGTGGCTGAACTTGTTGAGGTGGCCCTAACTGAGGTTGTCATGTGGAGGTGGTTAAGCAGAGGATTGGATGAGGAAACTTCAGTTGATCTTGACGCCATTTAGGTCGGAGAACGCAGAGGACGACATTTGAGGAGTCATTAGAAATCAGAGGAGACTACATTAACAGAGGAGGAGCAAGAGTACCTGATCATAGCTGAGCTTTTCAGATGAGAGCTGATTGGAGCTGTTCTCTGAGGTGTTCTTTCTTTGAGATGAACAAAAATTGATATGAGATACTATTACTTGAGAACTATGAGGAATTTGAGGAATTCAATAGGTATGAGAAATAAGAGGAGTATAACAAATTTGAAAGAAACGAGAAACTTGAGAGGAATGACAACTTTCAGGGGTATAAGAAACTTGAGAGGTATGAGGAGGTTGAGAGGTACGAGAAATCTGAGGAGAATAAGAAATTTGAGATGTATGAGAAACTCCAGAGGTATGAGAAACTCGAGAGGTACGAGAATTTCGAGAGGTCTGAGGAATATGAGAGGTATGAGAAATTCCAGAGGTAATAGAAACCTGAGAGGTATGAGGAGTTTGAGAGGTTTGAGAAATCTGAAGAGTATGAGAAATTCGAGAGGAATGAGGAACTTGAGGAGTACGGGGAATTTCGAGAGGTATGAGGAATATGGGAGTTATGAGAAGTTCCAGAGGTAATAGAAACCTGAGAGGTATGAGGAAGTTGAGAGGTATCAGAAATTTGAGAGAACAAGAAATTTGAGATGTATGAGAAATTCGAGAGGAATGAGGAACTTGAGGAGTACGAGAAATTTACAAGGTAAGAGAAATCTGAGGAGTTCAGGAAATTTGAAAGATATGAGGAGTATCGGAAATTTGAAAGATATGAGAAATCTGAGAGGAACAGAGATTTGAGAGGTATAAGAAATTTGAGGAGAACGATAAATTTGAGGAGTAGGATAAATTTGAGGAGTCTGAGAAACATGATAGTTATGAGAGATTCGAGAAATATGAAATATTTGAGATGTATGAAAACCATGATCAGGTACTGAGAAATATGATTGTGAATGGTACTGAATCTAACTCAACGATCCGGCTCGAAGGACCAAATGTACAAAATCGGGGATGTTCTGATTTTGGAAAATAAAGTTTAGGACTGTATCCAGATAATTGAGTTAGAGATGGTATTGTAAAAACATTTATTGACATCATTCACAATCATAAAATGAATAAGTCACCCGCATGAAGTTAATACAGTAAAAAATACAATATTAAAGTCATCTTTAAAACTCAGAGTGAATTATCCAACTAAAAACAGAGGTAATCTAGAGAAGTTCAAAATGAGAGGTCAGCTGAAGTCAGACTTAGACTTTGAGAGGTTCAATAGTGAATTGTTAGAGTAGTCTGAGTTGTAATAAAGTGAGATTAGGCCTTAGAGGAGTACATGTATTGAAAACTTAATAGTCTAAGTCTGGTCTTCATTGAGAGCATTACAATATGAGAATATCAAAGTTGAGAAATCAATAATTATGATCTGTAACGAGAAGGCTAATTAATCAATTGAGACAAAATTTACAGTGACAAACTACTTTTAGCAAGCAGGGTTAGTGTTCATCAGAAAAATAAGAGTTACAATTGATAATTATGAGAATGGCAATATGAGAGTACATTGTATGAGTGTAAATCACCAACCCTTTGATTTGTTTGAAGCTGAAAACTTGAGTTGCCACTTGCTAAATGTTTCCGATGAATGAACTTGAGAATTTCTTAGTTATACTGAGGAGTTCATACCAATCTAATCATGTGGGCAGTACTTGAGGAGATTGCTCAAGGTGAAGCAGGGATTGAGACTGTCAATCAGGTTCAATGTGTGAATTACTTGATCGTTCAAATATTTCAGAGAAGTTGAGTTGAGTTTATTGAGAGAGAAGACTGATTCCATGATTCACCCTTATGCTTGAGATCGTTCATTCATCTGAAACTCGAGAAAAAAAATTAGCAAGTTTAATGAGAAGTGCATGATTGAGAAATGAGATGACTACACTGAGATAATGAGGTGCACATGAGAATATAATGAATCAAAACTCATTACCACAAATAATGTTCATTTTTGGAGCAATCAACTAGTATTTCCACTGTGAAAAGTCTAGAGAAATCTGAAAAATCATGAGAACAGCAAAATATATCAAAATATGTATCTTAGAGGAGTCAATTTCATTAGTTAAATGCAATAGAGATTTTTTGAGAGTAAAATGAGAGAGGATTACCAGTATTTTTATAGATTTTATGATCTAAAACGTGGACACATTTTCAAACTTTATAAAAAGCAGGAAAATAACATTAAATATGCATTAATGAGAGATGACTTTGAGAAATGCTCACTTACCTAAATGATTGCTTCCAAAAATGAACGAGATGTACAATTAATTTGCGAGGTGACTTTTTGAGAATTCTAAATTTCACAAGAGAAGTACAAGAGCGATCTGATCTTCAGAGAGAGTCGATACAGAAAAGGATTGATTGATTGTTACAATTAATAACGAGCATGAGTTGATCTGTCACTAGGTTAGCCCATAGAGGTAGGTCAGTTCTGACGTCAATCAGCTGTTCATCGAGTTGCAGAGATCGAGTTGACGTTTCGGTGCGTTCGGACCATAGGCGTAGTTGAGGATGACGTCTGAGGGGCTCAATTTTTAACAATGCCAGATTTCAACATTTGAGTCTATGACTAAATTAGCACTTCTAGTACAACTTGTACTCATAAAGCTTAACTTGTATAAATTATTTTCTCGATTACCTTTAGCAGAACATTTGCCATTTTTCTCAATATGAATTTTACCATTGAAACATACAACTTTAAATCCCGCCTTTTCGATACAGGAAATTGACAAAAGATTTGCCCTTAGGCCTGGCACATACATTACATTTTTAATAGTTAGATTAATTGGCTTATTCTCAACGATAGAAATCATTTCAATTTTCCCTTCACTAGGAGCCATCATTGACTTTCCTTTTTCAGCTAATCTAATGATTTTAGGTTCTTTATATACTGAGGGATTAACCAGCAGGTTTTTATCGCATGTATAATGATAAGTAGCACCTGAGTCTGCATACCACTCCACCGACTCATTCGATGCACCAAGTACCATATATTTCCAATTTTTAATGCCAAACACTATTTATTCTTCTACTGGGCCCATAACCAATGTTATATTTTGTGGAAATAATAAGCGATTGCTTCAAAATAACATTTGGCATTTATTGGAGTAACGTTTTACAAGCAACAACTTTATCTTAACTTAACGTGTCGAATCTAACAATCAGAATGAATTCAACCTCGAAAGGACAGAACACAGAATATTAAAATTGACAGTTGTCAAATGTGCACCTAACATAATATCGCTTATGAACTACTGCGCTCAGAACTAATACTAATATGACAGGTTTGTCATTCTCACAGTAAGGAAGGTTGGATCACCACAATTCAAGGTGTAATCATGGTGTGGGATGAGTGTCGTAAAGCTGGTTTTAAATCTCTTAAGTTTGATCAGGCAGCATGGCAGTGCGCATACAAATCCCACTCCATATCAATTTATATCAGCACTCAAGATCTGCACTTTGAATCGCCTTGTTACATCTAGGAGCCGAGGAAAAAATTGTGAAGACGAATGCATAGACATTCTCGAAGATTTAAAAACTTTTTGAAATTCAAATGTGATAAAACTGAAATTAATTCCACTGGTTCAGTTAATTTATCAAAATTTAAAGATATAAAGACTCCCAACAATATGAGTGAAATTGATGACCAAGCTCTTGTTTATGTATGTGGATATTTTGTTAAAAAATTGATGTACACCATCATGTCATCAATGTAGAGAATGTCTTTTGAGTATTCAAGTGTTAGAGTTCCATACATTCTCAATGTTTAAGGAATATGGTGATGACAAGAGGTGCTTACAGTACGTTTCAGGGGAATTATGTGTTTATGTTGCTAGTATGCATGATGTGCTAGTAGCTACTTCAGACAGTCATGGTCATTTTTTGAATATATATGAAGAAATTCTTTGCTTCGTGATAAAAGATATCTCTTTCAAATTTTTCAAATGTTCTGAATATTTCAGAATCTTTCAAAATACTTAGAATAAAATAATTTTGAACTTAATTTTTAGTAAATATTTTAGTGATTCCAAAAAAATATGTAATGCAAAGGTCAGTTCCAAAGAAATTTCTTCATATATAGATTTTAACTGTGATAGAATGAAGCTTTAGTTGTGTTCAATAATAATATTCTTAGTTATTTCACCAATTAGATATTTACAAACGATGTCTGAGATTAATTTTAAATTATTGTTCAGTATTTTTTGTTTATATATTCACACATTGATTATTATTCATTTCTGTTTGTTGAAATGAAATTAAGTTTATTTTGTTACATAGTCATTTGGTTGAGGTGGGAGTTTAGTGGGTGCAACCCCACACAAATCCTAGCAGCGTTATTGCAGCTGCCAGGAAAGGCTGATGGGCCGTTTTCATGGTTCGCTTTTGAGGGTAAGTGTGAGTTGAGATTGCCCTTAAGTACAGGTATTTGAGGGCGATAAAAACTCACACAAACCCTCAAAAGCAAACTATGAACATACTCCTAAGGACCATATTCATAGTTCTCCGTTGAGGGCGATTGTGAGTTGAGATCACCTACATGTACCTGTACTCAAGGGCGACCTAAACCCACACTTACCCTCAAGGGTGAACTAGAATTAGAGCTTCTTCATTCCTCAGGGCAAAAATAAAAATAAAAAAAGGTGAAACAGACAGAGCTATATTTTCACTTCATATTGTTGTATTCATATTGTTCATATTGTTCTATGAACTTCTATTCTTTCACTTCATATTGTTCTATTAACAATATGAAGTGACAATATATCTTTGTCTGTTTCACCCTGTTACCACCTTAGATACTTTTTAGAAAAATCTTCCCACTGTAAATATTCATTCATCACTTTGTTGCAGGTTCCAGAACTTTTTATTGTCCGTCCTCGAATTGCATGTTTCCTGCTTCAGTAGTTTAGTAATACAATGATATATATCTAACATGTTTGCATTGATTCCTGTTCACAATAATCAATTTGTATAATTATATGCAATAAAAAATATTTCAATGTTTGTTGAGTATTATTTTATTCCTTAACACAAAAGTAATTTGTATGCGAAACCCCACTGTAATAAATATTACATCTTATTTACATTTTTCAGTGCAAGTTTTCATACAAATTGTGAAATTGTCTTGAATTTTAATTTACAGCGTCAAATGTTTCAATTAAACAACATCGTAAGTTCTGTCTACTGCCGATGAGGCCGCTACAATCACTGTAATTTTATCCTGGTCTATCGTATCACCATTTCACACAATTAGTTCTTGTCTACTGCCGGACGGGGCGCCACTTATAACCTTCCAAACGTTTCTTCTCAGTCGTATGTCTTTTCCTTCTTAGTCTATGGGTAAATCCATAGACTTTAATCGAAAATTCAAAAACTACTCCCATTAAAGTACCTCCATTCCTGTAGTAGGAAGACTTCTTGTTTCAATGGAAATGAATTATTGCAATAACAGGAATTCATTCTTTTACACCGTACAGGAATTTATTCCTGTATGTAGTAAACTCCATTCTTGTAAAAAGTACAGGAATTGATCCCTGTACGCTATAAAATTCATTCTTTTAATACGTACAGGAATTAATTTCCTGTAAATTCATATCGTCGGTCCAATGCCAAAGTCACGAATGTGCATAATTGATGTTTGAGAAAAACACGTTTCAAAAATTTAACACTTCTGAAAAAAGAAATTTCATTTTGTTGCACTTAACCAATCTAGTGGGCGAGTGCAACAAAATGAAATCTCTATTTTTAACAATGTCTTGAATTTTCAGAACACGTTTTTCGCGAACACCAATTATACACATTCGTGACTTTGGAATTGAACCGACGATATGTTCTATCGAGTTAGAAAAAAAATTATTATTCAATTTACTGAAATTTGTTGTTATTATATACAATCTTCTTCTTCTGGTGCCTTGTCTGTTTTCAGACGTTGGCTATCATCATAGATACGATATTTTTGAATCCTTCTCTATCGGCTGCTGCGCGAAATAGTTCCTCGGCCGAAAGACCACACCATTGCCTGATATTGCGAAGCAAGAATAGGTTTTTTCGTCCTATCCACTTTTTACCTTCAACTTTTCCTTGTAGTATGAGGCGCTATAGCTGGTATTTAGATCCTCTTATTATGTGTCCAAAGTATTCCGTTTTTCTCTTCTTTATGATATTCAGCAGTTGCCGTTCCGTATCCATCATTCTGAGGACATCTTCGTTGGTAGTGTGCGAGACCCAGGATATTTTAAGGATCCGGCGATAGCACCAGACTTCAAACGCTTCTATTTTGTTCATCATTATATTATATACAATACATTAATTAAATATAGCAGATTCATTCCTGTCCTGCATGACCATGAAAGAAAATATTCAGTTGGGTAGAAATGAAAATGAGTTGTTTTCTTTAATCTTTAATAATAGAACACTACCATGATATGAAAAAAATCTATGGGTTATTTTCTTTCACAAAAACACATTAGCATGAACATATAATAATATGGAATCTCCACACGTAGTAATCAGCATTGGAGGCTTTGTCAAATGTTGCGGTGTAGAGTAGAAAGAAATATCATTGGGGGTTAGATTGTATGATACACAAAGTTTTTTTCTCTGCTCAGACAATATCAGCACCCCAGAGGATAAGTGTGTTAAGTCACAATATCAAAATTAGACAAAAGAGAGATTTTTCAGTTCGATTATTGTTTCGAAGAATGTTGTCTGAATTATTTGGAGACTTGATATACCTAGGGAGTCTAAAATGTGTTCCACTAGCTAAAATTTACTAATGTGAATCGAATATTGTAGATAGTAATACAAAACCGCAGAATTTCATCGATAGTACCAAACAGCTTTATGGAAGTCCTGAAACTCTTTTGGAATTCCTAGAAAACCTTAGGAAACCATGAAATTCCTAAATAATTCCCAAAAGTCTATCGAAATCCTCGGATCTCGGAATTCTTTCGGAATTCTCGGAAATCTTGGAATTCCGTGGTTTCATAAGGTTTTCTAGGAACACCAAAAGAGTTTTAGGACTTCCATAAAGCTCTTTGGTACTATTGATAAAATTCTGCGGTTTTGTATTACTAGAGAAAATAAAACAAGATTGAGATATAAATGAATAATGTAATTCAACGGATTCAAATTTTACTTGGAAAATTTAAGTCACAAGCAATCATCCAACGACAAAATACGGCCAATATACTTCGGTTCTGAATAAAAAACGGCAAAATATTTTTTAATTTGTATATTAGGTAGAGTAAAACCGGAATATGCTTAACAAAATTCCGGAATCCTTTGTCTTTTACGATTCGGAATGGCTGATAATCAGCAATAAATAATTCCAGCAAATCGCGATCCACAACTTTTCGCTCTTTTCCATTTATTTTTTTCACCAAATACTGGACATCGTTTTTTGTTTTTTCGCAGGTGGCACTATCACCAAATCGGTTTCACTTGGAACAGCCACATTGTGAGATTCTCTGAGGGCCGGTATTATAAAAGTACGGTTGAACCGACAGTCGATCAACTGCCAATTGAGAGTCAACTACAGGTTGAACCTCATCGGGTATTATAAAAATATTTGGGGTGTCGATCGACCAACTATCAGTTGACGCCGATTTATTTCAGTTGGCTACACTGCTCGTTGAAATCTGAAGTTTTCTCTTCTTCTCAGTTTATGTGGATCACAGAAAGAAATAGGAATAAACCATATAACTATTAAATATAGAATTTGAGCGTTGTGATAAAAAGTATGCAAAAGTGAATCCTCCGAACTAGCGCCCGCCGGCGCTATGCGCATGCGTCGTGAAATTTTGTGGCAATGAGAAGGGGCCTGTCATTGTGTTACCATGGTTACTATATGTGGTATAATACAAATAACAGATTTTCTTCAGTTGAATTATATCCACTGAATAGAGCCACTGCTAAAATCTCATTCAGTGAAAGAGGAAGTACAGATTTCTTTTTTTGCATTTGATTGGAGATGTGAAACTTCATTTTGACGCAATTGGATGTCACTACCTTAGTACTTTGTAATATTTTACTAATTACTTCACAACCAATTGCTTCAAATTCCGAAGTTTTTTATGAATATTTTGTCCTGAGATGTGCGGGATACTGATGAGGCCTAACAAGGCCGAAACCGGTATATCTCTCATCTCAGTGACAAAATCTAATATCATTTCTCCAACCTCATGATAAAAGATCTCTGAGCCTGGGAATTGAAAATGGTATTCATTTCGATGATTACTATTTTGAATTCATCTATGTTTCAAAAATGGACAATAGATGTTACAATTTTATTGATAGTTATTGTATCATAATTCGAAATTAATGCAAAGTACACTTTCAAATTCTATTCATACATAACAATCAAAACCTGAGATGTTTCCAAAATATCCAGATCGAAACATACAAAGTATTCATAAAATTAACTTATTACATGCTCAAGAGATATGTTAGTACATAATGACCACTCTAGGGCAAGCTTTTCACAAACTTCTTTTCACTGTAATGCACTAGGGAGTTTTCCTTCTTTGTAACACACCCTATTAGCCAAATAACAAATTCAAGTTCATATGAACACATTCAGTCAATCTATATTGCCTCCCGTTATACAATTGGTAGGCATGGTACATCCATTCTTCCTGATTTCATAAGTTCATCAACCAGACATAAGAACATCCAACAAGCTCTTCTGATATCAAGTTAATGAAATATTTATACTACCATTTCATTACCACCACCATGAACTGCTATAATCCAGTGAACATAATATCATCATGTGGTATCCTCGATCTGAAATTATGAAAAAGTTTGGATGAATAAAAGTATTAAGACAAACACAGTTAAAGTTTTTGTTGAGGGCAGTTTTGATATATTTCAAACATATTCAGTGAAACGAGATGAAATGTCGAAATATACCTAAGTGATTCATTTTTTTTTGTCAAAACAAGATGTATTCTAAATGACGCAATCAATAATACAAACTTAATTTCATCAAGGAAAAGATCAAATAACGAGAGGATGCACATTTGACTACATGGTACAGAAAAAAATCTTTGTGCAGCAGTGCGAATTGAATGTATACATTCAATTTGCACCAAAACAAATTTCTAGTTTAAAAGCAACTTGAACATTAACTTCCTTTTCTGGTCAATTCGCCACATTATATTTGCTGTTCACAACTCATGATTCTCGAAAAAGCAACTCAAAATTGAAATTGAAAGACAAACTACTTACCTGGTTTTTCTTGTGCCAATATTTTTCCATGTACATACTTTCAAGTTTTTCATTCAGACTGTCCACTCCAACCTTTTCGCAATTATGTAAATTCAAGCATCTGGTAGTTCATATATGAACATAACATTATAGGTAGCATCATGATAGAATATATATTTCCAATTGAATATTTCTAAATAGTTCGTTATTTACCTTCATAACTTTCATTTTGCCCCTACTCTGTATTTCCTGTCAACAATAATATGGTTTTTCTCATTTCATGGAATATTCTGAATATACAACCTAAATATTATTTCAGGTGGAAGCATGGGGTGAAATAGCCCAAAAATACAACTCCTCAACCACAGAACCCCGAACATGGGAACAATTAAGATGCAAATATGACAATTTGAAGAAAGAGGTTCGCAAATATTATGCAAAACTTTAACAGAACCTATTGAAGACAGGTGGTGGTAAACCAGACATTTCAATTAAGAAATCGACAGAGTGCCTGTGTAACAAAATATATGAAATGATTTCCATGACAGTGGATGGTTTACCACCATCTTCAGGCGATAGTGATGAAATGGGGCAAATAAGAAATATTCCAATTGTTTTGGGTGAATCGGAGGAGCAGTGTGGTTCTGCTGAAATTCGTTCTAGATTTGATACAGGTATTCATGATAATTACTTGATAATTTCATTAATTAAACATTCAACTAATCATACATTTGAAACAAACCTAATTTTTTTTCATTTTACAGTCAATTACGGTGGATTGCCACTGGTAATAATAGATTCATCAAAGAGGGAATCAGAGGAAATTGAAGTGTCTCCTGAGGTTCCTCCAACATCAATAAAAACATTCAATGATAAAAAAGGTATGGAAATTCGTATGAATTTACACATTGCTATTATCACAGTAGAAACAAGTACAAAAAGAAGAAGTAGTTGAAGCAATATATACATTAAAAAAAATCACAATTGCTTGTGGTTGGTGTTAGTTCGTAAATATCCTGAGTCTCTGCCTGTAGGTTTTCTTCAAGACGGGTTTCAGGATCAGGACATTCGAGTACCAATGTGTTCACCAGGAGATCCGAAGACAGTCTGGTATTCGTTTGTGCTATTCGTTCAGAATAACTCCCGAGGCACATGTGAAATCAAATCATGGAAGCGAACAGCTTTACCCCATTAAAACTGATAAGAGTAATTGTCAAATCTCTTTCGTGAAGAATAGTATGCAGTATATTTTCATATTTTTCAGATTGGAGCAACTATACTCCACAAATGTTGAGGTCAAAAAAAAAGCAAGGTCCTGAGAAAAAAGAAAAAAAATGAGAAATCCATGAAAATGGAACTTCAAGAACTCAGGAAAAAACTTCTACAAGATGAGAGTCGCAGGGATGTCGCAGCCCATAGAGAGAAAGTTAAAAATGAGAGGGAACTTCACATTTTGAGAGTGATGCGGGAGAAAGAAGAATTAAATCATAGGAAAGAAATGATGGCCTTGAAAAAATAAAAAATGTATTTAGAAATAGAAATTAAAAAAAAAATTTGGCAAAATAAGATTTCCTTAATATTTCTAAAGTCATTGTTATATGTGCATTAATATAATATATAATTTTTTATAAATATGGCTATAAACTTTTTTTTGACATTGCCTAGACACCTTGAAGTTCTGAACGACTAACAATTTCTGAAAAAAATTGCAAGTTTAAATTTAGAATGGGAGCCATAAACTAGATGTTGAGGAATTTCTAGATTATTTGAAGATCTGTTGGAAGCGATGTAACGGGCTTTGAGACTTATTTCAATGTTATTCATACATCTATTGGTTCAGCTTAAATATTTTTTGAAATGAAATCTTAGTATTATTATAATGACGTTGTGTGGTTCCGTGTTCACAGTATTGGTTTCAGGAATCTCCTCCAATTCATAGCTTAAAGTAGGGTCATCAATCGGATATGCTTCCCTTATTTCAACGGCAATATTGTGCAATACAGCACATGCTACGATGAGAGATTTTGTTGTTTCGAGTTTCAATAGAATTCCTAGTGCAAGAACTGGAAACCTTCTTTTCCATACACCAAAGAGTCTTTCTATACAATTTCGGCTTCTCACATGGGCCTCGTTGAAAAGTAACTCACCATCTGATCTTGGTGAATGAATTGGTGTCATCATGTAATTCCGCACCGAATATCCAGAATTTCCAATCAAAACAGAATTACCAAATTCTCGAGATTCAAAACGAGATCGAATGTAGCTATTGCTGAATATTGTTTGATTATGGGTGGAACCAGGCCATCTTGCCACTATATCCCGAATATATAATTCTGGATCTCCTATTACTTGGACATTCAATGAAAAGAAACCCTTTCGATTCCGAAAATATTCAGCATTTTCTCCCCCTATAAATGATGAATTATAGATCTCATGATCTAACTTGAAAACTGAATTTAATCTTACCTGGAGAAAACAATTTTAATTTGGGTACAATCAATTGCCCCAGCTGTACCATGGAAATTTGGCAACATCGTGAAATTTTTTGGTAATTGATTCCAAATCCTGTCCATTCTTTGGTATTTCAATATATTCTGGAGATAAAAGTATAAGTTGCCTCAAAACTTGCCTAATTGCTTGAGAAGCTGTCTATTTATGAATTCCACAAAAATTCCCAATCGTTTGAAGCATACATCCTGTTGCACAAAACCTCGAAAGTAACAATTTATTCTGCAGGGCAGATAAGGGGTGATTCCTGGAAAATGTTATACATTGAAATTATTTGTTTTCAGAGCTTCAAAATCAAAAATGTTACCTTTTAGTTCTTGATTCTAATTCAGAACCAATTCTTCCTTCCAACGACGAAACTGTGTTTTTATTCAAACGAAATCTCATCCTGAACTCTTCATCGTTCCACCTTTCAAGATGATCGAAACGAAACCTGAAATTTCTTGGCGCTTTTGCAATCCTTCCTCGTGGGAAATCGTCATCATCGTCGCACTGCTTTTCCAACGACGTTTTGAAGTTCTTTCATCATCGCTTTCACTATCATTCCAAGAACGCTTTGAATATTTATTTTGTGATAACATAATGAAATGAAATCAATTGATTTGAGCACGAAATAAACGCAACTCGCAACCGTTGTAAAGAATTCTCACAACTCGGAATGACTCGAAACAAAACCCAAATCACAAATGATGAAAATGACTGAAATTTCAAATCGAAGAAGTCTGCAATGACAACACTAGTTTCTTGGCACTCAACTATCGGTTCGAGGCCGAACTACTACCTATTCTAGCGGTTGGGTCAACTTCCGGTCGACTCCGAGTTGAACCATTAGTTTGACGTTTATAATACGGAATTTGACAGTTGACTATCGATTTGAGTCGACCGGCAGTCAACTATCCTTCATAAAACCGGCCGTGAATGTGCCTGGCAATGAATTTTGCTCAGCTGTTCTCATTTGTTTCTGAGAAGTACTGCCCGCACTATTCTGTCTGGTTGCCGAGAAATAGGTGCATGTGATAGCTTTAAATGTGCATTCAAGTTTCCCGTAAAAGATTTGTAGGAAACATTGCATCTGCAGTATTTATACTCGGCGATTACATAAGAATCTCTTTTCTTCTCGAAGTGATTCCAAATTTCACTTGGTTTACGCGACATTTTCGTTTAACGCAATAATAACACACAAAAACAACAATTTGCATATACAGGGTGAGTCTTTGACTTGTACATATATTCAAACCATAGATTCATGAGGTCAAAAGGAACACTTTTTTCATCTTCCATTTTTTCCGATTCGTCTTCGTTGAAAAGATACAGGCTGTCAAAAATCCATGAAAAAATGTAATTTTCAGTTATATTTCGCAAACGAATCGGTCGAATGAAGTGATTTTCGAAATATGGTTTTTCGTAAACGTGATTGATCTATCCCCATCACAAAATTCCACTAACATCCGCCAGTTTCTCAACTATAACTATAACATTTCATAAATTCACCAGAAATTCAACAATTGTAAACAGTAAATTCAATATGATGAGATGAATATTCATTCATTTTGAAATATAAAAGTATTCTTGATATTTTCTTGTAAAACCCCCCGTTTACGAGGAATTCCATATTGAAAGAAAAAATTTTTATGAGAAATTCCAAAAATTGGGTACTTTGGCTGAGTGTAACTCTGTCGAAAATATGCACAGAATTCAATTTTTGCAACGTTGTCACGTGAAAAATCATCACGTTTAAATCCGAGAATTTATGTTCTGGAAGGACAAGGTTATTATGAATGGAAAGGGAACTAGCGGATTTTGGAAATTGAGTTATATTATTGAGCTCACCTCTACTTCTTCGATTTACATCCTTATTTATTCGAGCAAATTTACACACTTCTTTCTGAATACCTAATTCTTCAGGCAAGTTACATTTTTTTAAAGGGGATTATTCGTTAGAAGCTCTAACTTCCCGCTTTCATTAAAAGCCAGAGTGAATGCTCCACCCAGAGAAAATCATGTTGGTGTCTCTGGCACCACCATCCGAATCTCAACCTACACACGATCACAATTCAGCCACATTATTCACAAAACTGCTGTTAAACACGCTCTAATTGAAAATCACGATACCATTAATTCCCAATTTGAATTGTTTGTCGATCACTCTATGCGCAACAACGATCAACATAGAAGAGTCGCGAAAAATCTGCTTTGTCAAAGTTGAAATTTTTTCCTTTTCATTAAATTATAAAGTATATTAAACATAATGAGTTTCTTCTGGAATGTTAAGTAGAATTTTAGATAACAAATTATTCACAACAGCGTTATAATTGAAAAAAACTATCAACACACAATGACATTTGATCATTATCGAGATCATTATAATGTGTTAAGTTTATGCACACTCTACACTTTATAATAGGTCTATGGTTACGGAGTTCTTACCTAACTGGCAACGTTCAGCTTAGCGGTGAACATTTGTTTATGTTTGGAAATGAAAGGTTATGATTCTGTTGGAGAACCTCAGGAAATTTTATAAAAAATGATTACACACTGAAGATATAGGTATTAGCAAGCTGAATACTTCATTTTCAATAATGGAAAAGAAATCAAGAGAAGAATATTCAACATTTACCGCTATCGAAATTCTGTATGAAGTATAAGTATTCATTGTAGGTAAATTTTATAAATTCGGTAATTATTCAATTATTCAGAACTAACAAAATCGTACTTCATTTTTCGTCGAATAGGATTGAAAAAGTAAGTTGACGCTTGTTTTTATTGTACAGTTGATTATTATTTCCAAGTTTTGAATGGCAGGCATATATCTATGATATCCAGGAGTGGCATAGCTCATTATGAAATTTTAAAATGGCTATATCTTTTTTTCTAAGCCGAATCGGAAAAAATAGAAAAGGAAAAAAGTGTTTCTTTTGACCTCAGGAATCTACGGTTAAAATATATGTACAAGTCAAAGACTCACCCTGTATATAACCCCGTTGAAAGAGAAATAACTTGAGGCGAAAATGTACCCTATTATTTTACAAAATAATCTGTGTGGAATTATGGTGTATGCAGATATGCAGTGGCGAAAGGGGCCTCGCTCTTGGTGGAGCCTCGCGCGCAACAACTCGAGCAAATTTTGATATTGATTTAGATCCCTTATTATTTATAAAGGTTTGAAATTAGGTAAATTCGACAAAAGTTAGTTAATCAATACATTCATTCAGAACAAAATTGAAGAAACCATTTTGTAGTATTTGAATATTACGCTTTGTTGGAACGTCCGAATGAGTAATTGAGGCTCCAGATGTCCTATCAGTAGGTAGAAAAGAATGCATACAACACAATTAGGGTGAAAATTATCTTAGTATTTAGTTACAATGTTTACTTATCCCAGATGTTGGAACCTCATAAAATATTTATAGCCCTGTTGACCGTTCTTTGGCGGTCCCTTTGAAATATTCGTTGATTTACCGTCTTACGAATGAATTCATTCCATTGTAGAGAATTACAGAAGGAGGAGAGCGAAATCTGTTTTTTTTTCATATCTTGTGATTGGAGATAAGAATATTGGGTTCAGTTTTGTTATATTCTATTTTTTGTGATGAAAATCTTTCATTGTTTTCGGTTCTTCATTTACATTCAGAGGTCATATTCAAATTTTTCGAATAACTCAAAATTTTTCTTGTCATTGAATTGAGAAATTAATTCAATTCGTAAGTTTCTCAAGCCGTTCTTTTCAGTGTGGCTCTTGTTAGTATAAATTTGGATACCAACTATCCAATGAATTTATCCAATACATAATACTTCATTCAGTATATCGGAAACTCAAAAATATTCAAGTTGCACAACACTACCACGAACTGATCTGAGCTTTAGGACTTGATACAACTGGGACTTCACGTTCACGCCCTCAATCGAACTCATAATTAGTGGCTCCTCTATCGCTCGGACAATCCCATGAAAACTCATATATGGTGGATTTTGCAAAGAATCTACAGATCTCCAAAGTCTAAGTCTTTTGGTTCAATTCTTTTGGTCATTAGAACCGAAAAAGTGTGAAAAAACTGTGTGTTACTTAAAAAATTATTTCTGACACTATATGCGAAATTCAACTAAATTTTCGAGTTCGCGTGATCGGGATGCCGGTATAAAATTCGAGTCGGGTAGTTCAAAAACGAAACGAGCAATCAAGAGAAAGCTTGACAGGCGCTGAATGATTTATCACAAACAATGTTTTTCTAGACTTAAAATCACAGAAACATATTTAAGGAATTCGATGACACAAGATCGGCTTTTAGCCCTTGCTATTCTATCAATAGAAAATGACGTAGCTCATTCGATCGATTATGATTCTTCAATTAAAGATTCCAGTGCTAGGAAAAGCCGCGAACATGAATTTCAAATTTATCATTTCTGTATTTGTTAATTTTGTAAATCTTCCAAAGTTATATCATATTTATATGTTCTTCAACTTTTTTGATTGGATTTTTTCATTTCGGATATTTTTTAATCTCTGATTCCGCCTCTCAACCCACCAGGGTATTCCAATATTCACAATATTCACAATACACTGTTATATGTTCCACCTCCTCATAATGTTGTTCATATTTCATTCATGTTAAATCAATATGATTATGAATGAATTTATAGGCATGATTTGAAAGGTCAGAAATGACAGAGTTTTGCCTCATAAAATTCTCCAGAGAAGTTATGCCTTCACCAATGGATATGATGAATAAACTACTTCGGATAATTCAATTTTCTACTATCATCTGACCATTCCTTGCACCAGATGTACATGTTGTGTGTCTCAAACTCATCTGAGGACAACAGAGAAAAATACTCCAAACATGTTTTTTTTTTTTTTATAGATGCCTTTAAAAACCCGTCAACATAAGCAACGGAAAAAGTTCCGGAACTACCCCGATTTACATCTTCTTTAATTCGACCATTGCCATCTCTGGGGTTTCAAGCACTTCAGCTTCACCTTCATTATATTCTTCTTTTCCCAGAAATGACTTGAAATTACTGAATAAAACATTATTGTCCATCTCACAGTTAGTGTGAGTGGTTGTATAAATCGAATTATTCAAAATTTGTGCTTCCAAGCTACCAAGAAATTGAAAAGCAGAAGGATATCGTTGCATCCTGATCCAGATCGGATGCATCCAAATAAATTGTCCAATGCATCTTGAATCAAAGATCTTGGCAGCAATTTTATCAATCCTTTAAAATGCACAGATCATTATATTCCCCTGATAGCCCTCAGAGATATTAACGAACTCATTTGAGATGGTGGGTTACCTTACAACAACTGTTCGATTTTTGAAAACCGTTTAAATTTGCAATTTCTCACCATCTGAATAACTTTAGGCCAATATTCAATATGCGGAGAGTTTTCAACAATTTGACATTTCAACTCCTTTCCCGAATCGTTGGTGTTCCTGTTGAAGCTATCAAAGAGTGTATCTACCCCTGTTCTATAACTCCTAAAAGTAAATACATGATGAAAAAAGAGTAAGGTTAAATTGGAATCAATCTTACCATTTCTGATCATGGAGTACAAATATGCTGCAACAGATGTACTAATTACTTATTACAATAGCGAAATCATGAAGTTGTAGGTTGTTTTACGCATGTTCTCGTACAAACTCTGAACCTCTGGACTTTCAGACATATCTAAAACACTCCTCAAAATCCTATACTTTTCCCTACACTGTTTTTTGAGCTTGCGTAAGTGGTCTTCTTTGTGCTGAACAATCTTCACCAAGTGAAGTGTTACTAATGCAGAAATTTTCTATGTTCCTGAAAATTCTGCCTTTTTGTTTGGGTGTCTGATCCATCTGTACGTTATACGATAATACCGCTGCAAATAAAAACAACATTAACTTCAAAGTTGATGGAATAACAGAAAGAAATATAATTGAATAAATTATTTACAGTATACATTTAGATCATACCTGATGAAAGGACATGTTGGCTATCTGAGTGGACTTGTACATCATCACTACTTTAAGATGTAATGAATCTGCTTTCTTCGCATTTTTCTGGCATTACAGAAGTCGAAGGAAGTGGTTCATTCAAGAACTGCATTGAAACTGCATCTCTGAGCAGTCTATGATTTATTGCATCTATGTATGACTCTGGAGAAAAATGTTTGAGCATATTCTATGATTTCGGAGATTTTCTCCCATAAATTTCATTCCTAGTTGCTCTTGCCAGATTGTCGACCTGAAAAAGTGAAAAACAGGATTGTATTCAAGGCTCATTCCTTTATATAAATATTGGAAACTTACTTATTTATATTGGTCGGAAAACGATGCATTTTTGTTACTTCACCTTCTCCGGCTCCACATATTTAACATTAAACCATTTTTGAAAAATAATTTTTAATGCACAATCACTTACACACTTCAAATTTCATAATCAAAGATTATAGAGTATAAAGATGGGAAACGCCCTTGTATCTGTGGTACTAAAATCCGACTACGATTTTTGGCTAGTTTCTTACTTGTGACACATAGATGACGCTGAAAACATTATTCAGTACAGAAAACTATTTTAATAGGCGCGAAATTCGAAACACATTTCTCATAAATTTTCATTTAATTAAATACTTTGTCGAGCTTTTAAAAAAATATCCTGATCGACAAAAAAAAAGCAGGACTCCGCTTTTTGATCAAGATGATCTTTTCTTCTGCATATTGCTCTGAATCAAATGAAATACGCTTCTGAATTCTTTATATTTTTATTTGAAATGATTGTGTAAAATCAACTACAATACAATAATTATGAAATTGAGTACATTTCAAAAATTTGTTCACATATTAGAGAATTATCATAACAATTTCAAGAACTTATTGTGAGTGAACTCTCGATAAATCGAACATCGATAAGTCAAACAGTTGTTCTGGGCCCGATTCATACATATCTTACCCAGTGTATTTTAACCTCAATGAGTCTAGAGGGTCTAGTAGATGAGTCGAACTGCTGGAAGGGTCGTCAAGAGAACCACCACCTCTATAAGTCGTTCTTCTGACGACCATTGCCTCTATGATTGGAACTTTTTGATCTAATGAATGAGACCGAAGAAAATTCGGTTCGCAAACAAATTATCCAGAACAATATATTTTTACCCCGAAACCTCTATCCATTTGACAACACTGAAAATAAAAAGCAATGAACAAGACAATTACATGATACGAGTTTCAAAACTTACATTTCTATTCTCTTTGGTAATGAAAAGAATGCACATTCAAGATTATTATTTCTGCAATTAATCACCATGCATTTCGAATGTCGGCCAGTCTTTAACACAAAATTTATAACAGAAAATCACACAAACCAAGATTATGGAGTGAGCTAGGTGGTACTCTTGTAGCTTTCGAGTTATTTAAGTGGAAAATACTCGAGAAAATACAATCATCATTCAGCAAAAATATTTATTCAAGTATTTCTTTCAAAAATGACAACAGCCTTCTAATAATCTTTATATAATCCATGCCAAATGGACCCTAATTAAATATTTTAACCATAACCCGATTACTTTTGAAAAACAGATGTCGCTGACATCACTGTAGTCGCTTCGTTTCCCATCTTTATACTCTATAATCTTTGTTCATAATGTTTACACTCAGTTGGAGTATGTATTGCTATAGCAACACGAAATATATTCTGTGTTGCCACCCCCTTTTAGGGGGTTTTGGAACTATAGGAAAAAACCTTTGTAGAGGCATATGAGAGGATGAGCCCCAAAGCTGAGCTCATAGAGAGAGGGAAAAATCTACCTATATATAATTTGCACGTAAGAGAACATATCAAAAATTATGATATTATAATATCCTCAATAGAAAAAAAAAATATTGCTACATCCATTCAATTCCACGCCTTTTGTGAAGAACAATTAAAAGAACCATATAACGCCATTTACACTGACGCCTCAAAACATAATACATCTCAGAGTGTTGGAGTTGGAATATACTCGAAAAACATGTCAGCATCCCTAAGAGTACCAGACCAGGTCAGTGTATACTGCAGAAATATTTGCAATAAGATATGCATTAGAATGGTCATTGAAAAACAACTTTGAAAACATTATTACTTCTTCAGACTCGAAATGTGCAATCCTTAAGTTAAAACACTGGAGAATTAAAACAGACACAATGAAAGTAAGAGTAAAAGCAATGATATCAAAAGCAGAAGAGAAAGGAGTAAGGATAAAATGTGTTTGGATCCCCAGCCATTCAGGCATAATAGGTAACGAAAAAGCAGATAACCTGGCTAACGAAGGTAGAAAGAAAAGTATAATAAAATGTAAGGGAGATTATGAGGATGTTTACAATATGATCAGACAGGAAGTGAAGAAAAAATGGTATGAAGAATGGAGGAAAATGGGAATCAATAAGGGAAAAACATATATATGTTTAACAAGAAATAAAAAAAATTTAGCAAAAAATGAACTAATTGAAACTAATTCATCAAGAAAAACCATAACAACAATGATCAGACTACGATAGGGACATGTGCAATCACCACAACATTTATATAAATTAAAAATCATTTCATCGCCCAATAAATTTTTTTGATGTCATTTTTAGCTCTTCTCTCGATATAACGAAAATCATTCTTGAATTTCTCAAAAACTCAAAAATTAAATTATTATATAAATTCATCAACATCGACCCCTATTAATTCAACATAAACCATAAACAAAATCTATGTCTATGACATAAACTAACTTTTGAAACTGGGGGCATATCCGATGGATGAGCCCATGGTTTCCCTAAAAATTCGGAAACAAAAAGAAGAAGAAGAAGTGAAGAAGAAGAAATGCACGTGGACTGATGATGATAGAATTACACTTTCGCAATAGAAGAACGGAGATAGAGCTAGATTATTTTCTGCCAATGGCAATATATGTTTTCAAATATATATTTCAAAAGCGTAAGCAGCACCTCTACTTACAGGGCCGCTGAAATAGAACATAGATAGATTAATGTGATCTGCAATGATAAAGACAAGTACAGGTAACAAAGTCTCTTTATTGTCTCTGATATTATATTCAAGTGATGTGGTGACGGCAGATAAAATCTTGGCCGCGCTCAACCTACTCTGAAAGCGTGACCAGCATTGGAGAGCCTGGAAAGTCCGACTTTCTGACCATTGGTAACACACCTTTCGCCGCTACAAGAAAATGGTCGCCACTAGGTAGACTCCAGATGATCATCGAGAGTGGAGTCAGGGGTGGAGGTACTCGAGGAGGGCAACTTCCTTATATGAGGATGCTTTTATTTTTTAATATTATATTCCTATTTTGCCTGATTATTTTTCTGTTATCGAACAAATGTATACTACATCATCATTTGGAAAAAAGGTCCCCTGTTTTTTAAAACAGATGTTTCGGAATAGCCCGATATGGGATAATGAGAGCATAATGTTACAGGTAATGATTTTTCCCATATAATTTTTGCGACAATGAAACCTGCTATATACTTCATAACGGTGTCGACAAAAGGTTACATTTCAAATATATCTAGAAAATATTGTTGTTCTAAGTCAGTGAACTGCCATTCAATTTCATTTTCTATCTTATTTCTTCTACTAGAAGAAGCATCGAGGATCTCAATACAATCAGCCAAGCAATTTCAATTTGTAATACTGATTTCCTGTTTGATCAAAATTCTTTTATATGCTGTTTCAAATTGCTTGGCATTGGGGTTATTATTGAACCCTCCTCTACTTCTCATGGCGCAAAAAAAAGTCTCGAGAGGATCTTGGGATAATTTGAATGATAACAAATATTCCAATCCTCTCGAAGACATGATTTTAAATAATTCTCATAAGTTTTCTAGATCTATGATCAAGCCTCAAAATCCGGTTTTTCTTGGAGATTTCAAAATTATATTTCCATTTTTATCTTGCAAATTTCCGATATATAGTTCTGATTTCCACCAATTAAGTCGATATTCTCGAAAGATAATGGCATGCTATATCCTTTTGTTCTAGAAAATTTGTTTCTTACATTCAATAAATCAAAATCATCATTGAATGTTTCACAAAACTGCACTGTTGCTTCGCAGTTTTCAAATTGCTCTCTTCCAATTTCTTTGCAGAAAAGCAAAGCTTTAGCGACGCTGGAACTCATTGTTTGGGCAGCTAATTTAACAGACATCCTGTTATCATTATAATTTAAATGTTTCCTGCTCAACTTATTAGCTGCATGCAAACCTGCTCTTTCTTGGATGCTTGTCAGGTGAACCAAATAGTCCCATTTAATTCAATGATTATTGTGTTTGAGGATTTTTAAATCCCCAAAACAATTCCGAACTAGTTTTATCATGTGACAAGCATCCAAGAAGAGAAAAAAAATTTTTTTTAATGGACTAATTATCCATGGTCTAAATTCTTTTGAATAATAATCAAAATTTGCACCTAGAATTCGACACATGGACAAATTTGTTGATGCATCATCAAATGTTACAGAGTGAACATGAGCCCTTGTTTCATGCATCAAATCTAAATATTTGATTAACAAATTTGCCCGTTCCTTGGAAGCCAAATTTCTGCTTGAAAAATATCCTTAAGGAACCTTCTAATTTACAGCTACAGCCATAAAAACGAATGCATACGATGCTTTGATTCCATTATCATATTGTGGGGTAAATCCAGTAGCTAAATCTGTTGTACCGTAAAACCTATCATCTGAAAAAATGAGTTGTTCCCTAATTTTCATCCCATCCAGAACCAGAACTATGTTGCAAAATACTAGTTTATTTTTTGCTACCGCTGTTATAGCATTAAATGCTTCTTTGTTGAAGCCTGGTCTTCCATCTATGACACTATACCAACCAGGTATAGTAGATGGACGAGGTAGAAGATTTTTCCATGCTTTACTTACATAATCATATATATGCTCTTGAGGAGTAGAATTGTAAGGGAACGGCAAATTTTCTCAGTTCTTCAGAATATTTCTTGGCATTTCTATTTTTAAATTTTTTCAAACGCATATTTTGAATTCTGAAGAGCACACAGTCCTGCGGAAAAGGAAGGGAAAATAGGATATTTAGGATTGAAATCATAACTTTTCTGGTTGTGTACAACAAATAGGATTAGAGGATGGCATTTGTGATAACATTGAAAACAAAGTCTGACCTTGATATATTTTTTAATCATTCACATATGTATGAGTGAATTTAATAATTAACATCAAAAATAAAACAATTATTTCACCTTTAAAGTAATGAATGTTTGTATAGTTGAAGAATTAATCAACTAAGTCCATTGCAATATAAATATATCAACACTTCTTATTCATCATTTGAGAAAAAATGATTAATTGATTTGAATTTTGATTGAAATATATTCTGGGAGGGTTCTTCTTTTACTGAAAGTTCTTTACTCAAAATATCTAAGACATAATCAATTAAAACATTCTCAGATATCAGAAATGGTCCTTTGTGCATTTAAGTACTAATTTGTCAGATCAGAGTTGTCAGATTTTTTGCCTGATTTGCTCCTAAGGGCCGCTTGCCACTATACTTAATTTGGATCTCAATTGAGTACTGAGTCAAAAATCAGGTACGTGCGCATAATAAGATCTTGCAGTAATTATGTGTGCGCATCTTATTTGTGCCTCAGCACACAATTCAACTCAGAATTTAGTGTGTGGCAAGCGGCCGTAACACATAAGTGTAATGGGATCATTTATATTATATTAAAATTCATCAGGTGATTTTGTTTCAGACATCAGGAGTGAAAAGACCTGTTTATATTTTATACTTATCTAAATAACTTCTTCTGCTTCTTCAGATATCAAGGCTTTTGACTTCAAGACATGTCGTCAGAAGTAAATTTTCCATAAAGAAATTTTCTCTTCACAGCTTGAATAAATCGAAATATTATAAACTAATATTTAATCTGTGCGATATACAGTGCGTCACAGACTCATGGTACCCCCCATTTTCTCCTTTGTTTCTGTATTTATATCTTTGAAATTTGGAACATTGAATATACTCACTATAATGCACTTTTTGACATATTCAGAAAAAAATGCAACTTCTGGTTTTTGCGGAAATGACATCAACTTTCGATTTTCAAATGGTACACCAGGTATATTATTACATTTTTGAAATCTCTATAATTTTCTCAATCTAATGATACCTCATAGTTGATATTTCATTCTTCAGAACGCCCATTTTATTTTTCGATTTAGAGAGCCATGAACTACCTAAAATTATTCTAAATAATCAAAATAATGCTACACTATAGTAATTTCGATTTAAAAATTGTCGTGTTTCCAATACGTGCCAAAAAAGTAAACCAAAACCTTTTTTCACTCGAAACTCCGTATTGTCAAATGGTAGCATAATGGTACTCTGGCGTCATTCGAAAGTACGTACCATCGGTGGGGTATCCATCCATATCAACTATTTTTGTGTATAGCCAATACGAACACGATAATGGAGTTTAGACGAGTTTGAGTATCTTCTCGGTTCAATCCGAAGTTGATGTTATTTCCGGAGAAACCGGAAATTGGATATTTTTCTAAATATGTCAAACAGTGTCCTATAGTGAGTATATTCAATGTTCCAAATTTCAGAAATATAGCTACAGAAACAAGGGAGAAAATGGGGGTGTACCATGAGTCTGTGTCACCCTGTATAAATTGCATTTACCTTGGCGATCACTCGAGATTTCCGCACTTGTGCTTTCTGAAAATATATATAAAATCGAAGAAATATCAATAAAATTAATGTCGACGCTGAAATTTAATAAATACAAATATTAAATTCACATGATATGAATACTAAAAAAAGAAGGTAAATAATTCCTTGATTGGAAAAATATTCAATCAACTGTACAAGCCCTTCATGTTCAGCCATTAAGATTTCAATCTTCATACTAATAGATATTGTATTGGTAAAATAGAGGTATTCATCTATTTAAAATATATCGAAGTATATTCAGATTAATGTGTCAGTATGAAGGTATGCTACAAATGAGTTTATTCATAAAGGATGTTTTTTAAATTTGAACAAACCTGGAGAAGAAATTGTTTCAGTTGTCACATTCTTCATTTGAGATAACAGCTTGAGTGAGAATTCTGACAAAGTATTCAGATCAATGTAACAATATGAAGGTATCCGATAAATGGAAGTTAACTAAAATCAGTTAATTCATACTGGATTGTTTTTAAATTTGAACAAACCTGGAGAAGAAGTGGTTTCAGTTATTACATTCTTCATTTGAGATGAGGGCTCGTCTGAAAATTCAGAAAAAGTATTCAGATATTCAGTGTAACAGTATGAAGATATCCGACAAATTAGGGTTAACTGAAATGAGTTTATTCATGATGGATTATTTTTGAATTTCAACAAACCTACAGCAGAAGTGGTTTCTCTTGTTACATTCTTCATGTGAGATGGGGGCTTATTGTGTGAAAATTCTGGAAAAGTAAATTAATTTATGTGAAATTGACGCATTCTTTCAATGAATAAATGACTCTTCAGTATATTATGAGAGTGAACATGCAATCAAACGAAACGTAAAAATCAATCAATTACTTCATATACTCTTATTCACTTTTTTCCATTTGAAAAACCGAAGGTACTGCTCCAACTTTCAACATTTTTGGTAGGTGGTAATCATCTGCATTGAAAAGATTGCTGCGAATGAAGCATGAAGAAAAGTCATCATCTTCTCTAATATAATATAGAGCTGTTCTACAAATTCTACCCCTCCAGAATGATTTGGAGAATTTCTGTTAGGAAATCTGAAATAAAACACTAATTATTCAGCTGATACTGATTTTAATTGTATGACATACTTATGGAGTACCTACAACATTATCTTTGGTTGAGTTATTGCACACTAAACAACGCCTGTATTCAACCATTTTTCGAATAAATTATCGAATACAACTAGAAATAACAACGAACAAATTCGAATTAATTAACGTAACCTCACTTTATTTGAATTTGTAAATTTCTGAGTTTGTGCATCCGGAGATCGTCGGATGGGTCAAAGGACATGGCAACTAGATTGCATCAATTTTATTTTCACGTTAGCAGTATAAGATATTTATGCTTCTAGTACGAGAGTTACAGAAAAACTTCCAGAATGTCCTAATTTACGAATCTGTAAGTCAGTCACATACATATCAATCGTACGCTGCAGATTCGTAGCTTACAGAGAAAAAGCAGAATACCACCATTATATTGGTTATTTCGTCTAGTTTGCATGACTTTCGGAACAGCTGTAAGTCTTGGGTTTCCGTGACCATCTGGTTTCATTATTTTCATGTTGGATTATCCATCACATTGTAAAGATGTTTTGTTTTTATCCTTTTTATCAGCATCTGACACGGGATGAGTCAATTCACATTGCGAGTGTGATATGCGATTTTCTCTGATTGATGGGATTTCATGAAATCGAACTGAATCTGTTTTCTCTAGTACTGAAATATATCTTTTTTAAGTTTTTTTAAATCTGAGGAAGTGTTCAAAGCTACTTAACATATTTTAATAATGTTTACTTGTTTCACACAAAACAGACAGGAAATTTTTAAGTTTTAATTCGGGTCACTGGTTAATCCAATTCAATTATAATCAATTATATAATGAAAGTAGAAAATAGCAGCAATTGCATACAGTTTATTATTTTATTTTTCTCATTCTTCATGAGGAGATCCGGCTTTGAGAAAAACAAAATTTATCACAAAAATATCAATAAATGAGAGGAAGTTTTCATTCACAATGTTTCCAAATGGTCTGGCATTCCCAGATTAAGAAGAAGTTCTCAAAAGTAGCAAATTTTATGAGCCTTGCAGCATAATTTCATACACTAGTGCAAAGCTGTTTAATTTGTTTGGGTGGGTAGCCATAAAACATCGGTTCGAATCGTGTTGTTGGACATATTCTTGCCTTATTGTACTCATTGGGAATTTTCCAACAAAGTCCCATCCATCTAGATAATTTCAGACAGCGCTACAAAACTTGAAATACACTCCCCGTCAATAAATTTCGGACAGGCAAAATTTTTGTCAAATTCATTACCCTGTATTTTTTTTCGTAGTGCTGCGATTTTCTTGAAATTTTCACTAGCTATAGTATTGGGTCTTGTAATATCAACCTGAAATTTACTTTGCGAAAATATTTGTAGTTCATCCATTTCTTAACACCATGCGCTGAATTTGAGGCGGAATATTTGATATCATTTAGTTTTAATTTGAAGTGTGACCCTTTTTTAACAAAGTGTTTTTCGATTTCCTTCAGTATCTGCTTTTTATAAAAAGATACACATTTTCAAAGAGAGTGTTGCATTTTCATATTAATTCGAACCAACCACCTTGCCCGATTCACAAACAGCCCTTCTTGAAGAACGGGAAAATGTTCTCCCCCCTAGTGGATGGTATAAAACACGGTTTTGTTTCTTCCTGTATTATGGACCAACTACAGATATTCTCGCAAAGTAAATTTCAGGTTGATATAACAAGACCCAATACTACAGCTGGTAAAAATTTCAACAAAATCGCGACACCACGAAAAGATACAGGGTGTTGAGTTTGACAAAAATTTTGCCTGTCAGTAATTTTTTGACGGGGAATGTATGTCAATTTCGCCATCAAGAATCTTGAAAAAAACATTCGGGCGATTTCAGGAAAAAATTACTTTTCACCTTTTAAGTACTAAAATTCTCGGAATCGCGAAGATTTCGTCGAGTAGAAATCATCAAGTGACTGAGGTCACAATCTAGAATAGTATATTCTAAAACAAGTTGCAGAATGAGCTCCTATTCCAACACGAATGCGAAGTTCGAAAACGAGCGACGAAGGAGCGAGTTTTCGATAGCATGAGTGTTGGAATTGCCTTCTGCAACGAGTATTAGACGACATTTTCTCTATTTCAGTGAACTTTCGTGAAATACTCTCGAAATTCGAATAAAAATGCAGATTAGTGACTTTTGTATTGCATCTTGGCAGTTGGTGTCACTAACGTAATGGCAACTGACTGAGGTCACAGTCTAGATATATTATTTAATATATTACATATATTATTTTTCTGAACTGTTTTGAGGTATTCATTAAAGCAGGAAAAACTCAGACTGCAGAACACGAACTTACTTCAACCATGGATTTTTTATCTCAAAAACAAGTTCATTTCAATGCTCTTGTCAAAACTTATGGAAAAGTATTTTGCATTTTGCAACTACAAAATATGTCACGAAAGAAATTTCAAATGAATGATGAAATACTTTTCTAAAAAAGTATTTGAATATCAAATGGAAATAGGTATTGTCTATATTTTGCAGTTTAAATGCATCTATTTTCAAAGAGTCACATCTCTGGAAACAAGCCAGGTTCAGGTTAGATAATCTATTTTTCAGGTTTTCGACCTCTAGTGTTTTCAGTTCACAGTCACAATGTTCAGATGTCATGTCTCCACAACACATAATTGCAACAAACAACAACAACTTTCACTTCTTAGAACGCTTTTTCTGCAGATTTTATCTGCTCCGCCATTCATTCGTGGTGCCATCTTCTTAGACTTCTCGCATCTGAATGCAATGCCCTTTTATTTGATTTCTGTGTAATGAAATTAAGATTGATAAATGTAAGACAGAAATAAATTCTTAATCTTACGAAAAAGCTTAGTGAATAATCCAAGGGGAAATCAGGACACAGAGTTCAGAACGATAAGACTACCAATGATGCCAACAATCAGAAGGCAAAAATCATTATTGTCAGATTTGTATCCAGGACAATCAGGGATCGTTTCCTCACGGCAGCGAAGAGCAAAAGGCTAGAAGGTGGATGAGCTCCCAGGATGTTCTTGAATGTATCAGAAACCTTTTAATGAGCATTTGACATTGAATAGAAAAATTCTGTTCAATGAAGCAAATATGTTTTGGTGTCATATACTGCAGGAACAGATTCATTCAAGACTTGGGTTTTAAAGAACGAACGCACTACGGACCTATTTCATCTGAATGTTTTTTTGGATATAATGTTATTTTCAACGGTTTCTTGGTGTATGGACGGAATGTAAATGGCTTGAGAACCAGAATTGCCGAATTCAAGATGTGCTCTCTTAGTGTTGATGCCGATCTCTATCAACCTTTGTGAAAGCATAAGTGATTCCGAGGTATTTGACCTGTTGTAATATAGTGTTTTTTGGCACGATCGTGAGAGTTCTTGTTACTCTGTTGACAAAAAATCTGGAGGTGGTGTGATGATCGTTGTAAGAATTAGTATCAGAGCTGTTCATCGAGAGCGATTTCAGAGTGAACCAGAAGACCTGTCGATCACTTTAAAAATTAACGATCACTTTAAGATGCATGTCTGTGTGGTTTACTTGTTGCCGAGAATTTATAGAGCTAGGTCTTGCTTCACTCAAAAATTCCAGGAAAATCTTAGATATTCAGCAGGTGAATCTATTCAGGTATAGGGATTTTAACTTTGCGAATATCATCTGGACTCCATCTGATTGTAACTCATATTTTCTTCCTTCAAATACTGATGAGTCAAATTCTGCCCTAATTGATCTTTTCTCATTGCAATATAACTTTGTTAGAAATGTAGATGGTAGACTACTCGATTTCGTTTTTACTTCGGGGGTACATTAGATAAAATGTGATGTCTATTTGCCACCTGCCTATTGAGTCTCATTCTGATTGTCCGTATGTGAAAAGATCGAAATCTCATATTTCAACTTTTTTCAATTTCAAAGTTGGAGATTATGATGGACTCAACTCATTTTTTGATAGTATGCGATGGGTAAGCGATGATCATTTGTCAGTGGATGATGCTATAGTTACTTTTTATGAAGTTTTGATGGATAGGGCGAGTCGGTTTATTCCGATAGCTACAGTGAGGAATAAAAAATTTCCTCCATTTTTGTCGGTGTCAACTGTTAATTGTATGAAGCATAAAAAATGGGAAATATTTGGAGATAAGTATTATCTAGATAAATTTAAATTTTTTAGGAAAAAAAAGCAGAGGCCTTATCCTAATAATGAGAGATTATGAACTGTATTTCAATACCTAATATTCAAGATGAGGTGAGAACTTGTTTTAAATATATCAAAAAATGCAGAAAAGAGGGAACAATTCCAAGCAAAATGTTGTATAATTGGTCAGTTGCCGATAATGGAGAGGAAATACGTAGAATGTTTGCTCGTTTTTTTGAAAATGTGTGAACCATGTCGACAGTTATTTAGTCTGTACCAACAGGAGCTTTAATTTGATGTTTTGATCATATCTTTACCTACCTGTTTACTTTTAAGTGTCTTTATTTTTTAATTTTTATGTTAGATATACTTTGTTTTATATTCATGGTGACTATCATTTATACTTGTTCAGTGCTGTTGCTTTGCCAAACGATAAATAAATAAATAAATTGTGAACTCTAAATTTTTTCAAACCAGAGATGCTATGTAATATATTGAAAGCACTCCATGTGAAAAAGGGAGATGGTACTGATGGTTACCCATCATATCTCGTAAAAAACTGTTGTGAGACCTTATGTTACCCTCTGTCAAAATCATTTAATACGTCAATCAGATTTGGGGAATTTCCCAATGTGTGGAAAACTGCGTTGTTTTATTTCATTATGAATAACAATAATATGGCTCTGTTTGTTGGTTTATTACTGGAGGAAAATTAGAAGAGGTGAGTACCTTGATATACATAATCTTTAAATTATTTTAATTCATTCTAGGAATTTTACGAGAATTCAAAGAAGAGATTGCGTGATCCATTTGAAATGCCGGATGTCCAGTTCATTAAAATGTTTATATGGAACAAACAATGCACAATAAGTTTGATAAATGGTCTACAATAATTTTTACCAAGAAAAAATGCTCTTTCCTTGCCCAAAATGTTATATCCTCCTTCGTTATGTTATATTTTTGAATGAAATTGATTAATGGTACATTTTAGGTGTTGATTACTCTTAACTTTTTTGGCCACAGGGTCGTTTCAGAATTCTGTTGGCACAAATACATGGTTGTCAGCAAGTGAACCAGTAGTGAGTAGATCAGTAACCGAAATCTGTGCAAAAATTAAAGAAATTTTATTACCCACATGGGTTCAGTTTCCTTCTTCTGATGAGTCAATTAAGCTTGTCAAACAGGGGCGAGAGAGCATTTTCACATTCTATAGTTATAACATTTAGAAATCTGTTATAATCTTGGAAAAATAACCCTCTTATAATTTTTCATTTCTCTCTTGATAGATTATTCATGAAATATGGGTTAGGGGGTATTTTAGGAGCTATAGATGGAACACACGTGGAAATTGTTGCACCTCCTGAAAATTATGTTGATCATCCACCTTTTGTTTACATCAACCGGAAAGGAAAACATTCCATCAATGTCATGCTGGTAATTTTTTTCAATAATTTTTTTTTTTTTTTGAGTCAGGTAATTGATGTTATTATATATATATATATATATTCATAACAGATTATTCAGATTTCAGATGCTAAATGAAGGATATTAGCTGTTAATGCCCATTTTCCTGGTTCAGTACATGATTCAGCTGTTTGGCAAACCAGTACCATAAGAAACCACTTGAGGCTTCAGTATGAGGCAGGACGTACAAATATGCACCTAATCGGTTAGTGCAAAAACATTATGTGAAGCAATGTGAAGTAGAAACAATTAATTCTTCTGAAGGCGATAGTGGCTACCCTCTGGAACCTTGGCTCTTCACTCCAATTGCGAATCCAAGAAATGATGAGGAAGAAAAATTTAATAATAAATAATAAATTCTTCACAAAATACAATTGAAAAAACAAATGGTATTTTAAAAGGGAGATTCAGATGTATATCGAGGTTGAGAACATTGATGTACCACCCGACTCGTGCTGCAAACATTATTTATTCGTGTTGTGTATTACACAATATTGTCAAAGCAGAAAAGGTGAATGACATTGATATGAAAATGGGAGATGATGATCAGAATGATGCCCATTTAACTGAAGGATAAATATTTCAATATCCTTCATTTCAGGCTTTGTTGAAGTTGTCAGTTATGATGGAAACATACGCCAGAGGAATATTCAAGCAAGAAATAATTATATTAGAAATATGTGAAATAATACTACGACCCATCACAAAATATAATTCAAATATTTGATTTCGATACTAATTTTATTTTATTTCAGAAAAAAACATGAGTGAATACAATTAACATAAAATCATACAGAAACACTCAAATTCAATTGGATATTATTGTACCTACAGTTTAAAATAAATAAATAAACACCTACTACTTTTTGAATTAATTTTTTATCACAACAAAACAGAATGACTTAAAACTAGATGAATTTTTTTATTTGTAATGAACATGAGAGCTATTAATTGATTGAATTCATCATTTATTCCATTTTGAAATTCGTATGTAAAAACTTGAATTTTGCAATTTCGAATTCTAATTTTCTTTTTTCCAAACAACAATCATCATTGGTAAATGTGCTTATAACATTCAAGAGTTCTTTTCGGTGTTTGTTGTTTTCTTCAGTGGTTTTCAGCAAGCTTTCCGCTAATGAAGTTAGTGGTTTTTCCTTATTCGTATGTTTTACCCGGTTTCAAATTTTTTCATTTTCTCTGATGTAGTTTCATTCACATTTTCGCCAACATTTTGGTTTAAATCGATCTAGATCAAAATCGGTTGATCTCCAGTACTATTTATCCCCTCGTACCTTGTGACGTCCGCGACCTCTACCGTCACCCGACCCCAAACATCCAAAGCTCTCCCTTCCGTCGGCAATAGTTTTGTGTTTGTCATTGGGCCACCTTCCAATCAGTGAACCTCTGAATTAAAATGAAAATTTATATATTCCCTGCACTTCATTTATGTTAACAATTACCTTTTTCTATTCCTCCGCATTTAAGATTGGACCGTCTACTACTGAATTCAGTTGGAAGACCAACTGAACATTGGAATCCATAACGCGGTTTTCCACGCATTGGGGAATTCCCCAAATCTGATTGACGTATTAAATAGTTTTGACAGAAGGTAACATAAGGTCTCACAACAGTTATTTACGAGATATGATGGGTAACCATCAGAACCAGCTCCTTTTTTCACATCGAGTGCTTTCAATACAGGGTCTTTCACGAGGAACCTCACCCATATTTATACGGGAAACTACTGAACGTATTTTCATGAAATTCAGCACTCATAAGTATTTCACGATGCTGATGAAATCTAAAATATTTTCAAGGCATGAGCACCTCCGGTTTTTCCGGAAATGACGTCAACTTCCGTTTTTCCAATTAGAACACCATTTTTTTATTGCAGAAATAGATTCCTTAGAAAATTTCAAGTTATTTTGATGTAACATTTTTCAGTTTTGGTTGGAAAATTCTCTCTGAGCGGGAAAATTCGAAAAAAATTCGAAAATAGAGCTCCGCTGAAACAAGAATAACTTCAAGGTTTTTGGATGGAAAATTTTCATTTTTGGGATTTTTCAAGATGTAAGATTGATGTATCCACTTTAAAAATCGAAATCGCGATTTATGATACGGGGGGTGAAAAAATCGCTTTCAAAGTTAGGGATGACAAAATCGTGAAAAATCAATTTTTTCAAATTAGAACCCCATTTTTTATGGCAGATATTGAATCTACGTTAAAAAATAATGTGAGTGTATGCATCACACCCTTGCCCTAAAATGGATATTTTCACAAAAAACTGTTTTTTCGTCTTGAATTTTCAGCTATTTCTTTTCCCTTCACGCCAAAAAGATGAAATTTTCAGGAACTGTTATTTGAACCATGCTGTAGATTTTTCACCCCTTCTTAAAACCGACTTCAAGTTACTATTAGGAGAACCATGGCAAACTCTCGCAGTTATAACTAGAGAAGATGCTCAAAGTTTTGACCGTTAATTTCTAGACATTTATTTATACGTCTCTGGAATGCTTCGTGCGATGCTCTTCTTATTTCATCGGGAGGAAGAGATCTGCAAAAGTGTTTAAAAACCAAATTGAGTTTCAAAACTATGAATCTAAAAATCTAAACAAACCTGAACGCATTTCTGACTCGTTCTATGCAGTCCTCTTTATCAGTCAGGGGAGTTGAGTAGACAATATTTTTTATCCTACCTCAAACATAATAGTCTAAAGGAGTTAAATCGGGAGAACGTGGTGGCCAAAGATGTGGACCATTGTTCGCCAACCATCGATCTTCAAATAGCCTGTAGAGGATATTTGACACATTGAGTGAATTGTGTGGAGGCGCGCCATCTTGTTGATACCATAAGTCATTATGGTTCTGTACTAGCGGCTCAATTATTTGAGTCAATATATCAGAATATCTATCTCCTAAGGGAGAACATTCTTCAAATAATGCAAACATGAGTAGTGTTCTATCTTACCAGTTAAAGTCCCATCGTAAATGTGAACATCGAGAATTGCATTATTTTTGATGGCGCAAAAAACATTGAAACTCCAGGTCTCTTGAAAGTTCCATTGTCTGAAGTGGTGGTTGTTTTCTTCATCCCAATAATTACTGTTATGCCTATTGAAAGAACCATTCTTTGTGAATTTAGATTCATCTGTCCAAATTATACAGTCCAAAAAGTTTTCATTCTCTTGAAATCGACTCATCATAGCTTCGCAAAACTCTGTTCTCCTGACGAAATCAGTTTCCTTCAAATGCTGTACCCTATTGAATTTATATGGGTGCATTTTAGGTTTTTTTAATATTCTACAAACACTCGATTGAGATAATCCCAAATCAATCTCGGCATCTTTGAGAGAATTTTGAGGATTCACACGAAAATATGCAGGAACTGTAATTTCGTTGTTCTCATTGTTCTGTTCTCATTTTGTATATATGTATATATGTTTATTCCCCCTTAATTTAATACCTTAATTATCACGATGCAATTGTCATGCTTGGATGGTGGTCTCGATATTGAGCTTTGTTTCAACTTTGTCTTGCTGTCATGCGCTAGAAGTCGATATGGCTTACTGAGGCCAGTAAAAAGGAAGAAGAAGAAGACAAGGGCCACCCCCCTTCCACACTAAGGGCGGATCATAGAGAGGCTCTCTAGCCCTTCAACAACCAGTCCTCTGACCACCAGTATCAATATACCATCCAGCAGAGTCAGTTCATATAATACACAGTACCACGATTTTGCCACGTTGTCCCACCGGTAATGGTAAGTCTATATCATACTTATAGTGTTTTGTCAGCGTATACTAAGTCTTGTGATTCCTGGTACAAACTGTTTCGATTGTGAATTTCATTGAATACCATCACGAACTAGCGAATCCGATGATTTTACACTCTTTCTTTTAATAGCAATTAAAACATGGTCCTTCGAGCCGGATTCTGCTAGGAAGTTTTACTTTGTTATTCATATCTTTCTATTCAAATTGAGATATTTTGTCTGGGAATACCAATTCTGAAGTAACAGTGTTGAAATATTTGCTTTGTCTAGTCTTCTATTTAGGTATTTCAGTTGTATCGTGATATATCTTTTTTTCTCTTTTTTTTCATATAACTGACTCTAATTATTGCTCATAATATATATATATATATATATACATATCAGAACGACTCAATTCTCTAAAGGATATCTTACATCGATTTAAGTACCCCTCTCACCGATCTGCTCCATTCTGCGTGCTTATCACCTTGGAGCAACTTCGCGCGCTCGGGAATTTCCAGTATTTCTCTTTTTTTCTGAAATTCCATCCATTGAGCCGATTTAAGTTTATGATCATATAGTGGTGTGTACCGCTCGAAAGACTTTACTTTAGTTTTTATTTTCTCCGTTTTTTTTTTCCATTAGTTCTTTCAATTTATTTAATAGGCACCTTCAATATGCCTCTCACAATGGAAGAAAAAATCGCTCGCGCTGATGCCCTTAGAGAAATAACTATAAACCAATTAGTGCTGATCGAAACATGCGCGATAAATGCCCAACGGGAAGAAAATAATATTACCAAATTCGCGATGGCTTTCAAGGGCCTTAAGAAGTTGCAAAAGGACTTTGAAAAACATCATTTGTCAATTGTGGTCGCTTTAGCCGGGGATTCCGAGAAATTAAATGCTCAGTCCGAAATCATGAACGATTTCTGTGCTAGATGTCTGGAACTAGAAACAATTCATCATACACTCATAGCTGAAAGGCAGATAGATCAACGTTCCAGAATTAACACAACCACGTTTCAAAATACAACATTCAGTAATACAAACGATTGTATCCGCTTACCGCGTATTGAACTGCAAGAATTTTCGGGCAACATCCAGGAATTTCCGTCTTTTATTGAACTCTTCGACACCCTGGTACATAACAACGGTAAACTTTCAGACATCGAAAAATTTACCTACCTGATTTCGAAAGTACGTGGTCCTCCTCATGCTTTAATTAGAAATTTACCAATTGTGTCGGCAAACTATGCGATCGCGTACAATTCTTTAAAAGATAGGTACGACAATAAAAGGCTCAGAGCGGTAAATTCCTGGAAGGAATTAGAAGGCTGTCCCAAGATGCAAAAGGGCGATTGTAAATCTTTGCGCCATTTATTGGATACCTTCTCGGAAAATTTAGAAGTTCTAAGAACTATGCGGTACGATGTTGACGGTTGGTGTTTCATTTTGTCAAATATGCTGCTGGATCGTTTGGACCCGAATACAAGGCGAGAGTTTGAGAAAAATCATGCGTCGAACGAAATGCCGAAATATACGGAAGTAAGAGATTTCATTTCAACCCAGTGCAAAGCATTAGAAACATTTTCATTATGCACAAGGTCTTCTAGCGAAACAAATAGAACCCAAAGGGATGCACCTAGAACAACCCAACGCAACACATTGCTCGCGAAAACAAAACGCGTCGTAGATAAATCTCCCAAAGTCACCCGATGCAATTTTTGCGAAGGTGAACATCTCATACAAAATTGTTCGGATTTTTTGAATAAAAATGCATCAGAACGTTTCCAAGTTACAAAACAGAAAAAATTATGTGTAAATTGTTTATCCGATAAACATAGTACCCTCAACTGCGTTTCTAAATACCGCTGTAGACAATGCAAAAGGACGCATCACACGTTATTGCATTTCACGGAGAATTCAGAACCGTCAGAAAATGATACTCCACAAGTTAATACAAATCCAACGGTTGCTATGTTTACGAAAGGTGAACACGAGGTACTGTTGTCTACAGCTCTAGTGAGCGTTCGCGATGCTTTCGGCAATATTCAAACCGCGAGAGCTGTTTTAGATTCAGGTTCGCAATCATGTTTTGTAACAAAAGGGTTTGCTAATAAATTAGGCCTCAAGAAAATTAATATAGCTGCGACTCTTCACGGCCTCGACAGAATGCATATGCCGGCTAAATCGGGTGTACATTGCGTGATCTCCGGCGAAGATTCCGCAGAATTTCAAGCAGATTTCATAATCCTAGAACAGATTTGTGACCCATTGCCTATCACCGGATTCGATCTAAACAAAATTCCATATGTGCGTAACTTAAAATTAGCTGATCCGAACTTCAACAAGAGCGATAAAGTGGACATGCTTTTAGGCGCCGAAATATATCCTCTCATCCTTAGAGAGGGAAAAATCGTGCTAAATGAAAATTCGCCGGTTTGTATACATACTGCATTCGGTTGGGTCGTTATGGGAAAACTCTCCTCTCTTCAAAAAGTTCAATACAACGCGCCACGTCCGATTAAGACCTTTTTCGCGAAATATACAACGAATGATCAACTGAACGATACACTACGACTATTTTGGAAAACCGAAAAAGTTCCAGACGTGAGTGTAAAAAATCCTGAGGACGAATTTTGTGAAAGTCATTTCATTCGAAACATTAAACACGACGAACGTATCGGTTTTACGGTCTCTCTACCTTTTAAAATAAACGCTCCCGATTTCGGAGATACACGTTCTCTAGCAATGCGGCGATATTTGTCATTAGAAAGACGATTAATGCAAAATCCACAGAGTCGGATTGCCTATACAGATGTAATCAACGAATATCTGAGTAAGGGCCATATGACGAGGGTGGAACCTCCCGCACTTGCTGAACTGAACGGTTTTTTCTATATACCGCATCATGCCGTCCTAAAGACCGATTCCACATCGACACCGCTTAGGGTAGTCATGGACGCGAGCAGTCACTCTCCTGACAAGGTTTCGCTCAATCAGGCGCTGTACAGCGGTCCTAAATTACAACGCGATCTAGTTGAAATTCTAATAAACTTTAGACTCCATAAACATGTAATGCTCACGGATATCAAACAAATGTTCAGAATGATACAAGTAGATCCCAATCAAAGAAAATATCAACGGATTCTGTGGCGTCCCAATTCAGATGGGCCGATCGTGGATTACCAATTGAACGTCCTCGTCTTTGGCATTACGTCATCCCCGTTTCTAGCTATCCGGACGCTTTTGTATCTTGCCGATAAATATCGTGATTTTCCGTTAGCATCACAAATTTTACGAACGCAAACATTCGTTGATGATATCACTTTCGGTAGCGATGATCTTGATTCGATTAAAGGCATGCGTGATCAACTTGTCGAACTACTAAGTAAAGGTAAATTCGAACTCAGAAAGTGGGCATCCAATACAGAATCACTTTTGGAAGGATTGCCTAAAGAAAATGTACAGAATATTGACTTTTCTTTCGATTCCGAAAACAATGCTTTCTTGAAAATTCTAGGTTTGAAGTGGTCGCCAGTTAAAGATAATTTTTTCTTCACATTCAAATATCTCGAATCTAACTGTACTAAAAGAACAATGCTCTCGGAATTGGCGCGCACCTTCGATCCGTTGGGAATCTTGACGCCCATCACCTTTTTCACTAAAGTACTGATTCAACGGTTGTGGACCTTAGGTTTGGGCTGGGATGAAATACCGCCGAAAGATGTTGTTGATAAGTGGTTACATTTTAAGAGAGATCTCACAGTGCTTTCTTCTTTCGCGCTGCCACGGCATTTCGATCTTCGTAATATGGATTCATGTCATCTTATTGGATTCTGTGATGCTTCAGTCGAGGGAACATGTGCGGTCACGTATTTAAGAATCAAATACAAAGATTCGGTGGTGAAATGTCATTTCTTGTTCGCGAAATCGAAAGTCGCCCCATTACAATCGGTTTCTTTACCCAGACTGGAATTGGAGGCTGCAGTTCTTCTATCAAAATTGATTAGATATGTAGAAAAGGTACTCATAGACAAGATATGTTTAACAGACATTCACGCCTTCAGCGACAGTTCCGTGGCTCTTTCCTGGATTAAAAACTCACCACATTTATGGAAAACATATGTCGCGAATAGAGTAGCTTTTATTCAAGAAAGAGTACCGCCTAACAAATGGCATCATGTATCCTCCAGAGAACACGCAGCGGATTGCGGTTCCAGAGGCATTTTTCCTTCTGAATTGCTGTCACACTCTTTATGGTGGACTGGACCTCGGTTCCTTTTAGAAGAACCAACATCCTGGGTCAAGAAAGTTCCTGAGCACGATCCAGATACGATTGAAACTGAGCGACGAAAAATAACGTTAAACGTGCAAGTGTCACAACCGAATATTTTGGATACGTTTCTTGACAAATATTCAACCCTAAATAAAATTAAACGTGTTCTTGCTTACATTATCCGTTTCAAGAATAGATGCATGAAACGCCAACGTGTCATCCGTGAATCGGTCGACTGCCTCACAGAGGAGGAGTTGCACAGCGCCCTTCTTTTGATCATAAGGCACGAGCAACAGAAGTATTTCGGTGATGAAATATTATGTTTAAAAAATAACGAGAGATTACCTAAATCGTTAAGAGTTTTGAACCCCTTTATGGAGAACGACGTATTGAGGGTAGGTGGTAGACTACGTAACGCGGATATGTTGTACAACGAAAAATTTCCGATACTTATACCAAGAAAGTCAGTCTTGGCCACGTTACTCATCACCGAAATACATGTTAAGAATATGCATGCTGGAATCGAAACGACACTATCCTTACTAAAGAGAAATTATTGGATACTCGGGGCCAAAGGATTAACCAGACGAATCGTTAATAAGTGCATTCCGTGTTGGAAAATCCATCCCACAAATTTTCTCCCGTCAATGGGCAATCTTCCAGATTTTCGGGTAAAACAAGCACGACCCTTCGTTAACACTGGAGTCGACTTAGCCGGTCCTTTCACAATCAAAATGGGTAAAATTCGGACCAACAAGACATTTAAAGCGTGGATATGTTTATTTGTATGTTGCGCAACAAAAGCGATTCATATAGAATTAATATCCGAACTCTCTTCAGAGGCTTTTCTTGCGGGTTTCAGACGGTTCATTGGTAGGCGCGGACTTTGTAAAAATGTCTATTCGGATAACGAGCCACCCCTAGAATGGACCTTAGGAAGGATCAGCCAGTTGAATTACGGCACAGATGGTATCGCACGGGTTGCTTCAGTCACCACTATGAAAGGGGTAATACGTAGACCATTGGTCAAACTTTGCCCCCTGCCCACGAATTGAGCGATTGAAGAATATCTTCCTTTCTTCAAGGGGGGGAGGATGTTCTGTTCTCATTTTGTATATATGTATATATGTTTATTCCCCCTTAATTTAATACCTTAATTATCACGATGCAATTGTCATGCTTGGATGGTGGTCTCGATATTGAGCTTTGTTTCAACTTTGTCTTGCTGTCATGCGCTAGAAGTCGATATGGCTTACTGAGGCCAGTAAAAAGGAAGAAGAAGAAGACAAGGGCCACCCCCCTTCCACACTAAGGGCGGATCATAGAGAGGCTCTCTAGCCCTTCAACAACCAGTCCTCTGACCACCAGTATCAATATACCATCCAGCAGAGTCAGTTCATATAATACACAGTACCACGATTTTGCCACGTTGTCCCACCGGTAATGGTAAGTCTATATCATACTTATAGTGTTTTGTCAGCGTATACTAAGTCTTGTGATTCCTGGTACAAACTGTTTCGATTGTGAATTTCATTGAATACCATCACGAACTAGCGAATCCGATGATTTTACACTCTTTCTTTTAATAGCAATTAAAACACTCATCTTCTACTACACTTTTTTCTCTGTGTATAGTTTTCTTAACGAAAGATCCGACATTTCTCAAGTTTGTCATGGTTCTGTTAATGGTATCTCTCGTTGGTCTGGGTCGGTCAGGAAACCTCTCAATGAACAGTCGAATCGTTCTATCTACAACTTTATTACATTCTCCATGAAGTAGAATGCTGGAGTACCGACTTCTGCCTACCTGTTAGTCCACAGTAGGGTTGAAATCTTCTTCGTGGCACTCACTCGCGAAAATAATCACTTTCGCAAAATACGATGTTTGAATTAATCGAGAAAAGTTGAGTTTCGAGAAATTTAGCATATAGTTCATCGGACGAGCGCCATATGAATACTGACTGCTAAAGACATCCGTCAAATCCTCCAGCACATGTTGTCGCGAAAATATGAGATTAACATTATATTGGGTGGAACTTATTAAAACGATTAAGCGATTCGGAATTAAATAAGATGACGTAATTAGTTGCAGTAACATAACCGCCCACCTAAAATAGAATATTTTATGAGAAAATGAAAAAAAACAAAATTGAAAAGATAAGAAGGCGGATTGAAACTCCACTCTATTTTCTCTTCCGACACAGCATCTTGCATATAACTTGAAAGCTCCCGATAAGCTCTCTTGAAGTTAGTTCCACCATCACTAAAGATGTTGGTACATCTACTCCTTCGGGCAATGAAACGACGCAATGCAGCAAGAAAAGCATCGGAAGTTAAGTCGGACACCAACTCCAAATGCAATGCCTTCGTGGTGAAGCATACAAAAAGGCATATGTACGCCTTTAACGATTTTGAGCCACGAGATCTAGACATGGTTATGTAATATGGGCCACCATAACCTACTCCTACGCACTGAAAGGGCTTGAACTGATTAATTCTCAAAGGCGGCAAGTTACCCATGAGAGGCTGAGACATTTTGGGATTAACTTTGAAACACGTATTAAAGCGAGAAATGACTTTCTTTATAGCTCTTCGGGCTGATAATATCCAGACCTGTTGTCTGAGAGAAGAAACTGTAGAGTCTGAGCACCTGGATGCAGATATATATTGTGAAAATGCTGAATAAGGAGTTCAGTGAGGCGATGAGATGAGGGAAGCAGAGCTGGGTGTTTGTGATCATAAGCTAGACCGGAAAATGACAGACGACCGCCCACCCTGAGAACACCATTTTCTCCAACGAATGGGTTTAATTTTCGGAGGGATTTTGAAATAGGATTACCCGATAATAGATTATCTATGTCTTCCTTGAAAACAGATCGTTGTACTTGTTTAATAATGAAAAAGAGTGCTTCTTTGAGATCGATTGAGGAAAATCCGTTTACTTTACGAGCCTTTGAATTTTTCGTATTGTGAACGAATCTGAGAATGTACCACCCTTTGGATTTTGGATAGAGACGAAAATTTTGAGAGCAAATTTTCTACGGACGAGGGTGAGATGACAGTTGATAAACAAAGATGACGTTCTTCTTCTTGTACAGAACAGAGAGAATTCTCTATTTCTTCGTTTGCGAAGGAAAGTCTTTCGGAACGAAGCCCCAGAGGGTCGAAAATTCGAGAGAGTTCGGAAAGTATTGTTCGTTTGGTACATACCCGACCAGTTGTTTCTGCCAGGTATGAAAATTCGTCCGACGAAGGAAGCCACCTCAAACCGAGAATTTTAATTATCGGATCGAGATCGAAATCCAAAGAATTCTGATATTGATGATCTAAAGGTATAGATGAAAGTAATTCAGAATTGTTACTACTCCATTTTCGGAGCTGAAAGCCGCCACAATTTAACAAGGAAATAAGTTCCTTTTGCAAAGTTTCGGCTTCGTCTAAATCATCACATCCCGTAACGACATCATCGACATAAATGTCAGTGAGTAATATTCTAGAAGCATTAGGAAAACGAACTTCCTCATCCTTAGCCAACTGTGACAAAGTTCGAAGAGCAAGAAAAGGCGCCGGTGCGACTCCGTACTTAACAGTATTCAACCGATACACACTTATGGGCTCCGAAGGAGAAAACCGCCATAATATTCTCTGAAAGTTTCGATGTGAACTTTGAACTAATATTTGACGGTACATCTGTTTTATGTCAGCTGTGAAAACGAATTCATGAACACGAAAATTCAATAAAATGACTATGATATCCTTTTGTAACTTAGGACCTATCAATCATTCAAAGATAACTGACCCGGTACATGAGCGGACGCATCAAAAACAACCCTCAACTTTGTGGATGGACTATTTGGCTTGATGATACAATGATGAGGAATATAAAAGGTATTGTCATCATCGGAGCTCGTAGAAACTAATGACATATGACCCCTTTCTAAATATTCCTTCATGAAATTGGAGTATTCTTCAAAAATTGTTTGAGTTTTTATAAGTTTACGTTCAAGAGATAAAATCCGACGTAATGCGAGAAAATATGTGTCACCAAATGATATTGTAGAGAGATCAGGTTTAAATGGTAACGCCACAGTATAACGTCCAGAAGCATCTCTAGAATAACTTTGAGAGAACGAGCTTTCACAAAATTGATCTTCTGGTGATACGACGACAGTCTCTGAAACTTCTTCAAGTTCCCAGAATCTCTTTAATGAAAAATTTAAACAGGGTTCGGATAAGGATAAATGAAAGGTGTTAACTGTTGTGTTAGGTGATTCAATCTTCCCCATGAAAACCCAACCAAATACTGTTTCCAGTGCTGTCGGTTCTGAACCATTACCCTCAACGCGACCATGCCGAAGTATCAACGAAAATATATCCGCTCCGAGAAGAATATCTATTGTCTTCGGGGTTGAAAAATCCGGATCTGCTAATTTCCTATCATATATACAATTCCAATAAGAAGGATTGATAAAGGAACTTGGCATCTGTGAACAAATCTTTGGAATTATGACTGCATCGAATGTAAAAGATGGGTTTACTTGACCGGTTGGACGAATGGTACATTCAGTGGTACAATTAGCAGAAGATGAGCTTTCCCCGATTCCATTTATCGAAAGTGAAGCATTACAAACTTTCAAACTCAATTTATTGACACTCGATTGAGTTATTATATTTATTTGAGAGCCACCATCTAATAGAACTCGAACCTTTTGATATCTGCCCCATACATCACGAATTTCGACTTGAGCAGTTGCTAAAAGAACGGTGGAGTTTGAAGAAACATTCGTTACAACTTGAGCTGAGCCTATATTAGAATCAGATGAGTTTGCAGCATTGAAATGAAACGTCTCGGCTGAAGAATTATTTTCCGTATTACTGCGCATGTGCAACAAGGTATGATGTTTCCCGTTGCAAGTACGACAGTTTGATTTTGAAGAACAATTTTTAATCTGATGTCCAGAATGGAGGCAATTGATACACCAATTCTTGTCTTTTGCTATTTTGAAACGTTCCTGAGCAGGTTGTTCCAAAAATGATGGGCATTTGTAAATATTATGTGCCAACTTGCAATAATTACAGTTTATTTGTTTTTTGATTGATTCGTTTTGTGTTTGAACGAGAAGTGCAGAATTTCTTTTATGCATTGAGGCAGAACTGGATTTCGAAACTTGAGAATTCGAAACTAAATGAGTTCTCGAAGGAAGAGAAAGAGCGGCCGACTCCAACGCGATGCATTGATTCGTTAGGAAATTTCGTAAGTTAACAAATAAAGGAATATCTGTTGAACACTCTTGTAATTCAAAGACTTTGATCGATGCTGAATCTAATTTCTGAATAAGAATATGAAACAAAACAAAGTCCCATTGATCAATGGGTAGACCTAAATTCTTCAATACTGACAAATTTTCCGAAAAAACCTCTAGGATTCGCCTAAGGGCTATAGATGAATCATTCTGAAGCTTTGGAACATTATAAATTTCCTTCCAACATGTATTAGCTAAAAGTCGTTTATTCTGGTACCTTTCTGTTAATGTTTGAAAAGCATTTTCATAATTTTGAGCAGTCAATGGAAATCCTTTTAATAGGCTCAAAGCATGAGAAGAAAGTGAACTAAGGAGATATTGGAACTTTTCTATCTGACTCAAGTTAGAATTTTCATGCACCAAACTTTTGAACATATCAAAGAAAGTAGGCCATTCTTTATAATTACCATCGAAAATGGGTAGAACTATTTTCGGAAGTTTCACACTCGGCGAATTGATAGAAGAGTTACTATTTTCCTTTTGAGCTGAAGGAAATAAATTAACGTAAATCGTTTTGATGGTGAAATAATTATCCATAAAGGCCGTTCTTGTTACCTTCTCCGTCTCAAATTCAGGTTCTTCAGACGATGCTATAATAGATACAATTGAGTTGTGTAAACTCTGGAACTCATCGAAGATTCCCTCTAGTTGTTCAAATCTTAATTTGAATCTAACGTCAGTAACGGCAGACTGAGCTAAAGTCAAAATTTCTTCGATATCGTCACTTAGTATTTGGCGGCGAGCTTTCAGTTGTTTCAATTTTGATGCCATGTTTAATGATTATTCAAGGTATACTGCCGAGAATCGAGTGTATTTTGATATTGAACGTTTTAAAGAATGAGCAAACTCAATAATTAGTTGAAACAATTCAAGTTAATATTATTATCAGATTAAATTTCTTAGAAAGAGAAAGGTGAAAATCAACAGAAAAAACATGCAAGTTATGAGAGAGAGAGAGAGGTTATGAACATAGATCGGAACTCCTCAAAAGTCATCTGTGGACTCAGAGAGTGAGAGTTGACTTTCGGTTATGTTCGAAGCGACCGGTTATGAACAGAAATTTGTTTATGCGCATAAGATTCCGGAATATTAACTTCGATATCTTATCAGATTTTTTTTAAAGTAAGATTAAGCTGATGGAATGAATGAAATTCCGAAACGCCTGATCGAGATAATTTTGAAAACGCCAAATGGCACGACAAGGGCCGTAGACTAATGAAGGACCGTGAAAAAATGAAAGAAACAAAAATGAATCGAGAGAAAAGATACAAAGGTAAAGAGAATGTTGGAGTACCGACTTCTGCCTACCTGTTGGTCCACAGTAGGGTTGAAATCTTCTTCGTGGCACTCACTCGCGAAAATAATCACTTTCGCAAAATACGATGTTTGAATTAATCGAGAAAAGTTGAGTTTCGAGAAATTTAGCATATAGTTCATCGGACGAGCGCCATATGAATACTGACTGCTAAAGACATCCGTCAAATCCTCCAGCACATGTTGTCGCGAAAATATGAGATTAACATTATATTGGGTGGAACTTATTAAAACGATTAAGCGATTCGGAATTAAATAAGATGACGTAATTAGTTGCAGTAACACCCTGTATATCTGGTGTAAAGAAATATAGAGTTTACAACATTCGGATTTTTTAACTGGTGGTACAGCCTAAAGAACTGTCGATATGGTTCACACATTTTTAAAAAAAATAAGCAAACAATCTACGTATTTCCTCTCCATTATCGGCAACTGACCAATTATACAACAGTTTGCTTAGAATTGTTCCCTCTTTTCTACAGTTTTTAATATATTTCCAAACGCTCTCAGAATAAGTTTTCACGTCATCTTGAATATTAGGTATTTAAATACCGTTTATAATCTCTCATTATTAGGATAAGGCCTTTGATTTTTCACGTAAAAAATCTAAATTTATCTAGATAATACTTATCTTCAAATATTTTCCATTTTTTATGCTTTATACAATTAACAGTTGACACCGACAAAAATGAAGGACATTTTTTATTCCTCACTGTAGTAATCGGAATAAACCGACTCGCCCCATCCATCAAAACCTCATAAAAAGTAGCTATAGCATCATCCACTGACAAATGATCATGGAGAATATCATACCATCGCTAACTATCAAAAAATGAGTAGAGCCCATCATAATCTCCATCTTTGAAATTGAAAAAAGTTGAGATATGAGATTTCAACCTTTCACATACGGACAATCAATATGAAACTCAATTGGCGGGTGGCACGTGACAGGATAAACCAAATAGACATCACATTTTATCAAATTTACCCCCGAAGTAAAAACCAAATCGAGTACTCTACCATCATCTTCATTTCTAACGAAGTTATTTTGCAAGAACTCCCTAAATGAGAAAAGATCAATTAGAGGAGAATTTGACTCATCAGTATTTGAAGGAAGAAATTATGAGTTACAATCAGATGGAGTCCAGATAATATTCGGAAAGTTAAAATCCCTATACCAGAATAGATTCACCTGCTGAATATCTAAGATTTTGAAATGGTGGTAGTAGTCCATGGGTGGAATTTTTTATTTAATGTAAAAAGTCTTCTCCACTTCAAGTGGAGAAAACTTTTTCTTTGTATACATTATCTAAGATTTTCCTGAAATTTTTCAGTGAAGCAAGACCTAGCTCTATAATTTTTCGGCAGCTAGTAAACCACACAGACATGCATCTTAAAGTAATCGTTAATTTGTAGAGTGATCCGGTTCACTCTGAAATCGCTCTCGATGAACAGCATTGATACTAACACCGATCATCACACCACCTCTAGATTTTTTGTCAACAGAGCAACAAGTACTCGCACGATCGCGCCAAAAAACACTATATTACAACAGGTCAAATAACTCGGAATCACTTATGCTCCCACAAAGGTTGATACAGATCCGCACAAACACTAAGAGAGCATATCTTGAATTCGGCAGTTCTGGTTCTCAAGCCATTAACATTCCTTCCATACACCAAGAAACCGTTGAAAATAACATTATATCTGTTATAAATATGTTTTGTTCATAAGTGGTATTTATGAACAATATGAATTAGGATTGTTAACTCTGTTAATTAATAAATTCGATACGATCTTGACGCCTTTATTTCCATGAACATACTGAACATTGATCTATTAAATTTTTCAATTGATTAGACATATTAGGCCAATAAAAAGATTCTCTAGCCAAATTGAGACATTTATTGTGACCCTGATGACCTTCATGTATTTTCTGAAGAATTTCTTTTTGCATTGCCATTGGGACAATTAATTTAGTTCCTTTGAAAAGTAAAGTTTTGATCTCATGTATTTCATTTTGAAAATTCCAGAAGGGTTTCGCAAGAACATGTGTTTTTTTTTTAGAATTGGGCCATCCTTCATAATAGTATTTTTTTAGAATTCTCAATGTTTCATCTGACTCGGTACTCTGACATAATTTTTCATGATATTGTTGTGTTATTGAAATAGTAGAATAAGTCATATTGATATGATACGGTATATCAGATTCATAATCTGGAATAAAATTGTCTTTCAATGCTGCCCTTGACAAAGTATCAGAAATATACATATGTTTTCCTGGTACATAAATGGCATCTAATTCATAAGCTTGTAAAGCTAACATCATCCTTTGTAATCTAGCTGGAATATCAAAAAGAGGTTTTTTAAAAAGATATACTAAAGGTTTATGATCTGTATGAACTGTGATTTTATGACCGAAAATATATTGATACACAACCAAATTGTATGGCAAATAGCTCTTTCTCAATCTGGGCATAGTTCCTCTTTGAAGAAGTGAGAGTTTTTGAACTGTAGGTAATAGGACGATTATTTTGCATAATCACTGCTCCAATAGCAGATTGTGAACTATCCACAGACAAGACTAAAGATAAATTAGGATCATAGTGAGTTAATACTGGGGATTTCGTTATAACATCTTTCAGATTGACAAATGCATTTTCACAATTTTCATCCCAGATCCATTGACTGTTTGACTTCAATAAATTTCTAAGTATTTCTGTTCTTTGTGATAAATTATTGATGAAAGGTCCCAGAAAATCAATCATTCCTAAAAATCTTTGAAGTTCTTTACTGTTAGAATGAGAAGGTAATTGTTTGATTGCTTCTATTTTTTCATTATCGACTTTGATACCATCTTTACTGAATATATGGCCTAAGAAACGTACTTGAGTGACTGCTATTTTACTTTTTTCTTTATTAAACTTAAGATTGACTTCTCTAGCTCTCTGTAAAACATTTTTAAGACGATCATTATGTATTTCTAAAGTTTCCCCATAGACTAAAAATTCATCTACAAAAATTAGTACACCTTCAATATCTCCGAATAGATTGTTCATAACTTATACAAACTTTTCAGATGACGAACATATACCAAAAGGTAAACGTTTGAATTTATATCTACCAAAAGGAGTTTGAAACGTGCATAGATCTGAGCTCTTTTCATCTGATTTTAACATCCAAAATCCGGAGAAAGCATCCAAATGTGAAAAGTATGCTGCATTAGTTACTTTTGATCTGACTTCATCAAAGTTTTTTAGAGGAAAATGTTCTTTCATAATATTTTTGTTTAGATTTCTTGGATCGAGACATATTCTCAACTGACCTGACTTTTTGACTGTAATGACTATAGAATTGACCCAAGACGTAGGTTTTGGCACCTTAGATATGACATCCATACTCTCCATTCTATCTAATTCTTTTCTTAGTTTGTCGTGTAAAGCAAACGGAACTTTTCGTGGTGGATCGACATGTGGAACAGCATCTGGACGTAACTTGATATGGCAGACTGGCGGTAAACATCCTAGACCTTCAAATACATCCTGAAAATTATTGAGAATTTTATTATAATCATTATTACTTGTGAGATTGTAAACTCTTTTTCTCTATTTCAGTATCGTAATGAGTTCATTACAGTACTAAAAGTAGTGCTGTAATGAAATTCCTTACAGCATTGTTTTCAGTTATATTTTTCGTTTTATGATTGTCAGTACTGACCTCCGATCGAATCAATTTTCGAATCAAATCAATTCAAATTCCGTGATCTGTCAAATTTCGTATGTCACACCAACTGTCAAGATACAAAACAAAAGTCACTAATCTGAATTTTCATTTGAATTTCGAGAGGTTTTCACAAAAATGGACTGAAATAGAGAAAATACCGTCTGATACTCGTTGCAGAAGGCAATTCCAACACTCATGCTTTCGAAAACTCGCTCCTTCGTCGCTCGTTTTCGAACTTCGCATTCGTGTTGGAATAGGAGCTCATTCTGCAACTTGTTTTAGAATATACTATTAAAATTCCAATTTTTTGACATGTAGGTAAACCCAAGACAGTTTGACATGATATGTTGACAATTATGAATGTAATGATTTCATATGTATTATTGAAAAAACATTTAAGATCACATTTTCCAATTACTGGTATTTTATTGCCTCCGAAGCTATTTATTGTGATTTGACATTTCATCAGTAATGAATCTGGTAAATTTAATTTTTTGAAAGTTTCATATGACATAATATTAACATCAGCACCTGAATCAAGAATGCATTCAATTTCGAAATTACTAATGAAAATATACAAAGACCAGGAACTTTTATTCTGATTGACATTATTGTTCTTTATCATACCGACAAAAGGAATATTCGAATCAGTACTAGAATAAATCCCTGATTCTAATTTATTGACTCATTTTGTATTTTTAAAACAAAATTTTGCAAAATGACCCTGTTTTTTACATAACCTGCATTTGACGTTTGAAGCTGGACATTTGTATATGTGTTGTTGACCACATCTTCCACAAATACTGTTGGTAGTAGGCGATGATCTTCGATTATGGTATTCACGTCTAGACCCATTAGATGATTGACTGATGCTTCTAGATCTTGATTGTCTGGATTTGTGATATCCTGATGTGGAACTCCTTCTATTGATGTATAGAACTTTTTCGATTCCTCCTGTTGACTCTTTTTGTATTTTCTCGGAATTTTGTTGAGCCAGAACCACAGATTTGGCTAACTCGACAGCTTTTTGAAGAGAAATATCGACTTCTTGTAGTAGACGTTGTCGTATATTTGTTAGATGAGAATTGATGTTGGCAATGAATATATCTCTGACTAGAGATTCTCGAAGATCTTTAAATTCACATTTCATGCTCAAGTTTTCCAGGTCTGTTATAAAATTATCTATGCTTTTATTAACTCTTTGAGTTCTAGTGAAAAAAGTATGACGCATCATAGTGAGATTTTTTTGAGGTTCAAAATATCTATCGAATTTAGCTCTGACAACGTCTAAAGTTGTATCTGAGATTTTTATGTTGAATGAGTTGAAAATTTGTCTACCTTTCGAACCAATGGAGTGCAACATCACAGCAATTTTTCGGCCTTCTGAAGAATCTATTAATCCTGTTGCTAATAAATATATTTCGAAATTTTCCCGCCATTCTCTCCAATTTGATGAATTATTTTCACTCGATGAAATAATCAATTCGTTGACCGGCTTCAAGTTCGGCACGTGGTCGACTCTCGCTTCACCATCGTCGGACATATTGTGAATTTTAACGTGATTTTATCAGAACAAGTTATAATCAATATATGTATATGATTACAGTTTCTTCGTTCTTGACACACCTGACTTTCTGGTTCTCGAAAGGGAGCGTGCGTTCGTACCCCACACCTAACACCATGTTATAAATATGTTTTGTTCATAAGTGGTATTTATGAACAATATGAATTAGGATTGTTAACTTTGTTAATTAATAAATTCGATAATGTACAAAAAAACATTCAAATGAAATAGGTCCGTAGCGCGTTCGTTCTTTATAACCCAAGTCTTGAATGAATCTGTTCCTGCAGTATATGACACCCAAACATATTTGTATTCCTCTTCCTTAGCAGCAAGCCCTTCTTCATTGAACAGAATTTTTCTATTCAATGTCAAATGCTCATTAATATAAAAGGTTTCTGATACTCCATTCAATAACATCCTGGGACATCTTCCACCTTCTAGCCTTTTGCTTTTCGCTGCCGTGAGGAAACGATCCCTGATTGTCCTGGATATAAATCTGACAATTATGATTTTTGTCTTCTGATTGTTGGCATCATTGGTAATCTTATCGTTCTGAACTCTGTGAGCGGCATCTATCATAGTGAATGAAAGAATACATTTTGGGAAGTTGAAAATGCCCCAAATTAGTTTTTACGAATTCGTTCACAATTAAGATAATTTTATCATCCTATTATTCCCAAAATTGTCGGAATGAAATTGAAGAGAGTTTGAGAAGCAAAACTCCTATTCAACATCCATGTCCTGATTTCCCCTTGGATTATTCACTAAACTTTTTCGTGATATCAAGAATTTATTTCTGTCTTAAATTTATCAATCGAAATTTCATTACACAGAAATCAAATAAAAGGGCATTGCTTTCAAATGAAAGATGTTTAAGATGGCACCACGAATGAATGGCGGAGCAGATAAAGTCTGCAGAAAAAGTGTTCTAGGAAGTGAAAGTTGTTGTTTGTTGCAAATGATAGGAAACATATCATCCTAGCTGTCTCCTGAAATTACCTGTAATAACGAAAGAAAAATTGTGTGTTGTGGAGACATAACCTCTAAACATTGTGACTGTGAACTGAAAACACAAGAGGTCGAAAACCTGAAAAATCGATTATCTAACTGAACCAGGCTTGTTTCCAGCGATGTGACATTTTGAAAATAGATGCATTCAAACTGCAAAATACAATATAGACAATACCCATTTCTATTTGGTATTTAAATACTTTTTCAGAAAAGCATTTCATAATTCATTTGAAATTTTTTTCGTGACATATTGTGTATTTGCAAAATGCAAAATACTTTTCCATATGTTTTGACAAGAGCATTGAAATGAACTTGTTTTTGAGATCAAAAATCTATGGTTGAAGTAAGTTTGTGTTCTGCAGCCTGAGTTTTCCGCTTCAATGAATACCTCAAAATAGTTCAGAAAAAAAATATAATATATTAAATAATATTTCTCTATTTCAGTATCGTAATGAGTTCATTACAGTACTAAAAGTAGTGCTGTTATGAAACTCATTACAGCATTGTTTTCACTTATATTTTTCGTTTTGTGGTTGTCAGTACTGACCTTCGATCTACTCAATTTTCGAATCGAATCAATTCAAATTTCGCAATCTGTCAAATTTCGTTAGTGACACCAACTGCCAAGATGCAATACAAAAGTCACTAATCTGCATTTTTATTCGAATTTCGAGAGTATTTCACGAAACTTCACTGAAATAGAGAAAATGTCGTCTAATACTCGTTGCAGAAGGCAATTCCAACACTCATGCTATCGAAAACTCGCTCCTTCGTCGCTCGTTTTCGAACTTCGCATTCGTGTTGGAATAGGAGCTCATTCTGCAACTTGTTTTAGAATATACTATTCTAGATTGTGACCTCAGTCAGTTGTCATCACTCACTTGATGTTTTCAACTCGACGAAATCTTCCCGATTAAGAGAACTTTGGTACTTAAAAGGTGAAAAGGAATTTTTTCCTGAAATCGCCCGAATGTTTTTTTCAAGAAACTTGATGGCGAAATTGATATACATTCCCCGTCAATAAATTCCTGACGGACAAAATTTTTGTCAAATTCAACACCCTGTATCTTTTTTCGTGGTGCTACGATTTTGTTGAAATTGTCACCAGCTATAGTATTGGGTCTTGTTATATTAACCTGAAATTTACTCTGCAATATCTGTAGTTCATCCATTATACAGGGAGAAACAAAACCTTGTTTTATAACCTCTATTTCTAACCACCCTGTGCTGAATTTGAGGCAGAAAATTTGATTTCATTAAGTTTTAATTTGAAGTGTGACTCTTTCTTAACAAAATTTTCTTCGATTTCCTTCAGTTTCTGCTTTTGAAAAAAAGATACACATTTTCAAACAAAGTGTTGCATTTTTTCAATTTCAATAATAATTTAAAACATCCTACAATACCTTATGTCGATGAACAAACTTATGAAAATGAATAACGTGTGTTTCTACCTCGCTTTCTCATCACTTCCACCATACGACGTGATACATTAATGCATTTCCGAATTGCTTCTGGGGAAATATTTTCCCGTTCTTCAAGAAGGGCTGTTCGTGAATCGGGCAATGTGTTGGGCTGTTGATTTCGAACACGTCTACCTAGCATATCTAATACATGTTCAATTAGATTTAAATCCGGACTTCTGGCTGGCCACACCAATCGTTGAATATTCGCCACTTCTAAGTGTTCTATTACAACCCCAGCGAGGTGGAAATTCATTTTCTGATGTTTGTTTATGTTTGCTAGTCGATAAGGTGTTGTAATGTTTCAAATTGTTATTAAAATTGAAAAAAACGCAACACTCTCTTTGAAAATGTGTATATTTTTTCTAAAGCAGATACTGAAGGAAATCGAAGAACATTTTGTTAAAAAATGATCACACTTCAAATGAAAACTCAATGATATCAAATTTTCTGCCTCAAATTAAGCAAATGTGTTTAGAAATGGTGGGTATAAAACAAGGTTGAACTACAGATATTTTCGCAAAGTTAATTTCAGGTTAATATTACAAGACCCCAATACTATAGCTGGTGAAAATTTCATCAAAATCGCAGCACTACGAAAAAAGATATTTGACAAAAATTCTGCCTGTCCGTAATTTATTGACGGGGAGTGTATTTCAAGTCATGTAGCGCTGTCTGAAATTATCTAGATGAATGGGACTTCGTTGGAAAATTCCCAATGAGTACAATAAGGCAAGAATGTGTCCAACAACACGATTCGAACAGATGTTTTATGGCTACCCACCCAAACAAATAAAACAGCTTTGCACTAGTGTATGCCAGTATGCGGCAAGGCTCATAAAAATTGCAACCTTTGAGAACTTCTTCTTAATCTGGGAATGCCAGACCATTTGGAAATATTGTGAATGAAAACTTTCTCCTATCTATTGATATTTTTGTGATAAATTTTGTTTTTCTCAAAGCCAGATCTCCTTATGAAGAATAAGAAAAATAAAATAATGAACCCTGAATAAAACCATGTTGCACTTTGGAAAAAAGTTCATACTTTATAAAGAATTTCAAGAGTCTATTGGCTAGTACTTTATCAAAAACTTTTGCGAATGCTGTTATTAGACTAATGGGCCTATAATTATTAAAGTTATTTATGTCCCATTTTTTATGACATGGTTTTACAAGAGAAATTTTGAGTGAATCAGGAAATATACCGCTTTTGAAGGCACATTTCATTATAAAAGATAATGGATCCACCATACTTTCAATATGGCGTTTTATAATTTTTACTGATAAATTATCATGGCCAGTTGAGTCCCTTGACTACAGATAAAATTTCTGATTCAGTTATCTCAAATAAACAAAAAGATCTAGTTATTCGAACTTTCAAAGCGCTCGTTTTGATTTTTTTTTTTATCATTTAACGCAACTTCGCAGAAAAACTGACTGAATTGATCGGCTAATTCTGATAAATAATGCTTTTTTTCTTGGAAGTTTGGTAATCTCGGATACTTATTTTCATATGATTTTCCCTTTTTTGTTATTTTTCTAACTATTCTCCATGTAGCAGCTGATTTATTATCTGATTCTTCTATAATTATCCTAAAGAAAGCTTGTCTGTTGGCTATTAGAGCGGCATCATAGATTCTTTTCACACTTCTGTAAGTATCAATGAATTCAGGCCTACGTGCAGAGAGAGCAAACAACAGATCCAACGACTCTTTCAGATTCGATTTCCGGGTTTAATTTTGGTTTCTGTTTATTAGCTGTATTAATTTTTCGAACTGGAAAGGCTTTATTAAAATTCAGCTCGATCTGATTCGAAAAATAGTACCACATTTCATTTACTTGTTGTTCTGAGAAGTGATGTTGAGAGCAATGAATTTCCTCGAGCAAATCGTGAAAATACTTATGTGTATTTTCATTAAATATCCGTAAAAATTTTATTTTGGCAGAGTTAACTCTACTTAAATTTTTCTGGAAAATGAATTTTTGTCCTGAATGGTCTGATAAGTGTTCTTCAACAACAGTTATTTCTCCGGAAATATTGGAAATTATGTTATCCAAACAAGACGCAGAATTTACAGTTATTCTAGTCGGCTCTTTAATGTTAACAGTTAAATTATATGTTTCTAGAAGTGACAAAAATGTCCTAGCATCATTTGAACTAGACAATATGTCAATATTGAAATCCCCACCAATTATGAAATCAACATCCTCTCGTACGCACGGATCAAGAATAAAAGTGAGTATTTCAGAGAAAACTGAAATATCACTGACTATTAGGGCGATGAATACAAATTATTAAGTACTTAACAGTTCCAAATATTGCATATGGTTTTTGGGATCAGTTATTTGACGGCTGATGGGTTCGATTCTTTCCGAAAAAAATTCGTAAAATTGAACTGTCTGAGTGTAACACCAGCTGGCCAGAATTTCGGATCGTTCAATCTGAAAAATAAATCATCAGTTGGAATACCTATACTGATTGCGGAATTCGATCCTTTCGTTGGGAGCTTCTTGATTTCGACTGTCTCACTATCATTTAGGCTTGAAATGAAGTCCTTGATATCGGATTCTTGAACATTTTTCACGGATGGCTCCCTGTATTTTCGTATTGGGATTTATTTTTCCGGTGCATAATGTAGTTGGCCTTGTTTTCTTCATCTGGGGATTAATCGTATTATTTGCAATTGACTGCGATGTATTATTAGGCTTTCTTCTATTTACTACGGTTGTCCATAGTTCTTCGTTTGTTACGATGTTTATTCCTTTCTTATATATATATATATATATATATATATATATATATATATATATATATATATATATATATATAATATATATATATATATATATATATATATATATATATATATATTAATATTTGAGGTTAGTTCTATTTTGTTTACTTCTTGCGCGCGCATATTTGATGCATCAGAAGTATTTAATCCGGTTGATATTATTGATGATTTATCAGCATCTAACGGAGTAGGTGAAATATCTCCTGATATCTTGACAGTTGGAAGACGAGGAACAAGTTGTTTACGTTTTTTTGGGTTTTAATTTTTATCTCCAGATTCTTAATTTTTTCCAGCAGGAGTTCGTTGTTGTGTAGTAAAATTTCATTTTTACTTCTAACTTCGTCCAATAATTCATTAAGAAGAATAACTTTTTGTGTCAGGAATTCTTTCTCTAGATCTTCATTCACATCTCCTAATGATTCAAACTGCGTAGAATTTTTATCCGTACTTAATATTTCACTATGTTGACACGTTGATGATTTTTTAGCCTTAGATACATTCCATCAAGATAGATGTAAAATTGCATTACACTTAATACATATTTTCGATTTCGAATTGACCACATTTCTATTGCAGTAAGAGCACAAATTACTTGATTGATCGTTAAATTTCGCACCTTTCTCAGAGCGAACACTACTTTCATCTTCACTCGACGACATCTCGGATCTCGACTCAATATGTCAGGAAAAAAACCTTCACAAGAAGAAATTGTTGCCTAACAATGATCAAAAAAAAACAAAACGTAACGTTTCGGAGCCTAAATCAGACTCCTTCGTCAGACAATTTATATTTTTCATACAACTTCGTAGAATCGTGACAATATTTTTATTTTTTCTAGTATTTAGAAAAATGTTCTACTTGTTTCTTGTTTCAGAGACTGGGATCATTTCCTTATACCTATTCAATTCTGAAGAGTGCCCCCTTCAAGGGGGTTGCTCGTTCAAGTCTCAAATATACGTCAAAAGAAGCCCCCAAACAAAAAAATTCGACATGTTTCGTGTGATTTTTCTAATCTCTATGGAATAAAAAAAACTCGGGGTGGCTCGTCTGAGATTTACCACCCTGTATACTTATCAACCAAGGGCCCCCACATGTTTAATCCGGCTCTGTTCATAAGCCACGTTAAGACATTTCCATAGCTGATGTTCTGAGTAGAACGAATACCCACATCTTATTTCAATAATGAACAAATAATACCAGAAAATGAAGCTCAAATGAATCTTTTAACTGAAAATTTTCAATCATTCGGAATGACCTCGAAAAATTCAGAATTGGAATTCAAAAAGATCAATAGTTACAAAATTTAATGAAATATGTATATTAACAATGACGGGCGTTTCATACGAACTGAATGTAACGAGAACAAAAAATCATTGACACACTGACTAGTGTGTATATATAGGTCAAAAAAGGAGAAACACACAAGTTTCCCATACGTCCCTTTTTAGAACTAGACGACATAAAACAGACCCAAATGGGATCGGATACATTACCCCAGGGCCGTATCTAGGTACTATGGCGCATGTGGCAAAATTTTAGAGAGTGCTCCCCATTTTCGAAAATTTTTTCAAAAAAATTATATTTTCCTATAGTAGTTTTTTTTTCATGAGTTTAGACATACATTTTCGTTGATTTTTTGATATAATACAAAATATTATAGATATTCACAGATAATTATGGAAACCATTAAAATACATAATATTCGATATTCATTCATTATAATAATGAAAGAAATTTAAAAACACCATACAAACTATTTATATAGTAAAAACATATATCTCAAAAATAAATATTTTTTAATTTGAAATTTGAAAATACTGCAGATGTGAAGTAAGTATTTGTTCGGATAGTGGACTAGAAAATAAAAATCGATAATCACAATCGTTTAGGTAAGTTTCTTCAAACCTCGTTTTTCTTCTATTCTTTTTTCACTTCGGCAAACATACTGTTATGGAATTTTTGTTATGGTTCTATATTTATATCTAAATTTTGATTATTTAAAAAGGATACATAGTACGTTACCTGGTTGAAACTATATCATAACATAATTGCAAGTACATGAATCAAAATTCAAAAGTTTCAACATTTGAATTTATTGTTTACATTCCAGAGATAATTTCAATTCAAAATTATAGTCTTCGATTGTAGTATTCGATTTCCAAATTCATTGAGTTAAATTGCTGGTTTCTTGATGAGGCTAAAATTGAAAGATTTTGATAAGAAAAATGTAAATAAATTCTATGTTATTGTATTATGTATTAGTGTTAAGAAATCTAGAGACTAAGGACTTTTGAGGAGTGAAACCAAGGAGACGAAAAAGAATTGAAAGGGGAGAAGTATAAAAAAATTTGGGAATCGAGAAGGATGAAAAAATAAAAACCATATGATATAGATGAAAAAATTGATAAATGGTGAATGATTTACCAATATAATATAGTGTGATTAGTATATGAATGGAAATGGTAATATGAAGAATGGTGACAGTTGATATGGACTTACAAAAACAAGAAATAAAGACATTGGACCAGTAATCTGAAGAATATATTACTGTAAATAAACATTCAAGAGATTAGTGTTTTCAAGCAGACTGTGAAATCCGAAAGTGAGATAAGTGAGTTAACTCATAAAAATTAAATAACCTAAAAGTTAACCTAGTTTTATGAACACTGAACAAAAATCAACCATAGAACTAGATTATTATTCTTGATTATTATTAGAATAGTTTGATATTGAAATCAAATTTAATATTAATTAGTTATTGAGAGTTTATTGTATTTGATATAATTTAAATTATAATATTTTAAAATTCAAATCAAAATCTTTCAATTTTAATTGAAATAAAATTTTTGAACCCTCAATTGAGATAGAGTCTAGGCTAGGTAAATTTTCAAAATTCAAAATTCTATATTTTTTATAATTTTGGTTCCTTAAAACTCAAACTAAATTCAAAAAAAATTTTAAAGATAAATAAAAGGAACCATAACAAAAATGGCGCCCAACGCGTGGCTTGAATTATAAGAAATTTTTCTATTTATTGAATTTCAGTTATTTATATTTATAAAAATTTTCAATCAAGTAACATAGTAAAATGAATACCAGAAGTGAAAAAACGATGAGAGAAAGAGGAGAGCAAGAAGAAAATATAAGTGGAAATATAGGGGAGCGAGGTGGAGATAAATATGCCATAATGAATATGTTATTAAAGATCACACAAAATATAGAAAAACAAATCAAAGAAATGAATAGAAAATTAGATGAAAAATATGATAATATTGGAACGGATATCAACAATACGTTGACAATTCAGAGGGAAGAATTTCCTACAAAAATAAATGAAAATGAAACAAAACAGATAAACCAAAAAGTTGAAAATAAGATAGAAATACAAGGAGAAAAACTAGAAACACAAAATGAAAAAATTGGGGAAGTGATGTACAGAGAGAATGCTGTTACATCAGAAGTAATAAAAAAAAAAGATAATGAAAGGTATTATTATAGTAAAATTGAGAAAATTATTCACAAAGAACCACAAACAGAATTTGTTGATGACATCAAATCTTTAATCATTTCAGATACTGATAGAGTAAAAATTTTGATATCACTACACCACAAAAAGAAACAGAATTTCAATGAATTAGATCTCTCGTTGCTCACGGAAAAATATTCAAAAAGACAAATGAATGATCATGATCAACATACAACTAAACGAAAGAAAAGTGAAAAAAATTCAACGAGTACATCAAATTTCAATATAGAAACAATAATACCAAATAGTAAGAATGAAGAATTTATCAGGAAACCTAGAGCAAACAATTTAATACTTTTCGAAAGATCACTAGTATGGGACATGTTACTGAATAGGTATTACAATGACAAATTTAATATAAGATGCCCAAATAACTTCCATATATCACTCAAGAATGAAAGCGATAAAGAACCTCCTCCAGGCTATATTGAAAAAAAGATCCCAGAAGTTTGTTTCAATATTCCATAGAAAGTTTCAAACATGTTACTGAAGATTTAGAAAATGTTATTATCAATTTTGATTAGTTTTAACCTTAAATCATTTGAGAAGGATAGAATATTACATGCAAAATTATAAACAAATTCAGCTCAGATTTCAATCCAAATATGCAAATGACTTACTACTTCAATGAATTTAGATAATTAGCATCACATATAAAGAACCATTGTGAATAATGAAAAGATGGAAAGGAATGCAATGAAATTTTTGAAGAGAATGAAAAAAAGAAATAAAAAGAAAACAAGATTAAAAAAAAGGGGATTTAGTCATCGTAAAAACAGAAAGAGTATCCAATAGAAGTGCAAACAAGTGTGCCAAATTATTATTTCCATTTGATGGGCCATATGAAGTTGAAACGGAACATCCTGTGAATAGTTATTTATTGAAAGATATTAATACTGGAACAATCAAAGGCATATATAACATAGAAAGCATTTTTGAATACAGAGAATAACAGATAATGAGGATTTATAAAATTTGTTTTATATTTCCATAAATTTATTCTAAATTCATTTAAATATAAACAAATTTTTGGGGAATTTGTTATGGAATTTTTGTTATGGTTCTATATTTATATCTAAATTTTGATTATTTAAAAAGGATACATAGTACGTTACCTGGTTGAAACTATATCATAACATAATTGCAAGTACATGAATCAAAATTCAAAAGTTTCAACATTTGAATTTATTGTTTACATTCCAGAGATAATTTCAATTCAAAATTATAGTCTTCGATTGTAGTATTCGATTTCCAAATTCATTGAGTTAAATTGCTGGTTTCTTGATGAGGCTAAAATTGAAAGATTTTGATAAGAAAAATGTAAATAAATTCTATGTTATTGTATTATGTATTAGTGTTAAGAAATCTAGAGACTAAGGACTTTTGAGGAGTGAAACCAAGGAGACGAAAAAGAATTGAAAGGGGAGAAGTATAAAAAAATTTGGGAATCGAGAAGGATGAAAAAATAAAAACCATATGATATAGATGAAAAAATTGATAAATGGTGAATGATTTACCAATATAATATAGTGTGATTAGTATATGAATGGAAATGGTAATATGAAGAATGGTGACAGTTGATATGGACTTACAAAAACAAGAAATAAAGACATTGGACCAGTAATCTGAAGAATATATTACTGTAAATAAACATTCAAGAGATTAGTGTTTTCAAGCAGACTGTGAAATCCGAAAGTGAGATAAGTGAGTTAACTCATAAAAATTAAATAACCTAAAAGTTAACCTAGTTTTATGAACACTGAACAAAAATCAACCATAGAACTAGATTATTATTCTTGATTATTATTAGAATAGTTTGATATTGAAATCAAATTTAATATTAATTAGTTATTGAGAGTTTATTGTATTTGATATAATTTAAATTATAATATTTTAAAATTCAAATCAAAATCTTTCAATTTTAATTGAAATAAAATTTTTGAACCCTCAATTGAGATAGAGTCTAGGCTAGGTAAATTTTCAAAATTCAAAATTCTATATTTTTTATAATTTTGGTTCCTTAAAACTCAAATTAAATTCAAAAAAAATTTTAAAGATAAATAAAAGGAACCATAACAATACCTACTAATTCAGAGTAATCTAAGGTACTTGTTACTTTTTCGATGGCGGGGATTGAGATATTTAATAATCGCTCTTATCCCAAGAAGGAAAGAAGATACGACTTTATAAGTTTCAGTTTGCTGAAGGAACGTTCACAAGTAGCTGTTGTCCCTGACAATCTAATATTTGTACTGGTTCCTTTACAATAAAGTTGTCTAAAATTAGGTTACTTTGAAATTTAAAACTTTTAAATCTATTGAAAATTCTTCTGCGTTCAAATCAAAAGTATACTTTATTGCAAGACCTACAGCACTTCTCTTCAAATCGTCAATAATCGTTGTTTCAAAAAAATTAATTCGTCTACCAACAGCCACAAATCTTCTTGTCATTCGTTTCTTCATTTCATCAAGCATTTGTATTAGTCCAATTCCTAGTTTTGCATTTGCATCCAAAAAGATAAGTTTCATCTCTGGCTAGTTCCATGGCATTTGGCATTTTAGGTTTCTTTCGTAATTTTGATTTATTTTCAATTTTATCTGCTCCAAGTTACACATCAATGATGTGAAAAAGTTTTCTCAATACTCTTTTTATTCGTTTGATAGTCCAAGTATAATTCCTGAGAGGATCAAGTTGCTTTTCTTGCAAAGATTGTTTATTTCACCCAAGAAATTATCCCAGAAGTTAAAATATGTAATAAATTCATAAGTTGTTATCAAATTCACCAAGGATGATTCAATTATCTATTAAAAATTATGAAAAGAAAAATGTATTACAAACCGTTATGCCAATTTTGCTAGCTCAGGTTATACAGGGTGTTTCAAAAAAAAGGTGACCATCTCTCTAGGATAGATTGAAAACTGAAAAATTATAGGGGTTTGTTCAAAAAAAATTTCGTAACGCCATCCGTATAAAAGATACAGGGCGTTAAAAAAGAAAAAAAATTAACACATTTTTTACGATTTTGCCAAAACTACTGGAAACATTGTAATGAAATTTTACATGAATATGTTTTGGGAGCTGATACATCGGAATAATGTGTTTTAAAGTCTGACTCTCATAGAGGGCGCTAGTTACACGGTTCATACCAAGTTGTTTTGAACATAACTATTATTATATATATTAGATTTATTGCGCTAAACTTAGAGCGATATCGAACATTATTCAATTTCACACCGAAAACTACACTTCATGAAACTCGATAGTGTGCACCGTTTTCGGAATATTTTCAGTTTAAAACTATGAAGCAATAACCGATGCTGAAATGAAGTATTGATAAAGTACTAAATTATTATTATTTTCAATTATTAAGCACGATGGATCCAGGTGTCATAATCGATTAAGTAGCCTTTTTACGAATCGATGGATTGTTAAATATGTAGAAGTTACAATTCATTGGCCTCCTCGGTCATGCGATTTTAATCCCTTGGATTACACAGTTTGGTCCTTCGTACCTTGAAAAAAAAAATTATGCAACAGGGGTAAATTCACCCCAAGAATTGAAGGAGAGAATTCAAGGTCAGAGTTTAATCAAGAATACCTTTTTGGTGTGAAATTGAATGATGATCAAGATCGCCCAAAATTCAGCTTAATAAATCTAATAACAAGAAAGTTATGTTCAAGAGAACTTGGTAACTAGCGCCCTCTATGACAGTCAGACATCAAAACACACTCATTAGATGTATCAGCTTCCAACACATATTCGTGTAAAATGTCATTAAATTGTTGCCAGTAGTTTCGGCAAAATCCTAAAAAAGGTGTGAATTTTTTTCGTTTTCAACGTCCTGTATCTTGAGTACGGATGGCGTTACGAGAATTTCTTACTGAACGAACCCCTATTATTTAACAATTTTCTTCATATCCTAGATAGATGGTCAACTTTTTTTTGAAACACCCTGTATTTGATTTATATTTAAAAATAGAAAAAATTTCACGGAAATTTTTTTTCAACTTACCTAAAATATCACAATTTCTTTTGTTGGAAGTCAAAATATATTTGAAACAATTCGATTCATGGTTAGAAATTCGAAAACACACCAAGCACTCAACGTAGTTCGAAATATACTTTTTTGCTAGGTGGGGATTTTCAGCATGTCTCATAATTATATTTCCTCTTATTGGGATTTAAAATTCTTATAATAAATCGAAAAAAAAAATTCTGGAACATCAGAGAATTTTATCGAAGGTGCCGCACTTCAAACAAAAAATAGATGGTACCGTTTGGCGTAGAGATACCGGCGCAAAAATCACGTGAATATCGGGTAAGCACACATGTCGACGCGCCACAGTATTTATTTATTCATTATTTTATGACCTGAATGCGGCATCTTTGATTATGACGACACCCGAAAAGAATATTTATAAATTAATCGGTGCATGCTTGACCATATTTATATATTTTTTCACCACAAATTGATCTTGCAATCATTTTTATTTAGGCTTAGTACGCTTCTAGTGCGAGGCGTATACATGAAAACCGAATGGTGATCTTACGAATTATTACGGCCCTGCATTACCCAGTCTAACTTTCACATTACAATCATTCAATGGGACTAAAACCCCATGATGACGACAACCAAATAAACTAAACACCAGAACCTATTCACTCTTGACAATGAGTTATTGGTTCATCTGGTTCGAGAATTTCTACAAAATATAAATAATGTCCGGTTAATAATTATCAATGACACCAGTGTTGATGAGGGGACGAAAACACCTTAAGCGTTAGGTTCTTTGGCACCATATGTTTTCACTGGCGCCAACAGAATGTTAGAAATGGAATATTTTTAGTGGAAATCACTCAGAAAAGAAACGTTGGAAGTTTAGAAATGGAATATTTTCAGTGGAAATCACTCAGAAAAGAAACGTTGGAAGTTTTACACATATGGCAGTTATAAATCCAGATCGAGAGCATTAAATGTATTAGTCATGCATTTCTAATGATATAGAGAATATTACTTCAAGTTGTTCAATATGTAACAGATATTTCAAAGGAATGTAATAAAACACAATATATATATTTTTAATCTATTGGAAATCGATATCGGTGCGTTGTATCATCATCAGGCCAGTTGAAATTACAAGAAATATTCCTATAAACAATATTTTCGCACCGATAAAATTTGAAATTTAGAGGTTAGGTAGTAGGTATACTCACCGTCTTTGTAGAACAGCTGTTTATTTTTAATTATCGTGTACAGGTATATACAGGGAGTTTCACGAGTCGTCGGCCGTAGCCTAATGGTGGATGCAGGACATCTATAGTCCAGTAAACGAAGGTCTGAAATCACTTTTTTGCGGAAAGAGCTGCATTTTGGATATAATGATTGTCACTAAAGTAGGAACTCGTGGTCAGAAATTCAGGTTCCCAAATTTTCAGGAACCTTGGAAAATTCGTGAAAATATGGAAAAAATTACGTTTTCTCGAAAACTAGAAGGTTTATCGAAAAAAGTTTCAAACAAAAGTTGTAGAGCGGAAAATTTTAGTTGACATGATGGCTTTTCGCATTCTCTTGGTGTTTATATTGACTATTCAGAGACGGATTTCTATATTGGCATTCTCAGTTGCTAACTTCATTACGTACGAATTGCCGAAGAAGCGGAAAGGGAGCAGGTAGTTTTACCATTCTCATTTTATTACGTTCATGTTTGTGAACGAAAATAACAAGGCTCTTCTTATCCCGGACATCTCTCAAATTATTTCGATTGCAAGAGAATATGTTGGAAGAAATAATAATTTTTAGATGCATTTCAGCATTTCGCGTTTTGTGTTGTGTGCATTGAATTTGGCTATATCTGATTTATCTGTATTTTTTTAACGAAAGGTTGAAGTTTGCGAAATGCAAACCAGACCTCTCTCTTCGATCAGCGTTGATTCAAAATTTTGTAGAGCTTCCTAATCGAATGCTACCCAGAACTACTGTTGAAAGTTAAATTAATTTAATTGGAAATGTGAAATGAGTGAGAGACATGCTTGATTTTTCCTCTAAATTGAAGAACGACTCCCCATTGGAAATGTAGTATGAAAGTATGAAACTTAGCATAGCGATTATAGATTCGCTTTTGCAATCATTGTAATATTTCGTACAACTCGTCGAAAGAAACTCAGAACTTCCATAAGTATGGTCCAGAGATCGATTGTTCCCACCTCGAATAATTATTGGTTTGACCATTAAATAACAACAGCTAACATTCGACGAACGACTAGTTTTTCTATCGAAATCGATCAAAAAACTTTGATGAACTAACTGAACAATAATCAGAACTTTTCTGGCTTTCAAAAAGTTCTTCGAAGAGTAAATGAACGAGAATTATTGTTTTTTGTCATACTTGAAAATATTTTGTCAAAACACATTAAGCGGTTTTCAGAAATGTTTCTTAAATTGGTATAATTATTACATATTTCGAACTTTGAACAATAGCTAATCGAAGATTATTTTTTTCGGATTATTCCCCATTCGTCTTTTGGTTGTGTAGGTCCGCAGAATGGAACTCAGTTCGATCTCTAATTTATTCAAAAAATATTGTACTGACTCAAGGGCGGATATAGCTTTTTTTTCGTGGGAGGGGTAATAATCATTGAGAACGAATAACTAGAGACTTACGGTTTTTTGAGCTTGAAAGGTATTTGCTTACCACAAATTTAGGAAGTTTCTATTGATAGTATCCTTCGCGAAACAATTAAGATAACAGGAAGAATTTTCAAATTTTTTTTTCAACAGACTGTATCTCAGTGAAAAATGGTCGTGAAGAAAATAAAAAACCAACTTCTGAAGCTTGAAGAATCTAGTTTCAGGAATTATTGATTAACAATAATTTTTCAGAGTACCGGTGGTCATGCAATCATAGGATAAAGCACGAAGAAAAAATTTTGAAAAGTTTTCGAATTTTTATTTTTTTGCTCTACGCTCATGCAGATTTTTTTCTTGCTAGACCGATGATATTGACGAAAGGATAAGGTATATATAACAATAGGTATATCACATTCAATTTAGGTAACGTTGAGTAGCATATTTTCTGTAGTAATGTAGAATGTTAATCTTCATTCACTGCTATGTGAATAATGACATTTTCGATAAATTTAGGAGGAGATTGAATTACTTCAAATATAAAAATACATTACTTCATCAAGGAGTTAAACAACTCAAACTTCTACAAAATTAGCGATCTTCTCACATCGGAATCATTATCTGACCTTTTTTTAATCAATCTGTTGAATGCAGAACTTTCAAACAAAAACTGCTCTGTTTAGAGCAGAATATTCCTTTTGAATTTTTCCAAAAATTACTATTTTTCTTATTACAGAGTTAAGCTTAGTGAAATGATGAGCTTCTTGGACTCATTTTTATCTATATTTCAAAGAAATTACCTTGAACTTCCGTGATTGTATGGGTTTTGTACATTGTGCATCATATTTCTGAAAAATTCTTGAGGGTGTGCCATCAACAATTTTTCTTTCATTTTCTTTATTATCTAAAATTCCAAATGACAAATATTTCGATGAAATTTTATATTCTTGCATGGAATGCAAAGCAGGTGTAAAATCACAAGAGAAACAAATATAAGTGTAGTTTTCGGGCAGATTTGAAAGAAAATGCTGCTTAACGAAAGCTGTCTTCATTCTTGAACTCGCATAGCATTGGGTAAGGGTGCTGGCATTTCGCCCTGTAGTTCATAAACATATACATCATAAAAGGGAATAATAAAACCCTCGGCAAAACCACAAGCTCTCTTGGAGCGTCTTCGGCTCGGTCTTCGGCTATCCGAACGTAATGAAGTTAGCAACTGAGAAAGCCATTACATAAATGTACATCTTATTAGTCAATATTAACACCACGAGAATGCGAAAAGCAATAATGTTCACTAGAATTTTCCGCTTTACAACTTTTGTTTGAAACTTTTTTCGATAGACCTTCTAGTTTCCGAGAAAACGTAACTTTTTCGACATTTTCACGAATTTTCCAAGGTTCCTGAAAATTTGGGAACCTGCATTTTTGACCATGAGTTCCTAATCTAGTGACAATCATTATATCAAAAATGCAGCTCTTTCCGCAAAAAAGTGATTTCAGACCTTCGTTTACTGGACTATAGACCTTTCAGAAAAATTTGTTGTATTGTTTCCTAAGACCAAATGTTTCGATCCTATTTTATGGGTTTGTTCACTTCAGAAAGCTTTTTCTAACAGTTCATGAAATATCATGGCAGTACTCAGAATATCTTGATATTTCTTTCAAGCCCCAAAATATATCAGCACCTCGGAGGTGTGTTAAGTCACATTTTTTCCGACACGAGTTATCCACAATATTGGATTCACATAAGTAAATTATAGCTAGTGGAACACATTTTTGAATCCTTGGGTATTTCAATTCTCTAAATGATGGAAGAAAACATTCATTGAAACAATAATCAAACTGAAAAATCTATCTTCTGACTAATTTTGATTTTGTGATCTAACACACTTTGCCTTTGAGGTGCTGATATATTTTTTAAATTCTTCAGAGAATTTTCGTTATTGCCGTTGAAAAACAACATGAGATATTTATTGCAAGGAATTCTATGCTTTATGAAATTTTTCCGAAATACGTTCCTGTTTTTATACCTTTGGTAATAATATTCATCTTTTTTTGCCGATATTTTGAATTGTTCTCAATTCTGTTGAAGTCTTTTTCATTTTGAAATCTCAGTTCGTATTGGGTGTGCTAAGATTTTTTTCTAATCATATTTAGAATTTTGTCTTAGGTGAAGAGATGAATCTGTATTCGGTTTTTTGATATTATTTTCTCTAAAAGAATATTTATTTAGTCTTTTATCTTCGGTTCCGCATATACGTATTGGAATTTTTCTTGTAGGAATGTTGGGAGAAAGATATGGAAGTGGAGAAGGTATCGGCCAGTATAGAGATACTACACAAGGAAAATGATTTCAAAAGGTTGACACTACTCGAACAATACGAAATTTCAAAACACAAAAACAGCCAATATTAACTAAACGACCTCCCAGACTTCAAAGGGAGCATGAACACATTCAAAATGATCGGTACACCATCGCATATTTCAAACCTCTCGCCTTCTTCATGACTCCGAAAAATTGACCGATACCTTTCCCACTTCCATATCCTTTTCCCAACATTCCTTCTAGAAAATTTCCAATACGTACACGCCGAACTGAAGATTAAGATAAAGAAAATATTACTTTAGAAAAATAATATTGAAAAATCAATCACAGATTCATCTTAAGCTAAGACAAAAGTAGTCGTCGAATATAATTTATATCTGGTGTTCGAGACCAGGGAAGCTCTCGAATATTTTGTAAATATTGGGTACAATAATTTAATTTAATCAAGCAGGCATTTTCCATTCTCGTTGAGGAAACACGTGAAAAATGACAGTTAATCAACTCTCCTAAGTGCGAACTTATGTGTTTATATGTCTATATCGCCATAAGATTTTCCTTGCCATCGTCGCAGTTATTTCTGCTTTAATCGCCAGTTTTCTATTGTTTTCTAACCCCTTGTCGGGAATAAACTATATTTTATATCCTTCTCACCAGTGATAAGACACTTTTAGACTTTAGACTTTTAGACATTATTCGAGTGACGACGTTCTTGTGAACAAAATAGGCAGCAGAAGAATTTTCCCGAGCTGGACAACGGCAAAGGGCCCTTTGTCAATCATCGACGACACAAGCAACAGCGGAAGGAATTTTGGTAAGTCGTTGATGCAATTTCGCGAGTTTTTCATTTTGATTAATCCGTTCATCAACTACGCACTTCCCTTTGAAAACTAAAGACGACTTACATCACTTTCAAGCCAAACTTGAGCTATCGAACACATAACACCTGCACACGATAATTTTTACGCAGCTATTTTACAGAGACGTTGAGCATACCTTCAAATTTTATCTGTGAGAAAATATTGTTTATAGGAATATTTCTTGTAATTTCAGCTGAGCTGATTGCCAATAATTAAAATATTTATATAGTGTGTTTTATTACATTTCCTTGAAATATGAAGCTGAACACACTCATGGAAGAATTTCAGAAATTCATCGCTAATGTAACATAATATCTGATAGAATATTTCAAAACAAGCAGAATGGGCTCCTATTCCAGGAATGCGAAATTCGAAAAACGAGTGACTAAGAGCATGAGTGTTGTTGCCTTTTGCAACGAGCATTAGACGATATTTTCTCTCTTTTAGTGAAATATTCTCTAAATTCAAACAAAAATTCAGATTATACACATTAGTGAATTTACGGAATTAGAATTGACACGATTTGAAAATTGATAGGATTGAGATCAGTATTGACAACCACAAAACGAAAAGTATAACAATGTTGTAATGATTTCTTTAAAGCACGGCTTTTAGTACGGTGATTAACTCATTTCGATACTGAAATAAAGAAAAAAAATTCCAAACAGTCTTCAAGGCCTCATCCTATATCTGAGAAAGCATGGATCATGGATCAATGTTGGTAATCATCTATATGAACTGCATAATGTTGCTAACTTTATAATAGTTGACTATTTCTCGGAATTTTTATAACAAAGAAAGCTTCTTTTAACCACAATAAGTAGTATTATAAATTATTTGAAAAATATCTTCTCTATACATGGAATACCTGAGATTTTATTTCCTGATAGGGGTTCTGAATTTACGGTCAATGAATTCAAAGAATTTTCTGAATTTCAAACATAAAAAGTCTAGTCCATTGTATCCACATTCCAATGGCATGGTGAAAATAAACATTCAAACTATTGATATGAATTTGATTTAACTAATATAAAATCAGCTCCACTTGATTGTCGAAGTACACCAATATCTCATAAAAATATGTCAACCTGAATTACTTTTCAGGAACACAATCAGAAATTTTCTATCCAATTCTAATAATGGAAATAAATATGAAATAACAGAAGTATTATAGAATTCATCAAAAAGGTATTACGATGAAAGAACAAGAACTTCAATACCCCTTGGACAAAGATCAAAGAAATTATGTACCTAAAAAAATTATATTTGGAGAATCATCAAAGAAATTATTTTGTTTTGAAAATGATGTTCACTTTCAAATTTTGCTTCAAAAGTAGGATGAATAATTTCTCCTAATTGTACTAAAAATTCAGTTCTTGAGTTGAGCCGTTGATGACAATTACGAGAACTTTATATTGAAGACTCATCACTTTCCTCTGTGAAACATTTAAATTTCACTAAATTTTTTCATGGATGTATTCTTTCGTTCTGGTAATCTTGATACACCATGAAACGAAAACTGATAAACTAACTAACGAAATATGAGTACAAGCAGATTTCCGAAACACTCTCTATTTTCGAAATCTTGAAACGTTTCATGAAGTAGAACTGGTTACGAGTTTATTTCAGGATTGGCAAACAAGTATATAAGCACCCCAGAGGTAAAGTGTGTCAAGTCACAATATGAAAATTAGACAAAAGAGAGATTTTTCAGTTCGATTATTGTTTCAAAGAATGTTTTCTGCATTATTTGGAGACTTGATATACCTAGAGACTCAAAAATGCGTTCCACTAGCTAGAATTTACTGATATGAATCCAATATTGTTGATAGTTCGTGTCTGAAAAAAATGTGACTTAACACACTTTACATCTGAGGTGCTGATATAGTATTATCTCTGGACTTCCTGAAGATTACACACACAACTCTAAACTAGTAGAAAAAAGAAAAAACATACTCTTCATAGAGAGTATGAACGTAAAGTTTTCGGAGGATTCCAAAGATTGTACACCTTGAACATGTTTAATGCATCTGTTTCATCAGGCAGAAGAATTTGTGGGTAAACTTTTTCAAGGAATTTCTTATCCAATAAACATTTTTACAATACCTACTGGTTATCCACTCTCCCTCATGTTGTGTTGAGTTGGAAAACTTGGGATTATACCTGCTGCTCTGCTTCAGTTTTCAGTTCTTCGGTTCAGTCAGTCCTCTGTTTGCAACAGCCAGTGCTGGATGTCTCCAGTTGTAATAGAGATCAGACTCAGTTTTTTTTTTCGTGATGAATTTGTGCATGGGTGAGTTAGTTTTTCACTTATTTTTCATCGAGAAGGTATTCTCTTTTGAAAATTTTGCAAACATTTATCTGTCTTTTTGGAATTGTATTTTATTGATGTATTGGATTTTCGAATATGCATGATAGTACTGGTAGATGAAATGACGTGGGCGTACGTCTCAAGTAGACCGTTGCGAAATAGTTACAACAATTATTCTTAACCCACTATTGAAATGATTAATTCAAGAAAGCTGTTTTTTTTTGAAGAAAATAGTTGATATGGAATAGTTAGAACCATTTGAAGAAATATAAGGTTTTCCAAGTTTGATTTTCAATTTTCATTGAATATAGTTTGGAAGCACACTCCGTAAATTTTCGAACCAGATTTTTAATTTTCTGGAAATTATAAGCCATTTATCATAATCGATTGTTTGAAGTGGAGACATACTATAGGTGAATCATCAGATAATATTAACGAACGAAACTGCATTCACAAGAAACAAGTTAATCTTCACTTTGCTGTAATACAGCGGTCGGCAATTTTTTCGCACTAAAGTGTCACAAGGAAATAAGCACAATATTGGGGAATTGTCCAATTTCCCAATATTGTGTTTATTGAAATATAATGGATGATAACCTACCACTTACAAGTGTCACAAGTTTGTGAAAATGAAGAAGAAGCGGACCGCAATTTTTATAATCAAAAGCCTAATTCACATATATTTGGTCATATCTTAAGAAATACGTTATAAGTGTAATTATTTCAAATTTCAATTGATAAAAGTTGTGGTTTTTATCTTTAAAGTGAAAAAAAACAACAGAAATAACTATTAGGAGACTGCAGGAAGTGAAGTGAAAAATTGTATCGTTTAACTACAGCGTAAAATATGAAAATTTGTGTTGCCTACCCATATTTTCAGTTATCGCATCGAATCGAATTATTATCTCGAAATGTTCATCTTAATTTCCCATATGTTCCCGATACTGGAATTTCTTTCAATGCATACTCACGTTCGTACTTCGAATGTTGGAAAGTAGATATTCTTATTAATTTGTGCAAATCGAAAAAGTTTCTGGGATTAAAATATTTTTCTTATTTTCCCGAATATATAGAGAGTATATATTTTGAAGAAGCAATATGATATCCGTTTTTGGGGATCATTCAATGAGCATAAAGCAGTATTTTATGTTCTAACTCCTGCCATCATGTGAGTGAGTTTATATTAATGAGTTTCGTTCATTTATATCTAGAACGAAAAAAATCGTGTATTATCATTGTTCTAGGGTCTTTTTTTTCCTCCCAAATTTTCATGTTCAATTCACGTTTAAAATATAACTTGAAATAGAAGTTCGCAAACGATTGAGAATTTGTTTTTCCTGAAAGGAGGTGGAATGCTACAGATTTTTGGTTTATATGTTCCATTTTTCTTCCCGAATTAGGACACATGATTGCAAATTGGTGTCATTAGTTTTAATAAAAGTTTCAATCCTGCTGATCATCAATTGGTAAGTAGAGAATAATTCCAAGTTTTAATTCCTGAGTCGAATCAAGAATATTCCGGGACTTTTTAGGATTGAATTTCAATTCATTCGACCATGAACTGTTTCAGATTATATTACATAGTTCTTGAATAGCTACCTGTTAGATTTCTTCAAGTAAGTTTTTCTTCAAATTCAATATCAGGTGAAATATTTTTTTTTTTCAAAAGTCGGGTTATAACTGAAAGTTTCAGACAATCTTATAAACTGAAACATTCTTTTGTTTCTATTAATCATAAGCTTTCATAAAATCGGCTACAGAGTGTAATTATTTTTTGTACATGAAGATTTTGAGCTAATCTTCATCGAGTGAGGTACCCCCTCCATAAATATCTGAATCCTTCAAAATTCAAATAAACAGCTTTTTCTGAATCGTGGAAATAAAATTATATTGGAAATATTACTGGCGATGTAAACAAACTTGAACCAACTCCAATCAAAATATTTTAAATTCGCTGAGGAATTTCAACTTTTTCCATTATCTCCCTTTCTGTTTGTGCTAGGATGTTGAAATGAAGATATTTTACCGGTACATTTTTCATATCAATCCAGTAGCGTACTTTGTTTTTTTCTGAGAGGTTTCCTTGCTGAGCTATAACATGAAGTTGTGATTTTTCTTATGGAAATAATAGTGTGAAATGGCTTAGAAAGAATGGCCATCTTGTGTCCGTTTCAGAAATATCTCATACATCATACATCGTCCTCAGATTCATTCAGTTATCATGAAAAATATAGTTTGTGTTTGAAATATTGGATATTAAGTAGGCTGAATCAAAAAATGATATGTCTCTACGCATGGTGTCTTTATTCTTATGCCATTAAAATAATTAATTATGCCGCTAAATAAAAAATTTTAACATATCATATTTCTCGTAGTTTGTGAATATTTCCGTATTGCCGGCAATAATGACTTCGAATTCCAGTAATTGACAATTATTCTGAACAGAGATCAAACCACAGAGAATTGAATCAAGTATTCAATGACAAAATATTAATAACACCATGCGTAGAGACATACTCAATAATTAAAATTTGAAATACAAACAAAATGTTTCATGATAACTGAATGAATCTGAAGACGATGTATGATGTATGATATATTTCTGAAACTGGAAAAAAATGGCGATTCTTTCTAAGCCATTGCAAACTATTGTTTTCATGAGAAAAAACAAAACTCCATGTTATATCTCAGCAACTAAACCTATTGAGAAAAAATAAAGTATGCTACTGGATTGCTATGAAAAAGTGCCTGTATAATGTTTTCATTTAATAGAACAAACAGAAACGGAGATAATGGCCAAAGTTGAAATTGCCCAAATTTCAATTTTGTCCTATAACTCCAAAACAAAAGAAGATAGAGGAATTCAGTTGATGGCATTATCAGCTCCTCTAAAAAATACCACCGTAACGTGTCATTCATTTTCCTCTATCTCTCACGATTAAAAAGTTGTAGTTCAGGTATCACCAATTTTGCCCACACTGTACATTGTTATTCATACATAAAAAGAATGATCTTTATTAAAGAGGTAACTTTTTTCAATTTTACAATTCCTTCATTGTATTATGAACCTTGTGATGAACAACATATTTAGTTTTTTTCCCGGGTGCCAGAATGAATAGGGCAGATTGTCCATTGTGAATCGGCACCTACTTCTCAGACCTTAGAATTCCAAGGCTAAGACGTTTAGGCAACTCAAAATACACATGTACACATGGGAATTTGTTCAAAACATTGGAGTTGCATTTGTGTAGCTCAGCCCACCGGTTGCTATCACTGTCATCATTGTTGAATATAGGTTCTGCTGAAAATTTGTGTTCCTAGTTTAACAAAGTTGTCTGAAAAACATTCGGATTGATATCGTTTTCCGTTATCTATAAAACAGTACGAAAAAAAAAATTCTTCGTATCAATTTCGCACGTTTTCATCACCGATTTCAATATCTTTTTTCACTAGAGCATTCCTCACATTTTTTTTTAGATGTGAAGGGTCATAAAAAGCAAAAAAAAATAATAAAATCTGTTTTCAAACCTATAATACGAATCCAGGTTCTCAACAGTGTTGGCATGGAATTTCCTCATATGATAAAACCTAGATGGTTTTCCTGTTGATAAAAACCACTTTTATTGTTTTTTTTGTTTTTTCAAAAATTGCAAATTCTCAGGTTAGCGAACGTCATAAACATAAATTTCGTTGTTAGTGAAAACTCGCATGAAAAACATGAAGTAGGGAATAGGTGAGAAACTGAGACTAACGAAACACTCAATTTGAACATGGTATATAGAAAATATATAAGTTTCGTTGAGGAATAGTATAGTCTGAAACAAGTTGCAGAATGGGCTCCTATTCCAACACTAATGCGAAAACGAGCGATGAAGGAACGAGTACATATTAATGACGAAAAATATAACTGAAAACAATGATGTCATGAGTTGATTACAGCACTACTTTTAGTACTGTAATGAACTCATTACGATACTGAAATAGAGAACAGTGTATTCTAAAACAACTTGCAGAATGAGCTCCTATTCCAACACGAATGCGAAATTCGAAAACGAGCGACTAAGGAGCGAACTTTCGGAAGCATGAGTTTTGGCCTTCTGCAACGAGTTTTAGAAGATATTTTTTCTATTCCAGTCAAGTTTTGTGAAATATTCACGAAATTCGAATAAAAACTCAAATTAGTGACTTTTGTATTGTATCTTGGCAGTTGGTGTGACTTACGAAATGTGACCGATTACGGAATTTGAATTGAGTTGATTTGAAAATTGAGAGGATCGGAGGTCAGTACTGACAACCACAAAACGAAAAATATAACTGAAAACAATGCTGTAACTACTTTTAGTACTGTAATGAACTCATTATGAGACTGAAATAGAGAAAAGTGTGTTATTTATCGGAAAAATCAGAAACCTGAATCAGTATTCTCGCCACCTTTTCATTCCTCAGACTTGGTTCTCGAATGAATGAAAATAATTCGCTCGATAGATGCAGATGAAGCTAGATATGAGAAGAAAGATAAAATATAGGTACAATATTCATTAGTTATTTTATTTTAAACTGATAGTATTTTCCACCATTTCTTTGTTCAGAATTTTTTGACAAGTTCTGCTTTGAAAAGTGTTGCAGAGAATACATCTGTATCCTTAATCTTGAACGATAACATCACTACCAAAAACTCATGAAACTCCTTGTTGAAATTTTTCCTCTTCTTCTCCTGTAAGTCGTTTTCACATGTACAGGGTGCGGCACGGAGGATGGATGGTTTTAAAAAAATAATAAAAGCGTTAATTTTGACTCAAAACCACATTTATTGACGGAATCAGATTCTCAAGGAAATAGCATTTGAGACAGTCAAGTGTGGAAAATCACATCAGGCATGTGGTGGCCGAAATCGGTGATGCAGTGCTGGAGGCGCTCTTGGAAGTTCGCGTAGACACTCTCCAACATCGCTCTCTCAACTTGGGCAACTTCCACGCGAAGAGACCTTTTCAATTCGTCCAGAGTTCGGGGCTTGGTCTCGTATACTCTAGCCTTGAGGTGCCCCCATAACGAATTGAAAAGGGCTATTCGCGTGGAAGTTGCCCAAGTTGAGAGAGCGATGTTGGAGAGTGTCTACGCGAACTTCCAAGAGCGCCTCCAGCACTGCATCACCGATTTCGGCCACCACATGCCTGATGTGATTTTCCACACTTGACTGTCTCAAATGCTATTTCCTTGAGAATCTGATTCCGTCAATAAATGTGTTTTTGAGTAAAAATTAACGCTTTTATTATTTTTTTAAAACCATCCATCCTCCGTGCCGCTCCCTGTATTTGGAATCTATAGTATTTGCGTAAAGGTGAAATGGTTGAATAGCAAAGTCATATCTCTTTTTTATTTCTGTAGGGTTGTAACAAATCAAGGTCGAGGACATCTCTCCATATCCATCCGAAATCTTTTTGTAATATGTCTAGAACTTTCACGGTTAGGTACGTCAAATTGTTTTTGCAAGTGCAGGGCCTCTCTATACATGACGACATACTGAAATATTTTGGATATACAGGGTGTCCCACCATAAGTGCCCATTAGAAGTTTATGGAGAAATAATTATTCGATCAATTTAAAATTTTGTATGGATATATATATAAGCCAAGTAGACCTTCGTTTATGATATATTTAAATATCAATGACTTCCGCTTTCACCGGAAATGGTATCAACTTTCTTATTTCAAATGGAACATCCTGTAGATTATAAGTTTTTTGGCTGGATCTTCGAATGCCGCATTCATTTTATGTATCATGCCCTAGAGCCATCTAAAGCCGTGTTCGAGTTATTCACCGTTTTGTGAAAAAAAAATACAAATTGAGGCTTGTAGAACACTGAAAATTCAATGAAAGCGCAACGCACAATCTCAGGTCTGTTTTTTGAAATGGGTTAGCGAAGAGATATTCGACGTCACTCTGTAGAAAAAATAACGTTTTGATATACTCGAAGGTAATATGAGAGTGTCAAAGTTGGAATTCAAAAAAAGCCAAAAACTCGATTTTTTCAAATGGAAACTGTATTTTTTTCACTCACATATGAATTTGTGGGGTAAAAATAAGTGGAGTTTATTCAGAGTTCACTATATCTAAATTGTACCATTTTCGAGATATTCAGAAATAACTGCTACGAGCTTAATATTATTATAATATGATCTATGTCGCCCTTTCATAAAAATCTTTGACTTTATTCAGAATATTTTTCCATGCTCTGATGTTGATATTCCTCAAAACTTATTTCATTGTTCAAAGAAAACGACCACAATTTTTTTTACTGCTCATAATGAAAATAACGAGTTATTTTTCGGAAAATATGACATACATATCGAAAGCTCAAATTGTGATGCAAAACTTATAAGAACAAGTCATAAAACTTCCCCAACTTTCATTCAGATATATCAGAATAGAAAATTAAATCATAACACATTTTGAAAATTTCGTCCACCTACTTCCAAACATTTTTCGCACCTTCTCAATATTTCTTGGTTGGTGGATTTCCTTATTTAAATATAAATATAAAATATAATATAGAATATAAATTCTTCAGTTGGAACCAACCTGGATTATTTTGAATAAAGTCATACAGATTCTTATCTTATATAGTCGATCTTGATGTTCTGAACCCATGCTGATTTACTGACAGGGGGTTGTTCTCGTTTAATTCTTTCTCAAGGCGCCCCAGTATTAGCTGCTCATATATCTTTCCAGCAGCGTTTAGGAGACAAATGGGTCTAAAGTTAACCGGCTCTATGCCTGTTTTCCCTGGTTTCCTAACCAGGATAAGCTCTGCCTCTTCCCATATTTCAGGGAATTCAGCCCTTCTCCATATTTCGTTTTATATTCCGAGGATTTTTTCTGGGCTGTCTTCTGTTATTGCTTTTATAAGTTCTGTTGTGATTCCGTCTGGTCCTGGCGCTTTTATCTTTTTCATTTTTCCTAGGGCTGTTTAGAGCTCTTCTATGGTAAATGGCTCAGCGTTAGTGTCTGGGGCTCTGGCTTCTATGCCTGCGTTGCCTTTAGTAGGGAATAGTGCTTGGACAATTCTGTCTCCAGTTTCTTCGTCTAAATTTTCTCTCATTTGTAGTCCCATCTTTTTCACTAGGATTTTATATCCCTGACCCCATATATCGTTGTCAAGTTCTTCGATGAGCTCTTTCCATTTACCCATTTCACTTTTTCTGATTGCCTTCTTAAGGTTTCTCTTTGCATTTTTGTATTCATTTTCGTTGTTGCCGTGTCTCGTGTTTATTCTTCTTTCGATGTTGCAGATTCTACATAATTCTTTTATCTCATTGTTCCATCAGTAAGCTGGTTTCTTAACTAAACCCTTCTTATTTCTGGAGATGAACTTATTGCATCCGTCGCTGATAAGCTCTGTGAAAATTTCGGCGTTTAGCTCTGGTGCATCCGTTCCCATTCTGGGGTGGCTTTTAAGATTTTTCCTAATTTCGTTAGTATTATTCTCGTCTACTTTCCATGAGCCTAGGTTTTCTTATTTCTTTTTGGTCACCTTTGTTTTGATGGTGTATCTGATGGCTGCATTATCTGATAGTAGTTCTTGCCCGCATACTTTCCAATCTTATATTTTATCCGCGAGGTCTTCTGTGGAGAGGGTAATGTCGATTCTGCTTTTTTGGTCTCCTCTTACAAAGGTCGGTTCTTTGCCCCTGTTGTGTATTATTAGACCGACTTCTTCTTTCCAGTTCATTACCTTTGCCCCTCTCTTATCAGTGCGATCTGATCGCCAGTGTTCAGACTTGGCGTTAAAGTCTCCAGCTATTACTGTAGCTCTGCCGTCTTTAATTGTTTCTTCTATATCTTTTAGCCACTTTTGGAGGACGCTTTCGTTGTCCTCATTTGGGGAAAGATAGCAGCTAATTATTCTAATTCCTTCAACGTCTATTCAGCAGAAGCTTTTCCCTTTTCCATTTTTCCCTTGTTTCAGGCCTCTTCCTGCTGCGATGGCAGTGGTGACGTCTTTGTCTGTTTGCATCTTCTTTTCTAGGGCTATTTTCTTGTTAGGCTCTTGGAGGGCTGCTAGATCTATATTTTGCGTACTGAATTTTCCCCAGAATACGTCATGTGCCTTCTTTGCAGTCATTAGCTTCACTTGGAGGACTGATATTCTCTTTCCTTCTATCTCTACTTCTACATCTTCTTCTCTCTGTACGTCTTCTAGTATTTCCACTATGTCTGGCAGATTCTGTCTATTTTCTCTCTGATATTTTCTCAGGATCGGGCACGCTAAACCATCTGCATCGTGTTTCCCGGGTTCCAGTCCTTCTCTTAGGCAGTTTGGGCAGTTTTTAGGCATTCTTTCCTTTAATGTGGTCCGCTGCACCTCAGGCATGTTAGCTCTTTTGTGCATCTTGTCTCTACATGGCCGATTTCGCTGCATTTGTTACATACTAGGATTTCATGGTCTCCTTCTACTAGCAGCTCTGTATTCTCTAGGCGGAGTTTTCTTAGCTCCATCAAGTAAGTGCCAAGCATTGGTTCTACTTCCATTAGTTTGGTTTTTCAGTGCTTGTTTTATATATGAATATCATGTTGTTCCATTCCTTTCTGAATCTTCTGGCTAATTCGTGATTGTGTTGAATACCTTGTTCTTTGAGGCTTGCTATTGTGGTATTCCTCTTTATGTTTCTGAAAATGATTCGTCTGTTATTGTTATACTTACTCTTGCGTTTGTCGCCTTCTTCTTGCTTCCTCCTCTTCGTACTTTCTCGTTGGTTTCCGCTATCCTTCCTCTTGTTTGGTCGATTTTGGGTATTAGCTTTTATGGGTGTGCTAACTTGTATTTCTGTCTTATTCAGTAGGATTTTCTTTGCTTCCATTAGATATGTCCGTAGTGCTTGGTCTACTTCCATCAGCCAATCGTTTTTCCCTTGTTCTGTAGATCTCATTTCTTGTTTGATTTTTATCTTCACCCATTCTTCCTTATACTTGGTTGCTATTATTTGGTTGTTTCTGGTACCCTTCTCTATTACGTATGGTAGTGTGATCTTGTCCATGATGTTTCTAAAAATGACTTGGGTGTTATTAGATTTATACTTACTCTCTTGCTGGTTGTCAGTCTTTGCATTACGGCGACTTCGATTAACAATATCAGCGTTCACGGCTCGGGGGCTCCGTGGGGCTACACAGTCGCTGGATTTCGGTCGGTTGATGCCTGTGCTGCACATCGGACCTACCGGGCTGGGGTGTCCCTCCCCTGCTCGTACCTGGTAATCCTTTTCTGTCATTTGTTCATTTTTAATATGTTTTTTGGGCAGTGCACTCGCACGTCCCGTTCCTGTTGCTTGCTAAGTTCGTCATCGGAGTTATCAGTCCTGGAATTAGGATACGGGGGGTGAAGGTAGGTGGGAGTATTGCTCAGTTTCCGGGGTATGCGTGATGTGGGGGGTGGGGGAAGGTAGTGACTTGAAGCAGGGTTCAAAGCTTCTCGAACCAAACCGGAAAATACCGAAAATTAGGTTATGACGGTCATGTATGGAAAAAAGGGTAAGAGACTGCCTTAGTGTGATGTGGGGGTTGCATAAATTCGGACCAGACTTCAAGTCTATCTGATTCTAGCCGGGAAATATTAAAAATTCGGAAATTGAAATTATGACGGTCATGTGTGGAATTAAAAAAAAAAGAAGAAAAAAGGGTATACGTTGTGTGGGGTGGGGGGGGGGGGGTTTGTGACTCAAAGCAAACTTCAAAATTCATTAAACCTGACCGAGAAGTACCTACTCAATCCAAAAAATACTTCGACGGTGTCAAAGCCATTATGGTTTTCAGTAATTCTGTTAATAATTTAACCTATGAGAGTCACAATGGAAAAAATTAACTTCTTGCACATACTTATGTCTTATGATCTTTTGAACCCCTTGAATTTCTCGAGCCATTGTTGAGCATCCATCATAACCTTGTGCCACAACTTTGTTCAACTTCAAACCAAATTTTCTAGAAACTCAAGGATTGAAGCAGCAATGAAATCCGCATTCAGTTTGTTGAAATATACTAACCCAAAAAAGTGTTCTTTCACTGTGAAATTTTCATTTTGCTCATTTACATATCGTATTTCAATAGATAACTGCTCATATCTCGAAATATCAGCTGACTCATCAGCCGTTTTACTGAAATATTCGGAGGAAATTGCTTCTTCTGCAAAATTTGTGAGTATTAATTACATGCCCAGCTTTCGAAATTATCTTATTTTGAATTTCGTGACGAGTATATTATATCGAGTGACCAGCCTCATTCAATAACTGAATCTCTAAACTCTAAACCTTCATCACTCGCGTCGTCGACTCTCAATTTCAAGAGATCAGATTCAGAGTTCTTGTTATTCTCTCGTAGATACATATCGTGAGTTCTGCAAAAAAACTATTGTTTTTATAATCGGTAGAAATGTTTTTCTTTTTTCTGTAAAACTTTTCTCTTTTCATCTACTAAAGACAATAGTCAGGTTTTTCATTAGATAGCACATCAATAAAATTTTTGGCGCGGACAATTCAATCTTTATACCAAGCGGATTTTTGGCCTGTCTGTATATCTCTGTATTTTATGAAAGGTCTTGTTATATATGCCCCCAAAGTACTCCCAGTATTTACCAAGTTTACCCTTGAAGACATTTGAATAAATTATCCATTCATATTGATCAAGCCATTTATGAAAAAAATGGTGTGTTATTTGGTGGAACATCTAAAATTATTAGTGTTCGGAGTATCTCATGAATCTTCTAGATGTGGTTGACCAGTGTTCCCTGGGTCTGCCCTGTGTCTGAAGACGGTGGTCAGTGAGCACATGGTCAGCTACGCCGTTCGTTGCCTCATCACTCGAAGCCTTTGCTCATTAGCTCAGACTTCAGCATTCCCTACATCTCACCTAGTTGGTTAGTTGATGGGGGTCTGTTAGAGGCCGGGCGTATAATGCAGAACAGTATAGGTAACTTGGCTGTGTCGACTCCTTATGTTGGGGCGACGTATGTCCGATCCCCCTCAGGGGGCTTTGGAGGAGTAAATGGTTGAATCGATTCTATGTTATGGTGATATTATATGGACGCCGAGTATGAGCTAGATATGGGTTCAGTGCTTTGAGGAAGTGCAGGAGTTTCAGGGCTTAAGCACATATCAGAAGACGTTATCTGGGGTACTGTGCAGGCAGAAGTACATTAGTGTTCTGAATAGAATAAGGGGTTGGCCTGGACTCGTGGCGTGAAGGCTTTAACCTGTTAGTCTAGCAGTCTCCAGTAATTCTTCAACACCCTTAGAGTTGCGTGGGCCAAGATCTTAGAATTGGGGGCGTTTGGGTTTGGCCAGCTGATAGGCACCTTCCATCCTTCCTTCTCATGTTGTGGTGGTATTATGTGCTGGTTTCTGAAACATAATTGGTGTGTAGTTCAGGGTATTTATTGGGATATTTGTCTTATTCGGTTCTGTGGTCCTCTTCATTAGTTGGCGTTTTGGTCGTCTTCCTTCTTTTGATGGTTTGGGTTTTGAGGTGTTTCTTGTTACTAGTCTTGGCTGGCTTTTGTTGCACTTCCCGCCTGTTGGGTTTTTGTCTTCCCTCTTCCTTTTTCTAGGGTCTTAGGGAGAGGGGGTTCCTGAACACACTTATTCTATATTATTTTTTTACCTTATCTTCTTTTCGGCTTGTTCTTTCAGGATTGCTTTGTATTTTTCCTGTTCCTCATCTTTGATTTTGTATCTTTTCATCTTCTCGGTGATATCTGCCGTCTATCTCTCTTTCTCTCTCTTCTTGTGCTTTGTCTTCCATTACACTAGTAATCTACTCTGTTATTATGTTCTAGTTACTTCACTTTCCAGCATTCCTTTAATGATGTTATCTTTGGTGAATCGGAAGCTGTGGTAATTTCCTATTTCTTCTTCCAGTTTTTTCCTTGATTCATCCCATTTTCTACAATATAAAATGTGGTCTGGCTTATCTAGAGCATCGCAGTTCCAACACTTGGCGCTATTGTTTTTGCCTATTTTTTTCTGTATGTACCAAAGTAGCCATATCCTTTCAGGAATTGGACCGTTCCGTATTCTAAGTTGCCATGTTTCCTGTCCATTTTGCACCTCTGTGTCACTTTTTCTGATTGCCTTCTTAAGGTTTCTCTTTGCATTTTTGTATTCATTTTCGTTGTTGCCGTGTCTCGTGTTTATTCTTCTTTCGATGTTGCAGATTCTACATAATTCTTTTATCTCATTGTTCCATCAGTACGCTGGTTTCTCAACTACCCTTCTTATTTTTGGAGATAAACTTATTGCATTCGTCGCTGATAAGTTCAAGGAAACTTTCGGCGTTTAGCTCTGGTGCATATATTTATATTCTGGGGTGCCTTTTGAGATTTTTCCAGATTTCGTTTACATAAACGGGTTCTCTAATTTCTTTTTGGTCATTTTTGTTTTGATGGTGTATCTGATGGCGGCATGGTCTGATAGTAGTTCTTGCCCGCATACTTTCCAATCTTTTATTTTATCTGTTTTCTGTGGAGAGGAAAATGTCGATTCTGCTTTTTTAGTCTCCTCTTACAAAGGACGGTTTTTTGCCCCTGTTGTTTATTACTAGACCAACTTTTTTTTTCCAGTCCATTACCTTTGCCCCTCTCTTATCAGTGTGATCTGATTCCCAGTGTTCAGACTTGGCGTTAAAGTCTCCAGCTATTACTGTAGCTCTGCCATCTTCAATTGTTTCTTCTATATCTTTTAGCCACTTTGTGAGGACGCTTTCGTTGTCCTCATTTGGGGAGGGGTAGCAGCTAATTATTCTAATTCCTTCAACGTCTATCCAGGAGAAGCCTTTTCCTTTTGCCTTGTTTTAGGCCTTCCTGCTACGATGGCAGTGGTGACGTCTTTGTCTGTTCGCATCTTCTTTTCTATGGCTATTTTCTTGTTAGGCTCTTGGAGGGCTGCAAGATCTATATTTTGCGTACTGAACTTCACCCCAGAATACGTCGTGTGCTTTCTTGGCCGTCATTAGGTTGCCTTGCAAGACTCATATTCTCTTTTCTTCTGTTTCTACCTTTACTTCTTCTTCTCCTTCTTCTCTCTGTATATCTACTAGTGTTTCTACTATATCTGGCAGATTAGGCCTGTTTTTCAACTGGTATTTTCTCAGAAACGGGCATGCTATACTGTTTGCATCCTGGGTTTTAGTCCTTCTCTAAGGCAGTTGGGGCAGTTTCGAGTTTTTAGGCATTCTTTCCTTTCATGTGACCCTGAAATAGTTCACAGATATGTCTTTGATGGAAGAGCGGCTTTCCATCAACTTGACAAAACTTAATCAACTCTTCCTAACTCGGAGAGAGTAGGGGTACGGCTTGTTGCACGAAGAACAAGTCTTAGTGTATTTTTCTTTAGAGAGTTTAGTTTTTGGGGAAAATTCGAACCATAGAAATATCTTACTAAAGAAATCTATTTAGAAAAGATATAACAAAAAAACAGAAATTGACTATATACCAAATGTTCAGCCGTCTGTATCTCAGACTGAATAACGCAATTTCATATATAGACACAGGTAAATTAACAAACTTGATTAACGAATTAATCAAAAACCGAGATGAATGAAAATTGAAATTAAGAGGTGATGAGATGGGAGATTTCCCTCGAAGAGATGATCTAAGTACTCTAAGAATAACACTTCCTTTCACTTAACTATCGCGACGAAATACCGTGACTTCCTATCGCGCTTCCCGACTCGCAAAAAACTAAATAATAATGACACTTCCCTTCAATAACAAACTGTTACTTTCAAAAACCCCCGTATACGTCTCAAACTGACTAAAAAATTCTTCCTGACTGACTTGAACCGTCGCCCGTTTCTCTACTTTCGCGAGTACCCCTGGCCTGGGAAGGTATTCCCGTTTCGCCTCCCCCAGATCTACTCCTTTCTGAGCAATCTTCAAGGTTTTTCCTTGCCGCGTCTCGAAAATTTACTCACTACTCCTTGACGATGAAAATCCACTCGTCACCTACTTGTGGGTGTTTCTCTGCCCCTTGTAGGAGTATCTTTTCAAGTCCCACGGTTCTAAATACCCTCTTTGACCTTTAATAATAAATAATACCGTCTGTAACATATTAAGATTTCATCGTCTCCTTCTACTTGCATCTCTGTGTTCTCTAGGCGGAGTTTCCTTAGTTCTGTTAAGAATGTTCTGAGCGTTGGTCCTACTCCCATTAGCCAGTCATCCTGTTTTGGTTCTGCAGTGTTTGTTTTATACAGGGTGGCCATTTGAAAACGAAACAGACGAGATTACAGACGAAATAAATTTTTTCGATAGAAATGCTCGGACAGGTCGATTTCTGTTTCGAGGGGGACAACTTAAGATGTAGGTTACGGACGCATAGCGCTTCAACCCTTGCTACTACAACCCTCACCCCCAATTTTTGAATAGGGAAGATGCGGTGAGTGATACCTCATTTGGAAGGTATTTTTATACTGATTTCAGCACAGTAATTGTTTTTTCATTTTATGCATTAGTTCTCGAAATACAGGGTGGCAATTTGAAAACGAAACAAACGAGATTACAGACGAAATAAATTTTTTCGATAGAAATGCTCGGACTGGTCGATTTCTGTTTCGAGGGGGACAACTTAAGATGTAGGTTACGGACGCATAGCGCTTCAAACCCTTGCTACTACAACCCTCCATTCCGTTATTTTGTTCCATTTTTTCTCATTCTCTAGCATATTGTCTACTATATTATGTCTGGTGTATTGAAAGTTTGGGTCCTCTTCTGTTTCTTCCACTAGTTTTGTCCCTTGTCTCTTTTCATTTTATACATCACCATGATGTGGTCTGGTTTGTCTAGTGCGTCGCAGTTCCGATTTTTTATGTACGTACCAAAGCGGCCGTTTCCTTTGAGGAATTTAACCATCTCGTATTTCAGGTTCCCGTGTTTTCGGTCCATCCATATTAGGGGATCTTTAATGAGCTGTTTCGTCCATTTTGCTCCTCTGTGTCTTCCTATCTCTTCCATCCATTCTCTCTTTGTTTTTTCTCTGGCTTCTTATTTGTTTATTTCATCTCGATAGATCTCCATCCTATCTTCAGCTAATAGGCCCGCAGGGATCATTTCTGCGATGATGGGTGCTGCTATCTCCGAGATGTTTCTGTATGCTCTTATTGAGCTGACTACTATCCCTCTCTGCGCACTTCTATCTTGTTTGGTGCAAGTTCCAGTCCTCTACTTCTAAGCCATCCTGCGATTTTTGTGGCCGCATTTTCTGTTCTCTCCCATACTTCTTTTTCTGTTTTGCCTGTAATAATCATGAGTAAATCATCTGCGTATGCTACCATTTTTGTACTTCTCCCTTCCTGTGTCAGATCCAGTACTCCATTGTACTGGATATTCCAAAGTGTTCGGCCTAAAACAGAGCCTTGTGGGACTCCACATGTTAGCTTTTTCTTCTCGTATGTCGTTCTAAGGGTTCTTTTCTGGAAGTAGCTGTTTGTTACTTTTTGCATGTGTTCTGTTATCCCCATATTCTTTATTTCCTTCTAGTATCTCTTTCCAGTCTGCTGTGTTGAAGGCATTCTTAATGTCAAATGCTGTGGTTATGACTATTTGTCGGGTTCTGTGTGTTCCCTCTTTTGCCCATCTCACAAACTTGACCACTTCTTCTATGGCAGTTATTGTCGACCTTCTCTCTCTGAATCCGTGCTGGTTATTTGAGAGGCAATTTCTTTAATATATTTCTGTGTGTAGACGCCCTAGGATCAGCTGTTCGTATAGCTTTCCAGCTGTGTTCAGTAGGCAGATGCGTCTGAAGCTTCCTGATATTCAGGGGAAGATATAATGCCTTATTTTTGGTGAAACTAATTTCGATGAGTATAATCACCATCCTCTGGAGCTGAGTAACAGGACGACTGCAACGCAAAAGGAAAAAAGTTGGAATTAGGTGAAAAAATAGGTATGGAAGGAAACTTCCTGCTTCCATGTTCGTTTTTCCTGGCTTTCTTATGAGTACTAGTTCTGCCTCTTTCCAGATATCGGGGAACTCTGCCCTCTTCCAGATTCCGTTTCCAGTACTTTTTCTATATGGTATTCCATAACTACTTTTAGTATTTCGACCGTTATCCCATCTAGCCCTTTTTTTGGCCTGGAGAGGAAGGAAAAAAGCTCTTTAGTAGCCAGACTAGGATAAGCCTGGCTGCTATTAGGTCACTATTTCGCCATCATATACACACGACCGTGGACACGTGAGCCTCCCGCATAAGAGGGGGGGAACCTGCGACAGCATAACACCCCCCTATGATCACGGATGGATTATAGGAAGACATCACCCCGGCGCAGGTACCCCACCCACGTTTGACCCGCTCATCCAGTATCACTCGCGTATGACAGGGAGATAGCGGCCCTAGCCTAACTGCTATTGGCACCGGCCAGTTCTTGATGGTGCCAGCAAGTGGCAAACCAACTAAAAAAACCTCCCTCAGTCGCTTGTCTGGAACTCCAAGGACACCGATTCCATCCAGGCAACTTCTTTTGGCCGCCGGCTGCACCTCCTCGGTAGTTCTACGGCAGCTGCTGTGCTGGTAAGACTCGCTCCTGAAATGTTTGGGATATGGGCGTAGAACTTGTCGACTAGTTAGGGTGGTCAACATAGTGTATAGTTTTTGTAGTAGGAGGGGCTATATGCTATTTGACTCTGTGGAGTTACTCTCTGGTTACGGAACTAGAGAACTTGGGTAGATCCTCATGGAGGTCTTGGACTCCCTTCCACCTTCTGAGAAGCTTCGTAGGGTGGAAGAGATTTCCCTGGCTTAGTCGAGAATAGATTTGCGAGAGGCCGGTGTTAGCAGACTGCCAATAGTACTCTTCGGGTCGTCCCATCCAAAGATTCAAGGTTTCCAATAGAGCCCTAGCAGCGTGCATGAGGTTTCAACATGGCTACCCTTGCATGTGGTGCTCATGATGAACTTTGGGACTATCCCAAGTCTAGAGACTCGAGGGGCCAATAGGACCATAGGTGACCACGCCGTTCCTTCACATCTCATCACCCGAAGCCTTTTGCTCACTGGCTCGGTCTCCGGCAACTCTCCAGCACCCTCCTAACTTGAGGTTGCTTGGACCAGAGCCTTGATGTTTTGGAAATTGGGAAAGGGAATGTTAAAGTTATAGTTTAGTCAAGAGTAGTTTTCTGAGAGATCGTTGTTAGCAGAGTGCCAGTTGTACTCATCGGGTTATCCCATCCGCAGATTCATTGTTTCCGATAGAGCCCTAGACATCTGCATGGGGTGCCAGCATAGGTACCCTTGTATGTGGCGTTCACGGTGCACTTTGGGTCTACCCCGAGTTTAGAGTCTCGGGGCTCCAATGGGACCGTGGTTGACAACGCCGTTCCCTCACATCTTATTACTCAACTCTGTTTGTTCGCAATCTTGAGGCAAGAATTAGCTCGGAGGTAAACTAGATGCCCACGACGGGGCCACAATATGGAGAAAGTGTGTTCAGAGACAACTCAACATTTGTGTGTATGAAGGATGAATCTGGCTCTGGTAAGAAAGAAAAAGAAGAACCATAATCGAGTAAGAGATTGAAGGAGATAGTAAACTGTCCTAATTTCTAGAGCTACGACAATTAGTTGAGAGAAGCTAGGTTGAAGGCTCAAGAGGAAACGGATACTAAACATCAGGTTTCAAGTGGGCTGGTAATTACCTTCGCCCCTTCACTATAAATAGCAAGCAGGTGGAAGTATATGAATTGGTGAATGATTTACCAGACGAGTTCGTCTATGGAGAAATGGTGAGCTGGAGGATTCTTGGATGGGAGTCTGTGGTCAGGCTCCGGAAGTGCTTGAGAGGTGTGGCTGGGGCTACTTTTCCATTCAGAGGCCTAGGCAAGTTCTAAAATGGAAACCTACTGCAAGTAGAAAAGGAGGTCTACCATATAGATGGATATTTTATTGTCTGATGAAATTATTACTTTTTTCGGCAATTTTGGAATTTTTCGAGTGACAAGTATGAAAATGTGATGGAAGGTTGAAATACAGCTTCCTGTGTTTGTGGGGGCGATATGTTTTTCTTTTTTCTTCAATCATATTTGCCATTTTCTTCTCTTTCTTTCTCTTCTTATGCTTTTTCGTTCATAACGGTTATTATCCAGTCTGTTTTCTTATTCCAATTTTCTTAGCTCTCTAGCATTTTTTTCTACTATATTATCTTTTGTATAGCGGAAATTTGGGTCGTTTTCAGTATATTCTGTTAGTTTTTTCCTTGTTTCCTCCCATTTCTTGCACCATAGGATGTGATCTGGTTTATCTACCCCATCACAGTTCCAGCATGCGGCGCGATTTGTCTTGCTTATCTTCTTTCTATAGGTTCCGAAACAGCCATTCCCGCTTAGGAATTGTACCGTCTCGTATTGTAGGCTGCCGTGTATACGGTCCATCCATTTTAGTGGGTCTTTTATAAGTTTCTTCGTCCATCTTGCTCCTCTATGTGCCCGTCCCTCTTCCATCCATTTCTTCTTGTCATTTCTCTTGCTTTTTTCGTCTTAGTCCTGTTTCGGTATATTTCCATTCTTTCTTCTGCTAGTAGGTCGACTGGTAACATTCCCGCAATGATTAGAGCTGCTATTCCTGATACATTCTTGTAGGCCCTTATCGAGCTTATTACTACTGCCCTTTGTACTTTCCTTAGTTTTTCCCTGGATGTAGTTCCATGTCTGTTTTCTCTGGTTTCCTTACTAACACAAGTTCTGCTTCCTTCCAGATCTCGGGAAATTCAGATTTCTTTCAGACTCCATTATACATTTCTAGTATTTTTTCTTCGTGGTCAGCTATTACTGCTTTGAGTAATTCTCCGGTTATTCCGTCTGGTCCTGGAGCTTTTTTTGTTTTCATTCTTCTGACGGCTGCTATGAGTTTACCCATTTTGAATGGTTCTGCTTCGGTGTTTTGTATTCTAGCCTCTATATTGGTGGGTTCTTTGTTTGGGAATAGTGCGTCTACTATTATATGTTCGGTTTCTTCATCCAGGTTTTCTCTTGTTTGCAGTCCTATTTTCTTGATTAATATTTCAAATCCCTGGCCCCATATGTCGTTGTCCAGGTCGTCTATTAGCTCTTTCCATTTCTCTTGTTTGCTCTTTCCGATCGTGTTCTTCAGGTTACTTTTTGCTATTTGAAATTCTCTTTCATTGTTGCCGTGTCTTACTTGTATTCTCCTTTCAGTATTGCATATTTTACATAATTCCCTTATTTCATCATTCCACCAGCAGGCTGGTTTTTTTATGATTCCTTTGGCATTTCTGGAGGCGAATTCGTTGCATTTCTCTCTTATTAGTTTTGCGACACTTTCTGCGTTCAGCTCTGGTGAGCTGGCCTCTAGGCTTGGATGGCTTTTGAAGCTTCGTCTGAGCTCATACATCATGATTTCGTCCATTTTCTTATGTACCTTGATTTTCTGGTTCCCATCTGGTCCTGACGCTTTCTTTCTCTTCATTTTTTTTGTGGCTATCTGTAGTTCCTCCTTGCTGAAAGACTCTGTCTCGGTATCTGAGATTCCTATTTCTGTATCTGTGGCATCTAAGGTTGTGAAGAGTGCGTTTACTATTTTGTTTTCGGTTTCTTCGTCCAGGGTTTCTCTGGTTTGAAGTCCCAGCTTCTTTATCAGTATCCTATATCCCTGACCCCATATGTCATTATCAAGATCTTCGATGAGCTCTTTCCATTTTTCTTGTTTGCTTTTTCTAATCGCCTTCTTTGGGTTTCTTCTTGTCTCTTTATATTCATTGTCGTTTGTGCCGTGTTTTGCGCTTGTTTTCTTTTCGTCGTAGCAAATTCTGCATAATTCCTTAATTTCGTTATTCCACCAGAATGCTGTTTTTCTTATTATGCCCTTAGTATTCCTTGAAACGAGTTCATTACATTTTTCGCTTACCAATTCTGTGGAACTGGCTGCACTCAGTTCTGGTTCGCTGATTCTAATCTTTGGGCTATCTTTGAGATTTATTCTCAAGGCGTTTATCATGGCCTCGTCCATTTTCCATGTCTCTCGGTTTTCTATTGCCTTCTTGGCTCCATTGGTTCGAATGGTATATCTTATGGCGGCATGGTCTGATACTAATTCCTGGCCACATACTATCCAATTTTTTATTTTGTCTGCCAAGTCTTCGGTTGATAGGGTTATGTCGATTCTGCTTTTCTGGGTTCCCCTGATGAAGTTGGTTCGTTGCCCACGTTATGTATGATTAGACCTAGTCTTTCTAACCATTCCATCACCTTTGTTCCTCTCTGGTCGGTGTGGTCTGATCCCAAGTGTTCTGATTTGGCATTGAATTCTCCAGATATCACGGTGGCTTTTCCGTCTTTGATCTTCTTTTTGATGTTTTCTAGCCATTTCATGAGGTCCCTTTTACTGTCTTCATTAGGGAAGAGATAGCAGCTTATTACTCTTATTCCTTCAACATCCAGCCAGCAGAATCCTTTACCTCTTCCGTCATTTCCCTTTTTAACCCGCCTTCTGCTACAATGGCGCATTTGTATTCTTCGTTTGTCTGCATTTTCTTTTCTTCGGCTATTTTCTCATTGGGTTCCTGTGACAGAGCTAGGTTTATGTTTTGGGTGGTGAACTTACCCCAGAATACGTCGTGCACTCTTTTGGCTGTCATCAGGTTGGCTTGTATCACCGATATCTTGTTCCCTTCTGGTTTTTCTTCTTCTTCCTCTATAAGTGGTAGATGTTTTCTGCCATTCATTATGGAACTCCTTAGGACCGGGCATTTTATATTATCTGCATCTCTTTCTTTCGTGTTTTCTACCGCATTTCGTTCATTTTGCCTCTCTTGCAGTTCGTTTTGGGGTGCCCGTTTTCGGTACATCTGTAACATATTCTAATTTCGTTGTTCGGACTCACCTGTATTTCGGTCTTTTTCAGTAGGAATTTTTCTTTTCTACTAGATATGTTCCGAGTCTTGGCTCCACTTTCATTAGCCATGCTTTTTTCTTAGTATCGGTGCTCGTTATTTCATATTCGAATGCCATCGCTTTCCATTATTTTCTGAATCTTGTTGCTAATGTTGGATTGTATCTGATTTTTTTCTGATTCCGCAAAATCCTCCATTCTGTGTCGCAATTTTAAAAATCTTCTTCATTCATGAAACACGGAAATAATCGGAATGATAGATGCAATTTCGCTCTCCTTAACTCTCCTCAAGTCCTTGAAAATATTGTTTTTTAATACAAATCTATTAACAATTTGTTGACATGCCTCTATATAGAAATCCGAGCACCTGTGAAAAAATTAATTCGATCTGTACTCAGATTTTCGTTGTCACACAAAAGATAATTTGTAAGAGCGGCACCATAATATAAATCATCGATTTCTGAAAAATGATCAGGGTTACTGAAATCTAAGTTCTCAATATTTGGATCCAAGCTGTCCAAAATATTCGTGTTCAATAGCCTAATAGCCTAAGTCTTTGCTGGACCATTGTTTTTCTTCAATTCTTGATTTATTAATAAATAATTTATTGATAATAATGAACTTGATCATCCATCACCTTTGCACCAGATACAGTATGTATGTAAAGAGAATAATAATATTTGATGAATTTTTGTTTTGAAAAAAAAACCTTTGACCGAATGTAGCTGAAACCAGCAGTGTTAGTAATGATCTCAGTGCTATTGCTGTATTAAGAAATGAAGACATTAAGTCAGTGTCCAAAAGATATGCTGCAAGGGTTTGTGAATCTTCAGACTGGTCTTCTGCAAAATGTGACTGTAATGCAATAAGTTCATTAAACAAATCAATACCGTCAATGCCTGATTCACTAGTTGTATAACCTTTAAGCTTCAGATTCAAATCTTTACGATACTTCGGTCAATCCTCATTGCAGTAGTTAGATATGTTCTCGCTGTCGATAAATGATTTCAACTCCTCGAATCTCTTCAACGAAGTAATCTAGGATCCTAATATAAAATCCCACTTTGTATTTGGTTTTTGGGTCTACTAAAACTTCATCCTTTTCATATTGAAATTGTGTTGGTTTTCTTCTTGGTCCGATTTCATTAATTGGTGAAAAATCTGTTTCTACGTTGAGTTCGTGAGCCACTTTGAAAGCTTCTCTAACACAATTACAACTATGAACTACAATTATCAACTAATCAATCAACAAATTTGTGCAGATTTAATTATTCATGGTGAGGCTCTGCCGAGGGCACTGCAGTTTTTTACTCACCCCCAGATGAGGCATTGCCCTTTTCGTATAAAAATTTACTTTGTTCATAAGGGATTGTCTAAGTGTTGATGGGGTTGATAAATGGGAGCGGCTTCACGTCAACCTCACAACAAAATTTGGGCTCTCTCCACTTCGGAGAGAGGTTGGGTACGGCCTTCTGCAGAAATGAGAAAGTCTTAGTGTTATTTTTCTTCCAAAGAGTTCTGAGTTTTAGGGATAATTGAAACCACTGAAGTAACTTAACTTAAAAATCTATTTTCCCAAAATACCTACAAAATATAATGAAGTCACAAATTAATCCCTACGTCTGTGCCTCAGACTGTATAAGAAAATTTCATAAAGAAAAAGTTTCCCTATTCCCTGGGTTACTTAATTACGCAAAATCACAATAACAATACTAAGAAATTAAGCTGTGAGCTGATAGGAGATGGCAAGACTTTCGGACTCGACTATCCTCATCAAATAAAATTGGAAAATTCTGACCTTTTGATCTCTTTCTAATAATCTGCTTTTCTCCACTAAATCCACAAAGCGATCCTTTCTCTTTGCCCAACTTCCGTACACCGTTTTCTCTACACACACTTACGTTTCGGTTTCGCGATAATCCGACGAGTACGTGACTTAAAATACAAAATTCTACTTTAATTGACCCTTTCCATTACTATTCCCGGAATAGCTAAATACAAAACACGTTTTCGTTTAAGACCTAACAGTTTACCTACTACGCTCAAGAAATCTACAAGTCTCCACTTTAGACTCAAAAACTAACTGTGAAATTTCCTATTTCACACCCAAAAATAAACCGCAAGCACGTCGAAGAACCTTTCTGTTCTGTCTCCCCGAGCACGACTAATTTCGATAATTGTAACACCGAATGTGAATTTTTCCCTTCCACCATTTTTTGGGAGGTACCTTATTCAAAGATTGCCTCCTTCCAGGGAAAATCTTTGTTTTTTCCCCTTCTATTGACCAATAAGATTTCCCTTTGAAAGGTTCTTTGTCTTTGTGGGAGTATCCGAAAAGATGCCAGTTGGCCTTTTCGAGTCCCACTGTTCTAAATACCCTTTTTGACCCATAATCATAAATAATACCGTCATATGTTTTTCTTAAGTGTGAAAGTGTTAGTTTTCATGAGCGAAGATCATGAACTCTAATAAATCCGCAATTGTTATTTATAATAAACCATTCGAAAACGACCGTTTTCGAATGTTCATGCTGACGGGGTCAACTTTTCATTTTTGTCACAGTTTTGTCTCGTAGTTAAATAAACAACTGGGCTGTGATTGGATTTATTTTTATGCGTGATGTTTGAATGATGACGCAGCTGTGGAACCGATATGCATTCCTCGGATGCAGTGCCGTATTAAGAGGTTTCAGTATTGAATTGTTAAATGAGGAAATTACCAATTTCCCCATTTATTACATATTCAACCAATGAAAACATGCAAATTACAGTTGAAGCAGATTGGGTCTTTGCGTAAATAAAATACTCATCTGAAAAAAAAACAGTAATTGACACGTTTTCGAGCTCCAGGAACAACAATGGCTGCATTCACCGAACGAAGATTTTGCCACCGCTCCGCTACCTCTACCTAGCATAAATTGAAAGCGCTCCCAAAATGTCCGCTTCTCCAAAACGTGTTGAGTTTGTAGCGTATGTACCACCAGACGATTCCGCAACAGTTCCACAACTGTTACGTTCGGTGAATGCAGCCAATGCTATTTTTAAAAAGGCGATATTTTGTTTGGTCTCCATTAAATTATTTGTGACAATTTTCTTTCCGCACCTACGGAGGAATATGGAGGACTTGGAATTATGAAGGAAATATTCTTCAGAAGTGTGGTTGAACCTTCAACCAATATGAAGTTACACATTCATCACCCAAATTTTCCCCAAATCTGAGTTTCTCAGCATTTACTACTCTTTATCGATATTCTGCAAAACATTCTCCGCAATCAAATTGGCAAAATAAATTGCAAAAGGCATCAAAAATTCATCGTCGCCCCTGAAAATCCAGACAATCTACCGAATAATGTGTAATTTTTCGTTTGACAAATTTTGTTTTGAAATATGCTAGCCCGTTTAGCCCCTAAATATAGTTTCTCAACCGGCTTGAAATTATCTGAATTTCTGAATTTATATTGTACAAATTAGCCTTATCTAATATATTTTTTTTTCACAAAAAATCCAATAGGTGCCCAGTGCTTCTAGAGACAACCATCGGGGGTGCAATGTGGATGATATCATAATTTAAATTATCTGATAAATCCTCCTGATATTTTGAAATCATGACGGAATTCAAACGTTCCACGGTCATTTGAGATCTTAGTAAATTTTTGATGATTTTCATCATACTGAAACTTCTTTTATTATATTATGCCGAATACTCAACGTTCAAAATGAGTTGGTACAGCTTGAAAGCCATCAGTTTCAGCGATATTTTTTTTTCTAAAATGTTTTTTGTTATTTCCATGCCAGGCGGAATCAGGTTTTTGAATCATTATTTGAAGAAAGATTTTCAGTACTGCTCGAAGAGCGAAAGATTCAGGTAATTCAGAAGGAAATATACTGAAAATCTCCTCGGTACTTGAAATATCCAAATTCTCTTATTTTGATGGGAGAGAAAATATTTCAAATTATTTTCTCTTGGCAGAATGTGTTTAAAATTAACAACTTTCACGTTTTTTTCTTAGAGAGTTCTCAAGACCATCAAGAATTTCGATAAATTCTACTGGATAAAATTTGTCTCATTCTGATTATTAGGATCATACAATCTCGGAAGAACACTGCTACGACGATGACTCGAAAAGTCAATTTCAGGATTCAAAACAATTTTTTTCGAGAAATTTCAGCATTTTCGATCAAGATATTGATTTCATTGCCTGATCGAATTTCATTCAGAATTTCTTTAGTCGCATTTATTTCACCTATGGCATCTATTATATTGAAATCAGGATTTCATAGCGACTTTAGTAACTACCCTGAGCTTGTAAAAATTGATTGCCCAAAGAAAAGACAATAAATGAAATCGAAGTTGATGAAGGCTAACGCTTTTCCTCGAGGCATCATAATTAAATAGGTCATTCAATATTTCTAGTAATTTCTCAAACGTGAATGTAATGAATTCTCAAAGTCCTGAAAATTGTCTGTCAATAGTCGGAACTTTTTAGAACAATGTTTGATGAAAAAATACATAAAACTCCTCCAACTTAGTGAATAATAATTGTGACACTATTAACTATAAACCTAGCGTTACAACAGTGCTCTGGAGCTGTATTGGTTCTACACAGTATTGTATTGGCGTCTGACACATTATATACGGTACTCATCGAATGACAATTTCATAATTTTTTTTTTCATTTCATTATACTTTACAGACATACTGACAGCGAAGTCATAGGACTGAAAGGCCAACTTTGTCCTGTCAACCAGATAACTAGATACTAACGAAGAAATGTTGGTGATAGCACTTCCATTGCCTGTTTTATCTTTAACTTCAGATACTGATAAAAGTCCTTCTTTCGGATGGCCATTTTCGTCCACCATTCGGATCACTAAAGACATTATTTTTTTGTTAGATGAATCTGTGGTATGATCTGCCATAACGGTATTGATACTTTTGATTTAAATTGTTCCCCCCAAAGTTATTATTAGTTCATTCTGCCTCTTAAAACTTAAATATGTTGTGTGATATGGTCTTAGACTCTTATGTATGAGCCATAATTTCAATACTCTATTGTGTCTGAAAAGGAGAGAGACAATTTGAAAAAAGGTGTCATATTCATCTCCATTCCTCCTGAAAGCTATTATTTGACGAGACAAGGTCTTAGCCACATCACACAACATACTAACCACTAAGTATTCTGTGGTTTTTCTCTTCATTCTGATATATGCCTTATCTGAAAGTGAAATTATTTGTTGTCTTTGTGAAGTTAATATTATCGACAAGAGCTGCTTTGTGAGCCTAAGATCTGAAGTGTAGATTTATTGCTGCTCTTCATTTTTCCAAAATTTTGGGTGACCACGGTGACTCAGATTCATACCAATTGATCCTGTCAGAAAAGATATAACAAACGAAGCAATAAGCTTTGTCCTTTGCTTTGACTCTATTTTAAAATGTTACGCTTTTTATACCATGCTCATCTTTTATTTCTGTGTTCTGTAGGATACACTTTCAGAATTGGTTGTTATGAGCCTAACATACTTAATGAAATTCGAGTTCGAGTGAAATAAATGGAAATTCTTGTCAGAGTTGAGAGACAACATTGATAATCAAAGAGAATATTGATCGGTCTCTTGACCCTTCAAATGAAAAAGATCCATTTTATATGGGTCCGAACATTTTTCTGTCTTGCCGTTTATTGGCGAGGCTAATCGGTCATACCAACTGATGGATTTGGAGATGTCAAGTGGATGAGAAATCTCTCAAACATGTGGTATCTTAACAATAGATTGGATACACAGACACTTGGGAGTAACTGTTCACGTCTTTATTGGCAGGCTCATTGTTTGAGTAATGTCCCAAGATGTTTACCACATGTTTCTCGAACTTTCTAGCTCCTTTTGTAAAACAGACCTTCCTTGAATTATAATTCAGTCTAGAGTCTCCACCCTCTAAATTTTCTATCTAATCATAAAGTCTTTTCAGCATATAATATGTTGAATTCCATCGGGTTGGCACATCTTGAATCGGCCTTTTCACCTACTTCCCTGCCTGTCCTTGGTTTGTTTTTAATTTCAGCCATGCAGAGTTTCTGCGTTTAAACTACGACACTGTAGATTTAACTTTAGAAATAACAGCACTTAACTCTGCATCACTGAAAATTTTTTGCACCGCCAGATTTAATGAATGGGCCTAGCATCCAAAGTGTTTGAAACCTAACATGTTGATGGCATTTTTTATTTTAGCTCCATTAACTGACACAGTAAGATTTACTTTATTGTTTACTTGCCGATACTCCGCAATATTTTTCAATTCTTCTGCCAAATTTACTGAAGTGTGGCTTGTGTCCACTACCTCACACTCTAAAAAGAATGATCTTAGAGCGAATTCTCCGACAATGAAATGCCCAGTAACACCAAGAAAGGCGTCGTTATTATGTAAACATGTCTGTGGTTAAGCAAATGGATTTTGCCTTCTCAGCTACACATATTCGGCTGTCACTTTTCACTTCTTCGTATTGTGCTGGTAATAATGTATTGGAAAAATATTTTCTTGATGGAATTTAATAGTTGGGAAAGGCATATTGTATCAAGTTTCGGAACCCTCTGTCTTCCACGACGGTGAATGGTTGCAGATACCATATAAATAAATTCATTATATTATGTTTATCAATTTCGGATTTCGTATTGTTGTTTAGGAATCTCGAAATCGAAGATTGCCGCAATCTCCCAGGAAATGAAGCTGATGGTTGTGTTGGTATTGGTATAGCTACTGTGGCACTCGCCACTGTCGAAAAGCTGGTGCCATAGGTGCCTGCTTGTGCCGAATTAGAAGAATTATCTGGAGTTTCATCATTTGGGCCCAGATTCACTGCGATGTGTTTTTTTTAATATGTTTCTTCAAGTTCGAGACTCCTGATTTGAACGATAATATACTTCTGCACATTATACATTCGGCTTTGTATTCACCTTTATCCACAAAGTGATTCCACACTGCACTTTTCTTCGGGGCCATCTCAAAACTTTTCGGAAATTTTCACAATTATCTTTGGATTAATATTCACAACTTTACACTTACTTCAACACTGTTAACTCTCTGACAAACTTTCAATTATTAAACTACAAATCAAAAATTTTTGCTTACATAACATGCACCCCTCTCTAACTCAAAGTTGTGAATAAACAGAAATGAGCGAAATTCGGAAATTCTCAGGGATATAACTACATAAAAGGAAGTTTCTATATTTCAAAAAAGTTTTATAGCCGTCTTTTGAGAACTATTTGTCGGGCGGCTTTTGAAAGGGCCAATAAAATAAAGTGTAATAATAAACCACTATTTAATAAACTTCCGAAGAATTATCAAATTCTTGAAGGTAATAAGTTCAAAGCAAAAATTAAGGGATTATTAATAGACTTGGAACCGTACGATATCAGAGAGTACTTAACATATAATTTTCAAATCTGAGCTTTTTATTTTAGTTCAGTTGCTTTGTGTACCTTGACGTATTTTCTTTTCCATGTTGTTTGATTATGAAAATAAAAATTATTATTATTATTATTATTAACCACTTTTGCGTGTTCTACTCGAAATTCTTAATTCATTCAAGTTCCTGATTCTTCTGTCGAAAGAGAAACAGATGGTTTTTCCAAGATACCCGAATACAAATTAGGAGGAAAGTTTTCGACAGCCAAAAAATTTCATTCTGAAATCGAATAATATAAAAGCAGACACGAGAATGGAATTTATAATTTAATGAATTTATAAATACACACAGTGATTATGGCTATGATGCCATCTTGAAATTTAAAAATCAAACAATTATTTATTAGGACTCGCAACTGAATTCCACTTGAAACGCATACTATTATGACCATGACCTGTTCTTATTCGATTAAGAAAGGACCATATTCTCCTGGAAAGGTCAAAATCAGAAACTTTTTTGGATAGATCAGATATAAGATCTTTATTAGAAACACATGAACAGGGGTCGTTGTGGCTTCGTTCAGCCTTCCGGGAACTTCGACCGCAAGGATCTTTTGTTCTTTATATCAAGATATAAGATCTTTATTAGAAACACAACATGCATCCCATTCAGATATCCAGATTTTTTTGTCGCTGCAATTTGAAACAAGACAGAAATTTGACCAAATAGGTTTACGCAATTTCAATGGAGAAATGGTATTTTCTGGGACCTGGCCAAGGATACCCTACTTGATTGAATTTAAATTTGTGGTGTGGACCAGAAAATTATGTCATCTTAATTTCATTATCCCACCATTAATATCACACAACTTTTGATATAAAATATCTAAATTTGAATTCAGGTGCTCCACAAGTATTCCTTCATATTTTGTCTTCGTTCGTGAACAATGCTTCTACCGCATCTTCCAGTCAGGAAGATGCAAGAATACAGGTACATTACTTAAAATTTTATTGGTACAATTTGCATGATGAGCAACATCATAGCACCCTAAATGAAATTTAAGGTGTCCCTCTGTACTCTGCAAATTCCCAACTCTTCGGCCAATACGTAGTATCGATACCTGGTATTCGGAATACTTCCCATCCCTAGTCACAGTGTCGTTCGCAACTGGACCAATGCAAAAGGAGAATAAAGTCGTTACCTTAGACGTAAGAGTTAGAGTTGAAGCGGTGGGGAAGGCACACAAATTCAGAATTAGAGATAAGCCAAACGGTGATTTCAGAATCATGTCGTGATTCGTGATTGTGATTCGTCAATCACCGTTCTTTTTGACGGTGATTATAATCATCGGTGATTTCTAGGAAGTTCGGTACTAGTTGGGGATTTAGAAAGTGCATTCAAATTTTGAATTTATGTGAAAGATTCAGAAGTTTTTTGGGGGAATTTCTGATCATCTCGAATCTGTATGAAATTACGAATTCGAAAAAAAAACAACAAAACTGAATATAATTCAGAACAAAAGCAGAAACGAAACAATCAGTGTTTTTACATTCATAAAAGGTATAAAAACATAACAACAGTAAATAAAATTCCTCTCGATGGCTCCTCAGAAATTTTTAGTTTGCACATTTGATGTTGACGCGACCATCTCACTGGATTGTTGCATACTAGGTACAAGCTGTGGAGCTCGAAGATGAAGTACTTGTACTTGTACTTGCAACATTTGTGAACGATTTCTGCTGGAAGAAACAATTAACAATTAATGATCAGAAGAAAAATTCAAATATCTACTCATTATAGCTTTTCGATTATTTTGAAATAAGGAAATATGAAATAATCGCAAATACATAACAATTTACCAAATTTCTTTTTGCTTCCTCAAATTCGAAGTAGTTGTCTTATAATAAGTTCTTGATTTGCATATATTACAAGTTGCGTAAATTTTATCCACTTGTTGGAACAACTTCCATATATCACTTGTCTCACGGTTTTTCGAATCCATTTTTCACTCGGCAGTTGGACACAAAATATGAACAGAACAATTTCGAAGAAAGGGCGATGGATGGAACTTTGTTTAATGAAGCAGTACAAAACAAATATCGGAATAAGTCAACCGAAAAGAAAAAAAAATTCGATGAAACATTGTAAGGTGAAATGAAAATGACTGCGAGCGACACTGAGGGTAAGTTGTTACCCTCAACCCAGACTGAAAAAGACATTTCTTTGGAAAAAATTTATCCGAATAGTATTCTAGTATCTAATGCAATCGTAATGAAATCACTGAACGTAAGGACCAAGTGAAAATCACCGACAATAGGAATTGAAAATAGAGGGACGGTGAGCGGGTGAGACTGGTGAGAGTAGAGCCCAATTTCTGCGAGTTACCGTGTTTTAAGTCCGGTTATACTTTTGGTAATAGTGCGGTTACCCCCACCACTCATCCTCACTGTCAATTTCTTAACACGGTTATACATCCTCGCTAAAACATACTTGGTTACTGGGGAATCATATGTTTTAGCTAGGATGTACCTATTTTTGAATATGCATATTTCCAGAAATTTTAATGAGTTTCCTTTATTATTATATTCAAAAATAATAATCTGAAAACAGAATTACCTCTAGACATTAAGCGTAAAGATATGTCAAAAATGAAGCAAGAACAAATTTGGAAAGAGAGGATGTGAAATCAAATACTGACAATATTTTGCATAATTATAGGTTTTCTTTCACATCTTGCTGAGCTGGTGTTAGAAATGAATCAAATGAATAAATCAAGAAACTTCATAGGTATAGGCACGCTTCAATCTACAAGATGCAACATAAAGCAATTTTCGTATTTGGCGCGAATGCGCTTATAGCCGCTACCTGTTGCCCTGCTTCGGAACAGGGTTACAGATTTTCAACAACGGTCACAATGACGGCTACGTCATAACACCTTCCCCTCTATTACCGCTCTCGCAAAAATACGAACGGTATCAGAAAATCGTAACCGTTTATGACCGTTTGTAACCCGGTAACTCGCAAAAATTGGACTTTGAAGGTCGCGTAATATTTCTTCGATTCAAATTACAAATTACACCGAATATGAAGGTATATAGTTACACGAAATAATTGAAACTTACCGTGATAATATATTCTCATTCAACCAAAAATTTGAAGTACATTATAATAATAATAACACTTTATTGCCAGAACTATGTCATACAAGAATTTATAAATCACAGTGCACTAGGTGAGCATATCACTGAGCGATATCTTCCTGCCTACCTAATAATTATTAAAAGGAAAACAAGATATGACAAGAACTGATCCCACAAAAGTGATGATACAAAATCATACTGCACTCGAACACGGATAGAGGAACAGGAAGGGGGAAGGGAACAAAACGGTATTTAGTTATTAGAGTGCCGTGGTCAATAAATATTTCTTGGGAGCGATCTTGAATGACGTACATCTTGAATGAAGTACATTATAAACAGTTTGTCTGTTAGTTCAGGAACGAATTGTTCTAAAGTTGTCATAACAATTTATAAATTCAACATGAACAGAGATCCTATGATTTCTGGATGTTATTAATATAAATGGTTTCATCTGAAGATGACAGGACAGTATCATCCCGATTATACTTTCAAGGTTTGGAGAGGTTTGGACTAATAGAATACCATATTCTTTCGCCTTAACCCGTTATTCTTCATTGTTTTCAGCGGACATATATACCCACACAACAAATTGAAGCAGAGAATATATTTTGAATATATGTATATTAATTTCAATAAAATATGAATAAAATGAAACTTGCATACAAAACAAAACATAAAAAGACACGAATAATAACAGTTATCGAAAATAAATTATTAAAAATTTGAACTCAAGAAAAAAATTTGTGACACCTTATTGCCGCTCAATCGGTTCCTACGTTCAACAACTATTTGACCGGCTTTCGAAAATAATCTTTCCGAAGGAACGGATGTCGGTAGTGTACATCTTCTTTCAAAAATTTCATAAAATTTAGGATATGCTTCTCGTTCAGTATACCACCATTTTGCAGGATATTATGATCTCGGACAAGTGCCGCCGTTCTCGTCTCGTTCCTGAATCTAAATCGTACCATCCTCCTCGCTCGATCGCCCCACAGATGCGTTATGCGTAGTCGCTTTAGATTAGATTAGATTAGAGGAGGGGCGACAGATCAAAACCGACCTTGCGAGCACCTTGACCTTAAGATCTATTGTGCATCCCCGCGCTGTTTACCAGTCGGGCAGCAAAGTCTCAATGAACTTCACCACCTTCCTGGGGGTCACATCCATTACTTGTTCAGGCTTTAGGAACCAGGAGCCAAGATGCCGTAACCGTTTCTGGTGGACAGCTTCACACTCACATAGTAGGTGACTGGCTGTCTCGGTGGCTTCCTGACAGAAGCGACATGTACTATCGGGTGCCTTTCCCATGTTTTTTAAGTGATACCTCACGGGAAAGTGCCCAGTGAGAGCGCCCATCAATTTCCTCAGTTCCAATTTGCTGAGTGAGAGGACTTTTTTGGTCCAGCTCGTATATTCTCGGTTTCTAGGTCCTGTTAGAGGTAGAACCGAATAATGATTGATTTTGATTTTATTTTGCATTATCTCGGATTCTAGGTCCTGTTAGAGGTAGAACCGAATAATGATTGATTTTGATTTTATTTTGCATTATCTCGGTTAGATTAGATTAGAGGAGGGGCGACAGATCAAAACCGACCTTGCGAGCACCTTGACCTTAAGATCTATTGTGCATCCCCGCGCTGTTTACCAGTCGCGCAGCAAAGTCTCAATGAACTTCACCACCTTTCTGGGGGCCACATCCATTACTTGTTCAGGCTTTAGGAACCAGGAGCCAAGATGCCGTAACCGCTTCTGGTGGACAGCTTCACACTCACATAGTAGGTGACTGGCTGTCTCGGTGGCTTCCTGACAGAAGCGACATGTACTATCGGGTGCCTTTCCCATGTTTTTTAAGTGATACCTCACGGACAGTGCCCAGTGAGAGTAGTCGCTTAGTGGGACATATGAAATGAGGTGATACAATTTTTTGAAGTGAGTCGCTCTTACATTTCTGGGTCCTGTCCGGGACACATGAACCACTCTTACAAGAGTTACCCAACACTAGTCTATGGATCTGATGCAGTGAGGAAAATTTGCTGCCTTATATCTATGACACCTTAATAAAATTATCACAATTCTCGAGTTGATTTATCACTTCTCTACTATCTTGAATTGAAACAAGTTTTTTTATTACGAGAATCGAAACAGTATCCATTTTATATTATAAAAAATATTTATTTAGTTTTAATCACGGTAAGTCCTCCCCCTCGATTTTGGGATCTGTTGTATCAGACAGAATCTAGTCTTCTGCAGCTGGAGGAAAATGCCGAATATAGAATACAAATTCCGACAAATTTTAATATGGATGATAAAATTTTTATACGGGACGAAAAAATGTTTCCCCAATTCATCATCAATTATTCGTTATTATATCAGTTGTGGCAGAGATTAGGCAGAGAAAAGCGGTAACCCTCTTAGTACAGTGGGAGCGATATGCCGATCAACATCGCGCACTTAAACTCACTCCCTTCTCCCGCCATTAACCGGGGTATAAATAACAACAACCACTTCCACAAATTCTGCGGTCAAGTTAAAAAGTCAGACGAATTATCCACTTAAGATGCCTACCGCAGATGTAGGTGAAAAGTTACAGTCCCTATACACGCACCGGCGAACTGCAGTCCGGGACTGCAGAAATGTAGATATACAGGTTTGTTATCACTACACATGCACAGATAATCGATAAGACCCGGCCGGAAGTTTCGCCGAATCGTTTGATACAGTTCAAATCGACAGTCCTGGACTGCAGGCCGCCGGATCGTGTATAGGGACCATTAGATGATATAATTCCTAATAGACCACGGCGAATAAGACCAGAAGACTCTCTCAATGTTAATATATACAACCGTGAAAGCCTTAAACTATTCATGGTTGATTGGAAGATCGCTGAAAAAAGGCCGCAACTAAAAAAATTTTCACAGTGAAAAATGTGGTATACTCAATCTTATTGAGCTATGCTGGAAGTAAGAATAATCTATTAATAATTTGCAATTTGTCCCACCGGCACCCAGATTATGCTTCATACCTCCTACTGCTGGATTCACAATAGGCTGAAAACGTATAAGGTACCTTTACATTAACGATCTTTCACGCGCGATTCATCGCTCGCGAAAATTACTGGAGTGGCGCGTGTAAACTGTATCAGCTACATATAGACTAACGATCTTTCCTGCGTGACTGGAACGCACCAATCGCGCTTATCGAGATGAAATAATCGCGCGGTAATCGCTAGCGAAAGAGTGTGTGAATTTTGACGCGTCTAATCCCGAGCGAAAGGTTTCCCTTACACACTATCATGCATTCGCGCGCGTTGGTCACGGGACGTTCCAGTCGCGCAGGAAAGATCGTTAATGTAAAGGTACCTATTGCGTGCAGCATCCAAATTATCATTTTCAAGTATAGGTATATATTGCATATTGTTGCTTATGAGTATAATGCTTTTTGTCCTTTGGAAGACGATCAATTTGTAGATCGACAACAATTTTTCGAAGTGATGAAAAAGAAGGGGCACAATACCAAAAAACCTTGTTCGCCAGGTTCCCATCAAGAATTCAAGGAACTTGAGGCCCTACAGAAATTGCACAATTTCATGCCTTGTTTTGTATTCAACTATAATACTTTTCTGTAAATTTTAATCTTCCACACTTCTTCTTTTATCTACAATATGGCCTACCGTTCGAAGCGTTCTTTTTTCGTTTCATCATGAAAATCATATCCTGTACTATTTCAGCTCTCGAAGAATAACTAGACTTTCATCATAACATAATTTTTCATCAGTCCTTGCCGATTTATGAATGTGTCTTGAAATAGCTCGAAATACTCTAATTCTAGGGAACCAGAAAATGTTTTCTCTAAAACCTGCTGATCCATATTCATGTAGAAATATTGCAAAATCATATGAGCTTTCATATTATTGAAATTCATTCTCCGGAATTCTGCATATTCTGAAACTTTTTTGAGTTTCCCAAAGACTGGGGGTGGAAACCTGGAAAGATTTCAGAAGATATGGATTAACATTCATTCGTATAATTATCCTCCGCTAGGAGTGTATTGAGGTCATAATATTGACTAGTGGTTCTTCATATTCAAAAATAATTTTCAGGCTGAAAAACTACCAGGTAATGAGGCTTTTAAAATTTCGAAACATTTTGGTTGGGATTCGATCCCATTTCAAAGATAATTCGACTCTTTCGATGAGTCTTTGGTTCCAAATATTCATAGGAAATGGAGAAAATGAATCAGAGCATTCTGCGAAAGATGTGGATCTCTCTGAATTCTTCTGGAATTGAAGCCCAATATTTTTGAAAAAAAAATTCGAATAGGCTTGTAGATTCCGAATTCATATGGACTCTAATGGAGAGGGACGAATAGTTAATCCGATAGAAGTAAACTAAAGTCCCATATGAACACAACATCGAAAAACACAGCTCGAAATGAGCGAAAATATGAGTTCCAAGACACTTTCGAAATTGAAATGAATAGTCCTACTAATATGGATTTGATTGAAGAGTGAAAGAGAGGTCATAAATATCAATACTCAAATTCATTTCTCCAATTCTTTGAAAAAAAAAAATTGAAATCTCACCATAGTTCTGCAGTAATATCCAAAATTCGGTCCCAAGTTCATCCTGAACTTCGGAAAGTTTTAAGGCCTCAAAGCTGGTAGATTCGACAACGATCTCATAGTAGAATTCCATTAATTGAATGAATACGACTATTTCGAAAAAATTTTCTGGATACCAATGGAGTTTCCAGCTATTGACGATGTTGGTTAAGTTATCAAATTTTCTTCTTTCAAAATTTCTTCGAAAATTGAACTAGTTTATTTATTATTCATATTTGAAGTGGTTTGAAGTTTTCTGATTAAGAAAAAAGATGATTCAAACCCAATACCAAAGAAATTGTTGATATGGTTTTTATTATAAAAAGAAAAAAAGCTTCATATATTCGAATGTTTCGAACGATACCTAAGGAGCAATTTCAATCAGAATGTCGAATCACGACAGTTTTCAATGAGCGTAAGATAGATGCTGAGCATCAAAACATGCCGTCAGTGTCATGCGCAGTGTCTATCTTTTGATACCGGATAGATGAAATATCGAACCGACCGTTAGTAGAGAGTTATCGAAACGCAAATAGAGGCCTAACTTGAATAAAGTTTCCCTTATTTTGACACTTACTCATGCGCATTCGCAAAAGATTTTAAGGTGGCCTGTGATAAAATATGGGCCTCCTGTACTTAACTTAAATGAAGGACAGCCGTATTTAAATAAAAGATCCCTTATTCTGAAGTTCTCGCGATCTTCTAGGTTAAACAGTTTCTCACAACTGTCAAAATGAAGGAAATGTCATAATAAAGTTTTCAAGATATAAATCGTTGCGATAGCTCAAATATCCGACCAACGTTAAGAGATCTTTTATTACAGGATCCTTTAATAAAGTGAGGCCTGTATTTGTGTTTCGATAACTCTCTATTGTCACTGGAGGTACACCTTATTCTAAGCGAAAATGGAGGGTATTCGGAAATACTATTTCAAAAACAAAAATGGAAATGAAAACTTTATTTTATTGACACTGGAAAGTCTTGAATTTCTGACACTGATGATGTGTTCGATCCGGAGGTGTGATCTGTGATCTACACCTCGGTTAATGGCGGGAGAAGGCAGATTGGCGCATCGCTCCCACTCCGTGTCGGCTTGATCTCGGTCTTTTCTATGATCGGAAAATATACGCTGTACTAAGCAGGTTTCTTCCTTTCTGTTTATGTTGTTTTTATGTTTATAAATCTCAATGGCTTCCATGTTCAGCCTAGAATAGTATATTTTGATATTCGAAATAACCCCTGCCTTTAAGAAAGCTATATTGTGTCCACCTGTTAGTGCAGGAAATGGACTAGTGGTGACCCTGCTTGCAGATTCATCCAAGATGAGAATGCCGTCATCGAAGGGAAGCAGATGTATAAAAAATATATGCAGAAAATATTTACACAAAATGCACAAGAAATATGGAAATATAAAAAACAAAATTGTTTTAAAGTCTAGAGTATAACTTGTAAGATTGAGAGGCCAAGAACTGAACGAGCACTTTTGTTAATCTCAACACGCACTTATTGATTTGTGAGCATGGCCCTTTCATATTACAGATTTTTCAACTCGGGAAGGAATTATTCTTGTTGAAGTTTCATTTCTGATGTTTGATTTTTTTAAATTTTTATCCTTCTTGGTTGGTGCTCCCCTTCTTTCGAATCTACATCAAGGTTTGAAGAACTTCCTGAAATAAGATTCACATATGGGAACTTGGCATTATTCAAATTCAATCAACTATAATAAATATTTGAAAAACTGGCTAAGAAATAACTACCTCTAGATGATGACGTTAAGGACCAGTGGTATGACATTTGGCCGATCAAAAAATATGAAGTCCATTTCATCAAAATATTTGAAATTCTGCGTTGCTTCTCCAGAACCTCTGGGGCCCATGATGTCCACAGCTTTCATGTACAGTTTTTTCAAGTGATTCCACTTGAATTCACATTGTTTCGATGTGAACTTGAAACCGCTGTTTTCCAATTCTGTTTATATCATTTTCCATACCACTTCGTCCTGATCGAAGTGCACCGGACTTTCGATTCATTTTCCGGATACAGGTTGATTAATTCTCTTTTTGCAAAGTCAGAGCATACAGACTTGTTGTTCAGAGGGATCTCTTCGGGTTCCAATGCTTACATAGAACTTCTAGCTCCATCATCTTCATTAGGCCCACTGGCGGTTCTGGCTTGTTCGAAACATAATGAGGAAATTATTTCATATGTTTTCTCAACTTGACACAGTTTTCCAGTGCATGTTGATTAAACAAAGTATTTGCTACCTCAAATATTCATAATTAACTTAACTCTATTCAGTTTACCTTTATTTTTCAGGATTTTCGTAATATTATGAATTGATATTACTTCATAATCCATTATTTTCATTTAATTCATCAACCTTATGGGACTCAAATAGGTATATAAAAACAAAATGAACGATTTTCACTAAATTTGAACCAAAACAAACAAAATTTTTACCGGATCTTAAGTCAAACCCGAGGGATAAATATCGCTCAAAATGTTGTACACCATAAATCTTTTTTTTTCAATTAAATCCCCATAAATCCCAATAATTCCAAATATTTCCCAAATAATTCAGAATAATTCCCAGTAATTTCTATTTGAATCCCATAAATCCCAAAAATCTCGAATGAATCCTCAAATGAATCCTGAAAATTCCGAATAAATCCCCTTGAATAAGAAAAAATGTCCGCAAATCCTATATAGATTCACTTCTGGTTTTTGTTTTCGATGAACACTTTGCAAATTATTTGAGGGCACAGATGCGAGTGAAGGGGCAGATGATAAGATGCATTAAAAGATTTTCAAATTTTTTTATTAGCATTTAAAAAACTAATTTTCGTGAAAAAGGCAAGCAGAAAATGAAACATTCACTATTGACTGATACCATGTTAACAGTTCTGTTTTTTATTTCTGTAGGTAATGTTGATCTGACTCAAGAAATCTTCTGTAATATTGAAAATATTTGACTTATTATCCTTTATAGATATAAGTCCGAAAAATTTGTATACAGTTTCAAATTAATGTTTTTTCTTTTGTTTTGTCTCAAAATTTTGATCTCAATCATCGGATTATCGGCAGTACCATCAATATGTTTTGAGAGTTTTCCAAAAAACCATCCTTCATCGTAAAACACTGCATAGTACTTATTAATATCGAATACAATGGTAAACGCTGATGATGAACTAGAATGTTGCAAAGATTCTCCTTGATTTTCGCCTTTATTAATATTGACTGGCATATCATTTTCCGAGTAAAAGAGAGTTTCGGTCTCTGGAATATCGTCATATTTTATGATGTCATCATCTTTTGAACTGTCTGAGCTCTCTCGGGAGATATCTCTCTTACCTCCCCTTTCTATTTGTCACTTTGGGGTTTGATAAATTTTTGTTACCCACTTTTAGTGCCTTAGTAGTCTGAGGTCTTCCCTCGGGTCTCCCTATCAGGGATGTTGCGGATGCTGATTTTTTCACATCCGCGGATGCGGATGTGGATTTCCGAAAACTCACATCCGCGGATGCGGATGCACCGCGGATGCAGATGTTTACGATCTTATATAAGCATAGTTAAAATAAAGCAGTTATTACCATTTTCATTGAAGTAAATTAATATTAAGTAGTAAGTGTAAGCAATTACCTACATGTTTTTTTAACTTGACTTATTTATTTTCATATTTGTAAGAGAAGTTGAAAATTGGAGCATTATACTTCACAAAAAGTAATTTGAGAGGGTTTTCATTCACATCGACTTTTTTTTCAGCTGGGTAAGAAAGTAATTTCTTTCTTAGAACAGCTTCAGTGCTACCATTCTCTGGTACTTCTTTTTACTCATCTTCACTTGACGAATCTAACATCATAGCAAGGTCCTTTTTCAAGCATGGCTGTCTGACGAAACTTGATGGCCCTGATCCTAATTGTTTCATATTCTTTTTCGTGGAATCAGTCATTTTCATTCTTTTGGCTCTTTGGAAAACGGGAGAATCGTAATTTTCAGTATTTGCCATTGTTATAATTAGAATATCATCTTTATTCTTCTCCTCGGATCTAAGTATGTGGCGATGATAAATAATTTGTTCCCTCCCAGACTGGAGAACTTATCAGATGACCAAAAATCGTCAAACTAGTCGAATTTTATAGCCCCCATAAACGTTTTATGAGCTTCCGAAAACCCGGGTTGTTTAGGTAAACAAACGTGGACAATTCGCACTGATCAGGACGAACATCTGGCTCTTTTTCTTGGGGATATCTCTGAATTTATCAGGCAGTAGATAATATTCGGGGCTCGTTCCACTTGGCGATCACAACGCCCAAAATGCAACAACCAAAATATACGCAATTCAGATAAAAATGTATTCCCCTATTCGCGAATCATAATTCATGTTCAAAGACCCGTAGTCCCTGAAATTTCCTTCAAAATTTCAAATACTTCTGAAACAACGGGTATCGTGAAAATATAACATTTCAATATCACAGGCGATATGAAATCTTGGGACTGGGACCACAGGCGGTGGTTAGAAAGGAGACGGATTGGAATTTCGGACTTACCGGAAAAAAAACAGATGGTATAAAAAAATATGCATTTGGGACGTGTTTCGAAAACAGAATTACCAGTAGCTACAGAAAGAAGTAACAGTGAAAAACAAGCATCTTTCTGACACTTTCAATATTGAAAAAGTATATTTTAAGCATTTTCTAAACGCAACACTAACATATTTTGTTGGCCCTGGGGTGGCGACACTGCGCAACCCACAAATTATATGACATCCGCATCCGCATGAAAATCCACATTGGTTTTTGCGGAGTCGGATGCGGAAGTAGAAATCTATGCGAAAGCTCCGCATTTGCGGATGAGGATGCGAATATCCGCAACATCCCTGTTTCCTATACTTTTCACAACAAAACGTTGTAGTCTATCTGTTCTAACCCTATTTTTAGTTTTTTCTAGCAACCAACAAAGCGAAGACTTTCTGACAATTTTCGACTTATTTCCAACAGAGACTTGGACATATGAACCATCTTCAATTATCCCATCCAACATTTCTGATCATAACTTCTTAAAATAATGCCTTGATTCTGTGGGGCCTTCTCTAACAAATTGATAACATTATTCGAACATAATTTTTCTGCGGCTTTGAAATTCATCTTGTGTACCAATTTCAAATCAGATTTTGTTGATAGGTGTTTGTCTTTGGAGTGGTCTGCAATCATTTGCTCGAGTTGTTTGGCAGTATCATAGACACTTCAATCCCCAACTTGATTTTATCATTAAGCAGTCTAGTACGTAGCTTGGAGGCTATATGTACTTCATCATGAACATAAGAAGCGCAGTCTTCTGAAGAGTAGTTAGCTTGAAACCATCCCCATTCAGGTAGTGACGAATCTGCAGAGGAAGATAATTGAGCAATTTGCCTCATTGCTTTCAGAAGACGTGTATCGCCATCAGATACAAAACCCAATACAATAACACCTCGCTCCTTCAAATTCAATTTCATATATTGCCATCTTTTCGTAACATCGGCGGCTGTAAATCGGGTATCTGCGCCGAAGATGGCAAGTCAATAACCTGACGCGGCTGGTCATAATTACATAGGCATAATTTGATCTTATTCCGTTTTTGAAGTGGTCCTGTATTGCTTTTGCATATGTTGCTAAAAAAGCATCTCTTGCCGGTATTCCACTGACTAATGGCAATGAGAATCCAACTAACTTGTTAGTCCCCGAATCATACTTAATTCTACTAGTTACTCTGGTCGCATCCTCGCTAATCTACAAAACTTTAGGTAACTTCCTTTGCTCCATAAACTGACAAATCAAAGTCGAAAAACCCTTCCTCTATGTTGGAAGAATTTTTTGCAACAAATTTATTCAAACAGCTTATGGATGGTATAGTATTCTTCATATTTTCGTAGAGCGTTTAGTAGAGTAGGCTCCCCCAAACATAAAATAAATATAATGAAATATGTAGTTATTTTCCTATCAAGTGCAGAAAGTTTTACTTTTCATAATACACATGAATTCTACATGTCGTCACCATGGTACTCTCATCGTTGACGTTCGATGCACTAGTGCGGGAAAGTATTAGCAGGGGTTTTTTCCCGCACACTTTCATTAAAGAATTAATTGAATTATGATATGTCTCTATGCATCGAACGTCAACGATGAGAGTACCATGGTGACGACATGTAGAATTCATGTGTATTATGGATTTTCATGGAATGTTTTGTATGTTGAAATAAAATATATATTTTCAATGTGGATTCGTAATGTTCCTATCTTGTGCTGAAAGTATCTTTCCCGTACTCGATTGCTTTCCCGAACTCCGTTCCGCGTCGTTCGGGCAACAGCAATCTCGTACGGAGAAGTACAACTTTCTGCACTTGATAGGAAAATAACTATTATTCTATCATCATATACGTATTCCGATATTTTGTTCGACTTGAGTTTTTGGCAGACAAATCAAACAACCAGAGCAATAGTTGTATATGATGATAGTTCGTATCATATTGATCGTGGGGTTTTGCTGAAGTAATCTTCTCGGTAGACTCAAAATTGACTAACATATTTTGTAGTTGCATTTCCATGTCATCTTTCCTTCCGATGATATTTTTAGTAATATTGCAAACTTCATCAATGACAGAAAAATAGGAAGTGATGCAATTTTGATTATTCCCGGGACTAGAAATGTGGCTAATTCCTGAAATAAATAAAATATCTTATCTGATATCTTGATAATAACATCTTGATGATCATTCAGCTCCGTGAGCGCGGAATTGTCAGATTTGTTTTTTTTTAACCTCAAAATTATATGTGAAATATTATATGTAGTCCGTAAAAACGTATCCTGTCATTAATATATCAACAATAGAATTTGCCTTTGGTGGAGAAATTGAACACTGGTTTTCAGATATGGCAAAACAAAGTTATTCAAAAACGATCTATTCCGCTACAGTTTTGGATCCAATTTGATCCTTCTTCAGGCTGCAATAAATTTCAAAATATAAGGAAAACATATTATGACAGTACGAAGGGCACACTCACCGAGACAAATCGAGAATTTTAGTTCATGATTGATGAAGAAAACTTCATTTGATTTGTCTCGGTTAGTGTGCCCTTCGTACTTTCATAATCTCTTCTCCTTATATGTTGAATTTTATTGCAGCCTGAAGGATTGAATTTGATGCAAAACTGTAGCAAAATAAATCGTTTTCGAATAACCTTGTTTCGCCAATCGCCGCTATTTAATAATAACTCCCCTACATCTGCCATCACTCAAATTATCAAAATCTAATAAATTCGTAATTCAATTAGCCAAATAACGAATTAAGCCAAATGAAACTAAAGAACACGTGTTCTTCACACTTTCTCTGTTTTTAATACATCCGACTCACCCTATTCAGTTTCAATCTGGGATGCACTTCTACTATTCCCACTTCTGGGCTCAGGGGTACATACATTGGCCTGACTAGCCCGGCTAACCCAGGATCAGCCGGCCGACCCTAACTAACACCTACTAGATGGAGGTACTGTCCTAGAGCGCTACCGGTAAACTGTCTGGTAGTGTTACCGGAAAGAAAGTATTTGTTAAAACCTCCTAGTAGATCGAAGTCGTCTGTAAATTTTGGTTACCGAGAAGGTAAATTCACAGGCCACTCTGACCTGTCAGTAAAGGTCTACCAGAGGGCTTCTACCTCATAATTTTGTTTGTAAACTTTAAAGTCGGAGGTTTCGTGCGGCAGTCGGTAGTAGCTCAAGTTGTATGTTAGGTCAGACAGAGAAGAGATAACACATAACCATGGGGATGAAATACGAACGTTTGGCCTTTCGGCTATAATAGACCCCTTTATATGAGCATTGTCCTTTTCGTATAAAAAGTGACTTTGTTCATAAGGGATTGTCTAGATGTAAAGGGGGCTGACGAATGAGAGCGGCTTCATGTCAACCCAATAAAAAAAATTTGAGTGGGTACGGCCTTCTGCAGAAATGAGAAGGTCTTAGTGTTATTTTTCTCCCAGAGAGTTCTGAGTTTTAGGGATAATTGAAACCACGGAGGAAACTTTACAAAAAAAAATCTATTTTTCCAAAATACCTACAAAGAACAATGAGGTAACAAACATCTGTACCTCAGATAGTAAAAGAAAATTTAATGAAGCAAATATAAGTTTACCTGTTCCCTGGGTTACTTAATTACGCAAAATCCAAAATAACCTAATACTCAGAAATGTAAGTTGTGAGCAGATATGAGATGAGAGATGACAAGACTTTTGGACTTGACTATTCTCATAAAATAAATGGGAAAATTCTGACCCTGATCTCTTTCTTATAATTTGGCTTTTCTCCACTGGTATCCACGAAACTATCCTTCCTCTTTGATCAACTTCCGTGCACCGTCTTCCCTACACGCACTTCCGTTTCGGTTTCGTGATTTACTGACGAGTACGTGACTTTACAATACAAAATCTACAAGTCTCCGCTTGAGACTTAAAAACTGACTGTGAAATTTTCTATTTCACTCCCAAAAATAAACCGCGAGCCGAACTTCGCGAGCACGTCGATGAACCCCTTTGGTTATTTTCCCAAACGGTACTGATTATCCCTTGACGATAAAAATTAACTATTCCTCTACTTGTGGGTGTTTCTTTCCCCCTTCAAAAGTTGGCATTACCAATAAGATTCCTTTTTTAAAGGTTCTTCCTCTTTGTGGGAGGATCAAAAAAATGATGCCAGTTGGCCGTTTTCAAGTCACACGGTTCTAGATACCTTTTTTGACCCATAATCATAAATAATACCTTCTTATGTTTTTCTTAAGTGTGGAAGTGTTAGTTTTCATGAGTTTGAAGATCATGAACTATAATATATCCACAACTTTTATTTATAATAAACTTATTCGAAAACAACCGTTTTCGAATATTCACGATGACGTGGTGAATAGTTAATATTTGTCACATACCTAAACTACTACAAAACTAACAACTCAACTAGTCTGAAACATTGTGAACCTTATCTAGCCATAGCCTTTCAAATTTATGATCATGCTCGATCATTAATACAATTAGTTTTCCTCAGGTAAACAAAAATATTTTTCATGCGAAAAGACGAATCACTAACCTACTTAACCTAAAACATTAAGACCCTACCTCGACAGTATTTCGTCAAGGTCCATTATATGTCGGGCTCATTTTTCGGCAAATAAGAACAAAAAAAATTTTCACTTCACCATCTCCTCATGGAGTCTTTTACTGTTCACTGATCGATTTTTTCAAATTTCACCCGCGCAACCACATTATTATATTGTTCTTCTTCCGGCTTTCTTCCGCTACTCTTATGTACTCCTTTCTTCAGGAACTCTGACTTCCGCTTGGAAATAACCTTTTTGACATGTGTGCCGACCTAATCTTTTGAAGGTAGTGTTTATTCATCGAACGTCCCTAACAACACGGAAGCATGTTAGCTGTGACAGTTCACGACCTACGACATGATTTATGTTCTCTTCTCCGGTCCTTGTGAGCTCTCAAATTACGATGTACTATTCATAGGCGTACAGGGTTTGCTCTGGTACTTCGGGTTTTTTCTGGATTCTTCTGGTTAGTTCGGTGTCGATCCATTACCAACATTGTTGAAGTATTTCAGTAGCTGGCTTTGAGCATAATTTCGTAGCCGATCATCTCGTACAGATGTATCCCATATATCTCATTTAGGATGACATCTATTCCATATTTATTCACTCTTCTCAAATTAGCGTAGAACTATAAATTCGACTTCCATAAACCATTCTTTCTGCTTCTGCGACTGCAACTGCTTTTTCTCATCTCTGGCTTACGAAAAAAAATGAGTTCGTAGACCGACATTTTTCTGCTCCAATCGATTCATTTAGCAAGTTCGTCTCCGATCACAATTGCACTGCTCTGTCATTTCGATTAAGCCTGTCCGTACCATGTGGCTTAATTTCATCTCGTTCATTCGTAACGCTTTTTCGTCACTTGTTCTTTCTTAGAAAAGGTCTCTCGTGTGGAACATTTCGCGTATAGATACCCCGACACTATTTCTATTTCTATTTCTCTACTAACCTACTAACGCTTCGACACTCACGATTATCATAAAGGTCATTTCTCCGCTTGAGACTTAAAAACTGACTGTGAAATTTTCTATTTCACTCCCAAAAATAAACCGCGAGCCGAACTTCGCGAGCACGTCGATGAACCCCTTTGGTTATTTTCCCAAACGGTACTGATTATCCCTTGACGATAAAAATTAACTATTCCTCTACTTGTGGGTGTTTCTTTCCCCCTTCAAAAGTTGGCATTACCAATAAGATTCCTTTTTTAAAGGTTCTTCCTCTTTGTGGGAGGATCAAAAAATTGATGCCAGTTGGCCGTTTTCAAGTCCCACGGTTCTAGATACCCTTTTTGACCCATAATCATAAATGATACCTTCTTATGTTTTTCTTAAGTGTGGAAGTGTTAGTTTTCCTGAGTTTGAAGATCATGAACTATAATAAATCCACAACTTTTATTTATAATAAACTCATTCGAAAACAACCGTTTTCGAATATTCACGATGACGTGGTGAATAGTTAATAGTTGTCACAGTTTGATTTCTTTGCGTCTCGTAGTTAGACTGCGCTGACCGGATTTATTTTAATGCGTGCTGATTGATTGATGATAACGTAGCTGTGGAACCGATATGCATTCCTCAGATACAGTGCCGTATTAAGAGGTTTCAGTATTGCATTGTTAATGAGGAAACTACCAATTTCCCCATTTATTACACGGCGTTTTCGAACAGCTCACCTGATGGTAGACACAAATTGTCATGTATAGTCGCTTTCTCCCTCTCACACGATCATTTTGTATAAGCTTATCTTTCTCATCGAATATTGTTAACCGTTTAAAAACATTAACTCTCTTGTATCTCTGCAGTAACTACCGACAAGATAAATGAGCATGAATATACCCAAAATTTCTTACAGGTTATCTGTAAATGAGACGAGAAAGTAGTTAACGCATACTTTACAGAGAAGGTGAATATATCGGCCCCGAGAGTTGGCTATAAATTATATTTTTATGACGCGAAGATCTACTTCAAAACGGCATAAAACGCTCGTTTCTGAAATAGACATAACATGCTATGATTCGTCATTGATTCAATCATTTAGTATTTGGAATACTTTAACATTAGGAAACTGCAAACTATATCATCGTAGGATTGGCCTCCCACCAGGGTTGGCTCAATCGGCTCCGGCCGACTTTTTTATATTATTGCTGCAACTCGAGTCGGGTAGGTTTTAGGGCTCGGAATTTTGGGGATGAAGTTATTCGAATATTCGTTTGGCCTCTTATTCGAGTATTCGAATAATTTCGAATATTCCAATAAATCAGATTATTCGAAAACATTTTTGAAACATAGATGAATTCAGAATAGTTATCATCGAAATGAATACTATTTTCAATTCCTAGGTTCAGAGATCTTTTATCATATGGTTGGAGAAATGATATTAGATAATTAGCTGTGATTTTGAGGCGATAAAATATGAGAAATTGATACATGCCTGCTTGTCTGTCGACACAATACCAGATATTTAGAAATCACTCATTTTCTGAATTTTAATTTGAAATGAAATATGATAACTATGGAAGACTCATTTCTGTATCGAAATAAATGACTATTGAAAAGTTCGTCTTATGAATCAAATAAGATAAATTTTCAACGAAATTTGATTTTTGAATTATATTAGAATATATAATTGAAATATTCACAACAATTATATCAAATAGTCCATGAATGAAAAAAATTTTTTGTTGAATCAATATAAAAATTTCTTTTAAGAGAAAGTAGAAATTAAGTATAACCCAAAGAATGGGTACAAAATCTTGAAGAAAATAATTCTTATAATTTATACAATTACATATTAGAGCTGAGGAAACAAAGTTTCTTGACATTTTCAGATTTCAGACAAGAACGATGGAATTTACAATGTTACCCGTATTCGAAAATGCTCTTTCCAATGGAACAGATGTGGCCGATATACACAGATAACGTTTCACGAATTTTATTAAATTCGGATATTTGTTTGCGTTATTTTTCCACCACTGCAGTGGACACATATTTTCAGAAATAACACTTTCCGAAATGTATAAGTCATTTTCATTCAAAGTTGTCGTCAATTCATTAGGAAATAAAACGTCCATTGCAGAATATTTAGCATTGTTTTGATAAGCTTCTACTGTATGGAATGATTCCATATGATTCTCGAAATATTTTTTGTTCTAATTGAAGAACCAATGAATATTCCGATAAAAAGAAATTTGTTACACTTTCAAATGGTTCCAAAATGATTATGATATTTTCAATGACGGTCCACTCCTCTTCATTTATCATAAGTTGAGCAGCCTGCATTTGGATGTGGTCGTTCTATCAGACAACACTCCAATTATGGCTTCACGTTGCTCTAAAAGTCTTTTGAACATATAATATGTTGAGTTCCAGCGTGTTGTAACTGACTGAATTAGTTTGTGATTTTCTAAACCCAATTGATTTTGTTTATTCACTAAAGCTCCTGTTGCTTTATTTGGATGTTTGAAATGAGCTGGTACATTCAATTATGATTGGCTTGATTGAATTTTCATCTAATATTTTATTGAGCTCTAACTGTAGTGAATGAGGAAAGCAACAAATAGAATGGGACAGTAAATCTTTAGTGGCTAAGACGATATTCGAAGCATTATCGTGGACAATTCCGACGCGTTGATTTGTAATTCCTCATTCATCCATTATATCCTTCGATTTATTTTTCAAATTTAGAGCTGTGTGTCTTTCTTCCATACTCTCTGTTGTGATGTTGTCATGTTTTGCCAAGATAGGTATATATAATTACATGTCACACTTATATATGTTCCATTCGTCCTGGAGTTCCAATTATCAGTAGTTAAGGCCAAATATTTTACATTTTTTAACTCTTTCATGAGTTTTTGTTTTTCCAATTCAAACAAGGCCTCAATGCGCACTTTTATCGTCTCTGTTGTAGGAATTTTATATATTGGGGCAATATAAGACAATAAACTCTTCAATCCTTCATTCTCCACAAATGAAATAGGTAAAGTATCTTTGCAGATCATTTTTGTGATTAAACTGGGTGATAATCTCTTCCTTTTCATTCTTAACTTTTACCGTGGAAAAAATATTAATTTCAGATTGCGTTTTTTCGACATGACTTGTAAATGCTTAGGAAGTAGAGGGATGGTTTGAATATGATATATCGGATTCAGATGATTCTTTTTCGCGTTCTGTCCCATCCATTCTGAAAAGATATCAAGAGATCATCGAAAGCACATTATATTCTGATACGCAGGACGGGCAGTTTTGATTTTTATCTTATGAAAGAATGCAATCTCAATCAAATTATATACATACTTTACTAACTTGATCAAAAAACATTCTCGAAGGGAACCTAAACAACATAAATATATCGTTTCCCTATTCGTTCGAAACTTAAAATATGTAAGAGAGTTATCACTGAGAAAAAAAAATTTCAATATTGTTTCCAATTATGGGTTTGGAATACCGTGTCTTTTTAAACTTTGAACTGATTATTCTCAAATATTAATTTGGTAAAAATCAAGATCCCAGAATGATTTTGTAATCTGGAAAATCGAATGTTCATGAATATTTTCAGTCAATTAATCACTATTACAAGAGAGAACTCACCTGTTCACAATTGAATGATGATTGTTTCTTAAATGCGTCCATAAATTACTTGTAGTACTATGGTCACCTCATTACTACTACAAAATATACTCTGAACTCGATTTACTCTTTTGATAAAATACAGCCAAAGCCAAATTTTGCTACGCGATAATTCGAATTTATTTGTCGACGATGAATTAAAATTTCGAATATTCGAATTATACGAATATGATTCCGAGCCCTAGTAGGTATCTAGAAGCGATCGAATATCGAGGTTGTACCGTCGTATTTGTTACATAGCAGTTTGGCGTACCAGGGTGATAGGTACGTATGATTGAGAGATGTCCAGGTCCGGGAAAAGAGGGGTTGGTCGAACTGATTTATATTTTTCTATTCTGAGTGGAAATAACAGATTTCAAAAGAATTCGAAGATTGAAATCGGTAATTCAGAGTAGTTCAGTTTTAACCACATTAATTTCTATAATTAATTTCTATTTTTCGATTATTTTCAACAATTGATGGAAATATATCAGTCAGATCATCTTTAATTCTAACATACTTCAATGTTCAATAAAAATGATCAGTGTATGAGAAGACTCCAATGAAAGAAGAAGTACAGTGTGGATTCAGATATTGACAAACAGTTGTTGTTATCACAGTGTTCAAAACTTATTTTTATAATACACAAAAAACCTATCCAAATAATTTCATATGTGAAAGCTTTAAATCGAACAATTGTTGAGCTATTTAATATTCAATTATTCTTATGTTAACTGAATGGATATAACAAGGGTGTTGCATATTTTAGAAATTGTTCTGGAAAATACTATCAAATGTATATGAACATGTAATCGTTGATCAATTCAATAATAATTTCTCAAATAGAAATGCTATCAGCGTCCTGAAATAATTTATACAATATTTCGTTCCAGATCTAATCTATTTAATTTTTTGGAGCAAAATAATAATGCAGAAAAATCACTTTCCAAAGTTCAACTATCATATCATCTCAGAATCTTTCAAAAGCTAAAACTCTTTCTCAAAGAAAAATGAACACAATCCAAACGCTGTCACCATTGTAATAATCCAGAGATATATTTTGTCACTTTTCATAATAAAATGACTCTCATACAGGGTGAGTCTTTGACTTGTACATATACAGGGTGTCCCACCGGCAGTGCCCATTAGAAGTTTATGGAGAAATAATAATGCGATCATTTCCAAATTTTGTGTGAGGGTATAAGCCAAGAAGCATATCATATATGACATGGTCTGGAATGTAATTTAGTTGAGGCAGACACATACACTGTTTTCAAAGACTTCTTTTCTTTCCATTCTCTTTTTCAATTTAACGGAATTGTTAATGTCCATGATAGAATTTTGGATTTATTTTTGTACAATGGGGAGCATGTTGATATACATAGGAGTATATCATCCTTTGTTACTGAGGATGATCATCATCCATCTTTAGAGATTTATGAAAAAATACCAATCTTCAGAAATGTTAGTAGTTAGTTTTTTAATGCCAATTATGAATAAATCAGAGCAGATTTGTCCTTGATTAACTGGAAGGAAGTAATGTCAGATGATGATGTAGATATATTTGTGTCAATTCCTTCTATTCAACTCTGAATGAAGTAATTGAAAAGGTTTTCGCGAGAAACAATAGCTACCATCATAAGAAATTCAAAAGAGTTAGGATTAAATTCGATCATTAAATGTTTGTCCAAAGTCAAAACAAGTCGAAAATTTTTATTCGAAGAAATTACAAGAAGTAACAATGTAAGTATTGTAAAGGGTTCAGTTCGCCATTTTGTAAAGGGGTTTACTCCACTTCGAAATTCTCCTAGTTATGTTTGGCTACCATCTTTTGCCGGGAGTTTCTCTCGGTAAAAGTTGACTTTGCGTCGCCAGCTATTTTTCTCTGGCAAGAGACAGAGTAAAACATAAAACCAGTAATGCTGAAAATTTATGACACAGGTAAAAAAAAAGGTCTATCTTTCACAATTACAGGAATCTTAATAATAATAATAATTTATTGATCCTGTGAGACATTCAAACAATGTGTAGGACAAATCAGAGAGAAAGAGAAAGTTAACAACTACATACAACAACATAATATACTAATTAATAATACCTTATAAATAGAGATCATGAGAAAACATCGGAGAGATACTCCTCGACATTGTAGTAGGAGCCCGTAATTAGAAAAGTTTTAACCTGATTTTTGAATTGTCTGAAATTCATTGATTTGAGTTTGCTGTTCAAATGATTATATAGCTTCACTCCAAAGAAGGTAGGTGTTGACTCGTACTTAGCAGTATGGTGTCTGGAGATACAAAGATTATTTCCATGTCTCGTCGAGTAATTATGAAAATCAGAAGTTATTTTCAACATATGCTTGTTCTGATGGATATATTATAAACAGTTCAGAACGAATATGCATGGGAACGTTAAAATATTAGATTTTAGGAAAATTAGACGGCAAGAGTCAAGTGGTTTTGATCCGAATATGAGCCTCAAAATCTTCTTCTGACACACAAAAACTCGACCAGCATCAACCGATGACCCCCACCGAACCACATTATAACATAGGTACACCATACTGTAATAGATCCCGATTAAGGCATCTGTTGGAAGCGCTTACCTAAGTTTAGTTAAAGCGTAAAAGGCGCTATTTAACTTTTTACATACATAATCAATATGTTGGTCCCACCTAAGACTTCGATCCACATGCAGCCCAAGGAATCTAACATAATCAGTCGCCACCAGGTTTCTCTTAGAGTGCTGAACGACGAATGAATCAGTTTTACGGTTTTGGAATTTGAGAATTTGAGTTTTAGCCAAATTCCCTACGAGACTATTACGATTACACCAGTCAATAAAACACTGAATTATAAACTGGCAGAGAGTTTTGAGTTCCTGTAGGCTATTAGCTTTGATCGCAACGGTGGTATCATCCGCAAAAAGTATCAGGATGCATGCTGATATATAATTTGGTAAGTCGTTAATAAACAACAAAAACAATAATGGTCCCAAGACCGAACCCTGTGGGACCCCCAAGTCAGTGGCGTATTTACGGGAGTAATTATCGTTAATCTGAACATACATTTCACGGTTTGACAAGAAGCTGCCAATCCACTCCAGAAAAACTCCTCTAAAACCCAGTTGGTATAACTTATCCAAAATAAATGCATGTTGCAGTGTATCGAAAGCTCTGGAAAGGTCAAAGAATATACCCGCTACTTGATAACCATGCGCCTTCAAACTATACCGTATGTGAAAAAATGCCGTTTACGGGACCGATGTTGTACTGCGTGATGTTTTTCGAATGTTTAGAAAAATAAAAAAAGGGGCGCTTTCTGATACTTTTAGTGGCTATCAGAGGATTATTAAACCAGACCTTCAAGATTATTTGACGGCTATTATTACATAATCCTATAGTATTATACACTATAATAGCGAAATCAAAGAAGTATGAAATAAGTCCAGACAGAACAGGTTTGGCAAAAACCGGTCCAACACCCTGAAGACGGCAGGCGAATGCGTGTCGAAACGTCGGTAAAAAACAACCACATAAATAATGGAAATAGCGCAAATATTATTTCAACTAATGATGTAATAAAACAGAAAAAAAACCTCAAATGAATATATCACATAAACATGAACATGTACATATGTTCATGAACAAAAACAATTTGTAAACTGGTGAATATCCTTTCGGAATACATAAAAATATAATATTGTTTCATCACGCTCAATGTTTTTGGTCCAGATGTTGCCTGTGTGTGAGCAACTGAGTAAAAAGATGATTAAACTGAGACATGGCCTCCTGTCCCTGTCTCTTTCTCTCTCGTTGGAAGTGGCTAGTTTCACAAGAAACTCTTCTTCTTTTTTTTCCTCTTGGCGATTATAATGCAACTGACCCAGGGGCTTCTACCTCATTTAACCTTTTAGGAACCTCGATTGGCTCCAGGGAGGAAGCAATTTGAACATTTTTTAAGATATTCGATCATTTCGAAAAATCTCATCCATCTCATCAAAATGTAAAAAATGAATGGCCTTAGCACCTGATTGTGCACTTGATATGTTATCTTGTTTTCTAAGGTATTTAGACTTCAGATATTTGAATTTGTTGCAACATTGATCACCGCTAAAGTTGCCATTCATTTCTCTACTGATGATATTCCAGACCTTTCCATTTCTGATGGTACTGGATTTAAAAAGGCCTTTCTTCTCCTTATACAGGTGAATCAGCTTGAATATGTCATCTCTTGACCAGTTTCTTCTCAAGTTCTAAAACAATTGAATAATATTATCCCATCATGATTTAGTTAAAACCCAGAAGAGGATTTAGGAATGTATTTCTCTAAAGAACCTACTTCCCGATATTGTGTAGCCCTGTTTTCTTCCGCATTGTTTTTCTAAAATAATGAAATTTTTTTACAAAAACTGAAACTTTAAAAGCAATATTATACATAGGATGTTCAAATTTGCGTCAGCTTCTATATTCATCGTCGAAAGAGGCGGCAAATTAAATATTCTCCTCACTGTCTCAAATTCTACGAGTATTAAGCTTTTTTCCCTGCTATTAGTAGGGAAAATAGAAATAATTGATGAGCGTCCTCTAAATATTATTATTTGAAGCTGATAGTTTCATAGAGGTATATATATATATATATATATATATATATATATATATATATATATGAGGCATTTAAGTATGCCAATGTGGGAATACTATTACCCTCAAAGAGGTGTCTGCAGGAGGACCGCGGATGGCAATTGAACATTAAACTAACTATTCGCTTTTGAATAATGAAAACTCTATTAACATATGAAGAGTTACCCCATAGCAGAATGTTGTAAGAAATATGACTATATACTAAAGAATAGTAGACTCGTGATAATTCAATCATATAAATAGAGCAGCCACATGTGCACCACGATCTAGGTGCTGATAGACGAATTCAACAAAGTTCAACGCTCCAGTCTGAGTTGAGTGGCTGGATCCAAAGTCATGCTGGGCACTATCAAGAATATGAACTTATCAAGATATTTCATCATTCTGCTATACAAACTGTTTCATTGTTAAATGAACATACGGTAACCTGAGCTAGAGCTACCCTAGGTGAGTCCAAAAATTCGATATATCATAGGTCTAATCAATTCCATAACCGAGATACAGGGTGGTTCATGTATTCACCGCAAATTTCAATTGCTAATAACTTTTGAACCAACCAGTATATTCAGTTGTATTTGGAACTTGGAACGTATCATAACCTTCCACAGGTCAATCGATTTACATTTAAGTTCCTGAAAACTTCCAGCTCCTTATTTAAGAAATATGGGACTTCTTCCAAACTGAGATTCAACACCCTGTATTTAATAATATTCTGAGCAGTGATATCAATGTATTTTCGGAAGAACATTATTGGTTGAAAAAAGAATTATTTGAATTCTACAACGATGAACTCACAACGTGAGTTACAGAATGTTTTCGAAAATAACCTGTTTTTCTGAATACACATACTTTTCCGGTTCAAAATATGTCCGATACATTTTGATCATGCCTGGATTTTTAAGTATTTCATTTCAGGCGACTTCAATATTTACTCACTTCTTATTTCAGGTGAATATCGCGAACATCTCAAATAACTCCAAATGAAACGATCAACAGGATTGAAATCTGGTGATCTAGAGGACTAGGAATGCAGTCTCTCTGCCTATCCACAGATTTGGAAAGTAATGATCTCAAAAATATCTGAACATTTCTCTGGAATGGGGTGGAGCTCCATAATACTGCAAATGCATTACTGCAATATGCGTACCTTCGAGTCATAGAGGAAGATGATTTTGAAGGAAATCTAAGTGAAAATCTCCCTTAATCCGTCTTAGTAGGACGTGCGGTCTGATCAATAGATTTTCATGAACGCCCCATCGCACGTTTCTTGAAAATTTTTATTGAGATATAGTATGCCTGACCTCATGCGGATTCTCTTCAGTCCATTCATTCGAATTCCTCATATTGAAGATACCAGTCAAAATTTATTCTGTAGAAATCGTCGTAGTCTACTCGAAACAACTTTTGTGGGATACAATACATGAAATTAGATTTCTCTCAATCAAACCTTTTTCTTTTTTGAAAATCTAATAGAATATTGAAAAATGCAAATATTTTATCAGCCCGAAATAAAATTTTTCCAATTTGATTGCAATGAACAAGTTTTCCTCGGAATTGTTGGAACTCCAACATTCAATTGTCTAACAATCTGGCACCTTTTTATTGAATCTTTGTGTTGCCGTAATAAATAGGTTTTTTCAAAATCCATTTCTTAAAAATTTATGTGCACTAGACTACTCTGAGGATCGCCAGTTACGAGGCATCTTCAAGCCGTCTTGTGGACACATTATGTGTATGATTTTCAGTTCGTTAGAAAAGTGCTTCGAATTTGGTATAAAACGCAAAACGCTATTTTTTGATAGAACAGTTATTTTTTCTAAAGTTTATTTAGAACGCTAAAGATTGTCTTATTTGGACGAGAACGAAATAACAAAGTGACAGAAGAAAGAAGATTCTGCCTGCTGGAAAATTCCCACCTAACGAGAGCTCTCAGGTTGTGTGGAGGAAGATGCCGTTGGTGAGTTTTCTAGTGCACCATTTTCTTGTTTCTTTTTTTTTCCTAATAGGATTTTAAAAGAGTTTTCATAGATACAGTCCTACTTTTCTCTCCTATTTTGAGTTACCGCAACATTTTTGGTCCTTCGAGCCGGATATTGAATCGAGTTTCCCATCAGGAATTTCAAATTTTTCCTTTAAAAAGTTTTGCAAATTTGTGCAGGAGAATATCTGAGGAAACGGATTGAAATTCATTATTTCCTTTCATCAATTATTTCGCAGATCAGAAAAAAAACATATTTCTTATCGCGGAGAGTTTTTTGTTCGCTCCGATTTAATTATTTGGAACATACGTTCGTTCGTCTTTTCAATACACGGTATTGGAAACAAGTACTGTAACGGAGGATCTTCAGCAGTTTATTTCAATATTTCAAGTCTTGTAGAATATCAATTTAAAAATCATGTCGAAGATTAAACGAGCTAGAGCATATCGTGCTACGGCCATCGGTGAGATTAAGTCACTTTTTGATTTCGCAAAAAAAGCTGAATTAGATAGTAGTTATTTCAATGTATTCAAAGCTAGGTTTTCTGACATTGAAAGAATACGGAATGAATTTCTTGGTGAACATAAGACAATTGTGGATACGTTGCTTCAGGAGGAAGACGTTGAGTTAAGCGGGGAGGAATCAATTCGGGATGAATTTTTGACTTTTTATTATGAAATCAAGTCTATTTTCGATGTTTTAACGACCAACATTTCGAAATGTGTTGGAGATTCTGATGTTAAACATAAAACGAATGCGAATATCAATTTACCGAAGTTAGAATTAAAACGATTCGCAGGTGATGTAACCCAGTTTTCAACATTCATCGGATTGTTCAATTCGCTTGTGCATAATAATGATGCATTGGGCCCCGATGAAAAATTTAATTATTTGGTTTCCGCCCTTGAAGGACAACCCCTTAAATTAATTCAACACTACGAATTGAATGGTAATAATTATCAATCTGCATATGATGCCTTATTTCAACGTTACAATAATAAGCGTTGGTTGGCAAAATGTCATTGGCGTCGTATAGAGGGTACCGGAAAAATTAAATCTGGGGTTCCGAATTCTTTAAGGAATTTATTAGATACTTTTCAAGAAAATATATGTGCTTTGAAAAACTTGGGTTTTCCAACAACAGAATGGGACTTTGTATTGCTCATGATGCTATATGATCGGTTGGACGATGTAATAGTTTCGCGATTCGAACATTCTTACGGGTCTTCAGAGGTTCCGAATTATAGCGATCTCACTTCATTCTTAGAACGTGAATGTATAGCTTCTGAGATGATATGTGACATGAAACCATCAGTTAGCACCGCCAATTCTACTATTGCCGATAAAAGATCGTCAAAACCAAATAGATTGAAAACTTTTTTTGTTGAAAACGCAGTTGGTTCTTCCAAGAGTTCTCCTTCTGAATGCGTTTTATGTAAATCCAATCATTATATTTTCAAGTGTCCTTCATTTCTCAGTATGAAACCGTTTGAGCGCTATAATCTCGCCAAGAAGCTTCATTTGTGCTTCAATTGTTTATCTAACTTGCATGATATTCGTTCTTGCAAGTCCAAATCGACCTGTCACCATTGTTCTTTAAAGCATCATACGTTATTGCATTTTAAGCAGAAAGAGGATATAAAATCTGAAAATGATGTATCACTTGCTACTACTAGCGGTGTCTCTAATTCTGAAGCGAAATCAGTTGTTAATTTTGCGGGTACTGGTGTTCTTAATTCTGATCGAACATCATATGTTGTTTTGGCCACGGCTTTAGTGGAAGTTTTAGACTCGAACGGGACTTTTCACAAACTAAGGTGTTTAATTGATTCTGGCAGCATGACGTCGTTCATAACGAAGCATGCCACATCTCGATTGGGTTTGAGAGCTGAAAATATGTTTCTTGAAGTAACAGGCTTGAACTCTTCTAAATCTTGCACAAGTAGAGGTTTAGTTGCTATTACAGTTCGACCCGTTGGTCAAGATTCCCCGATATTATACACTAACGCATCTGTAATTAACCAAATAACAGAAAAATTACCCACTACGCCTATACCCGCTGTCATACATGATGAGTTTAAGAATTTAAAGTTAGCCGATCCTTCTTTTCATATTCCTGGGCATATCGATATTTTGTTTGGAGCAGATATGTTCACTAAAATTCTACTTAATGGTCATATTTCCGGTAATAAGGGTGTAAGCGCTTTCAATACTATATTTGGTTTCATTCTCATCGGAGGTGGAACAGACATTTCTAGGAATGTAACATCTTCTTTTTTCTGTGACATCGATTGTCAAAATTATGATAACTCACTTCCTCAAATTTTAAAAGGTTTTTGGGAAGTTGAATCTGTTCCATCCGTGAATGTTAATTCTCCCGCTGATGATTTATGCGAGAAAATATTTGTCAATACACATAAACGCGATTTTTATGGCAAATATATAGTTTCATTACCCTTCGCAACTGACATACCCAGCTTTAGCGGTATGGAAGAACTCGCCTCTAAAAGATTTTTTGCTTTAGAACGCCGAATCATGAAAAGTCCAAGACTTTATGATGAGTACTCTGCTTTTATGCGCGAATATTTAGATTCTGGTCATATGGAAGTTGTACCTGAAAATTGTATGAGCGAAAATCCTTATTATCTGATTCATCATTGTGTCATTAATCCATCGAGTGTTCACACCAAATTGCGTGTAGTATTCAACGCGAGCGCAAAAGCTCCCTCAGGATTTTCTTTAAATGATAGTCTCTTAACGGGTCCAAAATTGCAAGCTGATATAGTGTCAATTCTTTTGAGGTTCCGTCTGCATCCTTACGTATTGTGTTCCGATATAAAACAAATGTATAGAATGATTTGGGTCAATTATGACCAGCTAGATTATCAAAGGATTTTTTGGAGATTTTCTCCAGACGAGCCTTTGATAACATATCGCTTGAAAACTGTCACATACGGAGTGTCATCTGCTCCTTTCTTGGCGTTGCGATGTCTGAAACAGTTAGCGCAGGATGAAGGAAGTGAATTTCCTTTAGCAGCGAAGGTATTAGAAGAAGATACGTACATTGACGATGTTGTCACTGGTGCCTCTTCACTTGAAGAAGCCAAGCTTCTACAAAATCAGTTGATAACTTTGTTTAGTAAAGCAGGTTTTCATTTGAGGAAGTGGTCGAGTAACGATCCTGCGTTGTTGGAAAATCTTCCAGCTTCTATGCGTAGTATAGATCCCCTTGATTTTGATTCTGAGACTAATTTTACTTCTGTCAAAATTTTAGGATTATTTTGGAATCCGCGTGAAGATAAATTCTCATTTTCTGTTGTCCCGCAGTCTGACGAAACTTGTACTAAGCGTCAACTTCTTTCTCAATTAGCTCGAATTTATGATCCGTTAGGATTCCTATCGCCAGTCACTTTTCTGGTAAAGTATCTCATTCAAAGATTTTGGATGATCGGACTTACATGGGATGATAAACCTCCAGATGAAATTTTGCGTGTCTGGAAACGCTTTAGGTCCCAGATAGAATGTCTTTCTGAATTTAAAATTGAAAGGCACCTTTTCCCTTCAGATTTCGCTAGTTTGGAACTTCACGGATTTTGTGATAGTTCGGAAAAGGGTTATTGCGCCGTCTTGTATCTCAAGACAATAACTATCGATGGAAATATAACCACAAGCTTTGTCACGTCTAAAAGTAAAATTGCCCCGCTGAAGAAAATTTGTATACCGCGTTTGGAACTGTGTGGAGCAGTTTTGTTGGCCAAGTTGATAAATTTTGTACTTCCGCTTTTTTCTAAAACAGTCAAATTTTCCAATGTTTTTGCTTGGAGTGATTCGAAAGTAGTTTTAGCCTGGCTTCGTTCACCTTCATATCGTTGGAAAAATTTTGTAGCTAATAGGGTTGCATATATTCAAGAAAAAATTCCATCTGTGCAATGGAATTACGTTAGTTCGGAAAACAACCCCGCTGATCTCGGAAGCCGCGGGCTTTTTCCGTCGGAAATCATTAATAATGAATTTTGGTTATGTGGTCCGAAATTGTTGAAAAATTCTGAAGTTCTTTCACCGTCTGAAGGCTCTTCGGAAGTTTTCATTTCAGATGATGTTAATCGCGAAGAGAGAAATGTTTGTTTGGTAGTTGCTCCTCAAGTCGAACATTTTTGTGAGTATCTCTTGAAAACACATTCAAATTTTTCGACGGTGTTACGTATTGGTGCATATGTTATGCGATTCGTTCACAATTTATGTCATCCGCTAGAAAAACGACTTGAATCTTTGACTACGCAAGAGCTTCACTCTGCTTTGATAATTTTAGCAAAGTATACGCAACGTGTATCTTTCAACGATGAAATTTCTGGGAAAAAGTTTCCAAAACCGTTGAGAAGACTGAATGTTTTCAGGGATATCGACGACCTTTTACGAGTGGGTGGTCGCTTGAAATATGCGGATATTAATTATCGTGCCAAACACCCTATACTTTTGCCACGAAGTAGTTTATTGACGAGACATCTTATTGAGTATTATCATAGAAAGTATTTTCACGTTGGTCCACGTCAACTGCACTTCTTACTTCTTCAGCAGTTTTGGATATTGTCACCAAGACGTGCAATAAATTCGGTCTTGTCGAAGTGCGTTAAATGTTTTAAAATGAAACCGGCTGCTTATCAACCCCTTATGGGAAATCTGCCTAAATCAAGATTTTCTACTATAAAAGCATTTTTGCATTGCGGATGTGATTACGCTGGCCCATTTACGATTGCACCAATGAGAAAATATCGAGGACAAAAAACATCGAAAGCTTATATTTGCCTTTTTGTATGTCACTCAACGAAAGCAATTCATTTGGAATTGGCTAATGATCTCTCCTCTGAATCATTTTTAGCTGCATTGCAGAGATTTATCGCACGAAGGGGACGCTGTACAGATTTATACTGTGACAATGGCACTAATTTCGTTGGAGCCAATCGCGAACTTATAAAATTAATGAAAATCGCTGCAGAAAAGGAAGTCATAAGGTTCCATTTCAACCCACCATCTGGTAGTCATTTCGGAGGTTTATTCGAGGCTGCAGTTAAATCGGTAAAATCACATTTGTTCAGAGTTATCGGAAAGCAAATTCTCACTTATGAGGAATTTTATACGTTGCTCACCCTAATTGAATCCGTCTTGAATTCAAGGCCTTTGTGCGCTACAAGTTCAGATCCCGAAGATTTGAATTGTCTTACTCCGGGTCACTTCTTGACTCTGGAACCGCTGACTGCGATACCTATACCAGATTTAACCGATCAACCCTTGAATCGGTTATCACGTTGGCAGCTCTTACAAAACCTTCATCAACATTTCTGGTCTAGATGGAGGAACGAATACCTACATACGTTGCAACAGCGTGTTAAATGGTGCGATGTTTCTACTCCTGCTGTTCTGGGTCAGCTAGTTTTGATTAAGGCGGATAATGTGCCTCCTAATCAATGGCGCCTAGGTCGCATAACTACCCTCTTCCAGGGTAAGGACGGTATTTCGCGAGTTGCTCAAATCAAAACCCGAGACGGGGTCCTAACTCGCCCCCTAGTTAAACTGTGTCCTTTGCCTGTTTGCGATGAACAGTAATTTCATGAATAATTATTTCATGATATCTCTCTTTTTTTTTTTCTCTCCTCACATGATATATATATATATATATATATATATATATAAATAACGTATAGATTATTAGTTATTACGAGTATTCTTCTGCCTCATAGTTTGCACAACTTTAATATATTTTTTTTTTTTTTTTCGGATTTTTCGCAACTTTTCTTTTTTTTTTTGAAAAATGCTATGGCATTTTTGGGGGGCAGGAAATGTTGCCGTAATAAATAGGTTTTTTCAAAATCCATTTCTTAAAAATTTATGTGCACTAGACTACTCTGAGGATCGCCAGTTACGAGGCATCTTCAAGCCGTCTTGTGGACACATTATGTGTATGATTTTCAGTTCGTTAGAAAAGTGCTTCGAATTTGGTATAAAACGCAAAACGCTATTTTTTGATAGAACAGTTATTTTTTCTAAAGTTTATTTAGAACGCTAAAGATTGTCTTATTTGGACGAGAACGAAATAACAAAGTGACAGAAGAAAGAAGATTCTGCCTGCTGGAAAATTCCCACCTAACGAGAGCTCTCAGGTTGTGTGGAGGAAGATGCCGTTGGTGAGTTTTCTAGTGCACCATTTTCTTGTTTCTTTTTTTTTCCTAATAGGATTTTAAAAGAGTTTTCATAGATACAGTCCTACTTTTCTCTCCTATTTTGAGTTACCGCAACACTTTGGAAGAGCGGCTTTCCTTCGATTGAAGGGTGGATTATCAATAATTTAGAGGTGTTAAAAAAAAATAAAAATATTTGTGAGTATCGGCTTGTTGCACGAAGAACGATAATTTATTGTGTTGGATAATTTTTCCAGGGGATTCTCTACTGATGAAAATAAAACAACTCTGACTTATTTTTGATAATATAATAACAAAAAGAAGAAAAGAAAAAAAATTAAGATCGAGTCTTTACACAAGTATAACACTAAAGTTTCCTACAAGTTTTGTGTCCAAATCACAATCACTCACATTAAAATGATTAATTCGATAGCTTTCAACAACTGATTTCCTACTTTACGATTATCCCTGAAATTAACAAAAAAACTTATTCTTGGGAGGCTTCAGGACTCAGCTCAAAATTTCTCATGCAAACGGAAAAATCTGACCTTTTTACTCTGCCTTTTTCCAATAATCTGCTTTCCTCAACTAACTCCACAAAGCAATCCTTTCTCTATGCCCTATTATTTCCGTACACCGTTTCTCTACACGCACTTCCGTTTCGGTTCGCGATATTCCGACGAGTACGTGATTTTGAAATACAAAATTGACCCTTTTTCACTACTATTCCCGGAATAGCTTAATATAAAACACGTCTTCCTTTAACCCCCAATAGTTTACTTATTACTCACAAGAAATCTACAACTCTCCGCTTGAGACTTGAAACTAACTGTGAAATTTCCTATTTCACCCCAAAAATAAACCGAGCAAGCCGAACTTCGCGAGCACGTCGAAGAACCATTCCTGTTCTTATCCCAGGACGTTACTAACTTATTTCGATAATGGTAATACCGAATGTGGTTTGGGCGTACCTTATTCAAAAATTGCCAAATCGTTGTTTTTACCCTCCTATCGACCAATTGTTACATCTATGGGCGTTTCCTACCCACAACACAAATATCTGCGTTTTTTGTTATGTTTGATGCGACGAACTTATCTCGAACCTGAAAACTATCAATCAATTCTCTACTTGATTTTTAACAATCCTGAATATCCCAAAGTACCTGCACGTGTTTAACCTTTTGGCGCCGAACTCCCCATAACTAACACCATCAGGTTTTTGTCACCGTGAGTGGTCTAATTTTCGCCCGTCTTATCATTCGACTTTCCATAAATATGCCACATACTGTATCCCAAAATAGGGATTCTCAGATTTCAGGCGTCTATTTGGCCCTTCGACGGCCATGTGTTCTTGTTCTTTGTTCCCAAAGGAATGATCTAGAGAATTCAACGTTTCCGATTATTTCTACAGATTTCTCGATATATTTACCCATTTATTACAATTGGATCTTTCCCTAAAGCTTTCTTTGAGCAAAATCACGTGCGATCACGATCTCATTTTGGAAAACATCCCATATTTTTCAAATACGGACCTGGAATTTCGTGATAATTTAAATTCGATTATATCTTGGGTGTCATAAATCATTTCGCTGATATTTTCTATTTTCCAATTACTGTCAAAGACCTGCATTTCGACATCGTCGAAATGAAGGCATTTCTTAAATCTATGGGCAACTGAATTTGTACAACTGTTCCTATCTATATCGGAACTTACCGTTATCGCCACAGTCAACCCAGCAAACACGGCGATGCAAATGTAACTCTTATGCGATGTACTGTTTACCTCTCCACGCACTCGCATATGCATCCAAATGTCCTCCACATCAAGTACGCATTTCGGAACAATGAGTACTTGAATATGCGATCGCAAAACTGGTCACAAATGATACTCCATTTCTTGTCACATTTGAGACGCTCATGCGAGTTTATTTTGAGAACTCTTTTCTTTATTTCTTTTCGCCGTCGCATAGGAATTTTGATGTGATAATAAAAGATATCTTCAAATGCGAAGCGATTTCTTATCGCATTTGAGACCTATTTTGTTATACTCATTGGGTTGACGAATGAGAGGTTTTTTATGATAAATATTAAACCATTTTTAATGCAGGTGAAATATTGTTATTCAATTTGGATTTTATGACTTTATATATGTGACGTTATTCGAAATTTTCCAATATTCATTTCGTCAAATGAGAAGATTCCCAATTACATTTTTGACTGGTAAGAAGAATTTACATATATAGATTAAATCACTGACTGCATGAGGATAATGAAAAAATCTCTTCGAACAAAGAAACTTTATTGGTTATTAACATTAAGACAATAAAATAAAAAACAAAAAAATAAAAAAAAAGTAAACACAAAAAGATACAAAATAGGGTTATATTATGTAGTTTCTTCATCTGCCTTTCTTTCCTCTGCCTGGCATGTCGCAGCCATTCCTTCACGTATATCTCGAAATCTTTTTCCGAAATACCTGAGTTCTTCCTCACCACATCTGAAAAAAAAATTAAATAATTCTTTTTATTCTAATAGCAAGTTCAAGTATTTAAAAAATTATATTAGATTATATAAGTATTGTACCTTTATTTTCTCCAATCGATAAGTGATTAAGGAACAATATTTTATAACTTGAGTAATTTGAACAATTTCGTTCAACTATTCAATTCATTGGTTCAACATATTTTAATTGATGAGAAGATAAAAATATTATTGCCAACGTTTTAAATTTTTATTCGTATAGGTGTCTAAGTCATTGAAAAATTTCTGGACAACAAATTTACAAGAATTATTTGAATAACTGCAAAGGTTGTGTTTTACAGTATCGCGGCTACACTTCAAATCAATTTTAAAAAAACCTTAAATCAAATACTCACTGAATAAAATCTTGATTACAGGACTTTCCGCAATTTTATAATTTGATCTCTGGTCCGTCCATGAGCAAAGTTCGGCAGCTTCGTCGGTGAAAGTCTTTTTGAGGCATCTCACCACAAAGTCTTTGCTGCCGTTACCCCCAACGGCCTCATATGTTTTGTACTAAAAAAGGTGGATAATGTAAGCATTAGTTTTAGAAATTTCAAGACATAAAAAATCCAAATAAGATCAGATTTCATAGCAGTTCAACTAAAGATATAATAATTAGTTCAAATCTAGGCTTTCCAAATATGGTGATATAAAAAAAGATATGAATTACAATGAAAGGTGTACCGATATAACATAAAATTTAGAACAATTAGACCAGTAGAGAATTCAAAGGATTAGTTTCTTACAAGTATAGTAACTTTCTCAAAAACCAAAATTTAAATTCATTCAAATGCTTCAATTGTGTTTTTGTGAATTTCGCATTGAATTTCTTACCAATCTATTCTTCAATATTGTTGCATCACTTTTTATTAATTTGAATTCCAGATCTTTCAAATCCTCAAGGTTTTTCAGGGGAAGGTTCTCTAAAACTCTTTCACTCTCTGAATCTAAGAGTCCTTTTTCGTCCAATTTCTCTCTCAGCATCTGGATCTCCAATTTCATTTCACTTATTAATTTTATAATTTGGTTGTACGTCGTACATGTTTGGGGACTACATGTAGGTTCTGGAAAGCATAGGAATAATTAGTAATTGTGATAATATGAGAATAGCTTAAATCAAAACACCTTAATTCATGACATTTGAAAACTCAACCACATATTTTCATATAAAAATGTTCAAAGAAATTCCAGAAAAGGATGTTGTTGTTACCTACCTGGTACTGGTGCATGTCCAGAGTATCCTGATGCCTCCTCTCCTATTTCATGCAAATTATAAGCATTCTGATGTGTCGCTAAAAAGAAACATCGGATCGAAATAAATTTTTACCCCAGTTAAAAAATTTTATTCATAATGATATGTATTGTCAAGTAAGCCTCGATTAATTTTTTTCGATTAAAATATAATCATGCAACACTAGTTTTGGATCAAGTAGCGTAAGTTCCATAGAAAGGGAATAACTATTCAAATTAATTTTCGTATCTTCTGTTTTTGATAAACGAAAATATTCAGTATAATTCAATTAAGTAAACTGATCTATAAGTTATGCATATAACTTCATAATGAGTCAAGATATTTGGTATAAAATTACCTTGAAAAGTGCAATGTGTATAATCGGGACTGATTGATGGCTGCGATGGTTCTGGAAGAAAATGATGAAGTTACTATTTTTTCTCAATTATAAAATATTATTATTTTGTTAAGTAAAATGAACAGCATATTAATAGCTTCATGATGAATTGAGATACATAGTCAATAAAATTACCTTGCAAAGTGCTCGATGCCCTACTGTCAGAGTAGGGACTGTTATTTGATGATTGTAATGGCTCTGAAAGAAAGATTATGCAAATCAGTATTTTTTTCTCAGTTATGAAATTCATTCAAGTCATACATAGCGTCATTTTAGAAAAAAAATTACCTTGCAATGTAGCATATGTCCTATAATCGGGATTCCTTGAATGCTGTAACGTATCTGTAAGAAATAATGAAGTATTTTGCAACGTTATAGTGTTATGCTTGTATCACCTTGAATTTCGTTCCTATGAATTACAACTGAACTTATATTGGGCGGCAGAGCTGGTTCTGAAAAAAAAGAATGAATATTTTGATTTTAAGCGATTTTCTGTATGCAGTTTTACTAAAACATAATCTTTGATTTCCTTGTTGAAATGAATTCATCTGGACTATATATGTGAGGAGATCTTATAACCCTGGGCATAATGAGATCGCATATACCATTTTCCATTTTCTCTATTAAACTTGCGAGCTTCCTCCAGAGAATCTAAAAAACAAGAGTTGTCGGTGTCAAAGAAATCCGATTTTTTCTGTGAAAGAAAATATTTCCGACTGATCGATATTAGAACTCACCAAAGGTTGCAAGTACCCGGACATTATGAGAGATTCAACTTGGTGCTGGGGTCTTATATCTATTTATAAATAAAGACACTAGAGCAGGTGAAGGGGGCCATTTACAAATTGTTTTGGTCTCATTTAACCAAGTTGCAGGAACTTCTGCAACACTCTCATTTTCCTCATCTGATTCATTGCAGAAAAGAATGCAGCAGTATGACCTCGACATTTTGAACTGTTAATAGGAAATTATAAAAATGAAAGCAAATAAAAAAATGTATATACATATCACACCTCATCAAATTGAATAAACATTATCATTTTTTTGACTTGTTACTGAGAAATTATAAAAATGAAAGTAATTGAAAAACTGTATATACATATCAAATCCATCAAATTGAATAAACATTATTAATTCACATCATAATCGAATGTATGTATGAATGGTATAATGATGAACGTTTCGTCATCCAGGGGTAATTTCACACACTTGTTTTCGATGTCTTCCACTTTATATGTTTTCATACGACACATATAATTTTTTTTTTAATGTCGAATATATCAGAATTGCAAAGTGTGGTGAAATAATTGTCTATTGATTCGAAAACGTCCACTTCAATATTTATTTCTTCAGAAATTCGAGTTATTTTGGATACCACACCCATTTCTTGCGTCTTCAATAACACACAATTGTCCGGACTTTTACACTGTATTTTGAAATTTTGAAACATCAAACACAAACTTCCATCCCCATTAGTTGAAAGAAAGGGATTTTGAAGTGGTATCTTCTTTCTGATAGAATCAAAGAACAGCAGTCATTACCTATTATGAATCTGCTGCAATGGCCGTCGAGAAGTTTCGAGTGACTGTTTCAATTGGTACATATAATTTTCCAACTTGAACGCACTGAATTTATCCAACACACCAAACTTCCTGACTTCATTTGTCAAAAGAAGTAAATTATGGACATTATATGTGATATCATATAATTCATAGAAATTATCGTATTCTCGAACGAAAAATTTGAGCAGTTCCTCTGCGTAATCCACATAATTCAAGTATTTTTCGCTTGCCAATATTCTAATTGCGACTGAAAGACTCAAGAAGTGGGAATATTTTTCGTGTGACAGCTGATTTTTCAGCACGACCATGCCAGTATATAATAGAAACTGACGTAATTCTGTTGCCTTCCAGCTCTCAAAATCTTCTAATTTTCTTGAAAATTCAAGAGGAATATGCTGTTTGAATCCAACTTACTTGATGGAAGTACCTTCAATATCTGGTATTTTTTCTAAAGCCCTCCCCCTAACAATTCTTCTAATAATTTTTTTTGTGACTCCCAGACAAACAAGATGCATGTAATCCAAAACGAATTGGGACACCATATCCAGATTCTCAATATTTTCTAGAATCGATACACCAGTATGGTGTTCTTCATATAATTTGTTTCGAAACATTTCATTTGTTCTCAGAGAATTCTCTAGTTCAGGAAAAATAACTCGCTCATCAAAATAATCTCCTTCCTGAATACATTTTCCGCATGAAAAATAGCCGCTGTGCGTTTAGCAGGAGCATCACACACGAAAGCATTGATCTCGACCCTGACAGTTTTACCTTGCCATTCAACTCCTGTGTTTAAAACATCAATAACTTCTTCCACGAACGGTTCTAAAAATTCATTCACGTTTTTAGGCTTAGAATCCTCATGAAATATACCTACAATAAAAACTTCGGTATAAAAGTTTTCCACTATTGAGCCAAATATTGGCCAAAATTGACTCTGCGAACTTTTTGTCAAGGGAAGCCCATCAATGTTGAAGTTGATTTTAATTTTTTCTGGTGGGACATCAAAATATACTTGTAAATTTCTCAATATATTATTTCCTAACCCAAAATGGCAATAGCTACCTCCTTCGATTGAAATAATCGGTACATCCCTTGGTGTATTTAGGAAACTTCTTGCATCAGTTGATGAATGAATAATTTCATGTTTATTCAATATTGATAAAAGTTCTGACAAGGCATTGTCATGAATACATTATTAATGTATTCATCATTTGAGGAAGGTCCCCCATATGAATAATCTTTTTGTTCAATATTTATCGATTCTCCCACCCTGGGTTGTAATGCTACGGAAGAAGATTCCGCAATTGGCGGTTGTTGATTGTTGAAACTCGTAGATTGAATATGAGATGTTTTTTCAAGAATATTTTGTGGAACAGTAGTTGAAACACTGTTTGATGGATTCTGTTTTTTATGAAGTGGAAAAAAAGAGTCCAATATTTGCTTCTTACGACGATGAATATGACGGGTACCGTTGTGAGAAAAAAAAGAATCATTCTATTGACCAATATTTACGTAAGTTCTAGAAAATGCTCGGACAATTTCATCTTTTGACGCCTTTTGACTACGAGGTCTGGGGTCTATGATTCTCACATTTCTATTAGTTTCGAGTGGCGCATCATTTCAAAGGTAATGCAATTATTCTACTCATGAATATACTGAACAATTGTCAATTTGGCGTCAGAATATTAACCCTACATTGCCTATTGTATCAAATCAGATACAACCAAATAAACTCCATTCAAAGTTATCTCATCTAGTAGTTTCTGACCCATGATGTGCTGTATCATTTTTGATAAATACTTATTCTAAGATGCAATACGGTTCATAATGAATTTTCGCTCTAGAATATAATTTGTGGCTTGTTTTCATTTCCATAGTGCAGCTAGTTGATGTCATGTCAAAAGTGTGAGTTGATTCAGACTAGTTTATACATTTGTTTCTCGTGAAATTGAATTATAAAAACTATTATTCCTCTGATAAAAGTAAGATACATACTATATAACATAATTTTATTCATTTATCCCATGTGATATTATAATATTCGACATTGTATCAATTTTGATTTTTAATCAATATTAGGTATATGTGTTCAACCATGAGTATAAGCGAAATATACATGGAATCAATATAATACCCATAAACTACATGTCTTTCCTATTGATGAAAAAAATACATAAAACAGCTTTCAGTTTCCAATTCTTCTTTGAAATATCGCCATGTTTTTTCCTCAATTTCTTGTTCTTTAGTTTCAACTTTTCCCCAAGATATTTCAGGATACATGTGACTGATCAGAGAACAGTCAACATATTCGATTATACGTACATGCTTTTCAGAATTTTCAAACTCCCCATTTCCATTAGGGTGAAACTCGTTTAAAAATTTTCTTGAAAATATTTTTCATTTCTTTCAACAAATATATCATCAGAAGGAAGGAGGAAACATTGTATATGTTTGTGTCGTACTCACTAATGAATATACCTTTCGGGGCATCGGGGCTGAAAGAAAGTGTGCACTGTCGAATGCACTTTCACATTTACATCCACCAGTACAACAGGCTTTCAAAATTTCGGTAAATACTATTAACTCTCCAACAACGGTTAATCGGATTGAAAAATTCAATACTCACTAAATTCAGGGCGTAGATAATGAATCTGAAGTTGAAATCTGGTGAAAATGCCTTGTTTTTCAGAAAAAAAAATAAAAAATGTGGCTCGCTTCGAGTCACTCAATTTCGTTATTATACCCTTCAAAATCCATTTTCCCAGGGTTTGATTGATATAACCAGAGTAAAAACACTCATTCCTCATCATAATTCATGCATTTTGACCTTGTTTTCACGACTTATTCAGTAAAAATAAGATGTTTACATTCTTGTACGAAATGGGCCATGAAAGTCGACGTTACTAGTGTTTGACAGCGACTGGCGCAAGGTTGCCAGACTGTCGGCGCGCGTAACGTGCTGCAGGTTCATATTTGGATATTAAATATGTTTATGAACACGCTTGTCAACTCTTTTTCGTTACCTTTGAAATATATTTATATCTATACTTTTATAAAATGTCGATGAAATAAACGAATAGAACTGTAAATTTTCAGTTTCGACTCGTTTGATAATTCCATACAGGAAATGAAAAGTTTTCAAAATACCTATAATATTGAAAGACTTGGGTTGGCTATAGGGAAAAAAGGCCCATCGCAGTTAGATTTTTCTATTAGGTAAGTAAGGCTGAAAAAGCTATCCATCAAAGACCATCTGAGGGCCACATTTTCCAGGGTGGAATAATGAATGAAAGTAATAAATTGTGAGAAGGAAAGAAGAAGGATTCGCACCCTTGCTTCAAAAGTGACACAACTAAAAATCAAAAGTCAAAAATATTCAAATGCTGGTGCGATATGTACCTATATCAAGAAAACAGTTGGACACTTAATTCAAATTCACTATATCATAACTATCTTAAAAAAGGTGAATAATATGTGTCTTCTTGTTTGGATTTTTGGATGTAGAAGGGCGTGAACCCCGCCCTAAAACGCATAGATCTTTCTTTAGTAGATTATCGGAGAATAGAGAATATGTATAAATAAACTACTGAATGAAGATCTATGAGTTCGAGGGCGCGTTTCCCCCCCTTCTACTTCCAAAAATCCAAACAGGAACATACATATCTGTCAACTCTCTTAAGATAGTGGTGCAATAGTGAATCTGAATTATTGCGAATCAATGTCCAAGTGAGTGCAGATTGGGTAAGTAGAGCTTCAGTGGTGAGTATTTGAACAGTATTCATAATGGCATGTGAAGGGTGTAACTACTCGCTTCCTGACTTTTTATGGCTCATACGTGACGAAGAACGGTTAGAGGAATTTTTGAAGAACCACGGTGTGATAGATTTTTCTCGGGAATTCAGATGTCCAAGTTGCAATCAACCTTGCACATTTGTTCGCGATAGATTTAGATATATTTGTAGTTCGAGCCAGACAATTTTAAGATCGAGAAGAAGAGTTCGAGTGAACTTCTCGCAGTCTCCGAAAAAAAAAACATTCTTTGAGAAAAGCAAGAAATCGATTTATGAAATATGTGTCTTCGTAACGCTATGGTTACATGGAATGAAGCAGGTAAATCTTGAGTAGCAAATGAAATGGTCTAGTAAGACGGTCATCGAGTTTTGTTTTGTTGTAATAAATCAAAATTAGGAACGGTTGGGCGGATCGGGAAAAACTGTTGAAATTGACGAAGCTAAATTCGGAAAGCGGAAATATAATAGGGGTAGAGTTCTCGGGGGACAATGGGTATTCCGCGGAATCGAAAGGGGCTCCTTAAAAGTTTTCCTGGTACCGGTTCCTAACAGAAACAAGGAAACTTTATTAGAAATAATAAAAGAGTGGATCCTCCAAGGAACCACTATAATGTCGGATTGTTGGAAGCCTTATGATTGTCTAAATCATGAAGGCTTCCAACATTTGACTGTAAATCATAGCATGAACTTTGTTGATCCGGCCTCGGGCGCGTACACCCAGAATGTGGAGGGATGTGAGGAATGATATCCCTAGATTTGGACGCCGTGAAAAGCATTTTGTTTATTATTTGGCCGTATATTCATTCCATGAAAAATTTCCTCTCCAAATAGACCGTATTCATGAATTTTTCAAATACATCGGTGATGTCTATCCTCCCACAGTATCTCCAAATGATGGGGAAGATAACGATGGGATTAATTCCATGGAATTACCGTTTTTGTATTCAAGATTTTTCTGCTTCTTTTAGTTATTTTTTTGTTTCATAATGGCATTTAAGTTTATTTTGAGCATATTCTAGAGATGTTAAGTATTTTTGAAAAATATTTATGTTTTAGAATGTATTTTGTTTTTAGTTAGTTTTTGAGTTATTTTATAGTTGATAGTCAGTGTTTTAGGTATTTTATAGTTTATATCTGTTTTTTTTTGTTATATATATTTATATGCATATATCCTACTTTTCTCCTTCTCACAATTATTCCTTTTATCCATTATCCTACTCTGGCAAAGGTGACCCACACCTCCCCGTGGTCTTTGCTGGATGGATTTTCTGGCCATACTCAACGGCTAGAAAAAGCTAACTGAGATAGGCTTAAAACTTTCCTCCATAGCCAACCTCTTAATATACGAAATAGAAACATTCCAACTACATCTGTTAGGTGAAAAATAAAATGTTCACTTTTGGAAATGTTATTATTCATCAGGCCCTGTATTTATAAAAAAACCTGCTTAATATGATATAATTTTTACAAAGAAATCAGTATTTGAAATTTTTTTAGTGCACTGTTTTTAACATTTGGGCACAAACTTGGTATTTTTCAAATAGAAATCTGTTTTAAGCAATTTTGGTAAATGTGGACGAAAGAGTAAGTTTTCATTCACAATATTTCCAAATGGACTGGGAATTCCTATATCCCAACCAACAAGTTCTCCAAGGTTGCAATTTATATGACCCTTTTTGTAATTTGTTAGGGTGGTTAGCTATAAAACATCTGTACGAATCGAGTTGTTGGTAACATTCTTACATTATTGTATTCATTGGAAATGTACCAAAGAAGTACCCATCCAAGTAATTTCAGACAGCGCTACAAGGCAAGAAATTATAATTCATTTAAACAGGGTCATTTTCCTTATCCTTCAGAGATTAGATAAATTTCCCGAAACACCGGAATATGTCTAAAGATTTTGTTTGGAGGACATGTTTTTACGTATATTTGAGGCTTGATCAAGCAACCCCCAAGACGAGGCCCTCAAAATGGAATAGAGGAAATGGGTAAGTGATACTTCATTCGAAAGGTCTTGGAAGCCTTCTCACAACGATGTATGAAAAACGTAAAAATGATTATTCGTTTTTGCCAAAAATCGAAATGATCAGCTCAAATGAGCCGCCTTGAATATTTTGGTTATTTTTACAATGTACAAGGCCATTTTTAGTGAGCCTTCGTTTCTAACATGTTGCAGCATAATTGGAGTTGATTGACGTCACTCATTTACAATTCGTTGGCGTAGTTCGTCCAAATTTTCAGGCTGAGTCATAATAATTTGAGTTAATAAATTGAATTTTGGCAAAAACGATTAATCGAATTTACGTTTTTCATACACCGTTGTAAAAAGACTTCTAAGACCTTTCAAATGAAGTATCACTTAATTCATCTTCTCTATTCAATTTCTTGGGGGTAGCTCCTTCAAGCCTCGAATATACTCTGAAAGATTTTCCCCGTACAAATTTATTCAACGTCTTTCGAGAAATTTTTAATATCACTTTGAGATAAGAAATGTACTGAGTGGCACGTCTGAGATGGAACACCCTGTAGATATTTGGATAATGATTTTGAAGGGTATAATAACGTAATTGAATGACGCGAAGCGAGGGACTTTTTTTATTTTTTTTTTCTGAAAAACTAGGCATTTTTACCAGATTTCAACTTCAGATTCGTTATCTACGCCCCAAATTTAGTGAGTATTGAATTGTAACGATTAACCGTTGTTGGAGCGTTATTAGTATTTACCGACAAAACTTTCCAAATGTGAATGACGTTTAAGACTTATTGAATTATGAGTGTATATAATAAATGAAAAGTCTTGATTCTTCCAATTCTTATTTAAGAAATTAGGCTGCCGGTTTCGCGCTGAAGCGCATCATCAGGTCTCATATACAGGTGCGATGGCTGAAAATAAATAAAACAAATGAACCACTTATAAACACTCGACAAGAATAATAAAACACGCAAAAGCAGCAAGAACATCAACTCACACAATCAGCTCAGAGAGTTGTCAAGAATAATGTTCGAACCATGAACCAAAATAAAACTGAAATGTAAGCCCTCAAATATCTCATCAACTTCTCACCATACAATATTTAAACATGTAAATGATAAATTGTAAAAACTGACAGAATAACAATTAAAAACGACGGATCAGTCAAAATGACTGACATATCATCGATGGTGTTGACTCACAAGAGCACAGCAATCGATGTTGAGACAGAGGCGGAGTCAGATTTTTGTTACATAAGATATCAGGTAAAAGATAATAATAAATAATTTTGGTCAAGAACAATAAACAGATAGATAAATAAATTAAATAAATAAAAATAAGTACTGAAAATACAGTCAGTTATTGAAAAACAGTACCAACATATTCCAAAAGTTACTTCATATATTGTCTCTTGCCGGCTGTTATCTCCGCACTATCACCGATCAGCTGACATTATGCTATTGCCGCTCATAATGTTCAAATAGCAAGTTCACTAAATTATAACCCACATTAATTAGTGAATTAAGCAACACCACCCCCTCATGAGATCTTCTAGTGATTTCCAGCAGTTCTAAGTTTAATATCAATTTGTTGTTAGTGTGAAAATGTAAAAATTTAAAATTCTCGTTGAAGTTTGAGGAATGTCCGGATTCTAGCAGATGTCTGGCAAAAAGGGAATCGGAGTTATTGTTTCGAAAATATCTGTGGTGTTCAGCGAATCTACATTTGAAATTTCTCTTAGTCTTTCCTATATATACTGCTCCACAAGTGCAAGTCAGCTCATTCACTCCTGCTCTAGAGATAGGGACCACTTGATCCTTGTTGTTCACTAGATGATTACCCATAGAGTCCGCTGAGCTGAAGGCTACCTTGTAGTTATATTTCTCTAGGATGTTTTTAATTTTGAAGGATAAGATGCCATTATAAGTGAGAACAACACGGGTCAACTCCCGTGCTGAAGGTATACTCTCTGACACGAGCACCCTATGTTCTGAGTTCCTTCTAAAATCTCTCATTAGCTTCCTATAGAGTAGTCTATCAACTAACGCTGGTGGGTAGCCATGTACTATGGCTATTTGTTTGATGACTAAAATTTCAGCTTTTAGGGCTTCTTGTGTCATTGGAACATCTAGAGCTAGACAGATATAGCAATTGAAAGCAGCCCATTTATGTGCAGGTGGATGAAATGAGGCATTATATACAGGGTGTCCCGTAAAGACCATGTCAAACGAAAAGGGAAAGTAGATCAGAATATGCTCTACCTGATGTGAAAAAATCGTTCATATGAAAGTCCCACAGTTTTCGAGATATTTGATGTTTAATGAACATGTTGAATTTCTTCACATAAAATGCTTTTTCTCTCGCGGAAGCTACAATTAAATACTTTTCGAATCAGTTTTTTTTTTCCGTAAATATTGTTGAATGATTATTTCAATTCGTGCAATGAAAAATAGCACAAAATATTATACAGGCATTCTGAAAAAAAAGATTAGTTTTTTTGTACTGAATTCTATCTGACGTGGTATCGAAAAAAGACGCTAGACCTTTTCTGTATATTACGTTGAAAAGCTGCCCATTTTGTGAGTATTCCGAAAAGATAAAATACAGGTGATTACCTCCATCTCGAAAAAAGATATTTGAATGTTTACCGAAAATGGAGCATTTCTGTGAAAAACTGATTTTTTCACCTTTTCCATAAATCTTTTCATTTTGCAGATTCTGCTGTAACATATTGAATAATTCTCTTGAAAAATGTCAGTTAATCCTCAAATTACTTATTAAGTGAAATTATTCATTAATTGCAATGATATAATATAATAACTCACAGGACCTTCAACATCAACAAATTTATTGTGAAGAAACTTCAAAAATATCAATAATGAAAATTCAGGATTCGTATTAGAGCAAATGCTCAAAATGACCCTCCCTTCGCTAATACATGTCCTGCATCTATTGAGAAATGACCTTTTTCAAACCATTCAAACTTCTCCCCGCTATTTTGGATGCTGAAATACGAATGCGGTCCCTTAGTTGTGCTTCATCTCTTATGGGATTCGAATAATTTTCGTTTTTTAAAAAACCCCAGTAAAAAAATCCAAAAGATTTAAGTCTGGTGAACGGGGAGGCCACAAATGTCACCGCCCCTTCCGACTGTAGTGTGCTGGGCACCCGTCGTGTTGAAACCATAGACTACGTTGCATTTCCAGTTTTATATCTTCTGAGAGTAAGGGTACACTGTTCCGTAGAAAATTCAAATAATTGGTGACGTTTAATGATTCCGGCAATTCTGTCGGACCGAATATTTTTCCATCGTATATTCCAGTTCATAAATTCACTGTAAATCGATATTGGGATCTATCTAGCCTTATAGTGTGCGGATTCTCGATGTTCCAACTATGAAGATTATACCCGCTTTGAGTACAGGAAGACTCATCAGTCCAAAGGATATTATTGAAAAAAATCGGGATTTGCTGTATGCTTCAGCAACATTTGTTGACAAAATTCTACTCGGGCTTGGTAGTAGGTGTTGAAAACTCTCTGAATATGGTAGTGGTTTGTGTTTCTTTAGGATTCTATAGGCACTTGATTTTGATATGCCTGTCATGAGCTCTTTCATTCTGGTTGATACTGAAGGATTATTTTCGACTTCATTCGAAATGGTGTCATCCTCCACGATCGAAGGCCGGCCACTACTCTTACGATTCCCAGGAACTCTTCCTTCGACAATTGCATTATGGGTTCGGATAAAAATTTCGTAATTGGGATGTCGGCGATAGGGGTACCGCTCTGAATAAAGCCTCGATGCTGCTCTCGAATTAAGACGTACTGCTCCATAAATAAGGTGCATGTCGGCGTATTCTCTTGCAGTATACGAAACATTTTCTGTAGAAATTTTACCCAGTAAACTGATACGCACTGGATGAAAATGAACGTTTCCATAGATACCTTGAGTACCTTGAGTTTGAATCATTGAATCGCACCACATCATATCGATGTTCGAGAGTTCTTTAGGCAAAGAAAAAGAAATAAAAAACTCAGTCAGTGAATTGGCATCTTAATAACATTTTATTGATTGATTATTTTCAGCAGGAAGTGCAAAATGAAAGTATCAGTTTTTCACAGAAATGCTCCATTTTCGATAAACAATCGAATATCTTTCTTTCTGAGGAAGGTTATCACCTGTATTATACCTTTTCGGAATCCTCACAAAATGTGCAACTTTTCAACGTAATATGCAGAAAAGTTCTAGTGTCTTTTTTTTTCACACAACGTCAGATATAATTCAGAACAAAAACACTTCCTTCAAAACATGAATTTAAAATTTTTTTTTTCAGAATCCCTGTAAACTATTTTGTGCTATTTTTCATTGCATAAATTGAAGTAATCATTCGACAATATTTACGGAAAAAACTGATTCAAAAAGTATTCAATTGTAGCTTCCGCAAGAGAGAAAGCATTGTAAGTGTAAAAATTCAACATTTTCATAAAGCATCAAATATCTCGAAAACTGTGAGACTTTCATAGGAACGATTTTTTCACATCAGATAGAGCACATTCTGAACTACATTCCTTTTTCGTTTGACGTGGTCTTTACGGACACCCGTATAACCACTCCGGAGTTACTCTTCTTTCTGTAGATCTGAAAATTGTGTTTATCATCCAGTCGACTAATCATCAAGTCAAGAAGGTTCAATTTTCCATATTTTTCTGTTTCCACTGTAAATTTGATTTTGTTGTGTCTCGAAGTGATCCATGTATAGTTCTACTAGCAAGGGAATCAAAGGGGAACCCATAGCTAAACCTTCCGGTTGAATAAATGTTTCACCATTAAATAGACAAAAATTCTGTCTCATGCATACTTTGAATAATTTAAGATACTGAACACACATCTCATCACTCATGTCTGTTTTATTCAGATATTCAGACACCAAGTCTGTGATTTCATCTACTGGCAGGTTTGTGTAGAGGTTCACAATGTACTAATCAATGTAATTATTGAATTATCAAATGTCTCTGAACAAATAATCAGAGTTGTAGCTAGACTACTTTCTTCGGTATCACTCCCCACATGTTTCACACACGACAATGGTCAACTCAGGGTAGAATCTATCCTGAAATTCAATTCAAGGTCATTGCCGATCAGGCATAAAAGTGAGGGGAGTGAGCATACTCGTTATTTTAGTTTTACTCTGCTTCTGCTTGTGCCGTCTGATTATCGTATTCAGCAGGTTCGTTTTGTCCCCTGTTACCACCTTTGGGAGATTTCTACTTGTTTGGTAGATTTTCGGCGATTCGGAGTGAATTTTGTCTATTCCCTCGAATTTATTATTTAATTTTGAAGAGCTGCAATGATTGACATATATTGCGGAACACAGAGGTATATTAACGTCATGTTTGGATCATATGTCATTTCGAATTCGAAAATCCAACGGAGTTTGTTCAATGACGGTATAAACCGTTCTATGACGGTAAAAAACCGAGTTTGTTCTATCTCGGTACAAACCCAAGTTTGTGGTTGCCATTTGCGTCAGCACACTATTCACCTGTAGTTATCACCTGTTCTTTGTTTAAATTTGAAAATTATTTTTACAGTTTTTCTTCGTTTTCAGATTTGATATATTTTAATTATAATCAAGGTGAGTTTATTTTGTGTTGATGAAATATATTCATAATTTGGATTATTCGTTGTACGTAAAACCATCATAATTTAACATTTCAGTATGGAGCGAAAATATACTCAACAATATCGCTCGCAATGGGAAGAAACCCCCGAGTTCGTATCATGGTTGAGCAAATCCAAAGCTGGTTCTGGAGCTTTTTGCAAAGCCTATGATTGAAAAATCCCACCCAGGATGGCATCTTTGAAGGAGCATGCAGCTTCTGCCAAGCATAAAAAATTATGGTCGGATTTTCTGGATCTTCTAAGGTTTGTGGCAAAACAAACGTAAAAGGAAAATATACATTTCCCCTACTCAAACCATTCGTATTTTCAGATCTATAAATTTTTCAAGATTTCCTCACTCGACAATGACATCAAAAAATCTGAAATTATGGTTGTTGCTGCAATTGTGGAACATAATGTTCCCTTCCTCGTGATGAATCATTCAAGTGAGGTACTGAGCAAATCATTTCACGGTTCAGCAATTGCTAAAAAATTTTCATGCAGAAGAACTAAATCTTCTGCCATCGCTTATAATGTTCTCGGTAAAAATTTCAAAGAAAAATTGATCGTTGAAATGAAAACAGATGCATCTTTCTTTTCTATAATTGAAGAGTGGAAATTCAAAAGGGTCTAAGTGCCAAAAAAATCGAACTGGAATATTACATAAAGCATGGCTCAAACTAATGAAAAAAGTTTAAAAAAAATGTTTTTTCATCAGAAATGATGACGATAATACATGCAAAATGTACTTCTATTTTCTTGATTTTATTCTCCCTTCGGTGAATAAATTCAATATAATTTTTCAAGGAGCTCATAGGTTTTATGATGATATGTCTCAATTCCTCCACTCCATTTTGAGTTGTTTCATGAAAAAAGAATATTTAGAAAACACGGTAATTATTAAGTTTATTACATCCACCCATAGCTTTGAGACCTTCTTTGGTATAAAGAATAGAAGCTACATTCTCATTCAAAAATTTATTTCTATCATCAGTTTTTATTCTGTTGAAATCCGAAAATATTCGTGGGAGACACAGCATCTGCTTAGCAAAAAATGTGAGATTCGAATTTTTTGGATTTCCCTGAGCATCTATTAGGCTCATCTCATGCCAAAACTGTTCTACATTTATCAATGCTGCTACTTGATTCAAGCTAGTTGGCAACGTTTCCATCGATTTTCAATTCTCTATATTCATTATCAATATCTGGCTCATGGTTTTTTTCTACATGAGGGAATTTCAATGTCAAATGAGTGAGAGATACAAAATCATTATTCACCGCTGTTTGCGGATCCAAAATTCTCAATTCCCTGGAAATCTCACTCTCAATGGGTAGCCTCTTCTTCAATGCTACACTCAATGTTATATAAAATGATTGACACCGATTATGAAAATGATCGATGATATTTTTATCACCAATTTAATTCAAATTTGTGGCCACATTAACACCCAAATACATATTTTTGATGGGCACATAGTTTTGAGAAGCTTGAGGGTCCACATTTGACAGAGGAGTGTTTTTGCTTATTATAAATTTTATCGCCCCGTCACCGTTTTTAAAAATATTTTGCACAGTGAATCTACAGGACTTCCTGATACTACAGTCTCAATTACAGCTCTGGGGAGGCAGTAATTCTCGAGAAAAAAAATAAATGAAACTCATAAATATACCCCATTTACCTCCGATACGGCTCTGATATAGTCTTATATATAGTCTATATAGTTTTGTTTAACAAGGTTAGGTTAGGTTAGGTTCATTTTCCACACCAAAAGTTGAAAAAAAAATTTGTTTTAATTAAAAAAAAATTTCATAAAAAAATAAAACATCGATCCGCATTCAGGTTAGGTTAAGTTAGGTTAGGTTAGGTTCACTTTCCCTCTTCAAAAACCATCCAAGTCTAGAGGCCAGCGCACCAGAGCTGAACGCAGAAAGTCTCGCAAAACTGATAAGCGAGAAATGCAACTAATTCGCCTCCAGAAATGCCAAAGGAATCATAAAAAAACCAGCCTACTGGTGGAATGATAAAATAAGGGAATTATGTAAAATATGCAATACCAAAAGAAGAATACAAGTAAGACACGGCAACAATGAAAGAAAATATAAAATAGCAAAAAGTAACCTGAAGAACGCGATAGGAAAGAGCAAACAAGAGAAATGGAAAGAGCTAATCGACGACCTGGACAACGACATATGGGGCCAGGGATATAATATAGTAATCAAGAAAATGGAACTGCAAACAAGAGAAAACCTGGATGAAGAAACCGAAGATAAAATAGTAGAGGCACTATTCCCAAACAAAGAACCCACCAATATAGAGGCCAGAATACAAAACACCGAAGCAGAACCATTCAAAATGGGTGAACTCATAGCAGCCGTCACAAGAATGAAAACAAAAAAAGCTCTAGGACCAGACGAAATAACCGGAGAATTACTCAAAACAGTAATAGCTGACCACGAAGAAAAAATACTAGAAATGTACAATGGTGTCTGGAAGAAATCTGAATTTCCCGAGATCTGGAAAGAAGCAGAACTTGTGTTAGTAAGGAAACCAGGGAAAACAGACATGGAACCGGGAAGTTTCAGACCGATCTGCCTGCTGAACGTAGCCGGAAAATTATACGAGCAACTCATCCTGCGACGGCTCAAAACAGAAATGGACGAAACGAATGCATTATCCGAAAATCAACATGGGTTCAGAGAAGCTAGGTCTACAATAACAGCCATAGAAGAAGTGATTAATCTTGCAGAATGGGCAAAAAAAGGCACGCCCAAAACCCGTCCAATGACCCTAATAACAGCATTCGACATCAAAAATGCCTTCAATTCAGCAGGATGGAAAGAGATATTAGAAGAGATGAAAAATATCGGAATATCGGAACACATGAGAAGCGTAATTAAAGATTACTTTCAGAACAGGACACTGAAGACAGGGCACAAGAAGAAAAAACTAACATGTGGAGTACCACAAGGATCTATTCTAGGCCCAACTCTCCGGAATATCCTATATAACGGTGTCCTGAAACTCACAGAAGAAGATAGAAGCATAAAAATGGTAGCCTATGCAGATAACCTCCTAATGATAGCAACAGGCAAAACAGAAGAGGAAACATGGAAAAAAACAAATGCCACTGCTGAAAAAATAGCAGAATGGCTGAGAACCAAAGGTCTAAAATTTGCACCAAACAAGACAGAGGTGTTAGCAACTATAGGAAGAAGACCACTAGAGGAAAAAAAGGTAAAGATATAGAAATAGAGGTGAAAAAACAAATGAAATACCTGGGAATAATACTGGACAAAAACCTGAGCTTCATGAGACACATCGACTACGCAGTAGAAAGGACAAGGGCAACGATAAACAGCCTAAGGATACTAATGCCTAGAGTAGACGGTCCGACAACCAGGAAAAGAAAAGTACTCACCTCAGCAGCAATGTCAAAATTACTGTACGGCGCAGAGATATGGGCAAAAAGCTTAAAAAAATTTACTACAGCCAGGGAAAAACTTAGGAAAGTACAAAGGGGAGTAGTAATAAGCTCGAAAATGGTCTACAAGAACGTATCAGGAATAGCAGCCCTAATCATTGCGGCACTGTTACCAGTCGACCTACTAGCAGAAGAAAGAATGGAAATATGCCGATACAGGACTAAGAAGAAAGAAGCAAGAGAAATGACAAGAAGAAAATGGATGGAAGAGGTACGGGCACATAGAGGAGCAAGATGGACGAAGACACTGATAAAAGACCCCTAAGATGGATGGACCGTAAACACGGCAGCCTACAATACGAGACGGTACAATTCCTAAGCGGCAATGGCTGTTTCGGAACCTATAGAAAGAAGTTAGGCAAGACAAACCGCGCCACATGCTGGAACTGTCCTATGGTGCAAGAAATGGGTGGAAACAAGAAAAAACTAACAGAAGAAACTGAAAACGACCCAAATTTCCGCTATACAAAAGATAATATAGTAGAAAAAATGCTAGAGAGCGAAGAGAACTGGAATAAGATAACAGACTGGATAATAACTGTTGTGAAAGAAAAAGCACAAGAAGAAAAAGAAAGAGAAGAAAATGGCAAATATGATTGAAAAAAAACATACCGCCCCCACAACCAAAGGAAGCTGTATCTCAACCCCCTATCTCTACGTAGAGAAATCTAAAGTGTGACTCGCATCACAATTTCATCAGACAATAAAATATCCATCTATATATGTCGATCTCCGCAATCTTCGGTGTCCAAGCTTCCTACCAACATGGACCCATCCAACATCTTCTGCCATCCCTATTTGGGTAGACCCCCGTTCCTACTTGCTGTAGGTTTCCATTTAAGAACTTGCCTAGGCCTCTTGCCGAATGGCAAAAGAAGCCCCCGCCACACCTCTCAAGCACCTCTGGAGCCTAACCACAGACTCCCACCGAAGAATCCCCCAGCTCACCATTTCTCCAGAGACGAACTCGTCCGGTAAATCATTCACCAATTTATATACTTCCATCTGCTTGCTATTTATAGAGAAGGAGCGAAGGTAATTATCAGCCCACTTGAAACCTTATGTTTCGTATCCGTTTCTTCTTGAGCCTTCAACCTAGCTTCTCTCAACTATCTGTCGTAGCTTTAGAAATTTAGACAGTTTACTGTCCCCTTTCATCACTTTTTCGATTATGGTTCTTCTTCCCCTTTCTCCCCAGAACCAGATTCATCCTTCATACACACAACTGTTGAGTTGTCTCTGAACATTTTCTGATTCCCAAAACGAGCCTCTGAGGCTAAACACACTTTTCCCATATCTTGCCCCGTCGTGGGCACTAAGCTTTTCTCCGAGCTAACTCTCGCCTCAAGATTACGAACAAACAGAGTTGAGTAATAGGATGTGAGGCAACGGCGTGGTCAACCACTTACCTATTGGCCCCCCGAAACTCTAGACTCGGTGTAGACCCAAAGTGCACCGTAAACGCCACATGCAAGGGTACCCATGCTGGCACCCCATACAGGGGCCTAGGACTCTATTGGAAACCTTGAATCTTCGGATGGGATGACCCGATGAGTACAACTGGCACTCTGCTAACACCGATCCCTCAGAAAACTACTCTCGACCAAACTATAACCTCAACATTCCCTTTCCCAATTTCCAAAACATCAAGGCTCTGGTCTAAGCAACCTCAAGTTAGGAGGGTGCTGGAGATATGCCGGAGACAGAGCCAGTAAGCAAAAGGCTTCGAGTGATGAGATGTGGGTGAACGGCGTGGTCACCCATGGTCCCATTGGCCCCTCGAGTCTCTAGACTTGGGGTAGACCCAAAAACACCATGAGCACCACATGCAAGGGTACCCATGTTGATACCCCATGCAGGCTGCTAGGGCTCTACTGGAAACCTTGAATCTTTGGATGGGACGACCCAAAGAGTACTATTGGCAGTCTGCTAACCCCGGCCTCTCGCAAATTTATTCTCGACTAAGCCAGGGAAATTTCTTCCACCCTACGAAGCTTCTCAGAAGGTGAAAGGGAGTCCAAGACCGCCATGAGGATCTACCCAGGTTCTCGAGTTCCGTAACCACAGAAAGGGAAATACGGAACGTGGGGTCAAATAGCATATAGATCCGCCTACTACGAAAACTATACACTATGTTGACCACCCTAAATAGTCGACAAGCTCCATGCCCATATCCCAAACACTCCATAGGGCAGGAGCGAGTCTGACCAGCACAGCAGCTGCCGTAGAACTACCGAGGAGGTGCACGCGGCGGCCGCAAGAAGTTGCCTGGATGGATTCGGTGTCCTTGGGGTTCCAGATAAGCGACTGAGGGAGGTTTTTTTAGGTGGTTTGAGTCCAACACTTGCTGGCACCATCAAGAACTGGCCGGTGCCAATAGGAGCTAGGCTAAGGCCGCTATCTCACTGTCATATGCGAGGGATAATGGAAGAGCGGGTCAAACGTGGGTGGGGTACCTGCGCCGGGGTGATGTCTTCCTATGATCCATTCGTGATCATAGGGGAGTGTTATGCTGCCGCAGGTTTTCCCCCTTATGCGGGAGACTCGCGTCCACGGTCGTGTGTATAGTGCGAAATAGTGACCTAATAGCAGCCAGGCTTATCGGAGTCTGGCTACTATAGAGCTTTTTTCCTTCCTTTCCAGGCCACAAAGAAAAGGTTCATTTCCCTTCCTCAAGATGACAGAAAAAAATACAAAAAAAAAAAATACAAGTGGGCAGGAAACTTTATAATTACCAATTTCAAACCAGGGGCTGAGATGATCAGGTCAATGGAAGACATCAAGACAAGTGATGATAACTAACATCAGTTTTTATTCTTGGAGCATTCATTCAAAACATCTGTATAAGATATTTTTATATTCTGATCTTTTATTTATTTCATATTCTTTACCTTTTTATTATGAATTGATATAAATATGTATTAATTCCCATTTTATCTTGTCTAAAACAAAGTTCTTCTTTTTAATTTAACCGGTAGAAATACTAGTCGTATTTATATGTGCTCAATTTGAGAGGACTGAATATTTTATTTCAATATTGCTTGATTTTTTCAAGATGCATTTCCTATTTTTCAATGTGATAGTATTTACCCAGCAAACACAAACTAATGGCAAGTTACTTTTAAAGCACTGGCAAAACGGCATAACTGTAATGGCTGTTCACTGGCTGCCATTGATGGCATTGTTAATAAATGACCCACCGGCCGGCAGCAGGCCAGCAGTCAGTTAAACATCATTGGCAAATTTTGATGGCGCGACGTTAGTTCACATTTGATGGCCCAACGTTAGTTTACATTTGTTGGTACTCAAGTGGTTATTGATTATTATTCTAGTAATGTTTGCCTTCATTTTGCCATAATGGGCAATGACTTCAATGCACCCTCAAAAGGTTTGAATAAAATTCAGTTTAAAATATATATACACATTTGTTTGAACTTTTTTGAAACAGCAAATATCTAAATTTCTCTGTCCTTCAACCGATTTGTTCTACCGCCCTCTCTATCTGAAGCACCCCTCAGCCAACTCTTCATTACACTCTGTATGAAGGAACTATTTGCTTCCAGTCCACATGGTGGGTTTGCCAACACAGCATCTGTAAAATAAAAATTCAAAAATTTATAGTTCCAATTAAAAATTCCAGGCTAATATTATAATTAGAGAACAAAATACAGGGCCCTGCAATAGTGCGAAATTCTTCCATAGCTGCCGAACAAGACATCTTAGAAATTTGGTTGACCTCTTGTACCTTCATTTCTGCATCTCAGGAAATTATTTTCTGACATTCAACAAATGGATGATTTTTTGATAGATCACCCCATATATTTTGACTGCTTCAATACCTCTATCATGATGCAAAATATTAAGAGATATTTTTCCAATGGTACAGATGTTATTTGAAGAAAACTTCAAAAAGGTGAGGGAAAAGCAGTTCAGTAAAAGTCTTCTGACGATTTCCAGAAGCGATACTAACATGAATTTGTTCTGAAAGTTTTTTAATCGAAGAATTTGCCTAGTCATCGTTCCTAAATGAAGAACCTGTCATATACACGGACGTTATGAATGTCCAAATATGAAGAACTTCAAATTATTATTTCTCGATTTTTTTCAAATGTAATAGCCTGTTTTTTTTCCAAAATAATGTAAACAATTGTATACCTTGAATTTTCTCAGAGGTAAGCCTAGGATTATTTTCACTCCTGCATCCAGCAGACACGGAAAATGATTTTGCAACTGAAAATTTCAATCAAGTAATAACATAAAGAAGACTTTTGCTGAACTGCTTTATCCTCACCTTTTGCAGTTTTCTTCGAATTAAATCTGTACCGTTGGAAAAAATGTCTCTTATATTTAGAGTCATGATTGGGGTATTGAAAATATGTGAATATATATGGAGCGATTTGGGAACACCCTGTATATTTGAAAATGATTTCTTGAGATCCAGAAATGATGGTACGAAATATCTAGAAGGTCTGGTTTGGCAGCTATGGAAGAATTTCGCACTATTGCGAGACCCTGTATACCTTCAATAAGCTTTATCAATAGTTTAAATGAACTGAAGGCTGGCTTAGAATTTTTCCCTGTCCAATTACATTCGACAGCAACTTTATGATCGAGTAGTTTCGCCATTACTCGACGAGTCGTGTCAACGTAGTTCCTACCAACTATTCTCTTTAGGACATGAATCTGAAATATTTAGTTGACTTCATAAACCTATTATAGTTCTGTTGCCTTTTGAAATTTAAATGTTCTTATCAAAACTGCATTGTTCAAAAGTACCTCCAATCTTGCATAGTATCAATAGTACTTACATATTTTTTATATTCATTTTCTTCTCCAAGTCTCTCTTCTAAATTACTTCGCAAAAATGCACCATTACATCAAATACTCTAGGGTTGATATCAATACTTGATGAAGTTGTCAAACTCTGTAAAAGCATTGTAATGACATCTAGTTTTTCATTTACTTCAGATACCATTTTTTGTTGAAATCTACACAGTTCCTCCATAGTTTCTATAAGGAATATAAATTAGTATAAAATGTTATAGGGAAATAACAAAATATAACCATCATCACTCTTAATATATGCCTGAGCGAACAAATTTAATATTATTTGGGTATCTTCCTGAATGATATTACTATTAGAACTTGCTGATATTTTGGTCGTATTTATTTAGAGGTTAAAAAAGTTTCACTTAGGAAATAAATGAAATTAAATTATGTACTTACTCATAATCTTGATTCGCTGACATTGCGAATCAGATATTAACACTAGGTAGGTAAATTACAAATGATGAAAATGGCGTCTGATTACACTGGCGGCGTTTTTCGACTTCACTTTCTCCTTGCTTCTCGTTTCTTCAACTCAATCAAAAGAAATGAGAACTAATCTAACCTAACACTTGACAATATTGACTTTAAAGCGCAGGTCAGGAATATCAATAAAAAGCCGTTGATTTAAATGAGGTGGAATATATTCAACGGGGAAATAACTATCTGCCAGCTTATGATCCCAATCGGCTGTGCCATTGATTTTATCATAAAGGATTTTTATTGGCTATTTTTAATGGCATTGCCATCAAATTAAAGTTACTATTTTTTCAATGGCATTTTTCAGTGTTAGGTTTTGCAGGTTACTGTACATTTTGCCAACAAATTATTTTCGATGGCATTTTATTGATGGTGTTGAATTAACTTTTAAGGCATTATAAAAATATTGGCAAAGTTTGCCGTCATTTTGCCAACCGTTGCAATGCTCTACCAATGCTGGGCCGACCGAAGTGTGTTTGCTGGGTAGGTCATTATTTCAAAATGAAATTATTCATCATATGTTGTAATATGACGTAAATTTCCACTTGTTGATAACTGTAGTTTGTGATCCTCTAAAATACGCCTGAAGAGCGAACCGCTCCTATTGTTCGGAATATAGGTTGACATACGCACGCTCCTTGAATTAGATGCCCATTAGTTTGTCACGAAAGACCTGTTTAACAAATATGGGAGGCCAGAATGCAAAAGAGGAAGAAAAGAGGAAGACCAGAACAAACGTGGAATAATACCCTGACCGAAATAATCAATGAGAAAGGACAAACATGGAATGAAGCAAGGATTATGGCTATGGATAGGAAGGTTTGGACCAAATTCGTACATGGAAGCGAAATCGACCAATGAATTTCAAGAAAATTTTTATTATGTTGAAAATGAAATGTATGTTTTTTTTTTATAATGTAATATTACACCCTAGACCATTTTTATGGTAATTGGGTTTTTGATTGTTTGATGGTTGATTATTGATGGTGTTGGTTTTGGATAGATGTATAAAGTACCGAAAAAAAGAAATGGCGTCGTATGTGAGAATGGATGTAAGAGATAATGGGGTTGTAAGGCCCACTTCTCTGAGTTTGACTATTCACGTTAGTGAATGCAATAAGAAGAAACTGAAGAATGCCTTATTTAAAATTCTTACATCTATTTATAGTCAATCTAAATTACGTAACTAACTAATTACTTAATAATATTATTTAGCGAGCGCGGTGTCTGTTCGATGACCCTGGAATGTGGGCCAATATCCTCACGAAGTAATGCAATTCAGCAAAAGTGCCGAATTGCAGTTGTATTCGCCCGCCCTAAATAAGGAATATTGAAGCTGTCTGATAATTATTTTTTATGAATATCAGACAATGGACGATGTTGTAATTCCAATATTCGACGGTCAAGAATATGTGAGTTGGAAAAGAAGATATTAAAATGAGAAGAATTTAAAGAATGTAAAGAACAAGCAACAGTAGAAAAACCTGAGGTAAAACCTGATTCTGAGACAGAGGACGCTTGGAAAAAAAAAGACATAAAAGCTATGAATTATAATACAGGGTGTACCAAGTTCGACGGCCTATTACGCGTTTCTGGAGAACTGAACCTATTGGAAAGGTGAAAATTGGGATTATGTTATTGTGTGACATTATCTACCGAGCTAAAATATTTTTGGAGTATGACCACTTTCAGTTATACGGAGAGTGAAAAAAAACTTTCAAAAATTTTTTTCTGTTTTTTTGTTTTTGAATTTGATTGAGTATGCGATTCTGAATACAGTCGTATTCAAATCGTTGTATTCGTCAAAATACTTTCCAACATATCGAAATAAAACTGAAGAAAAAAAGGGAGATGAGAGTATTCATTATTATGTTTGTTATTTTTAATCTAGATATCTTAACCACAAACCGTTTTCACCTTTTTGTAGTCGAAGACAGTGCAAATATTGTACATTTTTAGAATTTTGAGAAACTCGTCACAAGGTGTTCCAAATCTTGGGTCAAAAATTGGGATCAAAATTGGCCAATAACTTTCGTTTTTCAATTGCGAAGAAAAATGATGATAATGTTCTAACATGTTGATGCTCCTAAAATGAATAATTCTTGAGTTATTCAGGATTTTCTGATGCAATGTCGAACGTAGCGTCAAATTCATGAAATCTGTTCCATATCAACAATGATGAATGAATTCAGAAAAGAGGTGTGTCACTAGTGAGTTATTGGGATTCTATGACCAAGGTCATTGTTGATATAAAACAGACTCTATGAATTTGACGCTATACGACATGAAATCAGCAAATCCTGAATAACTCAAGAATTATTAATTTTAGCAGCATGAACATGTTGCAACATAATAATCATTTTTCTTCGTACAATCCAAGGCAATCATAAAAAAATAGGATTCTAATTTGAAAAACAAAAGTTATGGGCCATTCATGATACCAATTTTTGATCCAACATTTGGAACACCCTGTGACGAGTTTTTCAAAATTCTAGAAATGTACAATATTTCCATTGTCTTTTACTAGAAAAATGTGAAATCGGTTTGTGCTTAAGATATCTAGATTAGAAATTACAAACATAATACCGAATACTCATCTTGCTTTTTTCTTCAGTTTTTTTTATAGTTTGGAAAGTATTCTGACGAATGCAACGATTTGATAACAAAAAAACAGAAAACAAAAATTTTGAAATTTTTTTTCACTTCCTGTATAACTGAAAGTGGTCAGGCTCCAAAAATATTTTAGCTCGGTAGATAATGTCAAACAATATCATAGTCCCAATTTTCAGATTTTGAAGAGGTCCAGTTCTCCAGAAACGCCTAATAGGCCGTCGAACTTGGTACATCCTGTATATAGCTCCATATCAAATCGACAACTGGAATATGTGGGCAATCTGGACACGGCGTATAAAATAATGAAAAAATTTAAAGAGATGTATTCAAGAGAATCCACCGCATTGCAAATAGTGTGTCGCAGCAAACTAGAACATGTGAAACTGAAGAATTATGAAAACCTAACCCAATTTTTCGACGACTTCGAAAAAGCGTCGAACGCATTAATGGTAGCCGGTGGGAAACTAGATGAACAAGAAAAACCTCGCTACATGTTGAAAGCTTTACCACAATAATATAGTTTTATCGGTGATTTGATTGACGTGCTGAAACAAGAGGAGAGAACCTGTGAATATGTTAAATCGAAGATTATTATGAAGAATTTGGAAGCAGATGAACACAAGACAGAAAAACAAGAACGAAACAATAATTCTAAGGTATTTTCCGCAGAAATGAGAGGTAAATGTTTCAGGTGTGGAGCAACAGGCCACTTTCAGACAGACTGCAGACAAGCAAAAGCACATTATGGTCAGAAACGAGGACATCCTAATGCAACACAACGAAGCAGCTACATCAGAGGTTTTCAAAGAGGAAGATTCAACAGCAGTCGAGGCTATCAACGTGGCAACTATAATAGAGGTTCATATCATCAAGGTCATGGTTCCAGGGACAACAATCAGAACATCCAGCATTCATCGTCACAAGGCAATGGTAGTGAATCTGTATTCACGGCTGAGATAAGTAGTAACCAATCAAATATAACTTGTAATAATAACAATTTATGACCAAACTGTAATGAAATAACCTGGATCTTGGGCAGTGGTTGTACAGATCACATAGTCAATTGCGATTTGTATTATGATGAATTTATAACGTTGAAAGAACTAGTAAAAGTGGCACTGGGTGATGGTTAAACTCTCAATGCCACCAAAATAGGAAAAATTAGAGCCACATTCAAAAATTTTTAAAATTTTTCAGAAGTAACATTGAATTATCTATATTTTGTTGAAAATATGAGTAAAAACATAATTAGTTATGCAAAAGTAACAAAATCACATAAAATAGTGATCAAATATAACAGTAAAAAATTCTTTTACAAATATGGCAAATTAATTGCAATAGCTGAAAAGAAAAATAATTTGTATTTCATGAAGAGTTATATAACAAAAGCACGTAACGAGGAAATTTTTGTAAATATGGCAAAAAATGAACAGCTATCAGAAAAGTGGCATCGAATTTTAGGTCACTCAAATTTTCAATTCTTGAATGAATTGAGTAGAAATGAATTATTGGTGGGTTTGCCGAAAGAGTTAGGAAATGAATATATTAAGTGTACTACTTGTATAAAGAGTAAAATGTCAAATGTACCGTTTAAAAATAATAAAACGAAAGCATCGCATATATTGGAAATTATCTATACTGATTGGAATGGACCTCATCAAACTGTAGGATATTGTGGTGAAAAATATTTCCTTACATTCATTGATGAATACAGCAAATGCGCGAAAGTTTATTGCATAAAATCAATATCAGATAGCTTTAAATGTTTCGTTGAGTACGTAAGTTTAATTGAAAATTTAACTGAAAAGAGAATGAAAATTTTGCAGTGTGATAACGGGAAAGAATATTCAAATCATGGTGTTTTTGAATTTTCAAAAAAAAAGGTATTAAAATAAATCCATGTCCTCCATATGTACACGAACGGAATGGAATTGCTGAGCGTTATAATAGATCGATGATGGACACAGCAAGATGCTTATTATATATATATATTAGACTGTTTCAAAAAAATCGACATTTTTTGTTTTCACGAAACCCCCCCCTAATTATCTTCAGGGTATCGAAAAGAGACCTCTATGAAAATATCAGCTTCAAATAATAATATTCAGAGGTCGCTCATCAATTATTTCTATTTTCCCTACTAATAGCAGGGAAGAAATTTCTTTTTTCAATAAAAAATTCCTAGAGCAGAAACCAATAGACGGATTTCATTGTGTAATACATTTTCGTGTAGACAATCAGATACTCTACAAAAATGACCCTTACGATATTTCGGTAAAACGGCAACTTCAAAAGTTATTCGATTCGATGCTAATATTGAGGTATTTTTGAAAAAAAAAATATTCAAAAAAATCGATTCTGTTTGTTTTCAAGAAATTCTATTTCTAATTATCTTCAGGGTATCGTAAAAAGGCGCCTGTGAAGATATTAGCTTTGAATATTAATATTTAGAGGTCGCTCAGCGATGACTTCTATTTCCGCTGTTGATAGCAGGAAAAAATTTTCTTTTTCTATAAAAAAATGTTTCTTCACGAACCAATTAACGGATTCCATTGTGTGATACATTTTCGTGTAGGGAACTAGATGCTCTACGAAAATGTCTCGTACGATATTTCGATAAAACCGCTCGTTCAAAAGTTATTCGAACTTTTTCTTCAAAAATACCTCTATATTAATACCTTATATTAAGGTATTTTGGAAAGAAAAATTCAAATAAGTGGTTTTATCGAGATATCGTATTGAACATTTTCGTAGAGTATCTAGTTCCCTACACCAAAATGTATCATACAGTGGAATCCGTCCATTGGTCCGTGAACAAAAAATTTTTTATTGAAAAAAGAATTTTTTTCCTGCCATCAGCAGCGAAAATAGAAACTATCGATGAGCGACCTCTAAATATTAATATTCAAAGCTAATATTTTCACAGACGGCTTTTGTTTATACCCTGAAGATGATTATAAGGCGGGTTGCGTGAAAACAAGTAAAGTCAATTTTTTTGAATAAATTTTTTCTTCAAAAATACCTCAATATTAGCATCGAATCGAATAACTTTTGAAGCGGCTGTTTTATCGAAATATCGTAAGGGACATATTTGTAGAGTATCTGATTGCCTATACGAAAATGTATCACACAAAGAAATCCGCCTATTGGTTTGTGTTCTAGGAATTTTTTATTGAAAAAAGAAATTTTTCCCCTGCTATTAGTAGGCAAAATAGAAATAATTGATGAGCGACCTCTAAATGTTATTATTTGGAGCTGATATTTTCACAAAGGTCTTTTTTCGATACCCTGAAGATAATTAGGGGGGGGTTTCGTGAAAACAAAAAAAGTCGATTTTTTTGAATCAGTCTAATATATATATATATATATATATATATATATATATATATATATATATATATATATATATATATACAGTGGAACTTCCCTACAGCGAACGTCTCTACAACGAATTTCTCTGTACAACGAATTTCGTATCTGTCATTGCATTTTGAATCCAAATACCCTGCTAAAAACACCCTCTAAAACGAAGTGAATTCTCTCTATAACGAATTATTCCAAAAAAATCACTCTCTAAGTGCGTATTGGTAAGAAGGTTTTTCCCAGAGTATACTTAGGGATGGTTTTTTTCCGTAATTCTGTCGGACGTAGGTAATAAATCCCGATCATAAACTAAACCATTACGGCGGACGGAGAGTTCCTTCTGAAACAGTTGTAGATGCACCCCTGGCTATACAGATTGTTCAGTTTTCAGTTTCGCTCTGATCGTTAATGAAAATAGTAGTGCGAAAATGTCTAGAAGGAAGTGCTTGAGTTAATTATGTATAATGTATTCAAATAAAAAAAATGCAAGTTAACGTTGCTTTTTTTGAAAAAAATTTCTGCATAACGAAATTTCTGTATAACGAAATTTTTTTGCGGATTTAGCGTATTCGTTATAGGGAAGTTCTACTGTATATATATATATATATATATATATATATATATATATATATATATACAGGGTGTCCCACCGGGAGTGCCCATTAGAAGTTTATAGAGAAATAATTATTCGATCCATTTCAAATTTTGTGTGGATATATAAGCTAAATAGATCTTCATTTATGATATATTTTCAAATATCAATGACTTCCGCTTTCACCAGAAATGGTATCAACTTTCTTATTTTAAATGGAACACCCTGTATATTTTAAGTTTTTTGGGTAGATCTTCGAATTCCACATTCATTTTATTTATCATTCCCTATAGCCATCTGAAGTCGTTTTTGAGTTATTCACTGTTTTGTGAAAAAAAATACAAATTGAGCCTTGTAGAACACTGAAAATTCAATGAAAGCGCAACGCATAATCTCAGATCTGTTTTTTGAAATGGGCTACCGAAAAGATATTCGACGTCACTCTGTAGAGAAAATAACGTATTGATATACTGGGAGGTAAAATGAGACTGCCAAAGTTGGAATTCAAAAAAAGCCAAAAACTCGATTTTTTCAAATGGAAACCGTATTTTTTTCACTCACATATGAATTTGTGAGGAAAAAATAAGTGGAGTCTATTCAGGGTTCCCTATATCTGAAATGTACCATTTTCGAGATATTCAGAAATAACTGTTAGCAACGAGCATATTATAATATGTGAGGTATCAATTATGATCTATGTTCACCCTTTCATAAAAATCTTTGACTTATTCAGAATAATTTTCCATGCTTCTGTTGTTGATATTCCTCAAAACTTATCTCATTGTTCAAAGAAAACGACCACTAGTTTTTTACTGCTCATAATGAAAATAACGAGATATTTTCCGGAAAATATGACATACATATCGAAAGCTTAAATTGTAATGCAAAACTTATAAAGCAAGTCATGAAACTTCCTGAACTTTTATTCAGATATATCAGAATAGAAAATTGAGTCATAACACATTTTGAAAATTTCCTCCACCTACTTCCAAATATTTTTCCCACCTTCCCAATATTTCTTGGTTGGTGGATTTCCTTATTCATTCTGTAACAGAATTCTGCCAATACATTGCACGATTAATTCTTCGGTAGGAACAAACCTGGATTATTTTGAATAAAGTCATACAGAATCTTATGAAAGGGTGAACATAGATCATAATTGATACCTCACATATTATAATATGCTCGTTGCTAACAGTTATTTCTGAATCTCTCGAAAATGGTACATTTTAGATATAGGGAACCCTTAAAAGACTTCACTTATTTTTTCCTCACAAATTGAAATGGGAGTGAAAAAAATACAGTTTCTATTTGGAAAAATCGAATTTCTGCCTTTTTTGGAATTCAAACTTTGACACACTAACAGTTTTTCCTGAATATCTCGAAAATGGTACATTTTGGATATAGGGAACCCTGAATAAACTCCACCTATTTTCACCTCACAAATTGATATGTGGGTAAAAAAAATATGGTTTCCATTTAAAAAAATAGAGTTTCTGGCTTTTTTTGAATTCCAACTTTGACACTCTCATTTTACCACCCAGTATATCAAAACGTTATTTTCTCTACAGAGTTGGGGTGAATATCTTGTCAATAACCCATTTCAAAAAACGGATCTGAGATTGCGCGTTGCGCTTTCATTGAATTCTCAGTGTTCTACAAGCCTCAATTTGTAAATTTTCTCGAAAAACAGTGAATAACTCGAAAACGGCTCTAGATGGCTATAGGGAGTGAAACATAAAATTAATGTGGCATTCGAAGATCTATCCGAAAAAGTCATAATATACAGGGTGTTCCATTTGAAATAAGAAAGTTGATACCACTTCCGGTGAAAGCGGAAGTCATTCATATTAAAAAATATATCATAAATGAAGGTCTTCTTGGCTTATATCTTCACACAAAATTTGGAAATGATCTAATTATTATTTCCCCATAAACTTCTAATGGTCACTCCCGGTGGGACACCCTGTATATATATATATATATATATATATATATATATATATATATATATTTATATAACCGAAATCACAAATGTGCGGCTGGCTCCCTTGTGTTGACTCCGTTATGCGTTTTCGAATACCAACTTCTCACCGTACTGATGAGGGCCGAAAGCCCGAAACAGCTGTCTACGGTTCATTTCAGTTTCAGAGGGTTATGTCCAATAAATCTTATCCATGTATTTTACCGATCCCTCAATATTCATATCTTTCTTATATATATATATATATATTCTTATGAAAAAGAGAGCTAAAATAATACAATAAATGTTGAAACAAAAAGTACCTAAGCTGAGGTAAAAAAAGAAACGGGGTATCATAACATTCTACGTATGATACTATAGAATCATACGATACTATCATCACTAGTATCATACGATAGGGGAAAAAACCTCAGCCAAAAAAACCTGTCTCCCCGTAAAAAATATAACATAAAATATTAAATATCTGGAAAATCTTGAAAGACATCAGTGTGATCGTCTTCATGTTATCCGTCGATGGGCTCGGATAAACAGATTCTTCCCAAAACGACTCGCAATCCTTAATCTGAAATGAAAAAAGACAAAAGCAAACAAGAAACCGATTTTTCAGAATGAATCAAATGCATTTGCTACTTTGAAAAACTACAACATTCAGATTTCTTGGCCAAATAATGTTCGGAGGTTTATAAATATTTATGACAGAAATGTCACAAAATTTGAAAGAAATGACGTAATCACACTTGTCTTTCGAAATTCCTTCGATATTCAAATTCAAAATCCACAAACTCTTGCTCTCTGGTCGTGAGGGTTTTTCAAACCGGATACGACCTTCCAGGTGATGATTTTTTGGCACTTCAGATGTTTGAAGACCGCTACAGGACCCCAATGAAAGGCAATCATCTCCCATAGATAAACCAAATATGTTATAACACAAGAAAACAGAGTATTTTTCGAGGCCAAAAACAACGACATATTCCGAGAATTGTCATTCTGAAAGATAATAATTTAGTTAAAAAAAATATATACAATAAGTTGAATTTCAAGTCAAATACTTTTTCAGGAGATTAGGTGTTCGGAGGAGAAGATATTCTGTTCGAGCATTGAAGATGAGAGTTGAAACTTGAAAATATGCAAGCTGTATATATTGCTACAGCTACTTAAAGATATTTCCAAAAGTTACAATTTTAAAGAAGTACACGCAGAAATGAGTGTCACTTATAGATAGTTGGTTTTCTGTATTCAGCCATAACCTCGGCTTGGTTTATTATTCCATAGAGTTTATATTTGAAATGAATGTGAATTTGCTTTTGATTGAGCAAGCTGAATAAAGCCATTTTTAAGACCTGCGGCCTATTTCACCAGACTACTTTGCACTTCGCTCTTTTCACTTTTCAAATTAATTTTAATGCACAAAAAGCGTTCGGAACTAAAACATTCAAAGTAAAAAGTTGCAAATTAGTTTGCTACAATAGGCCTGTTTATTGTAAGTTTCGTTGTCACCGCAATAAATGGAGTTGTACAAAATAATTGAACGGTCGGCTAGAACAACATATTGGATGTCATTTTATTTTTTGTTTAAATAATTAAGGGTTTTTGTTAATTTTTATGTAATTAGGTTTCACTTGTATGAAAATAAAGCTGTTCATTTTATTCATTGTTGTAATCTTTTTATTCTCTGCTAATTTCCCAGGAGGAAATGCAGTTGAATAAGACCAAAATGGGTAACCATACGATAACTTATGTGAGGTTCGAGCTGATAGTACGTCTTTCTTCTCCCGCTTCCGATAATCATTAATCTGAAACCAATTGAACTCAATTTTTCGATAAAAACAAATCGTATCGAGTGAAACCTAATATTTGTTACCGCCGTTGTTGTATACTTCCGAATTATGCCTTTTTGTATAATTTGCACAAATACAATCAATAAGAAATCCCCCGGCCTAGAATGTTCGGGTGTTTGTCGTGGTTTTTATCATGCCAATCCCAGATGCTCGGATATAACGAGAGTTGAAATGACCGCGTTCGCGAAGTTGCCGGGCATCAGCTGAAAGTGTGTGAGATGTCGCGGAGCTGGTCCAGTGGCGGCGGTCGTTGATGGCTCGGAGTTAGTTGTTGATGGGGTGAGCAAGGTTCCAGACGCCAGTCAGTTGCCTGCGGACTCGTCCCTGATTCAACTGGTGAATTCCATCAAGGCTGATATCGCATTGATGAGGAGAGAGATAAGAGATCTGCAGACCTCTGTTACTTTTTGCTCTGACAAAGTTACAGATTTTGTTGACACAATCGCTAAAATCGCTGATGATCTCAAATCCGAGAATGATTCACTGAAACGAGAAATAACAACAATAGAGGATCGATTGAACAAGATTGAGCAAATATCCCGAAATAATAATATCGAAATCATGAACATCCCGGAGAAGAAAAACGAGAAACTAAATGTTCTCGTGGAGAATATATGTGATTTCCTCGATCACAGAGTTCCTGATGGCGCTATTTCATCCATCAATCGAGTGCCAACCAAGGTGGATAATATACCAAAAAATATTGTTGTCAAATTCTCGAGCAAACTACATAGAGATGGTCTTCTTTCTGCTGCCAAGGCTAAGCGAGCGGAACTTGGTGGTAGGGTTGGCTTCAAAATTGATGGCATCTCGGATAAATTCTTTATAAATGAGCACCTCACAACAAGAAATAAAATTCTCTTCAGATCGGCCTGTATCTTGGCGAAGGAGAGAGGTTTTAGGTTTGTCTGGATCCAAAATGGCAATATTTTGGTCCGCAAAAACGAGACGGCCAGAATAGTTCACATACAGGGAGAGAAAGATCTACATAAAATTAAATAACCACAGTTCTCGATCGATCTCTTACTCCACAATAATTACGTGTCTTCAAGATGACTTCACATGTTTTTTATCAAAATGTACGTGGTTTGCGTACAAAGCTTGCAAATTTCAAAAATAACTTACTATCTAATTATCATGATATTGTGTTCGTCACTAAATGATTGTATAGCTGATGATGAATTTGTCGACGGTAAACACCATGTGGTCTACAGGAGGGACAGGGCCTCTGCCGCTTCTGTTAAAAAGGATGGAGGTGGTGCCATGCTTGTGATCCGCAGTGACCTTGAGTCTGCTGCTCTTCCGGGGTTTCAGAGTGACGCTGAGGATGTTTGGATTCTGGTCTCGTGTAGTGGAATTCGTCTCTACTTGTGATGTGTATATTTGAGCCCTGGTGATAATTTTGCAGTTTCCTCAACAAACTGGAGTTGAATCTTCGCGAGATCGATGGGGGTGATCGCGTGCTGATGTGTGGCGATTTCAATTATGGCGGTATCAAGTGGTCGAGACGTGCCTCGGGTCAGTTTTTGGAACCTGTGAAAACTGACATTAAGTGTTCGGAAGGTGTCGACTCGTTGGCCTTCTCGGGTTTGTTCCAGTTTAACGACATCACCAATCAACGAGACGAAATTTTGAACCTTATTCCATGTAACGAAGTTAAAGTCTCTTATGTCTGTCGCTGCAGTGATCCGCTTGTCCCTGAGGACCCATACCATCCAAGTGTGGAATTTTTAATCGATATCAAAAAGCCGAACTTCCAAAAACAAATAGTAAATCCAGTAAGATTATTCAGTAGAGCCGATTATGATGCTCTTAATCTTGAACTCTCAGGGATAGGATGGGATTGCTTGATCATACTGATATTATTATCAATATCCAATGTTTTTATTCTGTTCTTGATGATGTTATTTCTGAATTTGTACCACTCGTTATCACTAACTCTAAATTTCCGGCATATTTCTCTTCCGAAACCATCAAACTAGTTCGCCAAAAAAATAAATTCCATACGAAGTGGAAATTGTACCGTTGGTTGAATGATCCCATTAGGTTCAGAAAATTGCGTACGCTGTCGAAAACAAGCATAGCGGCTGACTACCGCAGGTATCTCTCGCACGTCGAGGAGAGCCTTTTGTACGACCCAAACCATCTTTTCAAATTCTTGAAACGGAAAAAAATTAAGGTTACCCTTCCAATATGAAATGCAATGGTCTTGAGGCGGATTCTCCTCAGGCCGCTGCTGACCTCTTCGCCGGTTACTTTGAATCTGTTTTTGAGCCGGCAGGCAGTGTCGACATCTCTGCCCCTGGGTCTGACGCAGTTTATGATGGCCAACTGATTCCCAACATTCAATTGTCCTTGGGGGAAGTTCAACAGGCGTTACTATCAGTGAATGTTCAAGGGGGTCCACCTATTTTTGTCACTAAATGTGCACTGAATTTAGCCTACCCCTCTACACCATATTCAATAAATCATTGTCAACGTAAATTTTCCCGAACATCTGGAAGTCGTCTCATGTTGTGCCGATATTCAAAAGCGGACATAGAGATTTCGTTGAAAATTACCGTCCTATAAGTATCTTATCAGTGTTTCCGAAACTATTCGAGTCTTTGGTTCATAAATATCTATCGTTTCATTTAAAGAACATCATTATCGATGAACAGAACACGGTTTTCGGTGTAGTAGGGGTGTTGAGACGAACTTGCTTTGTTTTCTTAATTTTCTTGAAGTTAGAAGCGAGTCCTGCGTCCAGGCAGATGCAGTGTACACCGACTTCACAAAGGCGTTTGACAAGCTGTGTCATAAAGTTATGTCGGTGCGGCTGGCTGAGGTTGGGGTGCGTGGAGGCCTGAGGTCGTGGTTGATGTCCTATCTGGTGGGTAGGAGTCAATACGTTCCAATAGATGGATGTGAATCCAGGAAGTTTCGCAATACCTCTGGAGTACCGCAGGGTTCTCATCTTGGCCCGTTGCTGTTTCTTATATATGTCAACAACATTGCAAAGTGCTTCAGACATTGTAGATTCCTACTATTTGCCGACGACCTGAAATTATTCATGATGATTCGGTCCCTAAAGTACTCCTTAGATCTCCAGAGTGATCTCGATAGATTAGCCGAATATTGTGATGATAATTCCTTGTTTCTTCATTTGGAGAAATGCTTGCAAATTTCTTATACTTTCAGTATACAATAAAGAATCATCGGCTGAAGGAATCAACTGTTGTCAAAGATCTGGGTCTAATGCTCGACTCCAAATTACTCTTCGATGCTCACATCGATGAAAAATGAGTCGAATATAAGAACTGTCACACAATTTCACAAATTTTGCGGATCAAACGTTTCCCGAACAAAGCTGTCATATCTATTTTTGAAAATGTTTACAGAAGAAGCACCAACAACCTCCGAAGGCAGACGGTTCCAGACATCGAACACTCTATTAGAAAGGAAAATCTGACGAGGGGTGGTTCTGAATTTTTCCTTGAGCAATTTATAGTCGTGTCCCCTCAGGTTGTTGTTGTTGTTGTTGAGGGGGAACAAATAAGCCAGGTCCGTGCCAAACATGCCATGCAGAGCTCTGTAGGTCACAATCAGGTCCCCTCTCTTGCGTCGGTCCTCAACAGTGGTCAGGCCGAACATTTTCAACCGTTCGTCATAACTGGGGCGATTGGGGCCATATGGAAGACGGGTGACATATCTTTGGAGTTTCTCAAGTTTATCCATATCACCCCTGAGATTAGGACACCACACCGGTCCCGCAAACTTTAAAATTGGCCTTACATATGTTTTGTAGATTTTCGAACAAAAACCGGGATCACAGTTATGGAAGGCTTTGGAGATCATGTAAATTGCCCTCTTCGTTTTGTTCACTGTTTTCTGCACGTACAACGACCACGAAAGATCGTCTGAGATCGTCAAACCCAAGTCATCATGGTGTTTAGATGAAGACAATATTTTCCCAGACAAAGTGTAAGGTTTTCTTGGGTTTTTTCTCCGACATGCAGCACAGTACACTTTTTCAAGTTCAGAGGGAGCAGCCAGTCCCGGCACCACTGGGAAACAACGTCTAAATCACGTTGCAAAGTTGCTTTATATTCGGTTTTTCCGGGATGATTTTTTTTCTGTAATATAATAATATAAGATATCTGGGTAGTATAACTATTTGTGATTATTATTGTTCTCAAATAACTTAATGTAAAAATTGGTTTAATTTGTAATTGAGCGAACACTAGCTCTGGGACTTGTTCTGTTTGTGTTCCTGTGTAAATAAATAAATAAATAACAAACAAATATGATAGCAATGGTGCTTTCAATTAGAATTTCTCAATTTCAGCATTGTAATTTCAGCTTAAATGATATTTCTCTCTGTTTTTTTTAGTTTGTGTCTTCACATCCAAATATTAGGCAGCAAAAAGACTCATTTACATATAAATACAGTGAAACCTCTCTTGGGCGGACACCATTGGGACCGTGAAAAAGTGTCCGTCCAACGGAGGCGTCCGTACAAGGAAGGGCTTGATCACAAATGTTTTAAAGGTAAATTGAACGAAACAGAAGAACTGAACATATATATTATGTAGATATTATAAAAATATAAAATATAAGAAAAAAATATCTAAGACAATACAGATTTTCAAGTTGCTGAAAAAAAATCAAATAATGATGTCTGTCTTGTATTTGTTCTCGAAACTTGGTTTTGGAAATGAAGTTCTAACTCAGACAGCATCTCAACTGCCTTTGAGTCTCCTTTATTCTTGACGAACCCTTTCAATGTCTTCAAGATGCCATTGGCTTGCGAATAATTTTTTGGAATATCTTCATTTTCGCCTGGGTCTTCATCCGATTCACCAGAAGACTGATCTGCTTCGCCAACATTATAGATTGGAAAGTTTTCATCTGTTTCTTCTATCATCAGATCTGTATCGATATTGATAAAATCTTCGACTTCTTCATTTCTATAACCTATCGTTAGAACATTCCTCCATATTTCTTGTATAAGCAAGAGGGATATCATCTTCAGCTGAAAAAATAACATTTTACGTTGTTTCTTTGACAGATTCCTGTCTGAATCCAGCTTTGTGAAAACAATTCCTCACAGTTTCTTCTCTAACTCTCTACCAGGCAGTTTTAATATAATAAAGAGCATCGAGTACGTTTATATTCTTTGTAAGAACATCGGCCTTATCAACTGATTCAATTTCAGACAATGATTTTTTCACAACTATTGCTCGATAAAAAGTTTTGAAATTTTTAATGATACCTTGGTCTAATGGTTGGACGACGGACGTACAATTTGGTGGTACAAAAATTAGCTGGATGTTTGTTAAACATATGTCTTTCGGATGGAAACTCGCGTTGTCTAAAAATAACAAAATTTTTCTTCTTTCCATACCCATTTTTCTATCAAAATTTTTCAACCACTCCTTATTATTGTACATGTCATCCAAGCTTTTTTATTGCTCCTCCAAAAAACTGCTAAATCACTTTCATTAATGTTCTTGAAAGCTCTTGGTTTTTTAGTTTTCCCAATCACCAACAGTTTTTCCTTTTCTCCAGCCAAATTTACGCAGTGAAGTATCGTGAGCCTTTCTTTGGATAATTTGCCACCCATGCATTTTTCATGTTTCAAGGTTAGGGTCTTATTTAGCAAGGCGCGGAAAAATAGCCCCGTCTCGTCAGCGTTAAAAATGTTTCGAGGTGAATAATCTTTCAGTAACATAGGCAATTTACTCAAGAAAATTTCTATGTCTATCGGATTTACGCTTGAGGCTTCCCGTGATATGGATTTGAAAGCGATATTATGCCTTCTACGGAATTTTTCCAACCAACCAGAGGATGCACTAAAGTCTTTATATCCTAAATTGTTTGCAACCTCTTGCGCTTTCGATTGAATAATCGGCCCTAAAATTTAAAACGTTTTTTGGAAATTATTCTTGTTATAAATTACCTACATACCTGACAACGGAATTCATTTATTTCTCGCCTTTATAAACCATTCAAAGCAACATTTGTCGATAGTTGAGCCCGTCGGTTTTAAAAAATTCCGCTTTTTACTCGTACAGTCATTAGAACGCTACTGATCCAATAATTCACACCTCTTTTTGACAATTTCAGCAGCCGCCGTTTTTCCGATATTGCAACGTTTGGATAATTCTCTCACACTAAGTTTTTGCTCATTGTATATATTCACCACATTGATTTTCTCTTCGAGAGTCAATACTCGACGTTTCGTAGATTTTACTGCTTTCTTTGCGAAATCTCAGACGTTCTATCGGGAAGATCAAACCATAGATAAAAGAGAAGAAATAGATGGGACACGCGCCTTCCCCCACCCATTTCCTGTTTTGTAGTTCGGGATCACGCCCGCTAGGTCGGCTCTGTATACGTTTTTTTTGACATTTTGGAATGTTAGGTTAAATATTCTTCATTCCTTAGTTGGTTGTGCCCTGAGTTTGAGTTGTCGTTAGAACGTGTTGTCGTGTTATATGTGTAATTATAGTTTGAAGCAGGTTTAAAGTATTCAATTTAAGTAAGTATTACTTTATAGAATTACCTAGAAATATTCGGTAATGAATCACATTTGTTTCTAAATCGCAACAATTAATATGCTTTCCCTAAATTTTAGGTATGGGAAAAATAAAGAAATGTTGCGTTTCTGGTTGTACGGATAGGGTTAGCCAAAGACATCGTTTTCCTAAAAGTAAGAAGGAAATATTTGATGCCTGGTTGAGGATCGTCAATCCAGAAAATTGGGAGAAATTGACACAAGAACAAATTTACAATAAGTTTTTTGTGTGCCATGCACATTTCGCAGATTGCCACAGATTGCCAAAGTTCCATAGAGGCCTAACATGTGATGCAATTCCCACACTTGGCATTCCTGGTAATTTTTTATTCATAATATAATAAGAAAGAATGTGCATTGAAATTTGTCATGAGCCTAAATCACATGTTAAGCATTTTACATGTAGAATGTAGTAGTATGTGATAATTTCTTGATAGTTAAAAATTTTTAAAGGTTCTTCACTTTCTTCTGAATGTTCAACATCAGAACCTACGGAACCAGTGTTTGTGGAAGTACCTATGGAGGTAACACAAGTTGTGGAGTCACCTATGGAGATAAGTGAACTTATGGAGTCATCTGTGAAATCTGTTGAAGACGCAGAAGCAAAAAAGCATGATAGGCAAATAATAGGGGAAAGTAAGTTCCAATTTTTGAAATACAAATATTAGAAATCAAGCATTCAGTCGTATAATAATTATAGGTTATTAATGTCACCAAGTTAACAAAAATATTTATTTCAAGGATTCGCTGCAAAAACTCTCAAACATATGAAGATCAAGAAATCCCAACTCACACTTAGGGAAAAAATATTGTTTGGGAACCTTCGAAGATGCCTTAAGAAAATGAACTCAATCCAGGCGAAGGAGAAAGTGTTCAAGGAAAGATTGGAAGATGCAGAAAAAGTACTTTCGTCTGGTGGTGTACAACACCTTTTCAAGTTCCTCAAGCCAGCTACGTTGAATTTCTTGAGGTGCCAATTGAGGAATCAAAATCTTCTTAAAAAACAAAGGAGGTACACAGTAGAGGAGAAAATTCTGTCTCTGGCCCATTTTAAGTCCAGTCCAAAGGGGTATAGATTGCTCAGTAAGATATTTGCCCTCCCCTCCAGCAGAACATTGCTGAGACTGCTACATAACATACCATTCGGCCCCGGTCTTAATGATCACATGTTTGAGCAATTGAGACTGGCCGTTGATAAAATGGATGTTAAGGATAGGCTGTGTGCTCTCATTTTTGATGAGATCTTTTTATCAACTGCTATCAGATATGATAAGTCTGAAGATCTCGTGGTTGGTTTAGAGGATCATGGATCAGAGAGGAGAGCGCTCTTAGCAGACCACGCAAATGTTTTTTTTTTAAAAGGTGTTTATAGGCAATATAAACAGCCTGTTGCCTTCACCTTCAGCAAAGGTGCAATTAAGGCAGCAACATTGAAAATGTTTATTAAAAATGTAATTGAAAAGGGTCAGCTTATTGGTCTTGAAGTCCTTGTCACGATCTGTGACCAGGGTTCTTCAAACCAATCTGCTATAAGAATGCTGATGGAAGAAAAAAAAGCGTGGTGTCTAAGGGAGGGCAAGGAAGATAGATATTTCGGTTTTCTTGTTAATGGTGAGGAGGTTATTCCTCTTTTTGATACTCCTCATTTATTAAAAGGAATCCGAAATAATCTCCTATCCAAGGATGCGCATTTTTGTCTTAAAGGTGTGGAAGAGTTGCAAAATGGTCGCATATTGAGCAATTTTACTATTTGGACTCTTCTGATCCTACAACAAGATTGTGTTCTAAATTAACGGATGCACATGTTTTACCTTCCAAAATCAATAAAATGAAGGTAAAAATGTGCACCCAAGTATTTAGCTACACGGTAGGATCTTTAATGAAGAAAATTTCCGAGTGGGGTGAGCAACAATTTTTATACATTTTCGTCATCCAATATCGAGATAACTATTTTCAAATTCATATTTAAATATATATTTATATAAACTGTACCCATTTTATCTTTTGGTATTTCGGGTTTATTACTTGTGTTATAATAATTTTCATTTTTCTAGGCATCCAGAGCGAGTTCAGCTTACCTCCTGAGGCCAGAGACACAGGGGAGTTAATTTTGCTTTTAGATAAAATTTTTGATTCCCTGAATGTCAGAAACACCAAGAGGACCGCAAAACCTATGAAGAGGCCAGTAAGTTTGAATTCAGAACATGAAACTTTTTGGTACGAAGCCATTCATGTTCTGAAAAGTATGAGATTCTACTGTCCTCTAAAAAAACGCTCTGTCATTGTTCCATCTATTAAAAATCTCATTCTTACTCTGCAAGCATTTATTTATTTGAGAAATGAGTTATTGAATGAAAGGAGTTTTGCTTACCTTTTAACTGGATCCTTAAATCAAGACTGTTTGGAAAATTTCTTCAGTTACATCAGGTCCCACGGAGTAAGGAACATCAATCCAGATGTTGGACACTTCATGACATCTTTCAAAACACTGATTACTAACAATTTTATGTCAGTACACTCAGTTGATGCTAATTGTCAGCAAGATTTGAGTACTCAGTGTTTAAATAATCTCAGATCTTTTCTGACAGGAACAATGACTCGTGTTCAACGTTCTTTGTCAGATGATGAATTTCCTCTAGTTATTCCTTACAATTTAGCTTCACATAATAGAAACAGAATTGAAAGGTGCACTCTCGTTTATATGTGTGGTGCAATTTGCCGAATAATTCTAAAGAGGAATTCTGTCAAAGGTTGTGTGACCTGTAAGGATAACTTGTTGGGAAATAATGATTTAGTGAAAGATCTAGATTTCATTGAAAGTCGAAAATATAAATTTGGTGAATTGACGAAACCGGGTAATTTCACAATTTTTTTATTTATACAATGCTTCAATTTACTTTTTTATTTAATACCTAGAACTTGTTCAAAAACTAAAATTTCTAAATTTCTTGAAAATTTTCTATTCAGCAAATTCAATTTTCAAGTCCTGAAGTGTCCTTCACATGACCTGGGTATTGTTTTATGCAAAACTATTGTAAGATGTTGCTTATTCTGGTGGTGCAAGCAAGTCAATAGAGTTGCAAATGGTACCGACAGGAAATTTTCCAAATATCTTTTGACAAATCCCAAGAAGGATTATGTGGATCCCATTAAGGTGCAAGCAAAAACTCATTTTGAGTCGACAAGGACGTTTCGCAAATAAATAAATGTTTTTTTCCACCCTAGGTTTCGGTCCTTTTGTTTTCAGGGTCATCATTAATTTTATCTAATTATATCTATGTAATCCCAATATTTTATTTTTATATTATATTATTATTCAAAATTTTAGTTTATTTTTTTAACTAATGGAAAACATATGTTTTTTAAGTTCATTTCGTTTTGTATATTCATGTTATTTGTTTTTATATTGAAGATATGTATATCGATAAATTATGTATTTCAAAGATTTTACTCTTGTGTGATTGAACAAAAAAATAATAATATATATTAGTACTGTTGAATTGAAGTCTTATTCTGTAGATTCCAAGAAGCATTGTAATTCATTTTCAAATCGATGTGAGTTCAATCAGTTCGATTGCATTCCCATTGTCTTAAAAATCAATTTCGACATCACTTCCAAATTAATACCAACAATACATTTAAAATTCAAAATTTCCCGCCTTGTTGCTATCAGCGCTGCCTAGTGAGCGGTATCAAGAACTACAAAATTATTTCAAGTGGGAGTAGGGCCGTGTCCAATCTATTTCTTCTCTTTTATCTATGGATCAAACTAAACTGAACTAGTGAACTAGACCAAACGCATTGAAAACCCAGGAATCCCAGGATGATTATCATCTGCAACCGGGGATTCACCGTCAGTGAACCACGTGAACACAGTTCGCAGTGAATTATTATGAAGTATTTACGTTGCCTATGTTTCGGTTGTCCGCTCAAGGGAGAATTCCGAAACCTAGTATACGAAAAATAGGTGTCTTATCACGTTCATGATTTTTTAAATTATTTTCCTAGATCCCCAATACTTGTTTTAAATATTCATTTATTCACAAGTGAAACCCAAAGGAAGGGTTGAAGTACAATTACTTCAACCAAATCCAATTGAGTCGATAATAGTATTATATTTTTCATCCAATTCCAATTTTAAACTAACAAAACTTCCAAATTCTAAACATAGATCATGAGGTGTCTTTATGCCTATTCTTTCATAAAAAAAATGTGAAAATGAAAAAACAACAGAATTTATATGAATAATAACATTCCAATTCGACATCCAATCACAGTGATAATACAAAAATATGCGATTAATAATTCGAAAAATAAAATGAATAAATCAAGTTCTATGGATTGAGGTCAGAACTGAAGAAGTCCCTATCTATCCATGCTGTAACCAAGATATGGTTAAACCATGATTGTGAAACGCAAAGCATAGATAGATATCAGCTCCGATAGAAGGCCGGCAAAACCGAAGATAGAGCTCTATCGGCTATCTTCGGTTGTTTATTGAAAACGGCCGTTAGTGAAAATCATTATAAATATGCTATCAGAATTGTTAAATATTTATATGGGGCCAAAGATTTGAAGCTTACTTATGAAAAGAATATTGACTGTGATATTTTAGATTGTATGGTAGATTCACATTAGGCAGGAGATAATATAGACCGAAAATCGACCTCTGGATATGTTATCAGAATGTATAAAAACGTAATTTTTGGAAAACTCATAAGCAAAACACAGTAACTAAGTCGTCAACTTTTGCAGAATACAGGGCCGCCTGGTCAACCAAATATATCACACATGTACACAAATAACCAGATAAAAATGCAAATAAACTAAGAGTAATACTGGCAGAAGGAAAACTATCGAAGATGCAGCATTCTACTCATAAATAAATAACCCTGTCAGGTTGTAAATTTCGCCAACGCCTCAGCGGCCTCTCATCCTAGTTACACTTGTTTACGATTTTATAGTTTATTATCAAGACGGTCGGTCCCTTTGATGAACATCTGGGACTGTTAAGTTTTTGGAAGGGTTTCTAGGATAATTCAGCAATGATTCCTTTTTTCAGTTTGCCAATCGGAAATCTAGATTTTGATATTCGGGTGGGGTTTAAAATACTGGAGAAATAAGGGTATTATCAACTCGTTAGTCCCCAGTGTCGTCACAATATTCAATATTTTTGCAACACTATACAGTGCCACATAATAGAAATCTTTTATCTTTCTTCGGAGTTGTGATTTTCGAACTGAATTACTCTACAAAATTGAAGGTGAGTTCAATAATTCCGTATTTTTTTACCGTCGGATTTAACATCCAAACGATAATAAGCATAAGGCGCTCTCGTTTATTAACAGAGATGTAGGTGATTTTTGTGTGTCTTTCATCGATCGCCTCAGGTACGCATATGTGTATAAAGCGCCGTCGTTTCAATAATTCGAAAAGGCGCCTTTGAATGAAAATATGCCTCGCTGAAATTTGAGGCAGATTAGTGTTCTTAATTTACTGGGTAATGGTTATAGTAGAAGAATATATGAATATTATTATTATTAGATACAGGTGAATACTTAAGACTTATATTGACCTCTTTTCAATTACTTAACCAGATGTTAGAATTTAAGATGAGAACATGGCAACAGGTAATAAATATAATAAGGTCAAATCGTAGAACGAAAACAGTAGGAATAACACCTACTAATTCTGATCCGGATATCATTGTCTTGAATTTTTCTTACATACAAGAGCTGTATTGCCTTGGAATTAAGAATTAGCAATCATCAAAAACCAAGGCGCGCAGTTTTTTTTTCTTCAACATGAGTTCATTTAGCTTCGTATACTCAAAGCAGAGATCGTTTTTATTGTTTCGATATTTTGTATGTGAATGCATTTCAGAATTCTGAATTTTTATTTGACATATCCTACAGAAATGTATTCGTACTTGAATTGATAAATTCATTTTATTATTATTATGATACCATTCCGTCCGATTGAAAATTTTTACATACGCATTTATATTTACGGTTTTCTGTATCGTAGAAACTGTCGTTCAATGTATCAGCTGTTCATACGGCACCCTGAGTTTTCGAAAGCGACGAGTCATTTTATTAAATATGGAAAATACTTTTGGGAGCTGTGCTCAAAGTCAAAGACGTCAGTTGATTTCGATTTTCTTTTTTACGTAGGATGTCGGACCACCGGAAAAAACTTTCTGGAGCTCAATATAAGAAAAGGAGAGAAGCAAAACAAGCTGCCACTCAGAAGCAGTCTGGAGCGTTACAAAAATATTTAAAATCAGGTTCTTCTGTGAAAGAGGATACAAATGCTGAAATTAATCCGGTTAGCAATGAACTGTCAATAGACAATGAAATCGGTGATAGTGTAATTTCTCCGTCTTTCTCTAATAACGAATCTCGAAAATCCCCAGCACACACAAGCACTGAAATGAATATTCACCCTAGCTCAGATCCAGGGGACTGGCCAAATTTGATTTCTGACGCCACAAGAATCTTTCTCGTTAAAGCGGGTCCAGCTATTCCTCCCGAGGACTTTGAATTCCCGGTTAAAGACGGAAGAAAATTCAATATGAAATACTTCAAGAGAATTTCAAGAAATGGCGAAAAAGTTACACAGGAGTGGCTTGTATATTCAATGTCTAAAGATGCTGTTTATTGTTTCTGTTGTAAATTATTTTCAATTACACACACTAAAATTTCAAGGGATGGTTTCGATAGCTGGAAACACATAGTAGAATGCTTAAACCAACACGAAACATCAAAGACTCATTTCGACTCATACAAATCATGGCTTGATCTACAAAAAGGCCTGCTCCGTTCTAAAACAGTTGATGCAGAAGCACAAAAAATAATAACTTCTGAAATCAAATACTGGAATAGCGTTTTACAGAGAATTATTTCTGTTATCAAAGTTCTGGCTGAAAACTGCTTAGCTTTCAGAGGTACCACCCAAAAGTTGTATGAACATGATAACGGAAACTTCCCCAAACTCATTCAATTATTGGCAGAATATGATCCCATTATGGGTTAACATCTCAGAAGAATAATTAAAAAAGAAGAGAGACGTGCCCACTACCTAGGAAGTGACATTCAGGAAGAGCTCATCCATCTTCTGGGAGAAAATGTCAGAAAACATATTTTAACTGACGTTGGAAGATCAAAGTATTATTCTATAATACTGGATTGTACTCCATCTGTGGAGAGGTCAACAGGCGAAAATTTAGCCGATGAGTTATTAGATATTTTAAGGGAAAAAAATTTACCTCTAGGAGATATGAGGGGTCAAGGATACGATAATGGGGCCAATATGAAAGGGGACCGTGCAGGAGTGCAAAGAAGAATTAGAAATTTGAATCCTAGAGCTTTCTTTCTACCATGTAGTGCCCATTCGCTAAATCTTGTCGTGAACGATATGGCGAAATCTTCATTGCAGGCTGCAAATTTTTTCAATATCGTTCAGAAAATCTTCGTCTTTTTTTCTGCTTCGACACTTCGTTGGGCAATATTGCTCAAGCACATTAAGGGTTTAACAATAAAACCATTGAGTGATACAAGATGGGAAAGTCGAATAGACGCTCTCAAACCCTTGCGCTTTCAAATTGACGAAATATATGATGCGCTGCTAGATATATACAACGATGACCAAATGGATACAATGGTGAGAGACGAAGCATCGGGTTTGGTCAATCAAATGAAAAAATTTAACTTTTTATGCTCCTTGGTAATATGGTACAATGTTTTGAACCATATAAATCCTCTCAGTAAGATGATGCAGGCCAAAGATTTCATCATTCCCACGGTAGTTGAACTGCTGAAAAATTCCTTGACCTTTTTTCAAAGTCCAAGATGTGATGAGGCTTTTTCAACTGTCCTAACAGATGCAGCTGAATTAGCATTAGACATTGATGCGGAAACAAATTTTACCTCTGTTCCAAGAGCACGGAGACGAAAACAAAAACGGCAGTTCGATTATGAACATGAGGATGAAACGATTGACGATCCAAAGCAGAAATTCAAAGTTGAAATGTACTTTCATCTCATTGATTGTGCAGTGAATTCTTTACGACAGCGGTTTTCTCATTTGCAGGATCACAACAAGTTTTTCGGCTTCTTATATGATATATATAATCTCAAAGATATAGATAAAACGATCATCAAAAAATATTGTAGTGATTTGCAGATGATACTCACTGATGGAGTTTCGATGGATATAAGTGGTCAAGAACTGGTGGAAGAATTATCTTTCATATGCTCTATACTTGGAAAAAATAGTACTCCTATTGAAATCTTGACCTTAATTTCGGAACTCAAAGGCACACCCAATTTGGAAGTAGCTTTGAGAATCTTACTGACACTGCCGGTAACTGTGGCTAGTGGCGAGAGAAGCTTTTCAAAGTTGAAACTAATAAAAAATTTTCTACGATCAACAATGGCCCAAGATAGATTATCTGATCTAGCCATACTCCAATAGACTGCCGTCCATGGGTCCTTTAACAACCGGAACTGATTCTTATATCCTGGAGGCAGAATCAATCAAGTATTTAGGTGTGATCATTGACCGACATATGAAGTGGGACCTACAAATAAAAAATTTAGTTAATAAATTAAGAGGTGTGCTAAATAAGATGAAATATTTGAAAGAGTACCTTGATTTGAAACACCTTAAGCTGCTGTACTTCGCGTTAGTCCAGTCCCAGCTGACGTATGGAATTATCAGTTGGGGGGGTGTCAGTGATTGTCACCTGGAGGAATTGAGCGTTATTCAGAGATGGATTTTACGGGTTATCTATAATAAATCACTTACCTGCTCTAACGATGTGCTGCATGAAGAATCCAGGATACTTGATGTGAGGCAACTATACTGTTTAAATATGATGGTGAATATAAAGAAATCTAGAATTATTTTTGCGCCTATTGTGAACTTTCACAACACCAGAACGAGGCTGGGCTCCTTGACCGTACCTAGATGTGAAAAAACTATAGACATTGCAGCTATCTCGCCCCGAAACTCTATAATCAGCTTCCTGCTAACATCTTGAGGATAAACAATGTCAAATTGTTCAGAAAAGTGTGCAAGAAATGGATTCTCTGCTACGGACGAAGAAGACTACACGACTTCATTAATCAGAAGTTTGAATATGGATGACTGAAAGAAGGGAAAAATGAATGAATCGATAAAAAAAGAATAAAAACATGTGAAATTGGGGGACTTTGAATTTTCAGTTTAGAAAAGAAAAGAAAAAAATGTTTGTTCTGTTCGCTCATCATCAGGGAATATTATTGATGTGAAATCACGTACAAGCGACAGCTTCCTCGAGCTGGAGCTTCTGTGATTCAATATATTTGTTCACATTATATATATATTACTCTGTTTTTTTCTGTTTGTATTTTAGGAAGTTCTTTTGGTGAATAAATTATTATTATTATTATTATTATATTGAACATGAGATTGTCAATAATCTCGATATATCTCAAACTATTCATGACTTTTGCGAAATGAAAGTGAGAAGGAGGAAATTTATTTGAGTTCAACATTCTAGTCTGATAGTTCTAGTTCACTTTTATACATACGATAGTCGTTATATATAGTTTTTTATTTATTATATTTTTTGTATAATACATATTTACAGTTATATTTTCGATTTACACTTTTGTAGTTCCTGAAATGATATGTTAAGTTTTATTTTAGTTCATTGTTATGTTTGATTAAACTTGTAATAATAAACCTGTTTTTAGAGATAGACATCGATTTATAGTTATTATCTTCAATTCATACTGAGAAAAAAAAACATCTTATATATATATATATATATATATATATATATATATATCTCCTTCGTTTCTAAATTTTTCCCTCTTGATCAAATTTTGAAAGAGTGTGTTATATACATCACAGCAAGGTGGCAAAATATAATTTTCCCGGGGCGGCGAAATTTCATTTTGCCGGGGCGGCAAAATGTCTGGCGGCGGCCCTGGCAGAATATATAGCTCTATCAGAAGCAGTGACTGATGTAATTTTTCTGAAAAATATGTTAAGTGAAACTTTTAATATTAAGATCAATGTACCAATCTAATTGTATGAAGATAATTTAGGAGCTTTGATAATTGAAAAGTATGGGAATTTCACTGAAAACTCGAAACATATTGAAGTTAAGTATCATTATGTGAATGAAAACTATGAAAAAGGAATTATAGATATAGAATATTGCCGATATTCTAACAAAAATCCTATGTAAAAGTAAATTCATAAATATAAGGGAATCGATGAGACTTATCTAGAATAGAATTGTTTATGCCAATCAATGACCTATTTTAGTTAAAAATTTTGCATTTTTTGTGTGCATTTTTTCTTAATTTGAATTTTGAAGAGAGCGTAAATTTAAGGAGGCGTGTTGTAATATGACGTAAATTTCCACTTGTTGATAACTATGTAGTTTGTGATCCACTAAAATACGCCTGAAGAGCGAACCGCTCCTAGGCTGCGTTCACAAACTTACTCAGAGAGTAGAGTAAGAGTATGGCCATATGATCAGAAATATACTTCGGTCTTTACTCCACACTCGTCGTTCACAATCTTACTCTGACATGTCATTCAAACATCTGACCAATGTGAATAATACTTCTGTATATACATTTTTTATAAATATATCATTTTAATATTGAATTGTTACTATCGTGAATGAATCATAGAAGTTTTAGAAATGAATTCTCTTTAGTACTACATTTTAAGTTGTCTCTTCGAAGTATAGTCCATTTTTCTTTTATTTTAAAAGCAAAGCACAACCGTGTTTTTCTGATGATTGTGAGGGAACTGATAAATGTTCCCAGGACGTTGAAATACTTCTAATGAGACAGAAACAATGGAAAGGGATATTATTGTCTGTGATTTTTTCTTGCAAGCAGAAAATTAAAAATGTTATAACATGTTTTGTTGTTTTATTGACTCTATGCCAGAAAAAATTGAATACTTCGTAACAAGAAATAGTTTCATTCAAGGAAGCTAACAAAAAGAAGTTAAAAAATATTGTATAAAAGATAAAGAAAATATGAATGAACCTTGATAGATCTAAACTCTTGAATACAACAAAATATCAACGTAGATTTCTACTCAGGTGCGAAAAACCGTTATTGTGGGACTTTTTATGTCTCGATTTATTTGAACTTGAACCATTCTAGGTTCTGCAATACAGTGAGAAATTCTTTTCGAAACTTAATTATTTGGTAAAGTTTATTTTGAGATTCCTTAATTCACTGCTAGCAATTTTATCAAATTTATTAATCATAAAAGCAATTCTTTCCTATATTTCTTAATTTCACAGAATAGTTCTTTCACGTGGAAAATTAATTGTTTTGTATTTCATTATTGAAATAAAACGAAAATATAAATAAATACTTATTCGAATAATATTCAAGTCTGCGGGAGCAAGACGGAATGAAAATCGTACGTTACAGCTGTCAGAGTATGCAGAGCAGCAGAGCTTACTCAGAGGAAGTTTATGAACGCAACCCTATTGTTCGATAAGAAAAAGAAAATTCTTTGCCTTTACGAAGGCACATCGAGAACATTTTTGAAACATAGATGAATTCAAAATAGTAATCATCGTTTCAACATAGTCACAATAAGTGAGGAGTTGCCATTCATTTGATGACACCCCATTCCTCCATATTGTCAAGTTTTTTCTGTACCGCATCTCTATGACCCACCGGAACCGGATATTGTTTTATGGAAAATTCTTTTGAATCGTTTTATTTGATTTGATGCGTGTATTTATCTGTTCGCCCCGGAATCTCAGAAAATATATTTTTATGTTTTTCCAATAATTCGCGAAATATTTCTTTCTGTTAAGATTGCAGTTATTTACAGTAGAATCTATTTCCTCATCTGTTGCGAAAGTTGCCTGAAAACTAATGAAAAGTCTTTTTTCCAGTGTGCTTGGACTATTCAATTTATTGTGTTGACATGTTTCGGCCCATAGCCATCCTCAGAACTCAATATGAAGTTTTCTATATTGTTGTGGTACCTTGTTTCGATATTTGGAATTTTTAAGATCTTGATTTTATGTACTCGAAAGGTATTTAATGAAGTTGCTAATTTATATTGACTTGGACTTCATATTGTGTTCTGAGGATGGCTATGGGCCGAAATATTTCAACACAATGAATTGAATAGTCCAAGCACACTGGAAAAAAAGAATTTTTATTAGTTTTCACATTAACTTCAGTAGGATGAACTTTAGGGAATCCTTGAAAGTTGCCTGGCATATGTTAGACTGTACCTGCGCTACAGTAGCACCCTGTATACATTTTATCGAGGGAGATTCATCAGAAACAACTTGATGTTCAAAGTTAACCTCTTTCACAGATAACCAATTACCTCCATGAGAAAAAATTCTTTCACCGAGTGCTAGATCTATTTTTGCATTAATTAATTGTAATAGACCCGAACCGATTATTATTGGGTAAATGAGATCAGGAATAAGTAAGTACTCGTGAACTAGCTCGACCCCATCAACCATAAAAGGAATTAATGACTGCTGTATAACTCGTCTCTGCTTGCTTTTGAAAGCTTCAGTAACTTTCACCCCAGTACATCCTGATTGAATGCGCAAACCTTGCTTCCAGTATCAATTGAAGCAGGGAATTCGAAATTAAAAATCTTAATCATTAAAAATTATAAATTTGCTCCGTTTTGCTCACAGATCAGTTTATTTTACTCACCTGTGTACATTGAGCTAGAGAGTATTCAAAGTGATGTAATATAACACTAGCAGGGCACCTTACACGGATCTTTTCGATATTGGTGTCATTCGAAAGCTCTCGTTTTGCGCCGTTTTGCTCAACAAACCGTTCGTTTTGCTCCCTCATACTTTGAGATATTTACAAAAAAAATAATTTTTTTTTGTCTCACCCCGGCAAGTGGGGTATCTACGTTTTGCTCCCGTTTTGCTCTCTTCAAATCTGCAATTAGTTTTTCTCTGCATCTCTTTATTATGGAGATATAGATAATTCAAAGTGCCCTGCTGCTGTAGCATCACCTACAATGAGAGAACACCTGAACGGATATTTCCGATAATGGTGTCATTCGAAAGCTCTCGTTTTGCGTCGTTTTGCTCACAAGTCTGTTCGTTCTGCTCACTCATACTTTGAGATATTCACGAAAAAAACAAAATTTTTTTTGTCACCTCGGCGAGTGGGGTCTCTACGTTTTGCTTCCGTTTTGCTCTCTTCAAATCTGCAATTAATTTTTCTCTGCAACTTTTCGTTATCGAGATATAGATACTTCAAAGGGCCCTGCTGTGTAATACCACCTACAATAAGAGAACACCTGAATGGATATTTTCGATGTTGGTGTCATTCGAAAGCTCTCGTTTCGCGTCGTTCTGCTCACTAGTCTACTTTTAGAGATTTTCGAAAAAAAATTTTTTGTCTCACCCCGACGAGAATGATATCTTCGTTTTGCTCTTCTGAAATCTGCAAATAGTGTTTTTCTGCGACTTTTCGTTACCGAAATATAGATAATTCAAAGTGCCATGCTGGTATATTATTACACCAGAAGGGCATCTTACACGGATCTTTTTGATATTGGTGTCATTAGAAAGCTCTCTTCTTGCGCCGTTTGCTCAACGGTTCGTTCGTTTTGCTCACTCATACTTTGAGGGATTTAAAAAAAAAACAATTTTTTTTGTCTCACCCCGGCGAGTGGGGTACAGGGTTCGAAAATATCATGATATTTATATAAATATCAAAATATCGGATATACATCCGTTATATATAAACCCCGATATCAACTTTCTGATATTTATTTTATTTTCAACAATTTTTCAAGTTTTTTCTTGGAAAAAATCAATCACATCGAACGCATTTGGAAGTTCATTTACTGAATTTATTGAAAAAACTAAACATTGTTCTCAAATCCAGAAAATAACAAAAATGAAAAAGTTAGTTAGTTAATAAGTTTATCACAGGTTCGTCATTGGAATCACTTGGAATTTCCTGTGCAGATGCATCCCATATCTATTTCAAATTACGACTACTGCAAGCTTCAGCTGTAGATGTGAACGAATGCTTTTTGTTCAAACATTTGAACAAAAAAAAAGAGCACAACAAATAAAGCAATGACGATTTCACGGCGAAGTTATAAAATCACTATCTGATCTGAAGATATTCTGAAACGAAGTATGGGATTCCCTAAAAATGCGTTACTTCTTCGATCTTACAAACACTAGGTATGTCGGTAAATACCCTGTTACAGCTAACGTGGGCATAAGCCCTCGAATCGCGATTGATTATGAAATTTATACGCAGAGTCAAAAATTTCGGTAAATTTATAAATATCCATGATATATATCAATGCTTATAAACATCGATATATATCATGATAAATATCGGCGATATATCGGTCGAACCCTGATTAAGTAACACTTGAAATGCAAATACTGAAAACGTGATTTTTTTCTTTACGTTTTGGAGTATAGAATAACAGATGATAAAAATTGTTTTTCAGTGTTGAGAATTTTGTGATTATTTCATAATATATCTGAAATACTGTTTGTTCAATTAGTGATTTTAAAGAGTGAGTATTATCCATTATTATTGAAATTATATAAGTAACGCTCATTTCTTTTTTGTGATAACTTAGTATCAATTGCGAAAATGCCACGCACTGCAAGTATCCCAGCAGACGATATACCTACTATTTTCGAAGAAAATAGGCATTTTTTCGACTTATGGGATTCATATCCTGGCCCTTCAAACAGAGCCGGAACTAGGATTCTAGCGCCTGTGGCAAACTTTCAAAATGCGCCCTTGAAGAAATTCATTTTTCAATAATTACATGTTTTTCATAATTGCCATTTATTGATTATATTCTGAAGAACTTTTTTATTCACAATAATCTCCCATATTTCTTAAAAGGAAATGGACAAAAACTCAATCAACAAAATGAATAGAAAACGATAAAAAAATTGTTATTTTTTCTCAAAATAATATATACTGTTATATATAAACACTAAAGAAAGTATAAAAACATGAAGACAACAATAAATAAATGAGTGAACGACAAAGGCGGATATAGCTTTTTTCGTGGGGGGGGGGGGGGGGGGGGGGGGGTTTATTAACCATTGAGAACGAATAACTAGAGGCTTCCAGTTTTTTGAGCTTGAAAGGTATTTGCTTACCACATATTTAGGAAGTTTTCATTGCTAATACACTTCGCGAAACAATTGAAAAAGAATCCTTTTTCACTCAACTGTCGATATCTCCGGAAATACTGGTGGCCTAACGAACTGGAAGGTGATTTGTCTTCTACAAAAAATTTTCTACATAAATCTGTTTTGTTCAATTAAAAATAATTTTTTTTTTTACCTGGCACATAAACGTGAAAAACGAGCACAAAAATGTCATTTTGCCAGTTTTTGGTTGATGGACTGTAACAACTTCAATATTGGGGGGAAAGCATAGGTTATAAAAAAAATTGGCAGCCTGATGTTCCCCAGAGTCCCCCCAAATTGGTAGATGGATCGGTTGAGCGGTTTACTTGGACCGATCGATTGAACATTTGAAAAAATTAAGAGAACAAGGTTTTTTTTCTTTAAACTTGAGCTAATCTTTTAAAATCGGTTTTTTACCGAATGAGTCGAAAGGTTTTCAAAAAAATTGTTTTTTAAAACGTGGTGCCAGAAAACAGAAAAATTCTGTCACTCAGAATTTCGCTTAACGAGTTCCGTGGGCACGTTAGGGGTATCAACTTTAAATTCATTTCATGATTTTTTCTGTGGAAAATGAAGTTTTAAATGTCTCCAGTGTCCATAGCTCCAGTGGAGCTGAGTCAGAAATGATCTCTGGTTTTTTTTAAATTATATTTTTTTTTATTCTCATTTTACTTTTAGAATAAAAATTAACGAAATTCTTCGAATGTTAATTTTTTTTCCCCAATTTCGGAAATTTTTGAAAATTGAAAAAATATTTCTTTTTCATGATTTATTTAAAAAAAAATTGTCAAGTTTGCAAAGTTTAAGTCAAGTTTAAGTAACAAAAACCTTGTTCCCTTAATTTTTTCAATACTTCAATCAATCGGTTCAAGAAAACTGCTGAACCGATCGATCTACCGATTCAAGGAGGACTTCGAGGAACATCAGGCTGTGAATTTTTTTCATAAACTAAGCTTTTCCGCCATTATTGACGAAGATACAGTCCATTAAACAAAAAATGGTAAAATGGCATTTCCACGTTTATGTGACAGGTGAAAAAATTACCCCCATTACCCCCCCCTCGTTAATCCTCCCCTGGTGAACTAATGGAATAACTAAAAAATAATTCTAACAACAAATATTCTAACAAAGTAAATAAATAAATACTCTCATCAATAAAATAAATGAAAAGATGAATACTTAATAACAGAAATCATCAATATATTCTTTGGAAATAAATAAACTAAAACTTAACTTTTCTTGCTTTTTCAGCGAAAACATCAATCATATCATCAGTTTTCATGTGCACCGAGTTGTATTTCGTGCCATGTATAATTTTCTAGGATTTTGTTCCGTTTTGGTAGCGTTCGTTACATACGTGTTTCTCAACTTTGTGAACTGGTAAATACGCCACTCTGAAATATAGAGCTTGTAGTCAATCTTTATTTAAAATAGAATGTATCATATTTCACATTTTGCGCCCCTAGGTCGTTTGCGCCCGTGGCAAATGCCTCCTTCGCCACGCCCACGGTCCGGCTCTGCCTTCAAATCCGCTCTGGCGGAATCTTGCAAATTTGATAGCTCATATGTACATAACCTCACCGAAGGGGATTTATGGTTGGTGTACACATAACAGATTTGGATTTAATGACTTGTTCTTCAAAGAACCGACAGTGGATGTAGACCAATCTCCTGTCAGTCCATATGACTCGACTCAGTTTTCTGATGACTCTGACAGGGAATTAAGTTTTGAATGCTTTTTAAATATTGAAATAGAACTGAATGAATGTGAATGGAGAAAATTATCTCCTGAGTGGGTAGTGCATAAGAATAAACGACAAGGCACTAGACGTCGGCTTGTTCTTCCAAAGAAAGTCTGGTCTCGTACCATAAGTCAAAAATTCTATGGTGAAACGAAGCTTCCTTCTTGCTTGTCCCTCAAAGAGAATCATATACCTATCAGCTGATGATTGTGGTGCGTACATCAGATTCACCGGCTCTTGCCGATATTGTAAGAGCCAGTTGGTGGGGAAAATTGTTGACAAACCGGATTCCGAAAAAATCAACCCTGTAATTATTGACATGAAATACGTTGGACACTTCAAGAAAAAGCACCCAGAAATGAAGAGATGGACATCTGGCGAGTTGAAGAGTAAGATCGAGAACGACTTGAAGAGTGAAATCTCGACGTATTTCCAGAAGAAATGGCGGATGACCAAATGACAGATGGAAACATTGTATCTCCTAATGTCCCGATAATGTCAACTCTGAGAACTGTAAAGTCAAGAATGCTTGCTAAACAAAGAATGGACAAGAATCCTATCCAAAGTCTCTACAAGCTGAAGTATTCCGGAAATTATTCTGATAGAATACATGATATTGGATTGGATCGTTTCTTTGATCATTATTGGTCATCTACGCAAATAAAGATATATATAACAATTATATTAAAGCTCTCGCTAATCAATCCCAAATATCTATTGATGCAACGGGTGGAGTGGTTAAAAAATTTATTCGGCCGAATGGAGATACAAGTCATAGTATTCTACTTTATGACATTTCTTTTTATAATCGAGTAAATAACAAAATCATATCTGTGGGGGACATGATATCCGAAAGGCACGATACCTGCAGCATCAGTTATTTTTTACAATGTTGGCGTAAAACAGGGGCAGCAACACCTAAGACTATTGTTTGTGACATGTCTCTGGCTTTGATGGCAGGATGTGTTCAAGCCTTTACTCAATTTAGCACGCTCAAGAGATACCTAGATGACTGTGCACTTGTTTTGAGTGATACATCGAAATTTAATAAACCAGATGTATATTTAAAGAACGATATTGCTCACACTATCAAGTTATTCACAGGATTCGAATCTCTGAAGAATGTCCTACGTAGAACAAAGGAATTTTACATGAGATGTCTGGTTGTTCAAGAACGAGATATGGATACATTATTTGATCTCTTGGAGAAAATATTTACAGTGGCTCTGTATGAAACTGAGGGAAACTTCGTTGATGGGACACCGACCCCCTCAGAAGCGGCCAAGAAATTCTTACAAAATGTATGCGCCCAGTCATCACATCCAACCATCATGGAAGAGCTGAAGAACACAAGGCAAGATAACAACGGAACTTCCATAAACACTACCGAGGATATCCAAATTGTGAAGTATGATGAATCTATAACAGAAAATGTTGGATTCAAAGACAGAGTACAAAATAAAATGAAAAAGATTCTTGATTCAAAAAATGATGAAGGTGACCGCAACAATCAGCAATACAACCCTGCACTTGTAAAAGATGTGCTAAAGATAGCTCATTTTATACCCACATTCAGTGCAATTATGATACCATTCTTCGGATACGGAAATGACCAGTACAAGTTGTGCCGTTGAGAACCAATTCAATATCATTAAAAATTTCATTTTCAAAACAGCGGAACTACCAGCTCGTGTTGACGATTTTGTGTCAAAGCAAATGGACTACATAAGCGGCAGCCTCAAGTTGGAGCATACCAACGTTGAATATAAAAAACCTAAAAATGTATGTCCTGAAACCAACCAAAAAATAGCAAAGTACGCAGATAGTCAAAAAGCGTACATGATTATCTGTGACAGGACAATAAAAAAAAATCCAAGATAACTCAAAAAGAGATAGCGAAGACTAGTATAAAAACATGGTAAATCTTACTGACCCAAATCAACAATACCAATTGCTGGATAATAAGGAAACGCAAGTCATAGACATCGATATATTGACAAATAATGGCTTTCTTGGAAAGTGTATCCAAAATAAAAGAAAGAATATGAAGAAGGAGCAGGAAGGAAAGGACAGAGAAGACAACGAACTTAATTACCTCGAAAATTGGAGGGGCATCAATGAAGGCCCTCTGAAAAAACGAAATCGATCAAGTTACCTTGAGCCCAAGAAGGAGTTTGAATACTTTAACCTTTCTAATTGTCTACGCACGAAGTCCATTGGACTCTTGAAAAATGGAAACTCTTTCAAATTAAAACCAATAAGGATTGATCAAAAATTTGTCATTCCTAATAACACATGTGGATTTGATAGCATTGTGCAAATATTTTGTGCAGCAAGTTGTGATTCTACTGCATATTATATGGAATACGTTTAGTCCAATTCCCAAGATGAATTCTATGCATTGATACTCGATATAGAGCGCAACTGCTAGATAAATTATTTGAAGCGAAGGAACTCTGCCAGAATTTATTCCTGATTGATACAGTAAATACAATGGATGGTTTAGTTGGTAAAATGTTCGAAAATGATGAAAATACTCATATATTTGAACTGTTCAGTCCAGTATTTGGCGAAGAACATATACAAAATTGTTTTAATGACATAAATGCTCAAGAAAAACAACTCATCATTGAAGTGCTTTCGTTTCAACCAACGCTCTGTGATATACCCAAGTCGTTAAGATCAGGATCAAACCAAATCTTCCATCTTCGAGGTGTTGTTGCTTATCAGAGGGAATACTCAACAGCAATTGGACACTTTGTTGGATACTCCCTCAGACCTAATAACCAATTTGAGTTATATGATGTTCTCAAAGATAAGTGTCTTGGAGTATCCGGTAAGAAAGAAGTGAGATTGCAACTCCTTCTCTATACAGTATGAATACACCTTTTTTCCCTTGTACATAATGTGTAAAAAGACTGTATCTTTTTAATTTCAATTTGGCTGACAGATTAGGATTAAATAGGCTTAAAATATGACAAGTTTGAATAAACAATTAATTTGATGTATAATCAGAAAAGCAAGTTTTCGAAATAACAACAACAATAAACTTCGTTCGTAGAACAACATTTCTGAAGTTATTATTCTTATTCATTTAATTCCGAAGAAATAATTGAAGAATCAGTGTTATATGTATACATCTGTCAAAGCGTGGCGTGGCCCCTTATTTCTCAAAACATATCAGCACCCCAGAGGTAAAGTGTGTTAAGTCACAATACCAAAATTAGACAAAAGAGAGATTTTTCAGTTCGATCATTGTTTCAAAGAATGTTTTCTGCCATTATTTGGCGACTTGATATACCTAGGGAGTCAAAAATGTGTTCCACTAGCTAGAATTTACTAATGTGAATCCAATATTGTAGGTAGGTCGTGTCTGAAAAAATGTGACAACACACTTTACCTCAGAAGTGCTGATATGCTTATTGAATGAAAAAAATAATGTCCCGAGGATGAAGGCCTACTGGGGAAACCTCGTTAAAAAATAACGCACCATATTTTGTACCTCAGGGGTGGTGTGGAAATCCAAAGTAAATATGTACAAACGAAACCTACTTGGGCTTGTGAGTAAAGTGAGTACGAAATTTATTTATTTATTTAAGTCAATTCATTACATCATAACCATAACAAAGATAATAATACATAATAGACTAAATATAATTGAATTGCAATTTCAATATGTCTAAACCACATGGCATCACAATTAAGTAACCTTCACAAAAATAACAAAGATAACATTTATATAAATTCTTCAACAACCGGTTCGAGAGCAGAGTTACCTAGGCACGAATGCCTGTGTTGTAAATCTACCCTCTCGCGGCTGTACCTAAATTAAACAATTAGTCGGTGAATGCAACCTAAATGGAGTGAAAACATGAGGAGTATAAAAATACAATAATTCACACATACATAATAATGATTTGAAAGAACCAACGGAATCAGAGAAAGAGGTATCGACATCATATGTAAGTTTCTTTTCTTCTTTGACCTATTCAATTTTGAACCTTTCTTTATGTTTCAGAATGAATTCTTTCACCTTCTACTTGAATCTTTTTGGGTTATTTTCTTCTCTCAGGTTAGTTGGAATGAGATTAAAAAGTTTCGGACCATAGTACAAGAACGATCTTTTTGATACAGACTTTCTAAAAAAATCAAGATGTGAATTTTTTTGGTGAGTATATCTAGTTGTTCTCGTATTTTTAATATTGAACTTAGCTTGTTTATGAACCACTCTCAATATGCACTGATAAGTGAAAATGGTTCTGACGTTGAGGAGCCCCGAATCTTCGTAGAGTAATTTCGTGGAGAATAGCTTATTTTTTTTGAAAATTATTTTTAGAAGTGTATTTTGGGCCGTTTGTAGCGATTTTATGGTAAAAGAGAAGGCACCACCCCACACAACGACACAATATCTGATCAGAGATTCAGCGAGACTATTATATAAAATGACCAAATTCTTTCTTGACACCATCTCTCTCAATATATAAAATTTATGCATAAGTGCTCTTATTCTTCTAGTTACTTGGTTTATCTGTTCTTTCCAACGTAAATGCTGGTCTATTATTATACCCAAGTATTTCACAGAAGAAGACTTACTCAGGTCAGGACAATGACAGGCACTGACGTGGCAGTTAGAGGAATGAAATTTGAGCGAAAACTGTTTCGGTTGATCCACTACCGAGAGAGAAAAAGTCAGGTATTTAGTTTTCCCAATATTTATACTCAACAAATTGTGATTGAACCATAATCGAATTTTTTTAAATCTGATTCAGCTGTAGACTTTACTTCACTCCAGTTATTACCAGTGAATACCACAGCTGTATCGTCCGCATAGCACACTATATGCCCAACGAAATCTTTTATTTTTGTTATATTATTCATATATACAAGAAACAGTATTGGACCCAACACCGTTCCCTGTGGTACTCCCATTCCTACTGCCAACCTCGAGCTCATTTCCCCCCCTATCCTCACCGACTGATATCTGTCGGATAGATATTCATGAAGGAGGTTCAGTGCTGTACCACGAATACCCAACTGTGACAATTTATGGAGCAATTTTTCGTGCGATACAGTATCGAATGCCTTAGCGACATCAAGAAAAACTGCAAGGCACTTGGATGATTTATCTATCGCCCCAACAGATTTTTCTAACATATCCACAATAGCGTCCTCAGTATTTGACCCTCGAACAAATCCGTATTGTCTGTCAGTCATCAGGTTGTTTGCGTCAAAGAATTCAACTAATCTATTTTTCAATGTCGAAAATTTTCGCAAAGTTATCTATAACAGATATGGGACGGTAATTTGTCATTTTGGTTGGATCCCCACTTTTGAAAACTGGGGTCACGACGGTTTCTTTCCACTGTTTTGGAATTTTACCCAGTGACAAACACAAGTTTATGATGTGTAGTAATGGTTTTATTATATGCACATGAATACTTTTTATAGTCAAAGTTGAAATTTTATCAGGACCGTTAGAGCAGTTGTTTTTTAGATTTGATATGAGAATGATGATTTCATTATGTGTTAAAGGTCTTAAAAATATTGGACGATTGTGTGTATGTTCAAGAAGGAAATCATCTGGTAAGGTTGTGGTATTAATTGTTTCAGTCAATTTTTTTCCTATATTGATGAAGAATTTATTGAACGCGTTTGCTTTCTCATTTTTATCGTACAATATTTCAGCACCCTCATTCTCGATATCAACGTTCACAATATCAGTTGAAGGTTTTATACCGGATGCATCATTTATGATTTTCCAAATTTTTTTAAAGTCCCCATTTGCTTGTTCTATCTTACTTTGATAATAATCATTCTCAGTTTTCCTGATTAAATTATTTATTTTATTCCTATATTCCCTATACTGCATTTCTAATAGTGTATTATGATTATTTTTCAGCTTTTTTTTCATGAGATCCCTTTTTTTAATAGAAGTTATAAGACCAGTTGTGATCCAAGGCTTTATTTTAGTGGTTTTCTTAGTTTTAATCCTATTTGTGCTCGTTGCCTCATTTATATACGATTTCAGTTTATTTATGAAAATATCATAAGAATCTTGTACCACCTCGCACCTCAACACATCAGTCCAACCTTCCCCATTCAAAAATTCACTCAGTAATTGATAGTTGATTTTCTCTCTAATAGCATCTTGTCTAATACAATTTTTTTTCAGATGTTGGGATGATAAGAATACAACCGTAGCGAGGGGGTAACCACTTCCAAAATCGATGTACCTTTGAAGCCCGAAATCCCGAAATCATCACCGAAATCCCGAAATCATCACCGAAATCACGAAATCATCACCGAAATCTTTAAATCATCACCGAAATCCCGAAATCATCACCGAAATCCCGCAATCATCGCCGAAATCACATTTCTCGCAATCATTATGAGCGTGCGCACTCGACTCGGCATCGGCACTAACCTATTCAGTCTTGCGCGTGCTTTCGATACTTTGTTTACATTAATAATTAGACATGAGTGTTGCATATTTACAGATACGAATAATCGAAATTTTCATTTTTACGAAAATTTTTTGTTCTTAATATATAGGTATTTAGTGTTATGTAGATATTTGCACAGGTTATATACAGGGTATTCAAAAATCACCCGGATTTAAATCATTTCGTTTGCGAAGTGATTTTGGTAATCTACAGGAAGAAAATTCAAGAGAAGTTTTTTCGTACGCTCGAGATTACCTACGTTGCTGTTGTACGTATCCTGAAAAACAAAATAAACCAAATTTTAAAAATCTTTATTTTGAATCACATATCTTAACGACGTATTCGTGGACATCATTTCCATCGATAGAAACTTATCATTTTGCTCGTTATTTTGTCTTTAAAATCTGGATGTTGAGTTTCGAAACGGAACACTTTGTACCTATATTTATTTTCGAAATCTATTAATATTTCATTAATTTTCGATGTTCGATAAATATCGAATAGTTCAATTCAAGTCTAAAAAAAACAACAAAACTTTTGACCTTCAAAGATATTTATTAATTTTTTTTCAAAATATAATTAAAAGATAACATCATAACATTTTTTCAAAAAATCAAAGATGACGACAGAATTGGAAGATACGATATTGAACGAAATTTTGGAAAAAATTGGGCTATCAGCTTTTCTTTTGTCTCAATGCGCCTCGAATTTATTGAAATATTGAATTGAATATTGAACAATATTCCCGCGTTAGCGTCATAAAGCGGAGACAAAGTGTTTGCAATATTTGCAGAAAATATTGAATTATCCAAAATTTAGCTGGTACCACTTTTGGATATTTCATCTTCATAGCATTGCAAAAACTATTTGAAAAAGGAGACAGCCGCAGAAAGAGCAATTCTTGGAGCAACATCAGAATGTTAACCATAATAAAATAAAATAATATTCGGAAAATAATGGCTCACCTCTGAGCTCACCTAAAGCCGCAAAGGTTGAAAACCGACTAGAAAACATTATTCCCACCTATTTTGAAAAAATAAATATAACATATTACTAAAATAGCGGAATCATACTAAATGAAATATTCGAATATATGTATGTAACAAACAAAAAAAACTGAAAGAAAAAATCAAAGGATATCCTTTTGTTAGGAATAAAAGTTTCAAATAAATGGAGCTGTTAGCGAGTGTCGGTCTATGTGTTCTCTTTCAATAATGATTTGTGATGATATCTTTTGCCATGCCTAAAATAATTTCAAGTAACAAGAAATCGTATGGATTTATTCGAAATCTTTCGTAGTTATACAAAATCATCTGAAATCTCCCGAAATCCTTAGAAAAATACTCACGAAACAAAAAGACTGCATACGTGAGTTTCAAATGAATAGAGCCCTCAGCGAGTGAAAATCGATGTTTTCGCTTTCAATAGTTAAATGTGATTATATCTTTTCTTCCTGAAATAATTTTAAGTAACAAGAAATCGTCTGCAATCATCCGAAATCTCCGAAATCATCCGAAATCACTCGCAATCATCCGAAATCTCCGAAATCATCCGAAATCACCCGAAATCTCCGAAATCATCCGAAATCACCCCCGAAATCACTTGATTTCCGAAATCAATGTACATTTTGCACCGAGTGGTTACCCCCTCGAACCGTAGTGAAATGATCTGTCATGTCAGTTTGAACAATGAACGAATCAACTTTGATCTTATTTTCTAAACAATTTTCTTTTCTTATGAATATATGATCTATAAGTGATTCAGTGTTTGATGTTATCCTGGTAGGTTTGTTAATATGCGATAAAAAACCTTTTGAATTCAAAGCATCCAAATAACGACCGGTATCAGATGAATCAGTTTGCAACAAATTGATATTGATATCTCCGGCATATATTTCCAATTTTCTAAACTCAAGATCACTCAAATATAATTCTAAATCATTAATATAAGTTGAAATTTTCGTAGCAGGTGATCTATAATATGCAGTTATACCTATTGTATTATGCGAATGAATAAATTTATTTATGAATGTTATTCTGAGGAATCTAGTTTCATTCACAATTTTGATTTCAACTGCAGCAGAAAGACGGCTCTTTGTGTACACTATAACCCCATCACACTTATTTATCTCCGATTCATTATAATGTATGTCATAGTTCGGAATAAGGAAGTCATTCACATTTTCAATCACGTCTAGAAGGTCCTTAGCCATCTGTACATGTACCAGCAATTCATCATAATGTTTTCGCAAACCTCGAACATTAAAGTGAGCTATGCCGATACCTTCTCCCCCCCAGTCCGCTCCACTCATCGCAAACTGCTGGAAATTTTCCACCACTCTAGTATCTACTTCTACATTATCATCTAAATGTTCCAAAACCTCCAACATTCCGCAAGTCAACAACCCAATTTATAACAAATTATTACAAGTTACAATCCCGTGAAATTTTTTCCCAGATTGAGTGTTGACTTGCCGAAAACAATATACTATAAGTGAATATGGTAAACATGAACAATTTTAGTTTTAGAATTAAGAAACAAAGTAACAGAATTAACTGTAAACAAACTATATCCAAAGGAAATGTAAAAATCACACATGAACAACAAAAACAAATCAGATGCAAAGAAAGGGCATCACTCACTGAACCGACCGTCTCAATCACCCTTCTTTATCCTAGATGTGAGATTGACTGCACAATCATTCATTTCTTCAGCGATACTTTGTTGACAGATCGAGTTCTAGGCTTCTCCTGTAAAGATCTTACGACAGGTACCGGTTTTATAGGAGGTGGATTTCCTGGGGTTGCAAAGTCGCCCTGAGGTTGCAGTGAAGGCTTTTCTTTAATCTCTGCAGTTGGTGTGCAAGGCGCACTGTTAGGCCTGATCACAGGAGCACCGTCTTTCTCCAAATCTTCAACTCCATACGATAGATACTCCGTCCACAATGAGTTTACTTCCCCTTATATAAAATTCTTTGTGTCGTCCCTCCTGTTTCACGAGTAGGAGGTGTTTCCTCAATATCTTTTTCTCACTTCTTTGTATCGGAGTGAGATCGTGGGCGATGGAAATATTTGTTCCTTTCAACCTTCTACAATTTTTCAGGATTTCGTTCTTCTTCAGGTTTGATATTAGTTCAATTTTTATGGGACAGTTATCGGATCTGCCTAACGGGTATACGTCGGCGAGATCTCCTCTTTCCAGGCTCACACCAAGCAATCCCTTAAGGTCCTCGCACAAAGTTTCCGCGCCAATCTCCTCCCTCTTCTTCCCTAGACCGAATACTAATATGTTTTTCCTATTCTGTGTTCTCCTGATTTCCTCTAGTTCAGCTCTAAGTTCACTGTTTTCTTGTTCCAAGTATGCGACACTGCCTTTCAAATCCTCAATTTTCAAGAGAAGTCGTGCTTCGCTAGCTGCGATGCAGTTCTCTATGTCTGTACGGCTCTTCAATATCTCCTCACGAATGATTTTTATCGCATTCTGCAAATCTGACATCTTACGGTACGGAAGTGTATTCTATATCTCCCTTTATAACAATTTGTTACTATTCACGGAACAATGTTGACGATGTGTTTACACTTATGATTAGCACTAGCAGCAGTTGATCACGCGTCGAACGATTGTTTTTTTTTACGATAAATCAATAAAATGATCTCGTTTACCGCAAAAAAACTTCGAATAATCGGAAGAAATCAATCACTCCGGGAAAAAAATTCTATACAATTATGATCCCCCGAGCTAGAACTCACTCTCGATTAATTTTCTAACAAAAATTCTAACTGGTAGCTCGAAAAACTCGCGAAACTTATGTAGAGCACCGAAAACACGTCTATTCGTTAACCAAACACAATTGCAACACCATTTTTGAATTACCCGGGTAGTGTAGGTGATGTTACGGCAAGTGCTTCCAAGACAAAGAATGAATCGTAAAATATATTAAATTCTGAGAGATATAACGGTTTCAGCCTTAATTGGAATCATCAGTATCCTATACACCTCAGGGTAAAATCTGCAGGAAAAACTTGGTTATTTAAAGCAATAAGTACGTCCCAACTAATTGATACTAATGATGCCAAATAAGGTTGAAACCGGTATATCTCTCATCTCAGTGACAAAATCTAATATCATTTCTCCAACCTCGTGATAAGAGATCTGTGAGCCTAGAAATTGAAAATGGTATTCATTTCGGTGATAACTATTTTGAATTCATCTATGTTTCAAATATGTTATAGCAGCAGGGCAATTTGAATTATCTATATCTCGATAACGAAAGGACGCCGAAGCAAACTAATTGAAGATTTGAAGAGAGCAAAATCTCTCAACGTATCAGTGAGCAAAACAAAAAGACTAGTGAGCTAAACGACGCAAAATCAGAGCTTTCGAATGACACCAATATGGAAAAGATCCGGGTTGAATTGTCTATAGCTCAATGTACACAGGTGAGCAAAATAAACTGAGTAGTGAGCAAAACGGAGCAAAACGAGAGCATAACGATGACACAAAAATTTTGAAAATCCCTTGAGGTGCCCTGCTGGTGTAACGCCGCTTGATTTCTTCTTATCCACGCCATCCCGGCTACAGCAACTTTGCACAGCACAAAAAACCATTTTGTTCAATTAGGTCAACGAAGATTGTCCTTCAAATATAAATAATTTTCACAAAACTCACAAACGAACACGAAATATCAAGGTTAACGACCGCTTGACAAATGTGTCGTACCAATGTGGCAGACCTGGTCCCGTTTTAGATGCGAAATCGCATCTCCTCTCATACTATCTCTATGGGCAAAATCAACTGATCTGTGATCATTTTGAGTTGACATGAGGTCACCCTGTTAGGAGGCTATCGAACCACAGAATCTGCTAAAATAAATAATATTATCTGATCGAACAGGTTAGAATTTTGAATTTCTGTTTTTCATATTTTGAATTTAGTATTCAGTTTGCGATTGTTTCGAGTTTGTTTTATTCAAAATGAGTTCAAGTGGCCGAAATTTCATCGAAGGAGAAAGGTCCAGACACTCAGATCTAGTTCAGAAGTAAGTATTTGTAAAATTGTTAATAATTTCTCCACACATAGTTCAAGGCAAACATTTCGATAAACAATAGTATATTATAACATGTTCGCGAGCATGTTCGTATACATTTAATAGAGTACATATTTTTTTTCAGTTAAAAAACAAGTCGACGAACGCAGTATATCAATTGCAGAACGAAATGAAAAATGGGTAATCCTAATTACAAGAGAAACCAATAATGCCGCTGAACTGCCAAGAACTCAAAAGGAACTTCACACTGCCCAGCTAAATTCAAAAAGGGCAAATGTTGAAAATGAAAAGATGTACGTAAACTAGTTTTGTCCGGATAACTAAAAAACATACCTTCATTCATATCATGAATTTCTAAACAATTTTAGAGTATCTATAGTAGAAATTTTATCCATTAGAATCTGAATGAACTTTGCAATACTCAATTTAAAAATTTTTATAAAGCAATGCATCGAACATGACCCACTCATCTAATACAACACAGTAAAAGACTTCTTCACCTCATTTTATATTTAAGTCCAGGTTGAGAAATATCTGCAGACAGGGAAAATGACTCAAATGACGATCCAGGAACATCACAAAAAGAAACTATTTAGATGTAAGTTCAGTTGATATAATTTTTATTGTGGTTGAAAGACTTCGGTCAATGGCCGTTTGACTCAGTCAACAAAGAATTGATATTATTTTTATAGATTTTCTTTTTTCAGAACCTCTGACCTGCTTGAGTTAATGAATATGGTAAAGGAATTGAAAAAAAAAAACAAAAACATCGACAAGGTTTATCAGTTAATTCTCTGGATTAAAATAGTACAATAAACCACAGTTACTACTATTACTGATCTTCATTTTCAGGAAGATGTCCTAGCAACAGGTTACGGTTTTTACCAACTCTGGCTGAGTACAAACAGTAGGTGCAAAAATGTTGGCTGTATCAGGGGAGCATATTTAGCCACTGGTCAACAAGTACAACAGCTCTTTGAGCTACTATAATATTTGTTTTTGCATATATTCAAACTGATTATACTCATATTATGATCCCCATTTTATAATTTCCTAGTTTCAATTGCTTTAAATCCATTTAAGATGGCATTGATGAAGACTTACAAACACGAGTGCAGTGTGGTGATAATGAAGTTATACGACATCGACCACCTTTTTTCTTCTCGACAAATGGCTACAATCAAGAGAAGAAATTCCTACAGGAAGAAATAAAAAAGCTTTATTATTGAAGGGAACTGAAGAACGCCTATACTGAGGAAGAAAAACTAAGTTACAAGAAATGTAGCTTGTTTTGAAAAAAACACATTTCAATATACATATTTAGAAATTAAAATCAAACAAAAAGAATATTTTGATCTTTCCAATAAATAAATGATACAATTTATCAATGTTTGGTATATTTAAAATAGGATAATGAATACTCTTGTTACATCCTTCAAGTTACCACAATATTTCAATCTCTACTCAATCATAAATTGTTAACAAGTATGAAATTATTTTAATAGGTTTTTTTGATATTTTTCTGTGTATCAATGAAATCAGTATTGAACATTAATTTATTTCAACTTTCATCACACATCAAGTTGTTAATTCACACTGCATTTCTACTTCGTTTATTGTATCGTAGTGGATTTTCTTGGCTTCCATTGGACTCCACTACTACCTCAGTTATTAATGATTATACATACGAGTGAGTTAACACAGTGGATTTTCTCACGAATATGTTTTCATCATCTTTTACAATTATATCCTATATTTTCAAGTTCACATCACAAATGGCCTGAACATTTGGAAAAAATTTTCCCTTTCTCTTTTAAAAGCTCATCTTGTGGACGACCGTTTCATCTGATTCCTTTGCTGTGCTGAGAGAGATGCAATGAGAGGTGAAGTCGCTTGCAAGGAAATATGAGATGCTAATCGAATCTATTATTTTTTGTAGCGACTCGATTACTGCTTTCGAACGAAGTATTTCCAGCATGAACAAAAAAATGAATGAAATGGAGAAGATCACTAAAGAGAACCTGGAGCTGAAAACTTCCGTGAAGATCCTATACACATATTAAAATAATCTCGGTCGTCCACAAGATGAGCTTTTAAAAGAGAAAGGGAAAATTTTTTCCAAATGTTCAGGCCATTTGTGATGCGAACTTGAAAATATAGGATATAATTGTAAAAGATGATGAAAACATGTGTGATTTAACACATATTTTGGTGAAATTGGAGAAAGATATGCGGAAGAAATTGTGAAGCCAGACAACTTCATTGAGGGGGATATTTCTGTGGGAGAGTCGATATTTCTTTACCCGACGGACAGAGAGGAAGTGGAAAGAATTATATATGATCTAAAGGATGGAAGAGCTCCAGGATATGATGGAATAAAGACAGAACTATCAAAAAATATAAAACAGTTTTATCGAAACCTATTGCTCATTTGATCAATATGTGCTTTGAAATGGGAAGTTTTCCAGATTCTCTTAAAATTGGCATTTTGAAACCTCTCTACAAGTCGGGCGATAAAACGCAGGCTAATAATTATCGACCGATTACTTTAATTTCAAGCATGGGAAAAATTTTTGAAAAAGCCATAAAGATCAGAATAATTAATTTTCTGAAAAAACACCATGTAATATCTGAATGCCAATATGGATTCTTAGAGAACAAGACGACTGAAGACGCCATTGGTGATTTAACGAGTAGAATATATAATTCCATCGATGAAAAACGTCCAACATTGAGTATTTTTGTAGATTTAGCTAAAGCGTTCGACACGGTGGATCATCCAACACTATTGGACAAATTATACCGATACGGAATTCGAGGTAGAGCATATGATATAATGAGATCTTACTTAGCTAATCGCCAACAATCAACCAAAATAGACGACTATACTAGCAAGGCATATGTGCTGAAGTGGAGTACCGCTGGGCACCGTGTTGGGTCCAATTTTCTTTGTTATCTACATGAATAGTTCACTCAAAATGAGGACGACCGGAAAAATTATTTGTTTCGCTGATGATACGGCCATCTTTTACGAACAAGAGTCATGGGAACAGTTGAAGTCAGATACAGAGGTAGATTTCATGAAAATAAATGATTGGTTGAAATATAATAAATTAACAATGAATATCAGTAAAACAAGATATTTACCTTTCTGTTCTTATGAATCGGGCCTTCCTGCTTTGGGTGATCTTGAAATCGACCAACAACTTTCTATTCCTGAAGCAGACACAATAAAGTATCTAGGTGTCAGACTGGATAGAAATATGAAGTGGCAGATTCATGTCGATGATGTTGTCAGAAAATTGAGAGGACTATTATTCAAATTCCGATATTTGAAGAGGTATTTGAGTATTTCACTTTTGAAAGTTATTTACCATGGACTTGTAGAGGCCCAAATTTCTTACGGCATTCTGGGATGGGGTGGGACATATAAATGTCATATGAAAAAAATTGAGGTTTTACAAAAGTGGATTTTGAAAATAATATAATATGGTAAAGCACCAACCTTTCCCAGTGAGGAACTTTATCAACTGTCTGGTGTTCTAAGTCCGACTCAGATCTTCTTTCTAAAGATTCTTCAATGTATCTACAAATCAAAAATACAAATAGATATTGTGGAGCATATTTACCAGACAAGAGGAACAAGTTTTAGGATGTTGAGGGCTAAAAAACGAATAGGCCAGAGAAATTTCAAATATTGGGCACAAAGAATATATGCACTACTACCTGAAGAAATAAAAAACCTGAAAAATCTGAAGAAATATACAAAAAGTGTAAAAAAATGGATGATAAAAATTGGATCAGAATTTTTCGATGAATTGTTGAATGAAAGTTAAAAATATGTGGAACTTACCTCAATGCAGTGTTTGTGCCTGGCTTTGCTGTAGATTATGTTACCCAAGTTGTGAATTTTTATCCCGAATTTGAGACTTTTTCACCCTGATCTGGACCTTCTATGATGGTTGTAACTTTATTGAACTATTGATTTACTTTTGGCTTTATGTGGCAAATGTATTATAATTGAAATAATTGTTTTGCTAAGGGTTACAAAAGAAAAAAAAATTTGATTTATATACCACAAACAGGCAAAGCTGTTTTTGCCTCTGTGAGTTTTTTTGCTGTTTGTTCGGAAAGTTAATTCAATGACAGCTTGTAATTTGAAACTCTAACTGAATATTCGTGAGAAAATCCACTGTGTTAACTCACTCGTATGTATAATCATTAATAACTGAGGTAGTAGTGGAATCCAATGGAAGCCAAGAAAATCCACTACGATACAATAAACGAAGTAGAAATGCAGTGTGAATTAACAACTTGATGTGTGATGAAAGTTGAAATAAATTAATGTTCAATACTGATTTCATTGATACACAGAAAAATATCAAAAAAACCTTTTAAAATAATTTCATACTTGTAAACAATTTATGATTGAGTAGAGATTGAAATATTGTGGTAACTTGAAGGATGTAACAAGAGTATTCATTATCCTATTTTAAATATACCAAACATTGATAAATTGTACCATTTATTTATTGGAAAGATCAAAATATTCTTTTTGTTTGATTTTAATTTCTAAATATGTATATTGAAATGTGTTTTTTTTCAAAACAAGCTACTTTTCTTGTAACTTAGTTTTTCTTCCTCAGTATAGGCATTCTTCAGTTCCCCTCAATAATAAAGCTTTTTTATTTCTTCCTGTAGGAATTTGTTCTCTTGAATGTAGTCATTTGTCGAGAAGAAAAAAGGTGGTCGATGTCGTATAACTTCATTATCATGACACTGCACTCGTGTTTGTAAGTCTTCATCAATGCCATCTTAAATGGATTTAAAGCAATTGAAAGTAGGAAATTATAAAATGAGGATCATAATATGAGTAAATTCAGTTTAAATATATGCAAATACCAATATTATAGTAGCTCAAAGAGCTGTTGTACTTGTTGACCAGTGGCTAAATATGCTCCCCTGATACAGCCAACATTTTTGCACCTACTGTTTGTACTCAGCCAGAGTTGGTAAAAACCGTTACCTGTTGCTAGGACATCTTCCTAAAAATGAAGATCAGTAATAGTAGTAACTGTAGTTTATTGTACTATTTTAATCCAGAGAATTAACTGATAAACCTTGTCGATGTTTTTGTTTTTTTTTCAATTCCTTTACCATATTCATTAACTCAAGCGGGTCAGAGGTTCTGAAAAAAGAAAATCTATAAAAATAATATCAATTCTTTGTTGACTGAGTCAAACGGCCATTGACCGAAGTCTTTCAACCACAATAAAAATTATATCCACTGAACTTACATCTAAATAGTTTCTTTTTGTGATGTTCCTGGATCGTCATTTGAGTCATTTTCCCTGTCTGCAGATATTTCTTAACCTGGACTTAAAGATAAAATGAGGTGAAGAAGTCTTTTACTGTGTTGTATTAGATGAGTGGGTCATGTTCGATGCATTGCTTTATAAAAATTTTTAAATTGAGTATTGCAAAGTTCATTCAGATTCTAATGGATAAAATTTCTACTATAGATACTCTAAAATTGTTTAGAAATTCATGATATGAATAAAGGTATGTTTTTTAGTTATCCGGACAAAACTAGTTTACGTACATCTTTTCATTTTCAACATTTGCCCTTTTTGAATTTAGCTGGGCAGTGTGAAGTTCCTTTTGAGTTCTTGGCAGTTCAGCGGCATTATTGATTTCTCTTGTAATTAGGATTACCCATTTTTCATTTCGTTCTGCAATTGATATACTGCGTTCGTCGACTTGTTTTTTAACTGAAAAAAAATATGTACTCTATTAAATGTATACGAACATGCTCGCGAACATGTTATAATATACTATTGTTTATCGAAATGTTTGCCTTGAACTATGTGTGGAGAAATTATTAACAATTTTACAAATACTTACTTCTGAACTAGATCTGAGTGTCTGCACCTTTCTCCTTCGATGAAATTTCGGCCACTTGAACTCATTTTGAATAAAACAAACTCGAAACAATCGCAAACTGAATACTAAATTCAAAATATGAAAAACAGAAATTCAAAATTCTAACCTGTTCGATCAGATAATATTATTTATTTTAGCAGATTCTGTGGTTCGATAGCCTCCTAACAGGGTGACCTCATGTCAACTCAAAATGATCACAGATTAGTTGATTTTGCCCATAGAGATAGTATGAGAGGAGATGCGATTTCGCATCTAAAACGGGACCAGGTCTGCCACATTGGTACGACACATTTGTCACCCCCTACCAACTCGCATTCGATGATTTTAACCCTGTTAGTTCGCCCTTCTGCCGGTGAACATATTCTTTTCGAGCGCTAGTATCGCGATGTGCGCAGGAGAGTTGCTTTCTAGTCTAGCAAACGCCATCCGTAACCTAAAATCTGACGTTTCCATCCAGCTATCGTGAAAGTTTTATATTGTTTGATGAGTTTTTCAATAATTCGTTTGAATATTCAAGCTTTTATCATCTATTATTGTTTCTTTACTGGTAAGTGATTTTTTATATATATTTTATTCATGTATCGAGTATCATATACTGATGTGATGAGAAATTCCGTTGAAGAAAAATGTCAGTGTTTCGTTTAGGTCCCACTTACTGATTATTAATTTATTTACTTCGTAAACTGATTCCCTTTGATGTTATGAGGTTGATAAGTACTACAGAATACATTTCATCTTTGGCAAATGGCAAATTCGTATTGTCAGAGAAAAAAAGTATTTTAGTTAAATATTCTCAATTTTTCTTGGGTGAAGCCCTGTGTTTAGTTTGCTATTGAAGGTTTATTATTGCTTGTTAAATAATAATCTTTTATTTTCTTCCTCTTCACAGTTAACTTGACGTAACCATGCTTGCTTCGAGAACAAGGTGCAAATGTAGACACTGTAGCATCAATTCCAGCCGTTCGTTTCATCGGTTCTCAAATCCATGTGGACAGAATACAGAAAGGTATTTATTTCATTTTTTATCGGGAATATCCTTTCTAAGAATTGAAAATTAATTTGATGATGTTATGTATTCACCCTGTCTACAATGACAAGCATTTGAAAACCTACAAGCTTCAAATCGTTTTCAGTAACATCAAACAACACAAGTTACGCAGTGACTATAAAACATCTTACCAGAAAGCGTGATACCTAAAGCTACCTCACACATTTTTTTTTTCAGGGCATGAAAATGAGCAGTTTGCTTCTGAAGGAGAAAGGCCAAGTGAAGATTATGACAAAACCAGTGATGACAATGAATTTGACCTCTTCAGCAAAGAAGTTAGAGCGAACTGCAGGAAATTGAGTGAAAAGATGGGACGAAAAATGTCAGAGCGTTAGAGGTGCTATCAATTGCGTATAGCAGTACTTTGCATGTGGTGTGCGGAAATATGTATGTTTTTTAGTTATCCGGACAAAACTAGTTTACGTACTCCTTTTCATTTTCAACATTTGCCCTTTTTGGATTTAGCTGGGCAGTGTGAAGTTCCTTTTGAGTTCTTGGCAGTTCAGCGGCATTATTGATTTCTCTTGTAATTAGGATTACCCATTTTTCATTTCGTTCTGCAATTGATATACTGCGTTCGTCGACTTGTTTTTTAACTGAAAAAAATATGTACTCTATTAAATGTATACGAACATGCTCGCGAACATGTTATATTATACTATTGTTTATCGAAATGTTTGCCTTGAACTATGTGTGGAGAAATTATTAACAATTTTACAAATACTTACTTCTGAACTAGATCTGAGTGTCTGGACCTTTCTCCTTCGATGAAATTTCGGCCACTTGAACTCATTTTGAATAAAACAAACTCGAAACAATCACAAACTGAATACTAAATTCAAAAATGACAAAGAGAAATTCAAAATTCTAACCTGTTCGATCAGATAATATTATTTATTTTAGCAGATTCTGTGGTTCGATAGCCTCCTAACAGGGTGACCTCATGTCAATTCAAGATGATCACAGATTAGTTGATTTTGCCCATAGAGATAGTATGAGGGGAGATGCGATTTCGCATCTAAAACGGGACCAGGTCTGCCACATTGGTACGACACATTTGTCAAGCGGTCGTTAACCTTGATATTTCGTGTTCGTTTGTGAGTTTTGTGAAAATTATTTATATTTGAAGGACAATCTTCGTTGACCTACTTGAACAAATTGGTTTTTTGTGCTGTGCAAAGTTGCTGTAGCCGGGATGGCGTGGATAAGAAGAAATCAAGCGGCGTTACACCAGCAGGGCACCTCAAGGGATTTTCAAAATTTTTGTGTCATCGTTATGCTCTCGTTTTGCTCCGTTTTGCTCACTACTCAGTTTATTTTGCTCACCTGTGTACATTGAGCTATAGACAATTCAACCCGGATCTTTTTCATATTGGTGTCATTCGAAAGCTCTCGTTTTGCGCCGTTTTGCTCACCAAACCGTTCGTTTTGCTCACTCATAATTTGAGAGATTTTCGAAAAAAACAAGATTTTTGTTGTCCCACCCCATCGAATGGGGTATCTACGTTTTGCTCCCGTTTTACTCTCTTCAAATCTGCAATTAGTTTTTCTCTGCGATTTTTCGTTATCGAGATATAAACGTACTCTCATATCGTAATTCTCATAATTATCAATTGTAGCTTTTATTTTTCTGATGAACACTAACCCTGCTTACTGAAAGTAGTTTGTCACTGTAAATGTTGTCTCAATTGATTAATTAGCCTTCTCTTTACAGAACCACGTTATAGATTATAATTACTGATTTCTCAATCATGATATTCTCACATTGTAATGATCTTAATGAAGACCAGACTTATGCCGGTATTCTGCTTTCATCTCTAAGCGAATCTGTTACTTTTCATAAGTTTACAGGACAATCACGATTCTCGACGCTTTCTATAAATCTGTAGCTTACAGGTGATCGGAAACATATCGAGAGGTATATTGTGAGTTTATGTTGAATGATTTGTTTTAGTCACAGAATATAAAATACTTTACTAAACTCAACTTCTTTTGTAATTCATCTTTGTACTTCGGTTGTAAATTTCTCTTTCTCGTTGTAACGAACACGAATTGAACATAAATATATCCAATAATCAATACTTACGAGCCAAAATGAAAATAAATTCTATTCTATGATCTTATTACGAAGTAGTTACGATCTTATTAGGGAGTAGTTCAAAATTGACTTCTAATACGAGAGTTACAGAAATACTTCCAGAATGTCATAATTTACGAATCTGTAAGTCAGCCACATACAGATCCATAGATAAATTACAGATCAATCGTACGCTACAGATTCGTAGCTTACAGAGAAAAAGCAGAATACCGCCATAAGACTACTAAGCTCTCGGAACACGTATCTCCTCTAAGGCCTGATCTCTCTTTTATTCAGTGGCGTAGCGGAAAATTCGGGGGCCCCCCCGCAAGATTTTAGTCAGGGGCCCCTTCCATAGGTCTATGTTTTTTATGATAAGTTTCCCCTGAAATTTTTCAAAGAAGAATATGAAAGAAAATGTGATAAAAATAATGTATGTAACAAGAATTTCTGAACAGAATAATATGGATTCTGATATGAAAATAAATAGAAAAAAATCAATGTTATAAAAAAGGTAACAGAATTGCATTAATCTTTTCTAATTTTTTTGTTCAAACATAGCCCTCAACTTGTCGATATCCAATCTTCAGGCTACTTCTTGTTGAAAGCTGGAGTAGGCTCAAAAGTATGATAGACGTGTTTGCGTCATAGAATTCCTAAGATAATTCTTGATTATCTCAAGCCCAATAAAAAAATCATTTGGCAATGTTTGAAGGGAGTACCGAGAAGCTAGACGATATATTAAAAAACTGTTAAAAGGGGTGGCACAGGGAGTATTGAAGTGATAATTCGAATTTCGAATGGAATTATTGAAAACCTCAGATGTTTTTTCATATCATTTAGAAATATTCCTCTATTTTGAGAGTTATAATTATTGTATCTCCATTGTTTTAGTTTTGTTCATTATATCATCAGAAAAATAAAGCGAATCGGCAAGTTCAATAGAATGAAATAATTGGGGCCCCATTTGAAGCTTTTCGTTTGGCTTGGGGGCTCCTTTAGTGCCAAGGCCCTCTGATACGTCACTGTGGTAAATAATTGATTGTGACTCAAACATTGAAATATTAAAACACCCTTCATTGCTTAGAAAATACATTTTCTTTTTCTCTCTGGAGTTTTCTTTCGGAAACTCCACTCAAATAATTTCTTTTCCGCTCTGACATTTTTTCTAATATCGGAAGAATTAAGAGATATTCAAACTGCCGTTTCTTATTCGAATTTAGCATTTGATAACTTTGCTTTTTTTAAATATTGAAAATGAAAAAATACTTGTAGAACTAACTTCCAATGAAATTGTAATCCTGAAACCAAAGGCACTAAAAAAGTCAGAAAATTGAAAACTTTGTCTTAGATTGTAAACAAACTCACAATGTGGTTTCTCTCACTACTAGCATGGAAATGCAAATAAAAAGATTCCATAATATTTTCCCCTTCTTCATAAAAATATCCTGATTGGAGAATTGACAATAATTTTCCTGATCTGATTGAACGTCCTCCCCGGATATCCCAAATATGGACAAAAAAATTTTTGGTTTCAACCAATTCGGATGAAAACTTTCCCACTTAATCCGAAGCGGCAATAAAAAAGATGGGTTTGCATTTTAGATATTGGGAACTCTTAAAAGACTCTACTTATTTCTTCCTCACAAACTGAAATAGAAGTGAAAAAATACGGTTTCTATTTGAAAAAATCAAATTTCTAAGTATTTTGGAATTCAAACTTCGACACCTCACACATTGATATGTGAGTGAAAAAAATATCGTTTTCATTTGCAAAAATCGAGTTTTTGGCTTTCTTTGAATTTCAACTTTGACACTCTCATTTTACTTCATAGTATATCGAAACGTTATTTTGTCTACAGAGTTATGTTGAATATTTTGTCATTAACCCATTTAAAAAAAACAGATCTGAGTTGCGCTTTCATTGAATTCTCAGTTTTCTACAAGCCTCAATTTGTAAATTCTTTCGAAAAACATTGAATAACTCGAAAACGGCTCTAGATAGCTATAGGGAGTGATTCATAAAATTAATGTGGCATTCGAAGATCTATCCGAAAAAGTCATAATATACAGGGGGGTCCATTTGAAATAAGAAAGTTGATACCACTTCTGGTGAAAGCGGAAGTCATTGATATTCAAAAATATATCATGAATGAAGGTCTTCTTGGCTTATATCTTCAAACAAAATTTGGAAATGATCGAATTTTTAGTTTTCCATAAACTTCTAATAGAAATATTTAGGATGTCTCGTAACGATAAATTTTTCTCTCTTATTGGGATTCAAAATTCCTATTGGTGAATTGAAAGTAAAAACAATTTCTGAAATATCAGAGAATTATATTGAAGGTGTCCCACTTCAAACAATAACAGATGGTACCGTTTGTCGTAGAGATACCGACAAGCTTGATTAAGCAGCGCAAAAAACTCGTGAAAATAGGGATAAGCACACATGCCGACATGCCCGACAGTATTTATTTATTTATTATTTTATGACCTGAATGCGGCATCTTTGAACATGCCGACGCCCGAAAAGAATATTTATTACTTAATCGCGGCACACTTGACCATAGCCATATTCATATTTATATTTTTTGTACCACAAAATGATCTTGTGATTATTTTAGGCTTAGTACGCTTCTAGTGCGAGGCGCATACACAAAACCGAATGGCGATCTTACGAATCATTACGCCTGGCGATCGTAATATTTTCATCTTTTGATTTTTTTGGCGACCCTGCTGAGTTTGCGCCCGTGGCAAATGGCACTGGCAAAATTAACTAATCTCTGTTCATTTTGATTCGACATGAGGTTACCCTGTTTGGAGCATAGAATATAAAGGAAGGAGCATTTGTATTTTTTTCGTTGTCCGGGATGGTTTCTGCGAATTGCGGCCGAATTGATCAGTAGCACAACATGTAGTGGGTTGCTTCACAACTTCGAATACAAAAAAGAAAAAGTGCATTTGGAATGATTTTATTTCTTCTTTATATTAATTTGAGACCAAAATAATATATTCCGATAGAATCTCTCGAGTGATTATTTAAAAACGATTAGCTTGAATGAGAGAGGACTAAGAATATTTAAATCAAATTGAAATACATGTATGGTGAATACCTTCATTATACACAATGAACATATAAGTATTTCTTACAGAAATAATAAACAAATATGTGTAGGGATAGGTCACATTGAACGAAGGCGGCGAAAGCCTCAACCAATTCATTCAACGCCGTTACAGGGAGGAAGTTTCAATACAGAATAAACAAATAATATGTTGCGATATTTCATTGTTCCTTGAAATGAATGGGTTTTTTTAATTTCGATCTATTTTTTTTATCTTTGTTTGCTGCTTTCTACAAGTAGAATGTTTTCTTGTATCTATATAAATATTTGCAATATTTTTAATGAGCAGGATGTAGTGGTCATTGCTCATATCATGTTCGTTCCTGAAGACTGAACAGTTTTGAAATGATATCAGAAATGATTTTTATTTGTTCTGATTTTTTGCACAATTAAATTTCTACAATTTTTCTCCTTTTTTGTAAATATTCATAACGGAAAAACTCGGAAATTTCTGGCCTTCAAGAGTTTTGAAGGATGCTTAAATTCAAGTAATTTTCGTTATCAAAAAGTTCTGAAATACATTGTTCACATCTAATTTTTCTAGTTAACCGAAAACTTAAAAAACCAGCAATGAAAGTGATCACATGGGGACTTTAAATTGATAAATTATTATATAATGATTTTCAAATTTTTCTAGAAAAGTTTCATCAAATTCAGTTCTTGAATATTGTGCAGTTTCATTGGATAGTAATTTTTGGTTTGGTAAGCTCTCGTTTATTAATTTTTCAGGAAGATTTTACAGGGAAGTTTTATTCAATGTATGAATTTCTTCTGAAGGAATACAATTTCCCGCTCGTCCACTTCCCACTTCAGCTTTAGGGGGTCATGTTGAAGAAGCTGTAGCGCCTGAAGGGGTGCATTTTAAGAGTTGATAAGGAGTTTTCTTCATATGTTGATCTCTAGAACCACCCCCTGAAATATATGAACATTAAATCCGGACACTAATTGAAATAAGAAAAAATGAGTACCCACATATTTCAATCTCTGAACTTGGATGCTGGGCAATGCAGATGGCAAACAATCTCACTTGTGAATTTGAAGTTCCATCAAAAGAATTTTGAGCAAAATCCGAGCCCTATAAACTATCACTAAGTTTCCAGTCAGCTCCATTTAACGCTTTGATCCAAGCCTCCCTCCTTTTGAAATCTGTTGGCAAACTGAAATAAAATTTATTATTTTGGAAATTAGCACAAGAAGAAAAATACAACTCTTATTAACTCAACCCTATTTCTAGCACAAGGAACTACAAATTGATAACCTGAGCTTACAAATAGACAGAGAAGTTTTGTTTTGTAAGTTGTCTGAGGGAGAGCTGGATTGTTTTTTTCGCGACTTTGAAGGTAGAATTAAGGACTTCTTAGCTAAAAAGCAACGTTTACATGACAATAAATTATAAAAGTTGGTTTCTGATCATAATCGGGCGAAAGATACAAATTCGTTTATTTCCAATTTTGAATTTCACGGTACAATATTCAACAACACCGATGTAACTTTTAACCACGAAGAAATGAATTTGTTGAGACTGGGTTTGAAGTTCTCATTACCCACTAGTAATAAATATGTCGTCTATTCTGAGGCAATATTGAAATAATAAAAAGGGAAATTTTTAACTTATTACAAGAGAATTTAAGCTGTTCTCAACAAAAGCCGATAAAGGTAACTGTCTAGTAGTGATTCCTTCAAGAATAATTATTTATGTAGCGTTCAAAGCAGAACCACTAACTCTATGATATACATGAAATATGCTATTTTAGCTGGATTAAAAAAAATCGACAATATTCAGATAACTCTCCAGAAAAAAAAATAAAACAATCCGAAGGTTTCAACAACGTTGCAGGAAAATGCAAAATAGAATCAAGAATTTGAAGAATCTTGTCAGATACTTGAAGAAGAACTTCATATCAGAAGAAGTTGAAGGAATTATTTTGGTGAGTATATCAAAAGATACTATTCACTTCAGTTTGACATTTAATGGAAACGCTTTTGAGTTTTAAATGAAAAAATTTGATTATTATATTATTATTATTTTCAAATTAAAAAAAGTTTTTATTTACATAGATTCCATCACAAAAACTTTAAAAGTAATGTATTTTCATGCATTTACAGTTTTTCTGCCACTCCTGACCATTTTCCTCTTATCTTGTCCACTGTCCCATTTTGGTAGAACCGGGAGGAAGGTGTCTAATTTCTACTCAACCTGCACTCATCTTTTAAAATTTAGGAGAGAGTGCCTATGCCTTTTCAAGATGTATTAAAAAGAATATTTAATAAGAACTTGAGAAAACCTAAAACATATTCAGAAGAAATGAGAAAATTGACACTGCAGTTTCACTCGTCCAGAGCTTATGATTACGTCAGAAGAATTTGGAAAAATTTACTACCACATCCATCTACCATACGTAATTGGTACAGTGTGGTAGATGGAAAGCCAGGATTCACCAGGGAATCATTTGATGCTCTGAAGACTATTTGTTCAACAAAAAAACACAATTTGTAATATCATCATAGACGAGATGAAAATCAGGGAAAAGATCGTGTATTCTGGCAACAGGTTTTATGGCGTAGTGGACATTGGAACAGAGTTAATTACTCAACATGAGGGTTTTTAAATCATGGTTCGCAAACTCATTATCTGGTGGGAAAATATTGATATTTCTGGATGCATGCCATATGATGAAGCTGGTGAGACTGGGGTGTTTTGAAAAGTGGTAATGAATTGATTGAATGGAAATTTATTGCCAATTTAGTAGGCATTCAGAAAGAAGTGGGACTGCATGCTGCCAATAAATTATCCACACAACACAATAAATTTAATGAAAATAGAATGAACCTTAAATTGGCGGTACAAACGCTCAGCTTCAGCACCTCGAAAGCTTTGACTTTCTGCCGAATGAAGGGTTACGAAGATTTCCAAAATTCTGAAGCAACCTCAAAATTTTGTGAAATCTTCAATAATGCATTTGATATGCTGAACGTTAGGAACAAATTTTCTAAATAAAATGCCCATAATGTTCCTATAAAACCAGAAAATTTAAGTGACATGGCTGAAAAGGCCAATATCATTATAAAGTACATAAGGAATCTATCAGATAAAGAATCCAATACATTGTTGCAGTGTACAAGGAAAACGGGATTTCTAGGACTCATTGTAGATTTGATGAACAACCCTAATGCCGAGCAATTTGAATTAGCATACAAACGTCTTCTGGTGAAGCATGAAATAAGTACATCCAATTCAAATTGCTTGGCAGATGGTATTGAAATTTTGAAAGCCTCTTCCTGCAGAAATGCACAAATATCAATCGAAGACGAACAGGAATTGACAAACTTCGACCACGATTATATTACAACGATATCGGGTATTTCACCTTTTGTCGACGATGTGGTGAATTATATTGGTGGCTTTATAGTTGGAAAATTGATCAAAAAGAGGATTGTCACTTGTGATATATGTATCCAACACCTCGAGGTGAAGAATACCACTTCCACTTTGACACAATTGAAAAATATCCATTTAAAGATGTGATACATACTTATATGTGCAGTGAGTGAGAATATGATAGTATGTCATAGAGTAATTTATTCACCAATTCTCAAATTCAATTTTCTGAAAAATCTGATCATGCAATGGGTAAATCATCAGGCTACATTTGAATAGACTGAAATGGATTGCCACATGAAGAGTCAGGATATTTTTGAAAATCATAAGATTATTCTAATAAAATTAATAATAAAAATTTATTTGAAAGTTCGTATGTATCAGGAATGTAAAATATCTTCTGAAAAAAAACTATGTTCGACAAAAATATTCTAGGCTCATTTTATTCAGTGTCTAATAACCTGATTTTTCTTTAACACGGTTGCTTAGTGTTGCAGTACTCTCTTAAAATTAAACACAACTTTTATATTAGTTCACCACAACTGATCAGACAATGATTGCACCAGGGGAAATTTCACTCGCCTGGAAGATCACACTGAATCGCTAATAACACAATACTAATTTACCACAAAATAACAGTCCTCACTAATACTAGACAACACCAATATTATAAGTATTGTGTGTTTGTGAGTTTGTTTGTCTTTACAGAACTCTGTAAACTATGTGTTCGATTTCCCGATAGTATACATATTTTATTCAAGAGGCTTTTATGTGGAGAGTTGTATAACATACTGCATCCTAGCATTTTACAATGAAATAGTAAGCAGAACGAAGCCCTGAGTTTGATCTAGTCATTCATAAAAATATATTATCATTTACTTGTATGTATAAATGTTTCAATTTCGTTGATTATTATTGTATTGTAATTCAAAATGCAAGTACTGTTTCAAATTTTTCTTCTACTCAACAATCTGAACCTAAGTATTCTCAACAAGATCTATATCAAAACATACAAGTTATTCATGAAATTAAATTATTACATGCTCAACCGAGTGCTGACAGCCATGTCACTACATAGTATATATCCTGCAGCTAGGGTTTTTTATTATCGTGACTCCCCCACATTGCCCAAATTCACATCAACACATTTAATCAGTCTATAAAGATTGTCTCACAATATAATTTTTGTGAACATTTGGTCTATCTATTCTCACTGATTCTATTGGTACATTGACTGGGTATATGTACATTCAACAAGCTCTTCTGATAAAAAGTTAACTATTATTCATGCTACCATTTTATCACCACCACCATAAACTACTAATAATCCAGAGAAGGAATCTTCACGATTTTCCATGTGGAGACAGCTATCTGAAATTAAGAAAAAAGTGTTTGGATAAATAAAAGTATTAAGGCATCAAACTGTGTTTATTGAAAGGAAATATAATATAGTTTGGACATATTTATTTGAAAAGGATATAGAAATTTGACTTTATAAGTGATGAATTCAATTTGTTGAGCCAAAATGAATTGCCAATGAATCAATCAATAATACAACAGATAAAAAATATAATAAAGGCAAATGTTAACTATAACAAAGGTACTTCTGAGTACATGATGCAAAAAAAATCGCTTTGTGCAGTGCCATTGACAGACAAACACAATGAATTTCTAGTTGAAAAGCCAATTCAACATTAACTTTATCCTCTAGATATTATACCCAGTTATATTTGAAAATTATTTGTTGAATTTACAAACTACACTGAGAGAAGAATTAACTTGATATTATTGATCATGCGTTATAGTTAATAAATCATATATTGGCCAAATGGAGAAATAAATATTTCTTTCATGGAAATCAATAATTTATTTGAGTTTTTGCAAATCATCTCCACACACTATGATACCACATTTATTGAAAATAATGATAATAATAATAATGTTTATTCATAAATTAATTTACATTATATCATATGTTGTTAGTTATCTTGATGAATGAACAAACATTTGTTTCCCACAAAAGTTAAACTTGTACGTGGGCAGTACTACCTAATATAAATAAACAAAATTTCTGTGTACATGGCCATAAAAACAAGAAAAAAAAAATACAAAATCGCCAAGTAATCTAAGTAAATTTATATCTATTACGAAAATCATTCCAGAATGATCTAGGTCTACTTTCGATCCAGTCCTTTGTCTTCTTCTTATATGCAGTTCGGGTGATGTTTTTGTAATCAAGAGGGATTCTAAGGAAAATAGTCTTCTTAGGTTTAGGAAGAGGAATAATATTTTTCATCCTGAGTTTTTTGTCTGGTGTATCTTTTCCATACTGATACATAAGCAGAGCCTGTGCATGAAGCTGTTGAGCAGTGAAAACATTGGCAATCTCAAATAAATCAATTGTAGGGTACATGATGGGTTTTTTGTAAATGATCTTTAATATTCATTTCTGGATGATTTCGAGTTGCTTATGGTACGAATTTGCCAATCCCCCCAAACCAGTACTCCGTAGTTGAGGTGTGGTGCTGCCAAAGCATAATAAATTTTCTTGAGTTCTTCTATTTGACAAATTTCTCTGAGAGATTTGAACCTATTTAGCAGCATTCTCAATTTTGCAGTGATAAAGTTGGCATGATGATCCCATCTCAAAAGACAGTCTATTTTTATTCCCAAGTACTTAATGTCATAAGTTGATTTAATATTAAAAGCAACCGAATTATTAAGCTTCACTGAAAGTGTATCAAAATAGGGCAGGTTGGATCTTAAATTCGTGAAAGGCATAAACTTAGTTTTATCTACATTGACACTCAGCTTTTTTTTTCGAAAAATTGTAGAACCTCTGCGAAACCCTTCTCAGCTTTTTCTTTAACTGCATCCCAAGTAGGAGCCTTGAAAAAAATTAAAGTATCATCTGCGAAGCTTACGATATTATATTAGGGGTTAACATGGAAAATATCTTCGATATATAACAAGAACAAAATAGGTCCTAAAATTGTTCCTTGAGGAACTCCATGAGTTGAGTCCTTTTAATCATTGAGCTCATCCCCAATCCTGACCCTCTGGCATCTTCCACTCAGATAGTTCCTGAACAAATCAAAGGCCACACCTCTCCATCCCAAACTTCTCAGCAGTCTATCGTGGTCTACGGTATCAAAAGCTTTAGCTAGATCAATAAAAATTCCTATGGCTGGTATATTTTCATTTAATGCGTCAGTGACCAGCTCCAACAAGTTCCCAACTGCATCAACAGCAGATTTGTTTGAAATCCATATTGCTTCGTAGATATCAATTTATATTTTTTAACAAAGGCAATGATACGATTATACATATAAGACCCTTTCAAATACTTTAGCCACAGCTGAGGTCAAGGATATCGGTCTATAATTTTTCAACTCTAACTTGTCAGAACCTTCAAAGATTGGTATGACTATTGCCTCCTTCAGTACATCCGGAAATGTTCCCTTTTTGATGCTTTCATTTATTATATAAGTTAGGGGCCCCACAATGTGCATACACTGAGAGAAATTAATTTGTTTTTATCAATAAAGCATTTACTTCGAGATTATTTATTTGGAGTTATATCCATTCATTAGAATTTAACTTATTTATTAACTAATAAATCTTGCTTTTGAAAAAATTCATTTATATGAAATAAGATATTTATTCACACGGTATTTATTAATATTCAATATATTTTGGTTTCTATAAGTAAATATATATTTTCTAAACTTCTACCACTGCATAATTTATTTACCCAAAATATAGGATTTATTAACAATGAACAAACTGCATCTGACATGTTTCAGTCATCCATAAGTTGATGTGAAATAAACCGATATTTTAAAAAATAAATTTTGAAATCCAATAGATGAACAGCATTCTATCACATGCGCAAAATCGCTGTTACTGTTACTTTTCGATTGTTACTTCTTCATGCAAGAATATCTAATGCTCCTTATCAAGAACTTATTCTTAACTAAACTTTCATTGTTATACTGTTATACAAGGAGAGTCAACAACGCAGTATCCATATCGATCTGGAGGGAATCAGAAATCAAGTGTGAACTTCAGATGATGACAAATTGCAGAAAAAAACTATCAACGATTTCATTTTATGTGAAGTTTTATTCCATGTAGTCAAAGTAGAATTTATTTTTTTTTCTGATTCGTATAATATTTCAATATGAAATTTGAGTGTTTGTACCTCTATTTTGTACTATGACGATTTCGATAAATATTGCGAGTGAAATCTGAATATAAATTAATAATAAATAATATCAAATGTACTCATTCAATGCAATTCGATATCAATTATGTATGCTTATATTGAATAAATAAAGGATAAAGTTTAATTGCAATTTATTCATTGTTATCAATTCAAGATTAACAATCACTGAATGAATCTCTATATATACTGTACTGAAATTCATTCGTTATTAAAAATGTCTCATTATTTATAAATGAATTCAAATACATTTTTTACTCAGGATAAATAAAAATAAATGATAATTATTAATAATTATCAGATAAAAACCTAATATGTACAACATAAAGCTCAATAATAACAAAACTTTATTAATAGTTAATAAGTGAGTATTAACATTAAACGAAATACTCCACATTTATACTGTTTGTTAATTATTACTAAATATATTTATTTCGGTCGAATGCGTCTTTTTTCAGTATTATTGAAATATATTATTTATTCCATAATATTGAATGCACAAATGGTGTACATGTTAAGTTTGTGTTCCGCCTTGATTTTCTCGAAATGATGGTCTGATTGGAATAAGTTGTGGAGATTTATACAGGGTGGCCATTTGAAAACGAAACAGACGAGATTACAGACGAAATAAATTTTTTTGATAGAAATGCTCGGACAGGTCGATTTCTGTTTCGAGGGTGACAACTCAAGATGTAGGTTACGGACGCATAGCGCTTCAACCCTTGCTACTACAACCCTCACCCCCAATTTTTGAATAGGGAAGATGGGGTGAGTGATACCTCATTTGAAAGGTTTTTCACAAAAAAACACTACAAGTGCCATGAAAACACCACTTCATTTCCAAATGCTTAGTCAAGAATATTTCGAGAACTAATGCATAAAATGAAAAAACAATTTCTGTGCTGAAATCATTATAAAAATACCTTTCAAATGAGGTTTCACCCACCCCATCTTCCCTATTCAAAAATTGGGGGTGAGGTTTGTAGTAGCAAGGGTTGAAGCGCTATGCGTCCGTATACCTACATCTTAAGTTGTCCCCTTCGAAACAGAAATCGACCTGTCCGAGCATTTCTATCGAAAAAATTTATTTCGTCTGTAATCTCGTCTGTTTCGTTTTCAAATGGCCACCCTGTATATCAAAGCGTAGATAAGGAAGCGCTCTTTCAGGTTAATCTATTTTTAAATTGAACATTTGAATGAAACTAGTAGGAAATCGTCTGAAATCGAAATTCGCTTGCTGTGAAGAAAGGAAAGATAAGGGGACATCTGGTGCTGGTAAATAATATCGAACACATTGGGAGGCGAAGTACTGCGGAAAATCCATTGTGAGGCGAAGTACAATGGCTAGAGACCGTAAATGCATAATATGTAGCAGAAGTATTGCTAAAAATGGTTACGAAATTCAGTGCCAGGGAAGATGTGATGGATGGTCACATTTGGGATGTACTGCAGTTAAAAAGGAAGACATTGTTAATAAAAAGAAGAATGAATGGGAATGTCAAGATTGCAAAAAACCAGACGATCATTGAATGTCAAGATTGCAAAAAACCAGACGATCATTTGGATTCGGATGTTAGCATCTTGGATGAGATCGTTGAGGTGATTGAAAGCTTACAGAGACCGGAAAAATCTGAGGAGGTTAATGAGGTAGAAGAAATGTTTCGAAAATTGCTAACAAAGATAGAGGATCTTGAAGAGGCGGTTTCTTTCAACAGTGGAGTTGTTGATGATATGAGAAAGGCTGTGGAGGAAATGAAGAGGGAAAACCGAAATATGAGAAAGGAACAGGACATTATGAAAGCAGAGATGAATAGTATAAAGAGGGAATTGGAAGATCTGAAGGAACAAGCTAGCCTGAATGCAAATTTGGCAGACGCCCAAGAAAGAAGGAAAAATGTTGTTTTGGTAGGCTTGATGAACAAAGAGGAAGTAAATAAAGTATTCAACAAACTGGAGATCGTTTTACCAGAGAATGAGATGAAAATAAAACAGTTACCATTAAAACAAGGGAGTAAGCCAATTCTTGTTGAGTTTGCAGATGATAAGATGAAAAATCTAGTTTTGCAAAAGCGAAAGCTGTTGGGACCACTTAATTCTGAAAATCTACAACTGGGTGGCGAAATGAGAAAAATTTTTATAAATGAGGATCTGCCGAAGGGAGTTCATGAGTTGCTAGGAAAAGCGAGGGAATTGAAAAATTCGGGCTTCAAGTTTGTTTGGGCAAAAGAGGATGAGGTGTTTTGTAGAAGGGGTGAGGACACTAGAATAATACATATTAGAAGTTCTGACCATGTTGAGCAACTTAAATCTGGAGAATAAATGTTTTTTATAAGGGTTTTACTGTGTTGTTTTATTTTTATTTTTTTTTACTTTTTTATATGGAACAGTTTGTTGGAGATTTCCAGATTGGTTCGGTTTCTACCAGGAATTTTGATTCTCCAGTTGAAATACCAGTTGGTGATGATTGTTTCAATAAGTTTAGAATCTTACATAATAATATTAGAAGTATTGATGAAAATTTCAACGAATTAAATATAGTTCTCAGTCAATTCAGATTCGAAGTGGATTGCCTGGTATTATCGGAAACTTTTAATATTAATGACACAATTTTATATAATATAGAGGGATACAACCTGGGGTACAATGAGGGAATTATCAATCAGAATGATGGTGTGGTACTGTTTATCAAAGAAAATATTCAATATGACTTTGAGATAATTTCAACTAGTGAAATTAGGTTTGTAGTCTTAAATATAATAAAGCAGAATAAAAAAAATCAAGTGATAGCTACATAAAAACCTCCAAGTTTGAATGCAGAGGAGTTTTTGGATGCCTTAACGATAGTATTGAATGCATGTAAAAAAAAGATAATGTTATTACGTTTTTTGTTGGTGATTTTAACATTGATATATCAAAAAAATCTAAAGTTTCTGAAGAATACCTAAACATCTTGAGCGAATATGGTTATACTTCCATGATAAATGATTATACTCGCGTTACTACAAGTTCCAAAACCATCATAGATCACATTTTTGTTTACACAAAAAATAATGCTGAAATATACTTACCGGCTATACTGCATACAAGTATTACAGATCACATGATATATTCGGAGACTTCTTTTGAGCAGACAATAAATTCAACTAAAAGAAGAGAAACCTGGCAGAAAAAATATATGAATTATAATATCATCTATGTATTAGAATGTGAAAATTGGAGTGAAGTATATTCTGCGAATAATATCAATGAAGCATGGGATGTGTTCATGAATAAAATAAGGACAGTCATTTGGAACAACACAACTACATTGCAATTGAAACGTTCAAATAGGAAGAGAAAACCATGGATAACAAATGCACTGGTTGAACCTGTTAATAAAAAACATAGATTGTAAAAAAATGCTATCAAAAACCCTACTGATTTATCTTGTATGAGAGATTACAAAATTTACAAGAACAAACTGGATGAACTAATAAGGTGTGCCAAAAGAGATTATTATCGAAAGGAAATCGAGAAAAACAAAAATTATTCAAAAGGACTCTGGAATATAGTGAAAAACAGAACAAACAAAAATATTATAGACAAAATAAAAAGTGAATCTGATGTTTTACTAGAAAATGAGAGAAAAAATAGCAGCTGAATTCAATGAATGAACGTAGCCAATAAATTAACTCAAAAATTAAACCTAGGTACATGAAAAATATAAGCCAAAGAGAGTTGCCTACACTCATATTCCATATATTTTTTGACACTGATGAAAAAGAAGTTGAAAGCATAATAAAAAATTTGAAGAATAATAAAGCACCTGGACCTGATGAAATCAAAGCTGAATGCTTGAAAAATATTTCTAATACACAGCGCTGAAATGGGAGCTACACAAAAATACAATGAACACTGCATGAGAAAATGATGAAGATACTATCAACAGAGCCTATCGATAACCGATCGGATTGTCCCAGAAAATGAAAATATAAGCTGTTTTTTCGGGTACAAATTCTTCAAAAATATTTCGTAGGTTTCGAAAGATGAATATTCTTACTTTGTATCGGTGACGTCAAACAAAGAAATGTTTGAAAATATTTTAAATTGAAAGCAGATTTTGGAAATTCTGTCACAGGTTTTCATTTTTATTACGTTAACGACGTTAAGCTTTCAAAAATATGCATTTTAGCGATCTTTGAACTAGTGACGTCACACAGAAAATATTTCACAATATTTTCGAACTGAGCTGCATTTTGGCGTTGAAACTAGGTTCAAAAATATTTTGAAAGATTTTTTGTATGACGTCACTACTTCAAAGATCGCCAGAATGCATATTTTTCAAAGCTTAACGTCAATAAGGTAATAAAAACTAAATTCAGCGCACAACTATGACATAATTGCGAAAATCTGCTTTCAATGATCATGAAATATTTTCAAACAATTTTTTTGTTTGACCTCACCGTTGGAACGTCAGATTAATTATCTTTCTAGACCCGTAATACTTTTGAAAGATTTGCTCGCCACAATACAGCTCTAGCTTCAAAACCAAAATACAGCTAGTTTCAGAAGAATTAATTCATAGATAATCTCAGATTTTCTTGTCAGCTGAGTTTTGTTTTGTTTATTTTATATTTCATAAGATATTGAGTATATTTTTTTCTATTACAATATTGTATTTTTGTTTGAATGTTTTTATCAAATGCATTTAATTGAATTTGTTATATAAGTGTCGTTCGTGACCTTCTTGCAATAACATTGCGGCTTCATACACAATATAAACATACTTAATAACACAGGATTACCTAAATTAAATATCGAATAAATAATTCACAATGTCGATAAATAAATGACAACAAAAATTTCAAAATATGTGTTCATGATGTCGAACCTAAGTTTGTGCGATGATTTTGAACAAATAGTTCTCATTGTCATTCCCCGAGAATTGCCATTTCGACAAATCTACGCTCATAGTGTCACGAACGTAGACCAAGAAGATATCCCGAATTGCTTGATTTTGACTGTTTCTGGTACTAGACTGGATAGGGAAAATGTTGAGAGAAGTTCTGGGCTCGATTTCCGTGAAAACAGCATTAGTATGAACCGATATGATAATTTTTTTCAACATATAACTGAATTTTTATATTTTATGCATTTTGAAAATGTGCCTCAACTTTATTAATCTCAAAAATAACTGAAAAAAATTGAAATTTCTTTCAGGCACTCTTTCTCTAGATATGGAACACTATATTCTTTTTTTTATCTCTGATATCTAAACGGTGAAGAAACACCGTTTTCACTTTGAATACAAACGCTTTTTTTTATCTCATATCATACAGAAAAAATTAGAGATGGAATTTGGTGTTTTATTTTGAGTAAAAAACTGCTTCTGAAATGTTTTAATCGTTTTTAGACATTTCCGAAAATGCAAAAGTGCAAGCAAATTGCGATACCTTGTACATTAATCGAATTAGTGATCCCGAAAACTCCCGGATACTCGGTCGATTCGCTTCCTTTGACTCGCACAAATTTACCGACAATCGATGGAACCTCGGACTCCAGGCTCCACGAACCGGGAACTGCGAACAACCCACGTCAGTTCGTGGTTTGTCCAGACAGGTTCGGCAGATACCGTGAACTATGACAAACCACCTATGTCAGACAGTGCGTGGTTCGTAGTTTGCCCAGGCAAGTTCGGCGAACTACGCACTGTGTAACTGCGTCTTGAGCGAAAATATGTCAAAAATTAGTACCTACTTTGTTATTTCAAATGGCACACCCTTTATATTATGTAACGTTATTATTGTGGAATTTATCATAAAATGTAGTTTTGCCATCTTTTTCCAAAAAATTATTAGTTAGTAAACTTATTGGGATGGTTCATTTTCAAAGTTTCCTCATTGTTGTACTTATTCACTTCGTTTACCTACCTTTTTGAATTGTTTTCCATCAGAAAACGGTTTGTTTATTATTTAAGATTGTGAGCAAAGATTATAGAGTATAAAGATGGGAAACGAAGCGACTACAGTGATGTCAGCGACATCTGTTTTTCAAAAGTAATCGGTCTATGGTTAAAATATTTAATTAGGGTCCATTTGGCATAGATTATATAGAGATCATTAGTAGGCTGTTGTCAATTTTGAAAGAAATACTTGAATAAATATTTTTGCTGAATGATGATTACATTTTCTCGCATATTTTCCACTGAAACAACTCGAAATCTACAAGAGTAGCACCTAGCTCACTCCATAATCTTGGTTTGTGTGATTTTCTGTTATAAATTTTGTGTTAAAGACTGGCCGACATTCGAAATGCATGGTGATTAATTGCAGAAAGAATAATCTTAAATGTGCATTTTTTTCATTACCAAAGAGAATAGAAATGTAAGTTTTGAAACTCGTATTATGTCATGTAATTGTCTTGTTCATTGCTTTTTATTTTCTGTGTTGTCAAATGGATAGAGGTTTCGGGGTAAAAATATATTGTTCTGGATAATTTGTTTGCGAACCGAATTTTCTTCGGTCTCATTCATTAGATCAAAAAGTTCCACTCATAGAGGCAATGGTGGTCAGAAGAACGACTTATAGAGGTGGTGGTTCTCTTGACGATCCTTCCAGCAGTTCGACTCATCTACTAGACCTTCTAGACTCATTGAGGTTAAAATACACTGGGTAAGATATGTATGAATCGGGTCCAGAACAACTGTTTGACTTATCGATGTTCAATTTATCGAGAGTTCACTCACAATAAGTTCTTGAAATTGTTATGATAATTCTCTAATATGTGAACAAATTTTTGAAATGTACCCAATTTCATAATTATTGTGTTGTAGTTGATTTTACACAATCATATCAAATAAAAATATAAAGAATCCAGAAGCGTATTTCATTTGATTCAGAGCAATATGCAGAAGAAAATATCATCTTGATCAAAAAGCGGAGCCCTGCTTTTTTTTTGTCGATCAGGATATTTTTTTAAAAGCTCGACAAAGTATTCAATTAAATGAAAATTTATGAGAAATGTGTTTCGAATTTCGCGCCTATTCAAATAGTTTTCTGTACTGAATAATGTTTTCAGCGTCATCTATGTGTCACAAGTAAGAAACTAGCCAAAAATCGTAGTCGGATTTTAGTACCACAGATACAAGGGCGTTTCCCATCTTTATACTCTATAATCTTTGATTGTGAGGTTAGTGTTGGTTGTCATTTTGTGGTGTTGTCAGTTTGGTTAGTTCAAAAGCAGTGGTTGGCAATTATTTGGCCTCAGTAAGGTACTTCGGAAATTCGTGGAAGAATTATAGAAATGGATTTATAGAGACCCTCTTCTGGTATAAACTGCGTGGATTATCAGTACCGTAATGATTCCTTTATATTATTTTGGTTTTGATGTGTTTTCTTCTTCTTCACTATGACAACTGGTAGGCTCGGTAAACTTGGAGTATCCGGAAATTTCTGTGCGACTGTGAGAGCGGACATTTTGTGATACGAAAATCTTGTTGAGAGTTTGGACATTTTTCGAAGATCAATTTTGAATCTAGATTCATCCTCGTTGTGAGGGATTATAACTTCGAGTGTCTTTATTCCCTGAGGAGTATTTGGGAATATTTTGGGAAATACGTTTTATACGTGATCATAAACTTTTCCACAGGAAGTTCGTTAGGTATGCATACACTTTCTATCTTGAACTAGTTGTCTGACCATTTTTTTTTTATTAGGTTGTTGTGCAGCGAATAATATATTTGGAACAAATTTTTGACTGAAGTGGAGGTTGAACCTATCTCCCTCGAACAACAGAGGTAACTAAAATATCCTTACTAGCTTATGAACCGTTTCTTATAGTATTTTGTTAGGGTCCACGTATTGGGGGCATCTTGGTTCCAAGTGTTGGAGGTACCTTAGTTCCACGTATTGGGGGTATCTTGGTTCCACGTGTTGGAGGTACCTTAGTTCCACGTATTGGGTGTAGGCACCTGAGTTTTCACGTGGCTGAGTTATTCCACGTACTGGTCAGTTTCCACATACGTGTCAGTTATCCACGTAGTTCGGAGTCCCGAGTACCTGAGTCATCTACGTACCTGTCAGTGAGGGGTAACAATTGGCATCTTGGAGGTCTACGTGCCTGGCGTCATACGTTCAACTTACCATTTGTAATAGTTGGTGAAGGTAACCAGTGCATGGCGCTGGCTTTAAACTTGTAAATCATTGGTTCTTTTTTTTATTTTTGATAATTTGTGATATTATTCTATAAGGTAATTTTATATATAACTGTGAGCAATTATAGTGAGGTGCACTTCATAAGTTGCGTTGGGTACCAACAAAGGTGCTCGTGTATCCCTTCAGGATTTTATTATAGGATAATTGATCGGTATTCCCTTCAGGAATCATTGTTTAATTTAGCGTAGTTATTGACAATCTAAACCCGAACGTTAAGCTGAACGTAAGCCGATTAAGTGGGTTTAGTTTGTTAGTTTAGATTATTGGTTCTTATCTGATTTAGTGTGTTTAGTAAGTTTTCTTCTGGCTACCCCTTGAGGGGGAAAATATTTATCCGTATTATATCAACCACTGCACATACATATTTTTGTTTTTGGGTAATAAATGGTTGTGACTTGAATTTTTGAGGAATTTTGTTAACTTTTACTCTGGTGGAGGAGTAAGCAGTTCATTAACCTTGAGTAGGCCGACATTACTCTACCTGGCGCCCATTACATTCCATCCGATAAAACTCACTCCCGTCTTCACTGAGTGTAGCCGCGAGCCTATCATTGCCTTGAGACCGGCTTTCCCCAAGTCTACGTTTCAAATTGGCGCCCAACGTGGGGCCACAGTCAATAACAACTGACCTGCAGTGGTTGATCGGTACTATTGTGGTAATTTTTTTGTTTTTTTTTCTCTTCCCTATTCATATCGGGTGTCTTATAGTTTAAGGTTAGGTGCAATTTTTTAATACGGTTGACTCTCGTTTTTGGGTAATTTGATTGACCATGGAGGGTCAAATAGACGTAAATCGTCTCGATAAAGACGAGTTGGGGTATGAGTTGACCATAAGAGGTGTGTGTGATGTGAATACTGTGGTTGAGATGAGGAAATGTCTAAGGGGTTATATACGGTTAGAAAGATGTGGTATTGAAACTAAATATCCACCTTATCCATATAAATTCGGTGAAGATTCGACGGTGTTAACAAGTTCAATTGGTATCCTCCATCAAGATATTTCAGATTTTGCGGGTGATAATAAGAGTTCATCTTTCCGGAAGTTGTCCACACGTTTGTTACATTTATTTAAAAGAGCGGAAAGATCTTTAGCGGTTTCAGACGAGGAGCAAGTTGTTAGGTCGGGTTTCTTGGCGCAGTTGATCGGTTTACATTCGGAATTAAAATCAAGGGCGAGAAAATATCGCAGATCTTCTTTGCAACCCCAATCACCACTTGAATTGAGCACGCTGATGGCTTCAGCGGGTATTTCGGAATCTGAGTCTGGGTCTGAATCGGATAGTAGTCCCACCGATGTAGACGCTCACCGATTTGTGACTTCGGTTTCTACCCCCCATAATAAGATACCTTCAGTATCAGTGGCTAAATGGAATATTGTCAAGTTCAGTGGCGATAATTCTCGTTGTTCCCTATCTTCCTTCCTGGAGACTCTTGATGATTTATGCGTCTCCCGGAATGTTACAAAGGAACAGTTGTTCTTGTCTGCCAGCGATCTTTTTGTAGACAAAGCGCTTGTCTGGTTCCGATCTGTTCGGTCTACTATCTCTACTTGGTCTCAGTTAGTTGACGAATTGAGGACACAGTTTCTTCCTCCAAATTACAATGAAAAACTCTTTGATGAAATCAAACATCGAACTCAAGGCCCTACTGAAAATATGGGTATGTACCTCGCGATTATGGATAATATGTTCAAACGTCTTACAGTTCCCCTAAATGAGGATGCCCGATTGAGGATTCTCCTTCGTAACATCTCCCCATTCTATCAAAGTCAATTGGGTTTAACAGAGATAACCTCCATTGCACGGCTCTTACATATTGGACGACAACTTGAGACTCGTAAGGAGTCTATTGAATCCTTTGCACCCCCTCCTAAGAATAGGAGCTCTTTGATGGAGCCCGATTTGGCATATGTTTATGCGGAACAACCCCCTACCCCATCTGCGCAAGTGAGTGCCGTTTTGACCTGCTGGAATTGTAGGCAACCTGGCCATGCGGCTAGAGAGTGTGGTAAGGCAAGGAAGAAACACTGTTTTAAGTGTGGTCGTCCCGATTACACTGTTCGAACCTGCCCTAGTTGTAAGTCGGAAAACTAAGTCGGAAGACATTGGATGGCAGAACCGACGTCTTCCTTCCTCAATCTGCCAGTGGTCGTTTGCCTTTAAGGCAAAAATTAAGTTTGGATTATGTGTTGGCGCAGGCGCACAATGATGAACGACCGTATTTGTCTGTTTCTGTCTTTGATGTGGGATTGTTGGGTTTATTGGATTCTGGTGCTACAAGCACTATCATTGGTGGTCCCGGATGGGAAATTTTGAGGAAGTTTAATCTCAAACTTAATTGTGATAAAGTTGTTTCATGTAAGGTGGCGAATGGACAGAGTTGTTCGAGTATTGGATCGGTGGATTTGCCAATAAAGCTTGAAAATAGGGTGAAAATGGTCTCAGCTATAATTGTCCCGGATCTACCGCATACTTTGATTCTCGGTGTTGACTTCTGGAGGAAGTTTGGTATCGTACCTGACATTGGTAATGGTAGATGGGTATTTCAACGCGACGCTGAGGTAACCGTGGATGCAATTGCATCCGAAAAACATCTCACGGCGGAACAGTCCAGGATTCTGAACAAGGTTGTTCAAGAGGCTTTTAAAAATATGGCTGATGAGTTAGGTTGCACCACTTTGGTGGAACATGAAATAAAAACTTCCAGTCGTCCCATTAAGCAGAGGTATTACCCTGTCAGTCCTGTGATGCAGGATCATATCGACCGCGAATAAGACAGTTTGCTTGAGCAGGGTATTGTCGAACCCTCTACCAGTCCTTGGTCTTCCCCTATCCTCCTTGTGAAAAAGAAGGATAATTCCTACCGGTTCTGTGTAGATTACCGAAAATTAAACGCAGTCACCGAAAAAGATGCGTATCCCCTCCCCTATATAAATGCCACTTTGGACCGACTCCGGAATGCCAAGTTTTTATCGTCTATGGACATTAAGTCGGCGTATTTCCAAGTTCCCTTGGAGAAGTCCTCGCGCCCTCTAACGGCCTTTACGGTGCCAAACCGAGGTCTCTTCCAATTTCTTCGACTGCCGATGGGATTATCTAATAGTCCGGCCACTTTTCAACGCCTAGTAGACAGAGTTTTGGGTCCTGATCTGGAACCATATGTATTTGTATATTTGGATGATATCATCATCATCACAGACACGTTTGAGAAACACGTAGAAGTGTTAAGGGAGGTTTTCAAACGCCTTAAGGCGGCCAATCTTACTGTCTCCAAAAGTAAGTGCCACTTCTGTCGACCAGAATTATTATATCTGGGTTATGTGGTTGACTCGCAGGGTTTGCGAATGGACCCAGCAAAAGTCCAAGCCATTCTGAACATACCGGTCCCCAAATGCGTCTCAGAGGTTCGGCGCATACTAGGGTTGGCTTCTTGGTACCGGCGATTCGTACCAAATTTTGCGGATGTGACAGCTCCATTAACAGAGCTTCTTAAGAAAAACCATAGCTTCAAGTGGACTAATGCATGTGACGATGCCTTGAACAAATTAAAGGAATGTTTGATCAGTGCCCCAGTCTTGTCTTGTCCGGATTTCTCCAGACAATTCACTATACAATGCGATGCTTCGGGTTATGGAATAGGTGCTGTCTTGACACAACAGCAAGAGGATGGAGAGAAGGTCATATGTTATATGTCCCGGTCGTTGACCCGATTGGAGCGTAATTATACCACCACTGAGCGTGAATGTCTTGCTGTCCTATGGGCCATTGAAAAACTGAGACGCTACATTGAGGGTTCTCACTTCTCCGTTATTACGGATCATGCCAGTTTGCTCTGGTTAGACAGGTTGAATTCCCCGTCTGGACGATTAGCTCGATGGGCCATTAGGTTCCAGCAGTATGACTATACAATCATACATCGTAAGGGAAAGGAGAATGTTGTGCCAGATGCTCTCTCTAGGACGGTCCCCGTTATTGACTCTGTTGATGTTTCTCAGTGCCATTCCTCAGATCCGTGGTACGCAAAACTCCTTGGTAAGGTTTCTAGGTCACCACATCGCTTTCCATCTTGGCGAATACTTGAAGGAAAACTTTTCAAAAATGTCACCCCCCGCTTCCCTGCGTTGTCAGCTCCTTCAGACTATTGGAGAGAAGTTGTCCCCCGACCTTACCGCAAGCCCCTCATTAAAAACATCCATGAATCCCTTCTTCATGTAGGAGTGTTCAAGACCTATAATAAGTTGACAGAAGGATATTACTGGCCGAAAATGAGATACGATGTAGCATCTTATATCCGTCGTTGTACCATCTGTCATGCCATTAAACCTGATCAAAGCAAACCCCCAGGTTTTATGCTTTCCAAGCAGTTATCAATATCTCGACCCTTTGAACTTATGTCTGCTGATTTGGTTGGCCCTTTACCTCGGTCTCGCTCAGGTAACCAATATATATTTGTTGTTGCTGATTGTTTCAGCAAATTTCCTCTACTTTTTCCCCTCCGTACCGCGACCACGACGTCTATTGTCAAAATATTGGATACCCATGTTTTTCCCGTCTTTGGTTGTCCCAATTCAATAATCTTGGACAATGGCGTTCAATTCCGCTCTAAGGAATTCACTAAATTCTTGGCATCCCTCAATATTCGTGTCCAGTATACTGCCTTGTATCACCCCCAAGCTAATCCAGTCGAAAGGATAAATAGAGTAATAAAAACTATGTTAAGATCATATCTCTCAGAAGATCAGAGAGGTTGGGACAGGCAACTGAGTCAGGTTGGGTTGGCTATTCGATCCTCAAAACACGAAGTAACGGGTTATTCCCCAAACTTCATTGTATTCGGAAGAGAAGTGTCTTCCAAGGGTGGAAACACCTGCCCTGATCAAATTTGTTTCGATAGGTCAGCTTTAACTAAAGATAGGGACCAAGCTTTTGCCAAAATATATGCGGATGTTAAGGGAAAATTAGCTAAAGCGTATGAGACTAATAGAAAAGCGTACAATCTTCGACGTCGTGACGTTCACTATACGGTCAATCAACTGGTTTGGAGGAGAAATCAAGTACTTTCGGATGCAGCCAAATATTTTACAGCTAAGTTGGCTCCGAAATATGTTGGACCTTTTGTTATTGTTAAGCGAGTTTCTCCATGGACTTATGAACTGCAGGGCAATGATGGTAAATATGCGGGAGTTTGGAATGTAAAGGATTTGAAAGCTCATCCACCGGATCACGACACAGATGGACAACTGTCGACTTAATTTTGGTTGTGATGGGGCAGAGGATGGCTGTCCCTTGCCTTGAGCATAAATTGACTAGGGTGGTCACTACCCCCATTCAGTGGCTGAAGTACAACCAACATCGTTTGTATTTTCAGTTCCACGGTAGTAACGTAGCTACATTACATCCTCTGTAATTGATGACGAGGTTTATTATTTTGTACTGAAGTGTGACCTTGGTTTCCCGATTTCGATATTTTCTTTGGTGATTTTTTTTTTGTGTGAAATTTCTGATTTGCGACTATTTGCCATGGGTGGTGGTTTTTGTGGCTCCTGTATGGAGGATTAACTATCTCGACTTTGAATGTCGATATGACGGTGACTTATTTTCCGATTTTTGACTTATATTCCTTAATGGGTAACTCCCTTGAGGAGGATTATGGATTCTTGGATTTTGACTATTGTTGAATTTACCCCTATTGTGGTTTTTGTGGCTCCTGAATGGAGGATTAAGTATCTCGACTTTGAATGTCGATATGAACGTGACTTTGGTGTTTTCCCGATTTTTGATTTTGTATTCCTTGATTGGTAGCTCCCTTGTGGAGGAGTATGGATAGCGTGCCTGCTATTAGCCCCCATTGTGACTTCTTTTTTTTGTGATCCCCGAAACTCCCGACGAGTTAGTGACGCGTTTGGTCGTGTATTGAGCCGTTGCTCCTTACCCACGAGGACCACCGCTTTTCCTTATTTTGACGTTCCCGATCTGGTCGTTTTTGTGTTACCAATTTTGATTCTCGATTTTGACATCACTTCCGTAGGGTGGTGATGGGAGTCGTTGAGGTTGCGACTTTATTGTAAAGAAGTCCTCCATGTCCAGCACCTTACCTGAAATTTTCGGTTCGAATTTCAGGTAAGTTTCTCTTTTAGTTGAAAAAAAAAAGTGTACACCCAAAAATCGGCCTTTTTGTTAGTATCCTTATTTGAACTGGTTTTGTTCTCCTTTTGATTTAGTTTTCGTTAGACCGTTGGACGTGTCGGTAACCAGTCGCCTTCAGCGATTGGATATCTTTTACTTTTGTGTTGTGGGCTTTGAAAGTCAGGGTAGTATTTTTGTCAATATCTTGCCGCCTTCAGAGACTAGGTATTTTTTTTTTATTTTGGGCTCTGGTTGAGTGATGATATTTGTCGGTATTCTCGCTCCGTTTCCATCTCGGTGGAAATGGCCTTCAGTAATCAGATGTTCTTTCACTTTCTTTATATATTAGCGCAACTTGTGGTAGTTTCAGTGTGCCTGGATGGCAAAACCATTATCCGAGAAAAAAAAAATTGACCATCAGTAATTTTTTTTTTTTTTTAAAGTAAGGGGGGAATTGTAACGTTATTATTGTGGAATTTATCATAAAATGTAGTTTTGCCATCTTTTTCCAAAAAATTATTAGTTAGTAAACTTATTGGGATGGTTCATTTTCAAAGTTTCCTCATTGTTGTACTTATTCACTTCGTTTACCTACCTTTTTGAATTGTTTTCCATCAGAAAACGGTTTGTTTATTATTTAAGATTGTGAGGTTAGTGTTGGTTGTCATTTTGTGGTGTTGTCAGTTTGGTTAGTTCAAAAGCAGTGGTTGGCAATTATTTGGCCTCAGTAAGGTACTTCGGAAATTCGTGGAAGAATTATAGAAATGGATTTATAGAGACCCTCCTCTGGTATAAACTGCGTGGATTATCAGTACCGTAATGATTCCTTTATATTATTTTGGTTTTGATGTGTTTTCTTCTTCTTCACTATAACAACTGGTAGGCTCGGTGAACTTGGAGTATCCGGAAATTTCTGTGCGACTGTGAGAGCGGACATTTTGTGATACGAAAATCTTGTTGAGAGTTTGGACATTTTTCGAAGATCAATTTTGAATCTAGATTCATCCTCGTTGTGAGGGATTATAACTTCGAGTGTCTTTATTCCCTGAGGAGTATTTGGGAATATTTTGGGAAATACGTTTTATACGTGATCATAAACTTTTCCACAGGAAGTTCGTTAGGTATGCATACACTTTCTATCTTGAACTAGTTGTCTGACCATTTTTTTTTATTAGGTTGTTGTGCAGCGAATAATATATTTGGAACAAATTTTTGACTGAAGTGGAGGTTGAACCTATCTCCCTCGAACAACAGAGGTAACTAAAATATCCTTACTAGCTTATGAACCGTTTCTTATAGTATTTTGTTAGGGTCCACGTATTGGGGGCATCTTGGTTCCAAGTGTTGGAGGTACCTTAGTTCCACGTATTGGGGGTATCTTGGTTCCACGTGTTGGAGGTACCTTAGTTCCACGTATTGGGTGTAGGCACCTGAGTTTTCACGTGGCTGAGTTATTCCACGTACTGGTCAGTTTCCACATACGTGTCAGTTATCCACGTAGTTCGGAGTCCCGAGTACCTGAGTCATCTACGTACCTGTCAGTGAGGGGTAACAATTGGCATCTTGGAGGTCTACGTGCCTGGCGTCATACGTTCAACTTACCATTTGTAATAATTGGTGAAGGTAACCAGTGCATGGCGCTGGCTTTAAACTTGTAAATCATTGGTTCTTTTTTTTATTTTTGATAATTTGTGATATTATTCTATAAGGTAATTTTATATATAACTGTGAGCAATTATAGTGAGGTGCACTTCATAAGTTGCGTTGGGTACCAACAAAGGTGCTCGTGTATCCCTTCAGGATTTTATTATAGGATAATTGATCGGTATTCCCTTCAGGAATCATTGTTTAATTTAGCGTAGTTATTGACAATCTAAACCCGAACGTTAAGCTGAACGTAAGCCGATTAAGTGGGTTTAGTTTGTTAGTTTAGATTATTGGTTCTTATCTGATTTAGTGTGTTTAGTAAGTTTTCTTCTGGCTACCCCTTGGGGGGGAAAATATTTATCCGTATTATATCAACCACTGCACATACATATTTTTGTTTTTGGGTAATAAATGGTTGTGACTTGAATTTTTGAGGAATTTTGTTAACTCTTACTCTGGTGGAGGAGTAAGCAGTTCATTAACCTTGAGTAGGCCGACATTACTCTACCTGGCGCCCATTACATTCCATCCGATAAAACTCACTCCCGTCTTCACTGAGTGTAGCCGCGAGCCTATCATTGCCTTGAGACCGGCTTTCCCCAAGTCTACGTTTCAATTATTGCATTTTGCATTTTTCTATTCATCGTAATAAAACGTTTATTTAAGTATCACTTTCTCATACTTATCTTCAAAGGTTCCTGAGTAATTAAACGATTTCCTCTTTTTTGTGCAAAACATAGCATTTGTTAAACATCCATAACTTCAATACTATTAATCTTAGGAAGCTGAAATTTCGTATGCAGAATGCAGGTGTTACGAAATTCGCTTCTTTTCATTCAGGGTCATTAAAAATTCGATGGTTTATCGAGACATTCAAAAACGGTTGAAAGAGCATTTTTTCAAATGGAATGCACTGTATATTTTAAGAAATACTGAAAGAAAATTGAATGTCCTTTCAAATGATATATCACACTCCTATACCTAGATTGTAAGATTCTGCGTTGAACTGAAATTTTATAGTTGCGCACGTTTTATAGTTGCGACCTTCCTAAAACTAACCAAAACAAGCACAAAATGAGCTGTCTGTTCATAAAAACTAACTTCAGTATATTTATAAGATTTGCTGATGATGATTATGAGCTGAAAACTACCAAATAATGAATTAGTTCTAATAATGTTCATTCTTGGGAGGATTCGGTGGTTCTAGCCAAAAAAATTTTAATCTCTGATACACGTACATCTCAAATTGTCTGAACAGATATTCATCATAGATACCAATGAAATACATTAACACGATAAAAAATTACATTATGTACGCCGATTTGATAATTAGTTTGTTGATGATAATACATTCGCTCATTCTTTATAGTATAAGAAAAATAATAAGTGAAATAGAAACAAGTACCTACCTAAATAAAATTTTGATGAAAATGTTTATTCACCTTGATCAATGTGATCAAATAACAGTAAGAACATGCAGAAGGTTCAATGGAATGTTTCTCGAGAACGGGTTCGCACGTAGGCAACTATAAAATTTCAGTTCAACGCTGAATCTTACAATCCAGGTATACGAGTGGGATATATCATTTTAAAAAAATTCAATTTTCTTTAAGTATTTTTTAAAATATATAGGACATCCCATTCGAAAAAATGCACTTTCAACCGTTTTTGTATGTCCCGATAAACCATCGAATTTTTCATGACCCTGTCCGAAAAAAATGAATTTCGTAACACCTGCATGATGCATAGACTCATAGCATTCTGCATACGAAATTTGAGCTTCCTGAGATTATTAGTATTGAAGTTATGGATGTTCAACCAAAGCTATGTTTTTCATAAAAAAGGGGAAATAATTTAATTACTCAGGAATCGCTGGAGATAAGTATGAGAAAGTGATACCAAAATAATTATGTTACTACGACGAAAAGGAAAATGCAATAATCAATCGATTATCTGGTTATTTTTTTGATGAATGTTAATATCTGGATGAAGCTACACAACACAAGCTTAAGCTAACGTGTCTCATCCAGACTATTTTGTATTGGGACCTACCTGAATAAAATTTAATTTGATTTGATTTGATTACAGGGTGTTCCATTGGAAATAACAAAGTAGGTACCTCTTTTTTATATAAGTGGCAACACCGCCGCACTGAGAATATTTAAGATCGATAGAGCATCTGTTCTTGTCCAAGAAAAAAGTTTTCAATGAATTCTTGCTTTCCGTTCTAGGTGAACGTCTAAGCTACCATCGACCATGTATATATTGAAGATTTAGTTTGAGTATCAACTGTCTTCAAATTGGTTTCAATAAAATTATTATTGGAGAAATCCCTTAGGGTGGCTTCATTGCCCTTTCTTCCCTACAACTCGATATTAAATAACTATTAGAGTTAGAGTATAAAAAGAAAATATACTGGTTTAGTTGAGACCTACATGGGGACATGACGGTGAAAAGAAGAATGCAATGTGTTGATAATTCAATAACTATCATAGTATTTCTAGTTGAGTGCGTCATTTTGATTAAGGGGTTTATAATGGTTGGCTTTTTGAATTTATTTTTTTGTTTATCAATGTGAAATTTTATGCCGTGTTTTTTCAAATTATTGTATATTTTAAGATCTTGCTATTTCCAGATTTAACCATAAAGTGGTAGTTTTTTTTATAATTTGTGTATTGTGTTGAAATTATTCATTTTTTCATTCAATTCTAGGCCTGAAGAAGCAGATGAAAATATGTGAGAAGTTGCCAAATATATGCATTAAAGGCTAATCAGTTGAGCATTCATTGTAGTATTCCCACAAATTTATTCTTAATATTAATATCGGTGTCTGGCGGTACGATTCTCGATCTCGGCTCGACAGACGTTTTTTCATAAGTAGGTACGCCAGATGTGCATACACGTGTCCCTTTCTCTCCGATAGAAATTTCAAATATTCCCTAACAAGATAGAGCATCCTTTATCTCCATAAACTGAATGTTTGGTCCAGTGTTTGTTTACAATGAATAGAATTACCTTCATCTTATTCCAAATCTTTGTTGGGGCAGGATATTGATTGTTCGGAGAATTTATGATCCGAAAATCGATAACAATTTCTACAAACAACAGATTTGGAAGAACAAATATAGTTTTCTGATCTAATAGATATTGTTTTCATGGATATTTCGCACATATGGTTGCCAAGATTTGTATCATTAATTAGATTCTCATAACTCTACAAAAATGTACGGCAAATTCAAACCGAAATAGTGGAAAAAGTAGTAGACGAAATTAGTAAACGTTCCCATATCAATTCGTTCTTGATGTAGATAATTATTTTTTCAATATGATTGAAAATACTGATGACAAATACGATACAGCTAGGGACCATACAGGTGAGAGAAAAACTAAGTTCATTTTATTGAATCAAAATATTCAGGGAATAGAAAGAAAAATCGATATGTTGGGTGTTGTCTTTGAGCAAAAAAAATGTTATACAATTTGTATCACTGAGCACTGGCACACGTCTGAATCCTTGAAGTTTGTTAATGTAGGTGGTTATGTTGTTGCCTCTGCTTTCTGTAGAACATCTTACAGACGTGGTGGAGTGATAATACTTTTAAAAAATGGTGTTGCGTCTGAGGAAATTCAGAGTATCAGGGAAATGTCCGTAGAGAAGATCACAGAAATGGCTGCTGTGCGATATCCAGAGAAAATAATAATTGTATTAGCTGTATACAGAGTGCCTGATAGCGATTTCGGAGTTTTTTTTTGGATAAATTATCCGACGCTATACAGGAGCTATGCCAATTGGTAAAGTATAAAGTTACTGTGGCGGACGATTTTAATGTCGACTTCAAGAAAGATTCTACGGAAAAAATCAAGTTACTCGACCTTATAGAAACATTTGGAATACGGATCACAACTACTAGACCATCGAGGATTACCAAGACAACGTCGACATGTATCGACAATATTATGACAAAACTGAGTGTAAATGATACTATGACCGAAACAGAAGAGCTACATCTCTCGGACCACATGACGCAGACAATCACTTACATGTCTGTAAGTCCGAAACAGAACCTGAAGGAATGCGTTTATAAACGAAATATGGGAAAGAAATGTGTTCGTAAGTTGAGGAGAGGAATAAGAGAATATGACTGGCAAAATTTGTTATCGGGAAAGTCAGCCCAAGAAGCATATACCTCCCTACATGTCACCCTTATTGCAATGATAGATTCTTTTTGTCCCATGCAGAGAAGGCTCGTAAAGAAGTGCAAAGTTCAAAAATCCGTTCGGAACTAAAAAATGCGAAAAAGAAATTAGATGTTCTCGCCCTGCAAGCTATGCGTAAAGAGGAAGATTCGACAATGACATATATAAAATGAGGAAAAAGCAGTTTTTTACAGACTTGGAGAACTGTGAGAAACAAAGAAAGGAAAACGTAGTATCTAAGGCAGAAAATAAAACGAAGACCATAGGGAGAATAATAAACGAACACATAAGAAAAAGAAATAATCAGGGCTCTGGAAGTAGATTAAAGGTGGAGAACATCAGTCAATATTTCGCCGAAATTGGTGAAGAGCTGTTGAGGGACTTGCCGACAACAGAAAACTCTGTAGATCACTATTTGAAGGTATCTACAGTAAAACTCAGTGGTTCCTTCTTTTTTAATCCGATAACATCTCAAGAAACAGTCAGAATTATTAATTCTATGAAATGGGAGATGACTGCGGATATTTATGGAATACCAATGTGTCTGATAAAGGAACTAGCTGAAGAGATTAGCAATCCATTGCAGATGGTGTTTAATAAGTGTGTAGATGAGGGTGAATTCTTAGACAAAATGAAACAAGCAAAAATTATTCCCGTTTGGAAAGGTAACTGTCCAAACAACTGCAAGAATTACAGACCCATTGAAATTCTTCCTGTTTTGTCTGGAATATTCGAGAGACGCATCACGGACCGACTTCAAACATATTTTGAAAATAACAACTTTTTTTCGAGTAAACAACATGGATTTAGAAAAAACAGATCCGTTACAACAGCATTGAAGGAACTAATTGACCAAATAGTGGAGGCCTCTGAAAACCACCAACTGTGTCAGCTAATTTGCTGCGACCTCACGAAGGCATTTGATCTTGTCGACCACAATATATTGTTGGATAAACTACAACACAACGGTGTAAGAGGTGTGATTTTGGAATAGATGAAAAGCTATTTGGGTGGTAGAACTCAAACAGTCTATTGGCAGCAACGATGGTCCTCCAGTAGTAGCATTAAGATGGGAGTACATCAGGGATCTATTTTGGGTCCCCCGCTGTTAATTATTTTTATAAATGACTTGGGATTTCTTGAAGTGCTTATGTTTGCCGACGACAGCTCCTTCATATTGCGAGGTGATTCACAGTTGACGTTGAGACTTGAATTGTGGAGGAGGATGGACGAGATAGAGGCATGGTTTGCGACAAATCGTTTGATTATTAATTCCCAAAAAAAAACAGATTACCTTTTCGAAGACAGATGGCTCATCATCACTCAGATTTCTCGGTGTTCTGCTAGACTCCAAACTGAACTGGAAGGACCATATTGAGGGTATTAAAACGAAGTTGAATGGAGCAATATTCTCCATAAGGCATATGAAGAGAACCTCAACTCATTTGTCAGCTAGGGTTGCCTATTTCTCCTTCTTCCAGAGCGTCATTTCCTATGCGATTATGTTCTGGGCAGGGTTCGAAAATATCATGATATTTATATAAATATCAATATATCGGATATATATCGATATATATCCGATATATATCAACTTTCTGATATTTTTTTTTACGAACAATTTTTTAAATTTTTTCTTTAAAGAAGTCAATAAATCAAACGTATTTAGAAGTTCATTTATCAAATTTATTAAAAAAACTAATCAAGATTCTAAAAAACATAAAACAACAAAAAAAAGTTAGTTGATAAATTTATAAAAAGTTCGTTATCCGGATTATTAAAAATTTCCTGTGCAGATGCAGTGGCCTCATCCCATATCAATCTCAAATTGCTATTACATACTGCAAACTTCAGCTGTATACGTGAACGTGCTTTCTGTTCAAAAAAAAAAAAAAAAACAGGAGTACAATGAATAGTGCAATGACGATTTTACGGCGAAGTTATAACATCACTATCTGGATTCCCCGAAAATACGTACAAACGGTCGGTATACAATGGTGACATTGGTGTGCTCTTAAATTGCGATTGATTATGAAATTTTTACGCACAGTCGCAAATTTTGGTAAATTTATAAATATCCTTGATATATATCAATCCTTATAAATATCGATATATATCATGATATATATCAGGATAAATATCGGCGATATATATCGGTCGAACCCTGGTTCTGGGGCAACTCCACGCACTCTGCTGAAATATTCCTGCAGCAGAAGAGGGCTTTACGAGCGCTGACGAGAACGGGACCTAGGGAGAGTTGTAGGGGCCACTTTGTATCTGAAAGTGTTCTCACTTTGCCGAGCTTATATATACTCACTTGTCTGAATTATGTTCACAGGCATGTTGAAATGTTTCGAACAGTTTCAAATGGATATGTGGTAAACCATGGGAATTATTGAATTTTCGTTTCACATAGTTGAGAATGAACGTAAATACAATGTTGCTCACGGGATTATCAGAGAGCTGTTATTCGATCCTCAATGACTTAGACGTCTGGAGATAAACGAATAATTTCCTTTCGCAGTCTGTGAAATGAAATATTCACCAGACCTTTTATCAGTTATTATAAATATCCGTACGAACTGGGCTCCACTTTGGGATCTCAGCAGAAAAATCGTGAGAAGGAAAATCTTTGCTGAATTGCAAAATTGAGTATTTAGTCATTGCCAAGGCACGCCTAATTTCTAGAAGGAGAGAAAGATATCCTTAGATTACTCGGAAGACGGAGTAGACGTCGGGAATCGGTGAAGTTCAAATTTCGGTACTTTAGAAATATTAGGTCGTTTCGAAGGGTGAAACGGTTTGAGTAGGTACGTTAAGGGAATAAGGTACAGGTATTTCGTAGTTGACGGGAATACTAGGTAGCTTCGAGAAAGGGAAACCGAAGTAGTAGTTGTTTGTAAAAAAGGGAATTTTACGTTTTATTCAGTTAGGATATTCGAGTCGGGGTAGTTAGGTTAAAGTTTTGCGAAAACGGAAGTGAATCGGACCGGGAGTGATTTATTTCAGGAAACTTGGATTTCATACCAGCGCGGGAGATAAAAAGGTCAGAAATTTCTAATTTTATTTGATGAGAATAGTCGAGTCCAAAAGTCTTGCCATCTTCCATCTCCTATCAGCTCACAGTGTAATTTCTTAGTAATATGTTATGTTGAAATCTGGGTAATTAAGTAACTTAGAGTATAGGAAAACTTAAATTTTTTTGAGAATTTTACTTATATAGTCTGAGGTGCAGACATAGGAATTAAATTGTTACTTCAGTAAATTTTTGTAGGTATTTTGGGGAAATAGATGTTTTTGTTAAGTTATTTCAGTGGTTTTAATAATTCCTAATACTCAGAATTCTCTCTAAGAAGAAAAATAACACCAAGACCTTCTCGTTTCTGCAGAAGGCCGGACCCACCCTCTCTACGAAGAGGGGAGAGTCTAAATTTTGTTGTTAGGTTGACAATGAAGCCGCTCTCATTCGTCAACCCTCTTAACATCTAGACACTCCCTTATGAACAAAGTCACTTTTACACAAAAAGGACAAATGATCATATAGGGGTGTGTATTAAAACTGGTGACAGCGCTAAGGATTGTGTTTATTTTTCTTTAAGGGAGAGTTTTAGTTTTGGAATTTTTGAAACTTTTTTTTTTCGAAAAAAAAAAAATTTTTTTTTGGAAGAAATTTATTTTTTTTTGGGGTTCTTTTTTTGTGATCGAAGATTTTCAAGAAATTTGAAGATGTTTCATTTTATAAATAGGAAAGTGAATAAATAGAGTTCAGGAAAAAGTATTTTGTGAGGTGATAGGCAGTATAGAGTGCCAAGTTTGATTTTGAGGTGTGGGAGATTTTTGGACGAAGGACCATTGTTTTATGATTGAACGGAATATTTTATTCGGAATAATTATATCTATCGGTGCTATTTTGGCAAAACGAATTTTATTGAGAGTAGAGTGAGAATTGTGAATTTTGAGAAGTAGAAATAATTGCGGCGTTTAAGTGTTGAGAATAGATTAAAGCTTACGGTAAAGCTGAGTTCATTTTCAGGTAGTATTGTTTTTTCTCAAAATTCGATCCAGAGCGAAAAATAGTATACTTTCTCTTTCAGGACGCTAAAAATATTTTTGGGGATTCGTATTGAAAATATTATTGAATTGTATTTCAGGAACTATTTTTTTTGGAAAAATTTTTTTTTAGGAACTATTTTTTTAGGAATTATTTTTTTTTCAGGACTATTTTTTTGGGGAATTATTTTTTCAGGAACTGATTTTTTTCGAACTATTTTTTTGAAACTATTTTTTTCAGGAACCATTTTTTTTTCAGGAACGTTTTTTTCTTTCAGGAAATATTCTGTTTTTTGAGGTATATTTTTTCAGGTATATTTGATTTAATTTTCTGTTATCATTGGGTTTACAGGATCTAATTGGTATCTTATTGCGTCATAAATTCAAGAAATATATATCTGCGTGAATTTGATTGATTTGATTAGATTTTCTGAGTCGTATTTTTGGAGAATTGTCGAAGTTTTAAGAAGCAGGTCATTTAGTTGAGTTTTTTCTGTCTGGTATTCATTTTTTTTCGTATTTGCAGAAAATTTCGTAACCATGGCACAAAATCCGTTTGTATATCCGTTAGGAATGTTAGCGACTACACTTGACAGTTTCTCGGGAAAGGATGCAAATCGATATTTCGAAAATTTAGAATTACGGGCGAAATTAGACGGGTGGAGTGAGGATCAAACCCTCACTTTACTCAAACTAAAACTAATAGGGGATGCTTACAATTTTTATAAATCAGACCTGACGTTTGGTACTTTAACGTACAAAGATCTGAAAGCGAAATTTTTACAAAAATTCTCAGCGATAAGGTTGCCGGGGGAATTTCAGTGGGATTTGAGCCGTTGTTTTCAAAGGCAGGATGAAAGCGTTTCTTCGTTCTGCACGCGACTACGTACTCTAGGAGCGAGTTTATTGAATGAAGATCTTTCTGGAGCCACCCAGGAGGAGGAAGCTGGTATTAGAAAAAAAATCGGGACCTGATTCTAAACCAATTTAAAATAGGACTTAGGAAGGAGATTTTAAGAGAAACAGGAATACTTTTATTGAAAGAAGAAAATCTGGACCTAGAAAAAGCGGAAGAACTGGTGAAATTGCAGGAAATGAATATGAGAATGCTGCAAGGGAGGATGACGAATATGCGGATATCGACAGTTGAGGTTGATCAGACTTGTCAACTGTGCGATAGACGAGGACATTCCGCTAAGGAATGTAGGATTGTCCGGCAGAGCAGAAGGAATACGGGACAAAACACTGTATCAAGGTGTTTTTCGTGTGGCCAGGGGGGCCACTTTGCCAAAGAATGTTGGAAACGACAAAATCCAAGACAGGGAATGCGAGGTGCATGCCACACTTGTGGAGAAGGGGGACATTGGGCCAAGGAGTCTTAAAAAACGACTCAAAAATAAATGCGAGAACTTGGACGGCTGAAAGTACAAACCAAGCAAATATTTATCACAGGGAAGAGCAGAATGCATCGGGTACGAACCTAGTTACAGGGGCGATTCCAGAAGCATCGCGTTCTATCCCGGTTTTCAGAATGGAAAAATTTGAACTTCCAAGGCCAAACCCTTTCTGCCAAGGCGGAGGCCAGGAACAACTAGAGAGGCAGAATATTTTTGGATCACCGGGGGGAGAAGAAAAAGCAAAACCCCCGAAGGAACTTCCAGTCATGGTAGTTCCAGAAATCAACTCCATAGGAGCGACAGATGTACCCCATATTATTAAATTGAAAATCAACGGAAGGATAGGATCCTGTCTGATAGATACTGGAGCGGCAGTTACCCTTATTAGGAAGGGGTTGATCTCGAAAGAAGAAATCAACGAGAAGGAACTCAACTGCCAGCTTACAAGCGTATCCGGTCATAGGTTACGTACCTGGGGTACGTCCACAATTTTGGTGGGGCCGGTAGAGGGAAAATTAGCAGTAAATTGGTCAGCCATCCTGTGCGATGATGCTACGTTAGGAAACGTAGAGGTAATATTAGGAAGGGATTTCCTAAGGGCTAATGAAGCAATTATAGATTATGGGGAACAGCCGTCGGTAACTATGTGGGGAAGAAGGTTTCAATTTTCGGACATAGAAGACTTGGAGGAGCCACCTACCGTAAGAACGGAGGATCGGAATTGCGGGGTTCGGGAGAACCGGGAGCTCATTGAAGGGAGCTCAGGGACTAAGATACTGAAGGACACCAGCGTCCAAACTGAGAATTGGGAAGAGGAAAAAGGGACCAAAGAAGCTGGAAAAGTAAGGAGCAGAATCGTTGAATGGGGGGATGAAGCCTCAGGGAATTGGAAAATTACTGCGAAAATGCAGAAAGGAGGTAGTGATTTGTCAATGACAAATAGGACATCTTTACAACAGGAGATGATCCCGGAAAGGAGTCAAGGAGACAGGGAGTATAAAAACGAAACTGTCGTTTTTGAAGAGGAGGACAATCGGTGGGAAACAGATCTCATACTGACAACAGGGGTTACTATCCCTGCACGATCGGAAGCGATAATAGAAGCAAGGTTGAAAAAGAAAATTCAAGGACAAAATATAGTCTGTGAACCATTGGAAGTAGGGATAGGCCAAATTCATGTTGCAAATTTTTTGTTGTCAAATACGGAAACGCTATGGATTCGAGCAATTAATGTATCAAACAGGGAAGTGAGACTACAGAAAAACCACAAGATAGCCAGAGCCGTGGCTTGCGAAAAGGAGGACGAGAGAGAAAGGTTTCCAATGATCGGAAAAATAGCCTTGGGAGACAAAAATTGGGAAATTAGTGGATTTAATGTAGGAAAACAAGACCAAGAGAATGAAGGATTAGTATGGAAAATTCCTCAACGTCGATCTGGTAGATCATGGCGTCTACCAGAACGACGGGGATACTCGTAAATTAAAGGTAAAAGCTTGGGTACGAGGGGATGAGTCCTCAGACGAGTCCCTTAGGAGAATTGAATCGACTTCCTGCCCGTTTCGTAGATTCCAGGGGCTTCCTTACCCGGAGAGCCACCACCTGAAGAGGGTCCCTGTTCTGGGTAACGAACACGCACCGGTTAAGTGTTTCTTTTTTTTTTGTTTTTTCTTTCTTAGGGGTTCGTTTAATTATCTGCAAAATTATTTTAACCGCTGAAATTTGGTGAGCATTTGTCGCTCTACGTTTTGGGTACGAGGGGATGAGTCTTTAGACGAGTCCCTCAGGAGAATTGAATCGACTTCCTGCCCGTTTCGTAGATTCCAGGGACTCACTAACGCGGAGAGTCGCTGTTCGGGAAATGGACATGCCTAGTAATTTTGTATTTTTTTGGTCAGGCAAATTCAATTTTGAATTGATGATTTGATTGATGATAGTTATAAGAGAGAAGCATTGTGGTCGCTAAAGATAGCAGACGAAGATTGTGTATAGCTTTTCAATGGCGAGCACAAGGTTAATTTTCACCAGTGGCGTGGTCGCACACTTGTGAATGATTTTCTAGTAGTTTTTTTCTTTGGTATGATAATGAGAATGTTAAGTACTGCAAGCTTACTTCTGCGAATACAGTAGGGTTTTGAATATGAAATGAGTTATTCAATGTTTTTGAAAAAAAGTAATCATGAGTTGATGGTATAGAAGTAAGAGTGTATTGCTTTTATAATTTTAATTTTTTTTGTCTTGTTCAATTTACCTGATTATGGTTATTGTATATTAGTTGATAGTTTTCTCATGTCACTGATTCATAGTTAACGAAGATAGAAGATGGATGATGCCAGTAGTCCAGAAGTATGGAGATGGGTCTGATTCTAGCTGATGGGATAAACTTAATGAGATACATAAGTGTCGAAACGCTAATAGCATATGATTTTGAACTTAAAAACAATGATGTGATCGTGGTATTCATACGTGATGTCGCGAAATTTCGTACACGAGAGGGACCTTATAAAAGTGAACGAGTGACGGAAAGGTTTTACTAATGGACAAGATGAATTGAATAGACTTAATCGGAATAGTTTAAGTAACTTAATTAAAACCGGGGGTGTAGTTAACTAAATGTATGGACTTGGAAGCAGGGAAATGCCGGTCTACGAACTTCTTTTCGAAGGCTAAAATGGGAAAAACCAATCGCAAGTAAAAGCATTGAGTATCACCCAGCTGCGTGGATATGGTTATGGAAATGATTTATTCTTTAATGAGTTGATCAATGGATTTTGTACCATGCTTAGTATGGTGAAATATGGACAAGGTGCAATACTATGTGGGAAACACCTTCATTAGATGTAGACCCACGGAATCACCCTCGTTGACAGTTTGTGAAATACTTCAGCATTGAGGCTAATGGATTGACATCGAACCAACTAGGGGAGCATTGGAGAAGAAACAGGAAATTACCAGAGTACCAGAAAACACCGTACGCCTATGTGTATTCGAATTTGCGTACTCAAGTTTCACAGTCGTACCAAAATAGTGAAACGTAAACAGTGTCGTAGGTCACGAACCTGGTGCGAAGTCGGTATCAGCGCTACCATAAGGACGTTTGGTAAATAAACACTACCTAGCGATGTTATCAAGTGCGCGTGCTAATTGCGATAGAAGAGTTTGACATCGGCACGTATCTCAAAAGGTTTACATCCCGAAGCGAAAGTCAGTTCCGGAAGAAGAAGCTTATCTTGGTAATGGAGATTTGGAGCTGGAAAGAGACACCATGTAGTGATTTCGCGAGTGATTTTGAAAAATCGATCAGTGGACAGTAAAAGACTCCATTAAGGAGGAGTGATGATCTATTTTTTTTTGGGAACTTCTTTAATGAACCCGACCTATATTTGTTTTGAAGCCGATGAGTTGATGTTTAAATTAGGTTTATAATGTCTTAAACTAGTTGAGTTAGTTATGTAGGTTCTTGAATTTCGTATTTACGTAAACCATTTGAGAATGTTTCGTTTACATGATGAACCTTTAGTGTTATTTTACTTTAGGTATTATTTTTGATTTTTGGTCGAGCATTGATAGGAATGTGAATGAGAGACAACGGACTATTGGACTCTTGCGAACTATTATAAGGGAAAAGTTATGGCAACCGATGCCAAAACTTTTTTTTAGGAGGGTGTATTGTGGTAAACCATGGGAATTATTGAATTTTCATTTCACATAGTTGAGAATGAACGTAAATACAATGTTGCTCACGGGATTATCAGAGAGCTGTTATTCGATCCTCAATGACTTAGACGTCTGGAGATAAACGAATAATTTCCTTTCGCAGTCTGTGAAATGAAATATTCACCAGACCTTTTATCAGTTATTATAAATATCCGTACGAACTGGGCTCCACTTTGGGATCTCAGCAGAAAAATCGTGAGAAGGAAAATCTTTGCTGAATTGCAAAATTGAGTATTTAGTCATTGCCAAGGCAGGCCTAATTTGGAGAAGGAGAGGAATTTTTTTTTATACCTGATTGGTACTACTCAAAAAGGTTAGGTGAGAGGGAACCACCCACCAGAGGTGGAAGCACATTAGTTTCCAAGGGGAGAAGTCAGTAGACCTGGGGACGACGGTTCCGTGAGGTTTTTCAGGTTGCTCCGCGGAAGGTCGGAAAGAGTGCATCTAGGGACTCCGGTCGCGAAAGATATCCTTAGATTACTCGGAAGACGGAGTAGACGTCGGGAATCGGTGAAGTTCAAATTTCGGTACTTTAGAAATATTAGGTCGTTTCGAAGGGTGAAACGGTTTGAGTAGGTACGTTAAGGGAATAAGGTACAGGTATTTCGTAGTTGACGGGAATACTAGGTAGCTTCGAGAAAGGGAAACCGAAGTAGTAGTTGTTTGTAAAAAAGGGAATTTTACGTTTTATTCAGTTAGGATATTCGAGTCGGGGTAGTTAGGTTAAAGTTTTGCGAAAACGGAAGTGAATCGGACCGGGAGTGATTTATTTCAGGAAACTTGGATTTCATACCAGCGCGGGAGATAAAAAGGTCAGAAATTTCTAATTTTATTTGATGAGAATAGTCGAGTCCAAAAGTCTTGCCATCTTCCATCTCCTATCAGCTCACAGTGTAATTTCTTAGTAATATGTTATGTTGAAATCTGGGTAATTAAGTAACTTAAAGTATAGGAAAACTTAAATTTTTTTGAGAATTTTACTTATATAGTCTGAGGTGCAGACATAGGAATTAAATTGTTACTTCAGTAAATTTTTGTAGGTATTTTGGGGAAATAGATGTTTTTGTTAAGTTATTTCAGTGGTTTTAATAATTCCTAATACTCAGAATTCTCTCTAAGAAGAAAAATAACACCAAGACCTTCTCGTTTCTGCAGAAGGCCGGACCCACCCTCTCTCCGAAGTGGGGAGAGTCTAAATTTTGTTGTTAGGTTGACAATGAAGCCGCTCTCATTCGTCAACCCTCTTAACATCTAGACACTCCCTTATGAACAAAGTCACTTTTACACAAAAAGGACAAATGATCATATAGGGGTGTGTATTACAGATATACTACACGAAATGGGGACAAGATGTGTACTCGCTTCCATCGACTGTTTGAAAATACTATATACATAGACGTCTGGGGACCCAAATTGTATAATAAGCTACGGCAAGATATGAGGGCCCTACCTGTGAGATCGTTTACGAGATTGGTAAAAAGGTTCCTCATCAACCAGGGTTTTCATGCTGTAGAAGAGTATCTCGCCATGAATGTCACAATAGATTGCTTTCATTTGCCTGACTAGATTTGTTTCTTCCGTGTGATTTTTGTGTTTCAGTGTTTGATTGATATCATATTTCTGATTATCTATTCTTGAGTGTTTGACCTATATTCTTCACCATAACTTACCTGACGAATTCTGCAATCTTGATTGTATGAATTAAAATCTGTATTTTGTACTTTGTATACTCGTTTGTATCTTACATTATACTGAAATATACTATACTATACTATACTTTACCAAGTTCGACGGCCTATTAGACGTTTCTGGAGACCTGGACCAATTTTAAATCTGAAATTTGGTATCAGGATATTGTTCGACATTATCAATCGAGCTAAAATTTCCTTGAAGCCTGACCACTTTCATTTATACAGGGTATGAAAAAAAATGTTAAAAATTTTTTGTTTTGTTTTCTCGTTTCAAATCTTTAATTAATCGTTGCATTCGTGGAAATACTTTTCAAAGTATGAAGAAGACAGAAGGAAAAAGGGAGATAAGAGTATTCGGTATTATGTTTGTTATTCCTTTTTTTATATCTTATGCACGAACCGTTTTCACATTTTTGAAGTCGAATATAGTGAAAATATTGTAAATTTCTAGAATTTTGAAAAACTCGTCACAGGGTGTTTCAAATGTTGGGTCAAGAATTGGGATCAACATTGTCCCATAACTTTCGTTTATCGAATCACAACCCCATATTTTCATGATTGCGATGGATTTTACGAAGAAAAATGATAGTGTTCTAACATGTTAACGCTCCCAAAATGAATACTTCTTGAGGTGTTTAGGGTTTTCTGCTTTATGTCGTACGTAGAGTCAAATTCATAAAATCTGTTTCATATCAACAATGATCTATGTTCATAAAAAATGAATTATTACAATAATTCACTAGTGATAGACCTTTTTCTGAACTCATTTATTATTGTTGATATGAATAAGATTTTATGAATTTTACTCAAGGTAAGACATAAAATCAAAAATCCTGAATAACTCAAGAATAATTCATTTTAGGTGCATTGACATGTTAAAACACTATCATTATTTTTCTTCGCAGAATCCAATGCAAGCATAAAAAAATAGGTACTAATGCGAAAAACAAAAGTTGTGGGCCAATCTTGATCCCAATTTTTGACCCAACATTTGGAACACCCTGTGACAAAATTTTTCAGAATTCAGGAAATTCACAATATTTCTAGTCTTCGACTTCAAAAGTGTGAAAACCATGGGCGCCCGCAGGATTTTTTCTCAGGGGCGGCATAATAAAAATTTTCGAAAAACGATAAGGCTCAGGCGACATCAGTGCTTCGTTTTTTCTATTTTTTTTATATTTATGCAGAGGAGCCTGAAGAATTTGTTCTCGAATGGAAGGGGTCGAAGTGAAATTGATAAAATTTTCCACTTCAACATTTTTTTTCACGTCAAAAACATGAGAAATGAATAAAATAAATATTATAATTGCCAATGAATAAGGAGGAGTAATATCGAAATAAAAACAAATATACATATACGCTCGATAAAACAATATTCATGTAAATCATACATGAATGATAATGCACCATTAAATGAATCAAGCAATGACTTTTGAAACAAGAAACTAATATATTATCTGAAATGATACAAAACATCTCCAGAAAATGAAAACAACAAAAATATTATCAAAGTTAACAAATTATAAATAAAAAAGGAAACAACATCTAATCCACTATAGAATTCACGAGTTACTCAGTTTTCATTTCTATCGGCAGAAGGATACCACGTTTCTGTTCTTTCACACTTCTGATTAATAAACTAAAATGTAAAAGTTGAAACTTCACATTGATGAGTTCATTTTATGGCCCCAATATTTCGAATTAGGAGAAAGAAATGGTTCTATAATGTTCTTACCTTCATTATGTATTAGAATATTTATATTAAAAGCAAAAAGTAGAATCTAACATACGAGAGGCGCCTTACGGAAAAATCAGCTACTTGAATAATTATAGAACTCACATTCAATAACACAATTTGATCCAAAGACACTAAAATTACTCCCTGAATATAGTCTCAACGAATTTCGAATTCGAATACTTTTACTCTAAAATGAAATACAAATGAAAGGATAATATTTCCCCTTCTCAGAAAAAAATATCCTGATTGCGGAATGGACAATAATTATTGAAATATAAGAGTAGCTGGTAGCTGCACTTGCCCCTTGAAGAACTCCGCATGAAAGATGCCGCCCAATAAAAACAACCGTCCATAAAACGATCATCTGGTAACAATGGGGGAGAATGCCCGTACACATGGGTTCTTTTATGAATTTATAACTTCTTTAAGGGTGCGTTGAGCGCTTTTGGGATAAACAAGAATCATGGAATTGAATTCATCTTCAACGAAAACTTTCCATGATTTTTGTTCATTCAAAAAATGTTTTACACGCCTCAGAAAGTTATAAGTTCATTAAATACCTCTGACGTCCATTGGAATCCGGAAAATTGTTATAAATCCAAAATTTTTTTCTCCTTCTCAGGATTAGATAAAATATATTGAGAGTGTCGTGCGAAAAACGAAAGGGAGGATCAATATCTCATGGGGGGGCCACGGCTCCCCCTGGTCCCCCCCTGCGGGAGCCCATGGTGATAACGGTTTGTGCTTAAGATATTTAGAATAGGAATAATATGAGCCACACTTGATTCCAATTTTTGACCCAACAACGGGTTTTTCGAAACTCTAGAAATTTACAATATTTCCACAGTCTTTGACTTCAAAAATGTGAAAACCGTTTGTGCATAAGATACCAGACACTCTTATGTTCCTTTTTTCTTCAGTTTTTTCTTTATATTTTGCAAAGTACTTCGACGAATGCGACGATTTTGATAGGAATGTATTCACAATTGAATACTTCATCAAAATTTGAAACGAAGAAGCAGAAAAAATTTGTGAAATTTTTTTTTTCATACCCTGTAGTGAAAGTGGTCAGGCTCCAGGTCCAGGTCTCCAGAAACGTCTAATAGGACGTTGAACTTGGTACATACCGTATACTACGTACATCCTATATTTTTTTACCCCCCCTGAAAAAATTCCTAGCGACGCCCTTGCTTGAAAAACTCCTTTTCACATGAGACATGTATGCAAGATATCGCTAGGGCGATTCGGGTGAAATCCATCGCAAATTTTCCACCTGGACATTGAATTGACATAAATCCGTTATATATATTTTGGTATGATATTTGTTTCGGTAAAAAAAATGAAAATGATGAATTTCAACAGAGTGAGAAATAATTAACTTTTTTTCCATCTACCGGTCATTCAATTAAGTAGATTTAATGGAGTTTGTTTTTTTCATGAGGAGTATCTTGATGTTGCTTGAAACTTTGGGAAGAACTACTTGTTTGTTTCCTCAGTTTTGTAGCTTTTCTTTATTTCATAGAATCTGGAAGCGTCGGCATGGCTCTTTTTCATCAGAGATAATATTTTTTCTGAAAAATCTATTCTTTTTATTTCGTGAAAGGAGTATATATTGGGAATCATAGTTATGAGAAATTATAGTTAATTTTCCAATTACCCTATATTCAATAATGTGAGTTTCTTTATTTTATGGAATCATTTTTTTTCGTGAGGAATACCTTGAAGTATGTTTGAAACTTTGAGACACCCTTTTTGTTTCATTCTTTAATTTAGTTCAGTTTCATTTTTTGGTGTATCTCAAAACAAGATATTTTTCACGAAAGAAGCAGATTCCATAAAATAAAGAAATATACATGATTGAATGTTGGGTAGATGAAAAATCAAAGTTAATTACTGTCCACTTTGATAAGATTCATAATATTGAAACTGCTCATGCCTTACATGGGTCCATTTCACAGAATAAAAGGGGAAAAATTTTCGTTTGATAAAAAATGAGTCCTACTTTTGCTTACAGATTCCATTAAATGAAGAAAAGCAACATAACTGGGGAATAAAACAGAAAATGTATGTCAAAGTGTGTGTCATAAATCAAGATACTTCTTGAAAAAAAACATATTCCCAATTTAATAGGGAAACGGTTTTGACCTAAATCAGTCATATTGAAGAAACAATTTTGAACAAAATTTCCTAATTTGAGTCGGCGATTTCGATCTCTTTGCAGCGTTTATTGCAATTAGTGTTTGGAATTGAGGATGTATTTAGTGTTTTGAACGATTTTTGTTGTGAATTCCGATATTCTGGTCTTGTTCTTCTTCATCTGCGGTGCCTTTTCTATCAGAATCGAGGCCTGGTAGCCCATTGTTCATCCGCCTGTAGAATGAAGAACAATAAGAGACTCAGTCCCTTAGACACGTCAACAAAAATGTCGCGAGTCGACAGGGAACTATTGGGTGTAGGGTTTCCTAGGTGTTTTGACCTTAACTTATAAGGTTGCTGCAGTTGAACACACGATACACATAGTGTCTCTGTGTATCGTGGTTGAACAGAATTCTGTCGTCACTATACCCATAATTTTCTCTCACACTTGTTGTCCTTCGTGCATTATCTGTTCATAATTTTTTTTCTTAAATTTTAATGAGGCACCACATAACTCAAACTTCACTTTGAATCTTTTTTGGTTCATTATTCAAATTTATTTACATATACGGCCTATTAGGCGTTTCTGGAAAACTAGACCTATTTGAAATCTGAAAATTGGGATTGTTATGTTTGACATTATCTACCAAGTTAAAATATTATTGGAGCCTGACCACTTTCAGTTATACAGGAAGTGAAAAAAAAATTGTTTTTTCTGTTTTTTTGTTTTCGAATTGGATAGAGTATGCAATCTTCAATACATTCGTACTCGTAAAGTTGCATTCGTCAAAATAGTTTCCAAAATATCGAGAAGAAACTGAAGAAAAGAAAGAGATAAGAATATTCGGTATCATATTAGTTATTCCTATTCTAAATATCTTGAGCACAAACCGTTTTCACATTTTTGAAGTCGAAGATTGTGGAAATTAGAAATATTGTACATTTGCTGAATTTCGAAAATTTCGTCACAGGGTGTCCCAAATGTTGTGTCAAAAATTGGGATCAAGATTGACCCATAACTTTCTGTTTTCAAATTGGAACCCTATTTTTTCATGATTGCGTTGGATTGTGCGAAGGAAAATTATGATAATGTCGTATCATGTTGATGCTTCTAAATTTAAAAATTCTTGAGTTATTTAGGAATTCTGATTTTATGTCGTCCTACGTAGCGTCAAATTCATTAAATCTGTTCCCTATCAACAATGATAAATAAATTCAGAAAAGAGGTGTGTCACTAGTGAGTTATTGGAATAATTTATCTCCTATGACCAAGATCATTGTTGATATGAAACAGATTCTATGCATTTGACGCTACGTACGACATGAAATCCGGAAATCCTGAATACCTCAAGAATTATTAATTTCAGGAGCATTAACATGTTGGAACATTATCTTAGTTTTTCTTCACACAATCCAAAGCAATCATAAAAAAATTGAGTTCTAATTTAAAAAACGAAAGTTATGGGCCAATCTTGATCCCAATTTATGACCCAACATTTGGAACACCCTGTGACGAGTTTTTCAAAATTTTAAAAATGTACAATATTTCCACAGTTTTCGAGAATACTCTTATCTCCTTTTTTTCTCTAGTTTTTTCTCGATATATTAGACATTATTATGACAAATGCATAGATTTGAATACGTATGTAATCACAATTTAATACTCTATCGAAATGGAAAACAAAAAAATACCCTGTAAAACTGAAAGTCGTCAGGTTGCAAGAATATTCTAGCTCGGTAGATAAAATCGAACAATATCATAATCCCCATTTTCAGATTCAAATAGGTCCAGTTCTCCAGAAACGCCTAATAGTCCAGTAAACGAAGGTCTGAAATCACTTTTTTGCGGAAAGAGCTGCATTTTGGATATAATGATTGTCACAAGAGTAGGAAGTCGTGGTCAAAAATGCAGGTTTCCAAATTTTCAGGAACCTCGGAAAATTCGTAAAAATATGGAAAAAATTACGTTTTCTCGAAAACTAGGAGGTTTATCGAAAAAAGTTTCAAACAAAAGTTGTAGAGCGGAAAATTTTAGTACAAATGATGGCTTTTCGCATTCTCGTGGTGTTTATATCGACTAATTAGAGATGGATTTCTGTATTGGCATATTCGGTTGCTAACTTCATTACGTACGAATTGCCGAAGACGACGCGGCAAGGGAGCAGGTAGTTATCATTCCCATTTTATTACGTTCATGTTTGTGAACGAAAATAACAAGGCTCTTCAATACTGGATGGATGAGAAATTCATATCCCGGACTTCTCTCAAATTATTTTGAGTGCAAGAGAATATATTGGAAGAAATAATCATTTTTGTAGATGCAGAGAATAGATTGGAAGAAATAATCATTTTTGTAGATGCATTTTTCGTTTTGTGTTGTGTGCATTGAATTTGACTATATGTGATTTATCTGTTTTTTTTTAACTTAAGGTGGAAGTTTGCGAAATGCGAACCGAACCTTGAAATAGGGATTGAATTTTCGTTCAAACTCTCTTTCTTCAATCAGCGTTGATTGAAAATTTTGTAGAGCTTCCTACTCGAATGCTACCCAGAACTACTGTTGAAAGTAAAATTAATTTAATTTGAAATGTGAAATGAGTGAGACATGTTTGATTTTTCTTCTAAATAGAAGAACGACCCCCCATTCGAATTGTAGTATGAAACTATGAAACTTAGCATAGCGATTATAGATTCGCTCTTACAATCATTGTTATATTTCGTACAATTCGTCGAGAGAAACTCGGAACTTCCATGAGGATGGTCCAGAGATCGATTGTTCGGAACTCGAATAATTATTGGTTTGACCATTAAATAACAACAGCTAATATTTGACGAACGACTAATTTTTCGATTGAAATCGATCAGAAAACTTCGATGAACTAACTGAGCAATACTCAGAACTTTTTTGGCTTTCCAAAAGTTCTTCGAAGTTTGATATTCACAAGAGTAAATGAACGAGAAGGATTGTTTTTTGTCAAAACACATTGAACGCTTTTCTGAAATATTTATCAAATTAATATTATTAATATTGCGAACTTTAAACATTATAATAGCTAATCGAAGATTATTTTTTTCGGATTATTCCCCATTCGTCTTTTGGTTGTGTAGGTCCGCAGAATGGAACTCAGTTCGATCTCTTATTAAGTCAAAAAATATTGCACTGACTCTTTCTATTTCGAAATAGGAGTGTCAATAATGAGTCTCTTTGATCCTGCTTAGATTTGAAGGTTTTCCGGTTATCAATTTATAAAATTAAAGTGAGATTATTGACGAAAACGCATATCGAAATTATCTCACTTTCACATCGTCCTTATAATACTGCAAGTAGCATTATATAAATATTCAGATCTAATATGAAGGACTAGGATCCAAACAAAAATAAAAATCCTGTCGAAGAAAATGATAAGCTATATATCACAATAGGTATATCACATTCAATTTAGGTAACGTTGAGTAGCATATTTTCTGTAGTAATGTAGAATGTTAATCTTCATCCGGTGCTACAGGAATAATGACCTTTTCAGTAAATTTAGGAGGAGATTGAATTCCTTCAAATATAAAAATACATTACATTATCAAGGAGTTAAACAACTCAAACTTCTACAAAGTTAGCGATATTCTCACATCGAAATCATTATCCAACCTTTTTTTAATCAATGCGTTGAAATATTTATACCATTTGCATTAGGTTTTTATGCAAAATCGATTCATTTTTGTTACTGTCAACTTTCGCTTCGCATGTCGTCCGAACTTCAAGTTAAAACTGCTCAGTTTAGAGCAGAACATTTCTTTTAAATTTTTCCAAAAATTATTATTTTTTATTTATTACAGTGTGGTGAAAATTAGAAAAAAATTTCATCTTGTTCAATGAGCTTCTTGGACTCACTTTTATCTATATTTCAACAAAAAAAATCAGATTGAACGTCCGTGATTGTAGAACTAGAAAAATTCTTGAGAGTGTGCCATCCAAAATTTTCTTTCATTTTCTTTATTTTCCAAAATTCCAAATGACAGATATTTCGATGAAATTTTATATTCTTGCATGGAATGGTAACATCTGGTTACCCGGTAACATCCGATTAAAAAAAAAATAGGTGTAAAATCACTAGAGAAACAAATATAAGTGCAGTTTTCGTGCAGATTTGTCTTCATTCTTGAACTCGCATAGTATTGGGTAAGGGTAGGGATGGGTATCGATTATTCGATTAATCGGAATAATCGATGTTTTGACAAAATAATCGATGTTTTTTTCAACGATATTTTCACCACATAACCAGTACCCTCTTATCGACTTCCAATCAGAGTTCAACTTGAAGAATTGTTATCGTTCATAATTTACACTTCTCCAATGAGTCCAATCAAAGTTTTTTTTCGTTTTTATCGGCAGCACACACCAACGTAAATAAATACAGTTATGAACGCAGTGAATTTTATTTTGGCTTCCAAAATACGAAATATCGATTAATCGGATTAATCGATGTTTTTAACAACGATTAATCGGTGTATCGATTAGTTACATTGAAAAATTAATCGTTGTCAATAATCGATGTTTTTTAGTTCGATACCCATCCTTAGGTAAGGGTGCTGGCATTTCGCCCTGCAGTTCATAAACATATACATCATAAAAGGGGATAATAAAACCCTCGGTAAAACCACAAGCTCTCTTGGAGCGTCTTCGGCTCGGTCTTCGGCTATCCGAACGTAATGAAGTTAGCAACTGAGAACGCCATTACATAAATGCACCTCTAATTAGTAAATATAAACACCACAAGAATGCAAAAAGCCATCATGTGTAGTAAAATTTTCCGCTCTACAATTTTTGATTGAAACTTTTTTCGATAAACCTTCTAGTTTCCGTAATTCCGTAATTTTTTTCATATTTTCACGAATTTTCCAAGGTTCCTGAAAATTTGGGCACCTGCATTTTTGACCATGAGTTCCTACTCTTGTGACAATCATTCTATCCAAAATGCAACTCTTTCCGCAAAAAAGTGATTTCAGACCTTCGTTTACTGGACTATAATAGGCCGTCGCACTTGGTACATCTGAAAGTAACAGCTTAAATTTATGATACCAGATGGTTCTTTCATGATACAGTTCATTCGACGTAACTGAAAAATTCACAACTGCTTCTTGAGGCCGCATCTCTCCCAACACTTGATTGTAAAAACATTGGGTTAAATACCATTTATTGCCGGCTATACTTATGTTGCCAAGTACTGATTGCAAACCTGTTTTTTCTAATTCAGATTCCTTCGTATTTCATAACACTCTCGGAATTATGTATTTCAACTGCTTTGAAATTTTACCAATTGCTTTGAACTTTTTCCAACTGCTTTGGAATTTTTTCCAACTGCTTTGAAATTTTGCCAACTGCTCTGAAATTTTTTCCAACTGCTTCGAAATTTTTCCAACCGCTTTGAAAATTTGCCAACTTCGTTCAACATTAGGGGGATCACCCCCCCCCATCCCCCTCCTTGGTCGATCCTGGTGGGCTATCGCCGACCAGCCGACAGGGCCTGGTTCCGCACAAAATTTCCCTCCTATAATTCTGAAATTAATTAAATTTGAAAAAATTAGGATATAATATAAAATAACAATTAAAGGAACACAAACAATAAAAAAAACCGTATAGTGACAGGCTGTATCTCAGTGAAAAATGGTCGTATGGAAACTTACTCTTGAAGCTTGAAGACTCTAGTTTTTCAATTTATTGGTTAACAAATTTTCAGAGTACCGGAATTTTTATTTTATTTATTTATTTGAACAGGAACCTCTACAGGAAATCCCAATTACAGAGGTTCACAAAAATTAAATCTTGAGTTATACATTTGTATATGTGGCTCAACAAAATAAAGTATCTATCAAAACAAAAAAGCAACCAGAATAAAATGACAACAAATGAACCAAAATGTATCAATTTAAATTACATATTCTGTATATATGCCGTCACTGCTCTCTTATAAACTTGTACACTCACATCAAATACATCAATTCTGCTCAAGTGCCAATTGCAAAAACGCATCACCCTCAGAAAAACTGAATGATATCGCACATTTGTCCTGGCCCTAGGAACATAGAAGAGTGCCCTCCGACGATCAGGATACTGTGAAACATTTAAAGTCAGGTAATGTATCATAGGATAATTAAAATGATTATTCAGAATCCGAAATAAAAAGATACAATCGAAGAACACTCTCCTATTTTGTAGACTCATTATATTGTACTTCCTCAAACTATCATCGTAATTGCACATCAACTGAGAGCGATCAAATCTATAATTAAAAGTCTTTATGAATTTCTTTTGCACTCTCTCAATCCTATCAATGTACTTATGATAAAATGGTGACCAAACAGGAGTAGCAAACTCCAAATGACTTCTCACAAGAGAGAAGTAAAGAGACCTGAGAGTTGCCGCATTTGTGAAATCCTTGGTGACACGGAATACAAAACCAAGCATTTTGAAAGCCCTAGAAACAGCACCATCTATATGTAAATCGAAGGAAAATTTGGAATCGAGGACTATTCCAAGATCCCTTACCTGGTCCACTCTGTTCAGAACCTTTCCATCAACACACACAGGAAATCTGATAACATCAATCTTCCTCGTGAATGTTATATGACAGCACTTATCTATATTCAAATCGAAATATCTCTCCGCGCAGAACACGACCAATCGATCAATATCCTCCTGAAAGAGTACGAGATCCTGGTAAGACAGAATACTTCTGTAAAATTTCAAGTCGTCTGCAAACAGCTCAAAAAGCGTAAATAGGAAACAGGCTGCAATGCCATCAATATACGTTGCAAACAAGGGAGGGCCAAAGTGAGAACCCTGTGGTACGCCGGATGTTACATGCATAACCACAGACGATATACAGTTCACAACAACAAACTGCCGTCTATCCGAAAGATAGGATTCAATCCAATTCAACAATGTTCCCACCACACCAAAGTCATCCAATAAAGCCATCAAAGTGGAATGATGCACCCTGTCAAATGCTTTAGTCATATCTGTGTAAACTGAGTCCACTTGATTACCTTTGTCGATGTTTTCAGTGATATAATCGATGTAGGGTGCTAAATTAGTTAACACGGACCTTCCTCTGAAAAAACCGTGCTGCCGATATGATAGCTTAGGAGAGATCTGCTGAAAGAAAAAATCAGTTACGATTGATTCGAATATTTTTCCGAAATGACTGAGAATAGAGATAGGTCTGTAATTACGGACCTCGTCTTTTTTACCCTTTTTGAAAATTGGGACAATTTTAGCTAATTTCCACTTTTTCGGGAATTTACCTTGGTGGAGAGAATGATTAAAGATTATCTGTAGTGGATCTGCCAACAGTTCACCACAAGAATTTATGAAGATGGGTGGTATCAAATCCGTCCTGCCCCCTTGTTTTTATCTAAATTATTTATCTTATTTTTGATTGAGTGAATATATATATATATATAGTTGAAGGCTATCGTTGAAGTGTTCATAAATTTTTTCTTATAAAGTACAGGTTTTTCCGAAGATTCGAAAACACTTCCAAAGTAGGTAGAAAATGCATTAGCTATAGAAAAGTCGTCATCAAAAGTAGAATCATTATAAGTCATTACTGAAGGCACCTTATTACTATTTTTTAAAGAATTCACATGAGTCCAAAAGGCCTTCGGATTACTTCGGATATTTTTCTCGGTTGAAGAAATATGAGATTTATAATCATTTCTGATCAATAATTTACATTCATTTCTAAGCCTGATGAAAATTTCATAATCGATCGCATTCCCAAACTTTTTATATTTCCTGTGATACTTGGCTTTGTTCTTAATGGTAGTAATAGTTTCTCTGGAAAACCAGAAGGGAAACTTGGCATTTCTATCAGGTCTCTTTGGTACATACTTGACAATGAGCTTATCAATTAAAGAATAAAAAGCATCAACACGCACATCCATATCCGAGGCCGACAACAGCACCCCCCAATCAGTCTTGGATAACTCATCTCTAATTTTTTCATAATTAGCGTTGAAGAACTGAAACTCTGAACGTATTTTGACAGGATTTTTAAGGACAGCTATTTTAACATAAATATCCAGAGATGGGTGATGAGCATCCTCGACCACGAAAGGCGATGTACTACTCCAAACCTCCACTCCATCACGGTTACATAAACATAAATCCAATACTCTCCCATTAACATTTGAGACTCCATTGAATTGAAATAAACAATTGAAAGAAATGAAATCTTTTAGAGCATTATATACATCATTATTTATTACATTACATTCCAACCCGGTTCCACCCTCGAAATTCCAAGAGAAATCTGGAAGATTAAAATCTCCAACCATTACAAATGGAGCACTAGGGTTTGATTCTAACCGTGAAGTAACTCTCTCAAAAAAATGAAAGTAATCATCGAAACAAGTTTTTGGCGGGAAGTAACAAACACACAAAAGAAATTTTTTCTCACTTTCCGTCATAGTGATCTTCACCCACAAATCCTCAATCACAGACTCACCACTCAAATTAGTCAGCATCTCCGCCCTCACACTCGCCGATACACCCACCAATATTCCACCACCATCCTTTTTGACGCTATTTGTATCATGTCTATCTCTTCTGAATATGTTGTATTTACCCGAGATAACTTCCGAGCTGTTTATGTGAGGTTTAAGCCAAGATTCGGTAACGCAGATAACATCATAATCTGTGGTCAAAGAAGCTGTATAAAAATCATATATATATATATGATATATATTCCTATATATGAATATAGGAAGAAAAAATTTTCAAATTTTTGTTTTTGTCCCTCGCGCATGCAAAAATTTTTTCGAGCTAGACCTACAAAAATCTCTTATGATAAATAAAAAAAAAGGTTTTTCGCCTGTAACGTTAACGTGAAAACAGCAAAAAAATGCGATTTTGCCATTTTTTGGTTAACGGACTGTATCTTCGTCAATATTGGGGGAAGAGCTTAGGTTATAAGGAAATTTTACATCCTGATCTTCCCAAAACATCTCTCCTGAATCGGTAGATCGATCGGTTGAGCGGTTTTCTTAGACCAATCGATTAAGATTTTGAAGAAATTGAGGAAAACAGGTTTTTGTTCCCTGAACTAATCTTTTCAAATGGATGTCAAAAAGTTTTCAAGAAAACTGTTTTTCAATACGTGGTGGCTCTGCAGAAAACGGAAAAATTCTGTCACTCAGAATTTCGATCAACGAGTACCGTGGCTTAGGGCTCTCAATTTTAAATTTATTCATTCCATTTTTGAGGAAAAAGAAGGTTTAAATGTGTCCACAGCATCAGTAGAGGTGAAGCAGAAACCGAAATTCTTGAAAAAAATTTTTTTTTATTTATCTTAAAAAACAATTTTAGTAAAGAATGAACGAATAATGTAATTATCAATTGATCATAAAGATTAGGTCACGTTTAAGGAACAAAAATCTTGTTCCCATAATTTGCCAAAATTTTATCCAATCGATCCACCCATTTAGGGGAGACTTTGTTGAACATCAGATTGTAAAATTTCCTCATAAAGTAAGCTTTCCCCCCAATATTGACGAAGATACCGTTCATCAACCAAATAATGAAAAAATGGCATTTTCTTGCTACTAATTCAGGTTGACGTTACAGGCGAAATGATTTTTTTTTAAATAAAGCATAACAGATTTTTGCAGGAAACTTTCTGCAGAAAAAGAAACCTCCGGTTGGCTTGCTAAGCGACCTGTAGTTCCGGAGTTATCGGCAGTTGAGTGAAAAAGGATCCTTTTCATTCAAAATAAGAAAGCTCGGAGATAAATGTCAGGACAAAGGTCCTGAGAAGAAAATTAGATGAATAAACAGGCTATGCGACGGTTGCATCGGTTTAGCATGGGAAAAATTTTCCGTGCGCGTAGAGCTAAAATAATAATCAAAAAAATTTTAAAAATGTGTTTATCTTGAGATTGCATGACTACCGGTAATCCGAAAAATTTATAACCAATAAATTAAGAAACTCGAGTCTTCAAGCTCCTAACGTATTCTTTTTTACTTCCAATACGACCGTTTTTCACTGAGTTTCAGCTTTTTGAAAATCACTTGAAAAATTTGAAAATTTTTCTGTTTCTTTAATAATTGTTGTCATAATAATATGTAATGATTGTATGACTTTTGTTTAAAAGTCAGTATTTCATGGACTAAGGGGGGCTTAATTACCCCCATGACCCCCCGTATCGATGCTGTGAAAGCAATCCTTACTATCAATTCATATAAACGTTAATTATTTTTATTGATCATATCTTTGTCCATTCATTCATTTTCTGAATAAATTCGCATTCTGAGAAATATGTAATTGCTAAAAATGTAGAAAAGGCAACATATTGTAGAATTGGAACATAAAACTATTTTGACAAGCGTCATAACCTCCCTTTTTGGTTCGATACAGAATACAGAGTGGAATGTGTCAAAATTCCAAGGCCAAAGTGTGATTTTATATTTGTGAATGGAGTATATCTATCCTTCATTTAAACTTTCAACCAGTGTTGCCAATGGTGATTCACGGAAAAATCCGAAATAACTGACAAAAAATCCGAAAAAATCCGATTGTTCCGTAATTTAATCCGAAAAAAATCCGATCGTTCATCAAATGGTTAAATAATTGAGAAAACAAAAAACACCCGTTTCTATCCTGAATATTCCAATAACTTTTTCAATGTGAAAATTCTCTAGTGCCCCCTAGTGGTAATGAGGAACAAAACCTGGCCTATTTCAGTGTTCTGTAATCGATGACTACTGAACAATTTTGATTTGAGATTGAGAATTGATGGATTTTTCGCTGAAAAGATAATGAGAAGAGGTGCTAAAATCAAAATGTAAAATATTCATCTATATATCAAAGGGTTTTTTCTGACTGAATAAAAAAATTATCAGAACTTGCAATTTTTACTGTTTATTACAAAATTATCCGATAATGAAAAAACACTCTAGCATAGCTATGGAAGTACAAAATAATCGAAATAAAATGTAGAAAAAAAATTAACAAAAATCTTAAAACAGGATATCACAGTTCAGTATACAAAGAAAGTGAAAATATATATTAAAAATTAAAAAGGATCAGTAATGACTAGTCATTCAACAAGAGAGATCAGACAAAAATAAAGTAGGTTATGAATGGATAAAAGACAATATTTAATAAACTATAAAATTATAACAGAATCGCTAGTCTGACCAGTATTATGTACAAATTGCCTTTGGCATAAAAAAAAATTTGAAAACCTCTCAATCCATTTTCTTACGCCAAATATCCGCTTCCAACATTTCTTTGCTTGGAGTAAACTTCTCACAATTCTCATTACTTTTTATTCCATCTGATGTGGCTATAATACCTCTGATGGCTTCAGTGGCCAGAAGATTTCTCTTGTCAGTTTTTATATTGAATAGATTGCTGAAAACTCTTTCAACACTGGCATTTGAAAAGGGTAGAACAAAAAGTAATGAGAACATTCTTTCCAAATTTGGAAAAAGGTTCACTCCAGCATCATTTCCCAATTGGAATACTTCAGCCCAATATTTTTCCACATCATAGGATGACTGAAGACCTAAAGATCTGAATTCTAAGAGTGTATGAGCCCTTCATTCATTGTCCAGCTCTTGTGAGTCTATATAATTCTTTAGAATTGGGAATCTTTCCAATATAGGTCTGAGAGATTGAATTGAGGAAGACTGTGAGATTTTTGGATCCATTATTTCAATTAATTTAAAAATAGGATCATCAAAACTAAGTTTAGCTTCAATATAAGTTATTAGTTTGACATGAAAAGACAAAACAGTTTTGTGAGAAGATTCACAGTCTTTCTTTCAAACGGACTCAGATATTTGCTGCAAAGATGTTGTAGCACCAACACCTAAATATATTTCACCAAGAGGAACATTCTCATGATTCAATTCATATTATCTTTCCTATATTGTCTCACTACAGGCATTTTGATAGAATATGATGCTAAAGTGGATATTAATTTCTCAGTTTCAGGCTTTAATCTGTACAACAGTGGTTTTTCTGATTGAAAAACCAGGTTGAACTCAGTCATCAAGCCTAAAACTTGAGCCATTAATTCCAAGTACACTTTTGTGTAAGGATTACTCATTGTTTCCAAAATACCTTCAATGATGTACGATGGATCCTCATAAACATTCTCCCTGAATTAGGCTTACAGAACCTCATACTGCTCGAGTACTCGGTCAACACAAGCCTTGACTGAGAGCCATCTAGTATTTGAAGGGGAGTGAATTTTATGAATATCCACCTTGAAGAAAATTTGGAATTCTTCATGTTTTTCTCTGCGTGAAGAGCTCCTGTTGAAATGGCTGCCTATATTTCTAAGCATGTCTTCTACATGCTTTGGCAATACTAAGCAAGCTCTTGAGTCTGCTAAGTGAGCCATATGACAAGAGCACTTCACGCACACAATATAGGGAAGAGATTTTTTTAAAAGGGCAAATACTGACTGATGCGCCCCAACCATTACATTGGTGGTATCAGACGAGAAGCCTACCGAGTTTTGAAGGGGAATTTGGCATGTTTCCAAGCTACCCTTCAAAACATTGAATAATTCTTCAGCAGTAGAGCCCTTTGTTTCTACTAAATCAAAGAATTTGGTTTTTGTGATATGTTCTCACTGCTGTAATATATCACAATAAAGGCGCACTGCTTTTTCACTGAAATGTCTGTAGTCTCGTCCATAATACCTAAGGGCAAAAAAATTTCCTGGAATTTTCAAATTATCATAAAGGGTTTTCAAAAAAGTATGACCCAAACTTTCAGTTACCAAAGCAGTGGCCTTAGTCCTTCTCAATTTCATGGTTTAGGCAAACTTAGAATTCGGAAATATATTTTTCAATACAGGAAATAAAGTGTCCATGAATAAAAAGGAGAGATTATTTGTTGCTATCGAACTACTCAACTTCAATTCTGCCACCCTCACGGCATTTTCATGAGCGGATTGAGATGGGTTTTTCAATATTTCGTCAATTTTAGAATGTTGCGAAACTTTTTGAAAATTTAATTTATGTTTTTTTGTTTCGCAATGGTCCAACAACACACTCTTGTGGCTCAAAATGTTGCAGTTGCACACTTTACAATAAGCATAAGTATCATTTTTCTCTGACCTTTCAAGCCACAATTTAAATTCGGGTACCTCCAGCCAAGACTCTTGAAATTTCGAAATTTTTTTCTGTCTGCTTCCAGTGCTTCCGTCTAAAGATGTCCTCTTTCTTTTACGTTCATTCGTTCTAGATGATGATGCAACCGTGCAGGTCTCAGTTTAATCCTAGAAAAAAAATGATAAAATCAATCACAAAAATCACATCACCACATTAATTTGTTTTGAGATGAAATTAAACTTTTGCTGAAAATCTTATTTGAAGGGACATCAAATTTTTATTTGAAATGAATGAAATTATCTGGATTTTCATTGAATAAAAAAATTGAATATTCCAATGTTTCTAAAAAAAGACCAACTAGTTTATAGCTACTTCTTTCAATCTACAATATCAAGTTCACAAATATAATATTTAAAAAGTAATTACGAGAGTTAAGAACCAAATTTACTAGATGTACATGCTGAAAAATGAGAAAAGTTCACTCACAAGTCCAATTTCTTCATTAAAAACATCGTCGTCGTGGTTTGGCACTATATCAACATCCGCGGTGTTGGATGAAAGATCTTGAGAAATATCCGTGTCATTCAATACAGAAGAACTTGTGGAAGGTTCTTCCGAACTACTCTTCTAAAAAAGCATAAAAATTAAAAATACCAACATGATTACAAATGTAAAATATATGATGTTATTTAAAAACTCACTTTGCTTTTGAATTGTTGAAGCCGCTTGTCCATTTTCGAAGAATGAAAAAAATGTATAACGAAGATAAGTTAAAAAAAAACTGTTTGGTTTTTGCTTGGATTTGGCGCTCGTCTATCTGATTCACGTTACTCTCTCAAAATGAACGAAGAAATAAAAAAACGCGTACGCAACTCCGAAATTTCATGAACTTGCAACATCTGGGAATAAGTAATTCCGCAATTCCAGCCGATGAATTCCATCTCTTTAAATTCAAGGGTCCAGCCATAAAATAGCCGAAAACATGAGCTGAGTGGGTGGTGAAATTCTAACAAGGTGAATTTTGTCTGGAATGCCGAATTCGTTATTCATTTTATTAAATACAAAAAACTGTTTCGAAAATTGTTTTTTTTTTCATTTGCGGTCGAAGATAACAAATTTTTGTGAATCTCAAGAAAATTTGCAGATCTTAAAATTCCCTACAAAACAATATTCAAATCGTGAGAAAGTCGTATTTCCTCCTTCCGGAATTCTCTACAATGGAATGAATTCGTGCATAAGACGATAATTGAACGAATATTTCAAAGGGACCGCCAAAGAACGGCCAACAAGGCTATAAATATTCTATGAGGTTCCAACATCTGGGATAAGTAAACATTGTACCTAAATACTTAGATAATTTTTACCCTGATTATATTGTGTGGTTCTACATTCTATTCTTCCTACTGATTTGGTGGCTCAGACATCTGGTGCCTCAATCACATATTTGGACGTTCCGACTATTCCGACAAGGCGCAATATTTAAAAACTACACCACGATATAATAATTATATATTCAATATTATTTCGATCAATGGAATAAAGCGGGACATTCATATTGAACGGAACGTGTGTGCATTGCTTTCCTTAAAGATTCGCAAATACAGGAATTTATAGTTCGAATTAATTCTTGGAGCGATTACCTATAGAGGTGAAGTTAATAACCAATGGAAGATAATGTTGTCAATTCGTTATCGGTGATTGCGTGAATTACCTTGTTATTGTGGCAGAGTTGAGGAACTTTGAATCGAGTTCGGTTTTTTGAGACAATCGGAAAAAGTGTTAATTACAATATTATACGTACAGACATTCAACATGCTGCCGACTACAATCTAAAGATAACCATGGAATGCACGAAGTGCGGCAGATCGGGTACCTCAAGATCCCCTTTGGTTGCGTGTGATAGATGTCTTGCGAAATTCTGTAAGACATGTTCGGGATTGCATCCCTCTGAACTTGCAGTCCTGGAAATCGGTGGTAAGCGTCTTTTGAAATTTTATTGCCTGGGATGCCTCAAAGGAGAAACTTTTGAATTGTTGAAGAACACCATTAAAGACTAAAATGCTATAAATAAGAGCAGAGAAAAAGTAATAGAACTGCTGGAGCAGAACCTGGATAAAACCAGGCAAGAATTGATGAACACGTCAGGTAACAACGCAAGGGCATATTCAGATGTGTTGATTTCTACAAGTCCTTTGGAAATAGTTAAAAGGGAAAGAAATGTTCCCCTAATCATTTGTAAACCTAAGTCAGAGCAAGATGCTGTTAAAACTAAAAAGGATCTCATTACAAAAATAAAAATCAATGCCAAACCAATTGGTATAAATTCGTTGAAAATGAGAAGCGGAGGAACAGTGTTGCTCAAATGTAACTAGGAAAAATCCTATAAAGAAATGAAAAAAGAGCTCGTTGAAAGTATGGGAGATGAATATGATATAAAAGAAACAAAACTACGGGAAACCAGAAGTATTCATATCGAACATTGGAAAAGATATAAAGGCTGATGAGATCATAGAATCAATAAGGAACCAAAATGATTTCTTCAGCGAAGGTGACCAAATTGAAATGGCTGTATTGAAACCGAATAACAAAACCCAGCTCAAAATTGTGTATGACGTTGCAATGAAACCGCCTTCAAGCAAATGATTTATGTAGGCAAGGTGTATACAGGGTCTTTCACGAGAAACCTCACCCATATTTATACGGGAAACTACTGAACGTATTTTCATGAAATTCAGCACTTATAAGTATTTCACGATGCTGATGAAATCTAAAATATTTTCAAGGCATGAGCACCTCCGGTTTTTCCGGAAATGACGTCAACTTCCGTTTTTTAAATTAGAACACCATTTTTTTATTGCAGAAATAGATTCCTTAGAAAATTTCAAGTTATTTTGATGTAACATTTTTCAGTTTTGGTTGGAAAATTCTCTCTGAGCGGGAAAATTCGAAAAAAAAATCGAAAATAGAGCTCCGCCTGAAACAAGAATAACTTAGAGGTTTTTGGATGGATTATCAGATCTAAATTCCGGGAGAGGTGGCGACACTAATTGGAATGCGATGGTTTGTTCGAATTTAGCTGTTCTGAATCTGAACGGTCTGTTGCCATGTTTTTTAAAAATTTCACTGCACCAGTCACTATGAATGTAGCACAATTTTTTTACCAATTCGGGGGAAGGAAAACCATAATTGCTGAAAAACGATATTTTCTTTCATTTCGATTTTCTTGGAAATTAGAGATACTTTTGGAAAAATTCGAACGGCACAAATCAGTACAAAACACTGTAAATTTATTCCACAATTTATTTCAACTGTCAAAAAGAAATTTTTTGGAAAATTCTAGGTTGATTCGAACACTACATTTTATGAAATATCTTGCGAACCGTATGTAAAAAATGGAACATTTCAACGGCACAAATTAGCATGAACCTAGTAAAATCAGGTTCTTAATGATCATTCATATAATTGCAATTTTCATTTGTTAAAATATTTTTTGGGGTTTGCTTTCCTTGGGGACTCTTTCTTTCAAAAAATATCTTCTGGTGTCTGTGCATTGATTGCTGAACAACGCACAACTGAATCCTGGTTTCAAAACCCTACAAATCCATTTTTAGTGAAAAATGAGTTAGATACAGAAATAGATTAGTTTTCTCATCGTGTACAATCCGGTAAATACCTATTATAATTCAGAACCCAATAAATCCGATAGAAATAGGTTTTGAAATATGAGGTTAGTTTCAAAACCCGACATATCCAACATTGGGGTGAAGATAGGCGTACTCTGGATAAACTGCACTATTTCTTTGAGTCCTGGAAAAATACTCTAATGCCTCAAAAATGTCAGTAAACCTATCCGAGCCAGCCGAAGAACTGTCAGATTTTTTAGTAGTCTAAATTGTTTATATATTTTGTGTATATCAAAAATGGAGCAATAAAAATACGATACCGATAATTGAATATAATTGTAACCATCATCATGATCTCTAACGAGAAATTTAAAACTTCTGCAAATGCAATTAAGTTTCAATTCCAGACAAATCCAAAGTTCAAAATCCAAAACGGATTTGTCGGGTTTTGAATTTAGAGGATTCAACTGATGTCCATTGCCGTACTCTTGTTTCTTCAAGTGATATAATTATTATTCCTATTATTTTCAATTATTCGTTAGAAATTCGATAATAATAATAATAAAAATAATAAGACAAAACAGTCAGAATGACGTTAATTTGTCGAAATATCGCTTTTTACGGATAAATTCCAGGAAAGCTTAGACTTTCCCAAAATTCCAGAAAAATCCCAGTAAATAGCATCAGTGCGAACATAGCACGTGCCACGTGCACGTTATTGCGTCGTTCCCCTCAACTTCTTTCGTACCATGAACAAGCTGGTACGGCTGGTGGGGTGGTGGAAAGGTTAGGTGGGCGGGGAGGGAAACGGTTTATAGGGCCTACGCATCGCTATTCGCTACTACCCTAATATGTTCCTACTGATGGCGATGCGCCGATGCTTGATGCTTACTTCCCCTCTCAGCATCCCCTCTCCCACCCATTATTCGGAATATTCCATATTCCCTGTCGAATACATTTCGCACGCAATCACAATTGTGAATTGGCAAAGGCGTTTTGGTTCGATCTAATACTATCATGTTGCGCGGTACGGCGAAGAAACAGTTATTTGGTGTTCGGGATTCATCTATTCTTGCGTTATTAGTGCCCACCTGTATGAATTTTGGATTGTTTTTTCGTGAGATTGAAGCCATCCATTGCCGTAGTGACATAATGATGCATGGTTACCCGGTGAGTCAATTCAGATGATATTTGGTCAATTTTTTCTCATAATAATGTGCAATAATTTTTAAGATTTGGTTTTCACCTTCAACTGCTGACAATTATATGAATAAGAGTATGTGTTTGGAGTTTGTGAGACTCCCACGATAGCGTACTGGCTAAAAAAAACAACCTTCCTCAGGAATTGAAATCGAAATTAGGGTATTCAATATACAGATGAGCGATATTTCACTACCGGTGATTTACTCACGGTGATTTTCAAATCACCGATCGAATTCCTAAAAACATGGTGATTGTGATTTTCACGTTGGTTCTTTCCGTCAGCAGTGTTGCCAACCCTTGATGGAGTATCATAGTACAACAGCCAGGCCGAAAATAGTACATTTGACAGAAATATAGTACCATAATTTGAAAACAAGGAAATTTATTTCATTCTTACCATTTGAATATCTCAATGAAAAAAAAATTTAGAGGGAAAAAATTCATAAAAAAGTACTTTCAGGGCTCACAATTCATTAATTAGGAATTATTTCAAATCGAGTTCTAGCGCAGCAGCAGAATCTTCTAGGAGAATACAAATAATTTCAGTTTCACTTTTTCTTGGCACATTTGTTTTGTTGGTTCAAATAGAATGCAAGATCCTGAAAAGTAAACAAAAAACAGAACATCAAAATTCAATACGTTTCTGCCCTGTGATTCCCTGATTCTACTAGCGAAGTGAAGATAAATAATAGTAGATTCTATAATTTTCATACACATGCTTTTTTCAGTTCGATTCCTATATATGGCGAAAGCAGTACTGAACAATGCCCAGACAACTATATTAAGTTTTCCATTAATATTGTTTATGAAACTATATACTTATAATCAAAGCTATTACTGAAATTTTCGAATTTGCATTACTGAAATATTCGAATTTGCACTACTGAAATTATGGCAGATATATATTATCAAATTATAGTACAAAAAGCGTACTATATCCACTTCCAAATTTTATAGTACCTGATGTAGCAAATATAGTATAAATACTATAATTATAGTACGGTTGGCAACGCTGTCCGTCAGTGATTGTGATTACGATCACGTTAAAAACTCACTTACTACGATGGTGATTTTTGGAAGGGGATCATTTACGAGAGTTATTATTCAAGTTGATGCTGTTCGCTGTTCTTATTGTCGGTGATTTTCACGTTGGTTCTTTCCGTTAGTCATTATTTGAAGGGACATCAAATGTTTTGGTAATCATGCAGTTTACACAAGTGAGATTGAAAGCCGCTTTTGCGCATGCGCGAACAGTGACAATTTGCGATTTTGTTGCCAGATTGTGCATTCATCATATCTCTAGAATTCTTGGAATCATAGAGAAGGTTTTACTTTACTTTATTCAGTAATCGATGCTGTTATGATCGATTATGTTATGATTTTTTTCCATCCCATGAATTCGAATCTTTAGAAAATTACTAAGAATTATCAGGAATAACATAATCTATTAGCTATTATTTATGTTTTTATATAACATATCAAAAACTTGCTTTGAAATAAAAATGTGATATTTCTTGGCATGGGATCACATAAGATTATCCCGTATTAAGTGAATGGATTATATATCTTATTGAATTGTTTTTTCATCAAGCACCAGTTATTTGAATATTTCCCTTACGGAGCGAAGGGAATTTCAGATATTTGTATTTCTCAGTCGAAAAGAAAAACTAACAACAAATTCTTTTTTCACACACCCACACTGTAAAATTTCAGCTTTGAAATGTTTTCAACTGAGTTTGTCCACAAATCAAACAAAACAAAATGTTATTTAGTTATTTTTTTTTTCTGGTTCGTCGAGCTTATGAAGGCAAAAGAACCAGCAAGAAAACCTTCACTCAAGTAAAAAATAATTTCACTTGAGTGCTCTTCAAAATTCACAAATCAAATATAATAACATGATTTCAAAGTTCGAGAAAGGATATAAATCAATTGTTATGTTTAAATTACATTATAAAGGATTATCTACAGAAGATTGACCTTGAAATCTGCATCTGCTGAAGCATTGTCTCCCGTTCCACAAACATCCTGGTTTCTGTTCAAGTTCCTTTCCTTTGGCATCTCTGAAGAAGTTACCATGTTCGTTTCCGAGCTGTAAAATGATAAAATAATTAGTGTAAAATTTAACAAGCTTGTGAAATATGCAATTTTAACATTTCTTAGAAATGTTACCTAAAATGAAAAGTAAGTAAATATAAATAATGTCCAAGCATTTTTACTTCATAAAGGCCTCCAGACTAGTTTCCATATGGTAATTAGAGCTGTGAAATAATGAAAATTTTAGTAGAAAGCTTACTAGAACTATATGCCTACTGTATGAATAAGTGAAATGAAAATAAATGTTTTAGTAACATACATACATAGATACTGCACACTAACAACATTATGAACAAAAATAAACACAATTGAAGAGTGGAAATTCAAAAGGGTCTAAGTGCCATTTTCACGAAATTTCAGATTTCATTTTTTATAGGGAGTTGTGCCAAGGCCAATAGTCTACGAAACAGTTCATGTGCCATCTGCTTGAGGCAGTCATCATTTCTGATGAAAAAAACAATTTTCTTTTAACTTTTTTCATGAGTTTGAAACATGTTTTATGTAATATTTCAGTTCGATTTTTTTTTGCTTTCAGACCCTTTTGAATTTCCACTCTTCAATTACAGAAAACACAGGACCGAAAACTAATTTATATGCAACCAAGTCCTTTCTTGAGGGAGGGAGAAATATGTGCCTAATAATATAAAGGGAAAATATGTACAATCAAGTCCTTTCGTGAGGGGGGGTAAATATGTAACTAATAATATAAAGGGAAAATATACAATCAAGTCCTTTCTTGAGGGAGGGAGAAATATGTACCTAATAATATAAAGGGAAAATATACATTCAAGTCCTTTCTTGAGGGGGGGGGGTAAATATGTAACTAATAATATAAAGGAAAAATTTACATTCAAGTACTTTCTTGAGGGGGGGGGGGTAAATATGTAACTAATAATATAAAGGGAAAATTTACATTCAAGTCCTTTCTTGAGGGGGGGTAAATATGTAACTAATAATATAAAGGGAAAATATACATTCAAGTCCTTTCTTGAGGGAGGGTAAATATGTAACTGATTATATAATGGGAATATATACAATCAATATATATCTAATAATATAAAAACAACATAATGAACATAAATAAACAAAATTACACAAAATGCAGGAAATAAAATAAAATTAAATCTAACAGGAGACATTAATACTAAAATTAAAACAAATTGAAAACTTAATTATATAAAATCAAGTCCTATCTTGAGGGGGGTAAATATGTAACTAAAAATATAATGGGAAAATATACAATCAATATATACCTAATAATGTAAAAATAACATAATGAACATAAATAAACAAAATTACACAAAATGCAGGAAATAAAATTGAATTAAATCTAACAGGAAACATTAATACTAAATTTAAAACAAATTGAAAACTAAATTATATAAAATCAAGTCCTATCTTGAAGGAGGAGAATACAATGTCCAATCTTGGGGGGAAGGGGGAACAGCAAACACACTTCACTCTCACATCATCTCACAGGATATTGGTTACCTACTGTTACAAGGAACTCGCCGAACATTTGGAACTTCGAGTACTGATTCCTCCATGCAAACTCGTGCAAGTATGAAGTAAACAATGGCTCAGAAGTTCCAAATTGTCTGCGGAGTTTCCTTTTAGCACGCATCCACATGTTTTCCACGTTTTGTGTATGAACATCAGAATCATCAGGATCCACAAAGTTTTCTTCATGGATGATGACCTGGTGGTCATACACACCACCACACACAGGGTTGGCAAATATCATGATACTTATATAAATATCAAAATATCATAATATCGGATATATATCCGATATATATCTGATATATATCAAAAATTTTGTTCTTTAGGTAAACTGCAAAAAACCGTTCATTTAACATACATATGTATTGAAAGCCCATTATTCATAAAATTTTAATTAAAACAAGTAACAAAACAGAAGAAACAAGACAAAAAACAGAATATTTTTTCTAAATAAAAATAAAATAAATAACTTCAATAAATATAACAAAAAAGAATCCCCGAGACGGGAGATCTAACCACAGAACGCACTGTTGTCACGTTTCAATTTTAACCAAATTATCAAGGATTTTTTTCTGTGGTATTTATTTCGTTTAAAAAGTGAATGATATATATCGAGTCAATAAATATCAGATATATATCAAGATATATATCATGATATATATCACTCGATATATATCGGCCAACCCTGACCACACATGTTTGGGATGTTGCGGTAAGCAGCCCATCCATCTGTCATTATCAAAGTTCCTGGTAGAATATGCCTATAAATGAATTATTATCCTAAATAATGTATTATTCATAAATAAAAAAAACTCAAAGGGGATTCTGTAATAACAAAAAAAAAAATAAAAATTTATTCTGTATGAAACCAAACCCAAAAAAGTATTAACTATGGTTTACCTCTGATACTACATTGCATGCAAGCTTACCATATACAACTATCCCATATACTAGCATAGCATGCAAGCTTACCATCTACAACTATTCCATATACTTCCATTGCATGCAAGCTTATCATCTACAACTATCCTAAATACTAGCATTGCAGGCTACCATCTACAACTATTCCATATCCTATTTCTAATCGTAAGCATTTCAAGCGATGCGGTTATCTTTAAAAAATACATCTCATACCTCTCGATCACTGCTGCCAATGTTTCCTCCTTCCTGTCTGCAACTTCCACGAGGAAACATTTCCTTGATTCCCTCTCGATGCCTCCAAAGACCCAATGTCCGTCGGTCCATCGTCCTCTATGGTATTTCCTGTGAAAAAAAAGTGATTCATCCACTTCTACAGTTTTGGATGAACCATCCTCATTAAAACCACCAATTTGTATTTCATTTTCCATGAAATACGTTTCACACACTTCCCGACAAAAGTTGAACCAGTCAATAACAGTATTGTTACTTCCCAGTCCAGCTTCAAAACATATAATGTCCTGTGGGTAGTACCCCATAGCCCATCCATACAAAACAATTAGAATTCTTGTTAATGTCAACTGGCTCTTCTCGAAAAATGAGCCTTTTCTAATGGTGCGCTGCCTTTTGCAAAGCTTGCACATCCACTGATATCCATCACACACATTTCTGGCATTCCGACAAAAGGTCATAAGGATGCTGCAGTTCTCACAACTACAAGTGTTCTTCAGCAGCCTCCTTCTTACACACCATTTTATCGATTCTAGGGGAGTATTAAAGAAAACATGTCCAATCTTAATAGTCTCCCCTCGAATTGCCGCCTCACTCATAATTTCAGCCGGATCTACAATCTGGGTTGAACTAAAACGTCTTGTTTCACCCATTTTGATAGATGACTAGCACAAACTTTCAGTTGAAAAAGAATATCAATTGGTATCGCAATAATCACTACACCAAAAAATGTTATCTCTTGTTGTAGTCGAAAGCAATATTAAAATGATACAATGTAACGGAAATGGGGAAGGAAATCAACTTCATATGTCAAAAATATTATTTCTATGACTTTCTATTCTTCAAATATAAGATAAATTTCCTAATCTGGCAACGTGGCTATAGATTACGTCGAGGTCTGTCAAATCCACTTGTGTAAACTGCATGATTACCAAAAGACCAACTAGCTAATAGCTATTTCTTTGAATCTACAATATCAAGTTCACAAATATAATATTTAAAAAGTAATTACGAGAGTTAAGAACCAAATTTACTAGATGTACATGCTGAAAAATGAGAAAAGTTCACTCACAAGTCCAATTTCTTCATTAAAAACATCGTCGTCGTGGTTTGGCACTATATCAACATCCGCGGTGTTGGATGAAAGATCTTGAGAAATATCCGTGTCATTCAATACAGAAGAACTTGTGGAAGGTTCTTCCGAACTACTCTTCTAAAAAAGCATAAAAATTAAAAATACCAACATGATTACAAATGTAAAATATATGATGTTATTTAAAAACTCACTTTGCTTTTGAATTGTTGAAGCCGCTTGTCCATTTTCGAAGAATGAAAAAAATGTATAACGAAGATAAGTTAAAAAAAAACTGTTTGGTTTTTGCTTGGATTTGGCGCTCGTCTATCTGATTCACGTTACTCTCTCAAAATGAACGAAGAAATAAAAAAACGCGTACGCAACTCCGAAATTTCATAAACTTGCAACATCTGGGAATAAGTAATTCCGCAATTCCATCCGATGAATTCCATCTCTTTAAATTCAAGGGTCCAGCCATAAAATAGCCGAAAACATGTGCTGAGTGGGTGGTGAAATTATAACAAGGTGAATTTTGTCTGGAATGCCGAATTCGTTATTCATTTTATTATATACAAAAAACTGTTTCAAAAATCCGAATTGATGCCGCTTCAATTGTTTTTTTTTCATTTGCGGTCGAAGATAACAAATTTTTGTGAATCTCAAGAAAATTTGCAGATCTTAAAATTCCCTACAAAACAATATTCAAATCGTGAGAAAGTCGTATTTCCTCCTTCTGGAATTCTCTACAATGGAATGAATTCGTGCATAAGACGATAATTGAACGAATATTTCAAAGGGACCGCCAAAGAACGGACAACAAGGCTATAAATATTCTACGATGGTGATTTTTGGAAGGGGATCACTTACGAGAGTTATTATTCAAGTTAATGCTGTTCAATGTTCTTATTGTCGTTGATTTTCACGTTGGTTCTTTCCGTTAGTCATTGGGATTGCGATCTCGTTATAATGATAGATACTCGCATACTACGATGGTGATTTTTGGAAGGGGATTACTTACGAAAGATATGAATATTATGATTCAAGTTCATGCTGTTTTTATTAGAAGGAATCGTTTTTCTCGGAAAAAAGGTTTTATATACCAGCTAGAGTTCCGATAATCCCAATTTTATGTGAGTTCTGAGGTTATTCTCAGAATTTTTTTAAGGCTCACGCTCAGTTGTAGGAACGTCCATTATACTTTAATAATTTTTCTCTATTTCAGTATCGTAATGAGTTCATTACAGTACTAAAAGTAGTGCTGTAATGAAACTCATTACAGCATTGTTTTCAGTTATATTTTTCGTTTTGTGGTTGCCAGTACTGACCTCCGATCCACTCAATTTTCGAATCAAATCCGCAATCTGTCAAATTTTCGTTAGTGACACCAACTGCCAAGATACAATACAAAAGTCACTAATCTGAATTTTTATTTGAATTTCGAGAGTTTTCCACAAAACTTGACTGAAATAGAGAAAATATCGTCTAATACTCGTTGCAGAAGGCAATTCCAACACTCATGCTTTCGAAAACTCGCTCCTTCGTCGCTCGTTTTCGAATTTCGCATTCGTGTTGGAATAGGAGCTCATTCTGCAACTTGTATTAGAATATACTATTAAACTTTCAATACAACATTGAATAGGAAATTCTATCGACAGTAGCCAAGGAATCGTTGTTGCATGGAGGATTGAAATTTTAATGAATAATTAAATTATACATTTCTGAAACTGTGCCCTAAATGAACTTTTCATATTGATTTCACTAGACTAGACTATTTTTGTTAATTTTTACGACTTGATTTTCTCACACAGATATGAACCTCAAGACATTCTTTTAATGAACAACTGTCCGAAATGTTTAATTCAGAATTTGTATTCACTTGTAGTTAGTCAAATCCAACGAATAACCGTACTTTCTCGAAATCACCGGTGATCATAATCACCGTCCAAAAGAACGGTGATTGACAGATCACAATCACGAATCACGATCGATTGGCTTATCTCTAATTCAATAAAGCAGTTTACACAAGTGATATTGAAAATCGCTTTTGCGCTTGTGCAAACAGTGACAATTTGCGATGTTGTTGCCAGATAGTGCATTCATCATATCTCTAGAATCCTTTTACTCAGGTAAGATGGCGGCGGTGTTTTGACAACTGAATTCAGAGTGTCATACTTGCCTTTTTGTTGCCAGATTGTGCATAACGCAAATATTTGGAATAAGATAGACTCGGTGATAGCTAGCGCCACCAGAAAACATTTCGAACATACTTGGAAGTGGATTCACAAATTTCATTTGAAATGAAATATGTCTATAAAGGAAATGGTTTGAACAAATGTTGTCTTTCAAGAATATATATATATTCTTATGAAAAAGAGAGCTAAAATAATACAATAAATGTTGAAACAAAAAGTACCTAAGCTGAGGTAAAAAAAAACGGGGTATCATAACATTATTTGTATGATACTATAGAATCATACGATACTATCAACACTAGCATCATACGATACTATACAGCCAGGGGAAAAAACCTCAGCCGAAAAAACCTGCCTCCCGTAAACAAAATAACATAAAATATCAAATATCAGGAAAATCTTGAAAGACATCAGTGTGATCATCTTCATGTTATCCGTCGATGGGCTCGGATACACAGATTCTTCCCAAAACGACTCGTAATTCTTAATCTGAAATGAAAAAAGACAAAAGCAAAAAAGAAACCGATTATTCAGAATAAATCGAATGCATTTTGGAAATGCATTTGCTACTTTAAAAAATACATCAACATTAAGATTTCTTGGCCAAATAATGTTCGGAGGTTTATGAAAATTTATGACAAATGTCACAAAATTTGAAATAAATGACAAAAAAACTCCATCAATTTCCCCTTTCCGAATCTGTTGAAAGTTACGAAACTGACAATTTTTCAACATAACAAGCTAAACTTGTAAAAAATCAATTAATACATAACTTTCAACTGTCCTCTTTCACGAGGATTTTTTTTTTCTGTTGCCGTGTGGGTTTCTTGCAGAAGAATCTCTTTGATACCATGTTCATCAGTGTTTGAAGACCGCTACGGGACCCCAATGAAAGGCAATCATCTCCCATAGATAAACCAAACATGTTATAACACAAGAAAACAGAATCCTTTGGGTAGGGGAGGTGCGCTAGTAGTCGGCCTTTTTTGATTAAGTTTGACTTCGACAATAACTCATTAAGCGTCATTTTGAGTTAGATTAATGTAACTCCTATTTTTATATAGCATATTTATTCAGGTACGAAAATATTAGGTCAAGCAATCTTAGACGTTAAATTTTTTTGTCAGAGGAGCACATTGCTAGTAGTCGGCCGCATATATTCCTATACTCGGCCACTGCTGCACCAGTGGTGATTAGTACCAGATCCGAATTGAAGAAATTTGTATTTTGTTGTATTTTCAGTTCTTTAAAAATGGTGATAATGAAATAGTTGTAGATAATATGAAACTAAAACAATATATTTTTCACAAGAAATAAAATTGATTCTAAATAAACTCAATGATGAAGTATAACATAAACATATCTCATTTGGTGAACTTTAATCATCACTGCAGAAATCACAATAAAAATTTTGGTTTTTGAGATCATCATATGATTGCCCTATTAATTTTGTACAATTTTGGTGAAACCATCTCGTCCAATTCATCATCACAAACACTACAACTTTGTTTTTCTCTAACCACTTCGACTTCTTGAGTTCTTCTATCAGTTTCTTCTGTGGTCTTTGGTTTTCTCATGTTCATTAATAATTTTTCAGTCTTTCTCTTTTCCGATTGTTCCCTTTTCTCTTCTTCATATTTTCTCTTTCTTCTTTTTCTTTTTCCTTATCAATATAATAACACCGCCAAGCCTCTGCAGATATTGCACTGGTTGATTGTCCAGATTTGGGTTTTTGAGACTTTTCAATAGGTTTTGGATACTTCAAATGTTGTTTAAAATAATCAATTTTTTTCTGAGTCAAGCTGGATTTGCATAGATCCTGTTGCCTTGTGAGGTTGTCATTCTCACATGTTAATATTTTTTCAGAGATTTCCAATACAGAATAATTTGTTACTGCTTCCGACTCTAATTGGCATTCTTTATCTATGTGCCCTCCAATTGTAATCTCAAATGCATTATTATTATTATCTCCATGGATTTCGATATCGTTACTGAGTATATTTTGGGTATCATAAATAAAGTGTAAATCTGTATCATTTTGTATTCCGGCTCTTAGTAAATCAATTTGGAAAATCTTAACATTAGGTTCTCTCAGTTCGGGATCTGATGCTTGAATCACAGATTCGGGTTCAGTTGCCTCTACCAAAGATAGGAATCCATCACTATTGATTTTGTATTCGGAAATTACAGTGTTCTCAGTTCTCATGTCCATCTATCATTTTCGATGATCCCTCACTGGTTTCAATACCTATTACTTTTTTTTTTCAATATTTTAAGTTTTTTGTGAATCCAGTCCACATCTCCAACTATTTCGAGAAGATTTGACTTCAAAGCAGCCAGAACTTTGTAGGTGCTCTGGAAGTCAGCAGAGGATAACTCTGGGTCTTGTTGTAGCTCTTGTTCACCCGGATGAATATTCTTCTCGAGCATATTTTGCACACTTTTGGTATAATCCACCGCTTGTGGATTAAAAGGAAATAATCCACAGCGTTTGAATCCCATTCTAATGTGGTTCGACACATCCGGACGAAACAAGGCTTGCTTGAAAATTGGTACAAATTCTATTTTGGAAAGGGTTTTATCCGGATTTTCACTTTGCCACTTTCTAACAGCCTGTTGCCAATATACTTTACCGGTGTGAACCATGGAGGTAAAGAAAGTGGAGGGGGCATAACGTTTGAAAAGTGTCACCAAAACAAATCCGGATTTGGCACCCCAAGATGGCCGACTTCGAGGTATTTTAAACTATAGGTTCTGCAATTTTGGCCTTATTTATTATTCGTTCGTTGGTTTTGGCATTTGTATGTAGTGGAAAAACATATAAGAAGTGGTTTCTTGTACAGCATATGCTGATCTTACTCGCCAATTAATGGTGAAAAGCTAAATTTTTTGACGTTTGTAAATATATGGTTTGATTATTGTTGCATACAATTTTAATTGATAGGGGTACACGAGATAATTTACCTATTTGTTTCATTGCATATTATCTGAATTTGTATGTACCTTAAATGAAAAAATAGAATGTATGATTAGTAACAGGAACAAATCATTCATTCCGTACGTAATTCAACTCACCAATTCATTAGAAGCAATTGTTTATGATATTTTGACTCCTTGATTTGTTTCGATCATTATTTATTCATCTTTTGGTCATTAAAAGAGAATCGAACAAACTTCGAATTGTAAAAACTCAAATATACAAAATTCCCGCCACAAATTTGGCTCCGCAACATGGTGGATTTTTGGTGACACTTTCATAGCAAGGGAAACATAGGATATGCTACCTCCCCTTCTTCTACCTCCATGGTGCGAACCTACCAGACCAAATCCAGCAGACCGTTTGTCGGAAACGCCCGAACACGGTGTCCAGTGGCGTACGGATCTGCAGTAAGATGAATGGTGTAACACGGCTGATTCGCATAAATAATGAACAAGCGATGTCAAATTTTATTGAATTTATATTAACAAAGAGTTTTACAGGAAACGAGGATTGATTTTAACGGAGCTATTTCGGAAAGTTATGAAATATCAGTGATCCGCTACATCGGGAATATTTCGTTGGATCATTACATTATCACAGAAAATATATTGATCTGAAAATAGATTGGAAATGTCGTTCCCTTGCAAAGGGATCCAGGGGGTGAAATTTCATCCCTAATTTTGAAAAATTCGATATCTCGGAAATTACTCAACTTAGCACAATTAAACTCGGTATGTAGTAATGTTATATCGATTCGAACATTTGGTGAGAATTTCGTCCACTTGCAGAGGGAGCCAGGGGGTGAAATTTCATCCCCTACTTTGAAAAATTCGATATCTCGGAAATTACTCAACTTAGCACAATTAAACTCGGTATGTAGTAATGTTATATCGAATCGAACATTTGGTGAAAATTTCGCCCACGTGCAGAGGGAGCGGGGGGGTGAAATTTCATCCCCTATTTTGAAAAATTCGATATCTCTGAAATTACTCCACGGAGCACAATTGAACTCGGTATGTGGTACTGTTATATCGATTCGAACATTTGGTGAAATTTTCGTCCTTTTGCAGAGGGAGCCAGGGGGTGAAATTTCATCTCCTATTTTGAAAAATTCGATATCATTCCAGCCACATACAGCAATACTGACATCATCAAAATATTCTTTGAGACTATAGTATGCTTTTGAAGATTTTCGTGCATTTATTAAAATAATGCTATAAATGAAACCATTTTAATATAGAAAATGTTGTTTTTTATAATGACGCTATAGCTTGAGAAAAATGAAAATCGGATAACAACATATGAGTTTTTTTATATTATTTCGAGCTATAGAATACACACCGGAAGTTTGGTCCGTTCCTCCCGACTCACCCTGTATATATATATATATATATATATATATATATATATATATATATAGAAAAGATTTAACGGACATAACCCTCTGAAACGAAAATGAACCGTAGACAGCTGTTTCGGGCTTTCGGCCCTCATCAGTACGGTGAAAAGTTGGAAATTGAAATCACATAACGGAGTCAACACAAGGGAGCCAGCCGCACATTTGCGATTTCGGTTGGAAGACCCTGCATTCCAGGGCAACATCCAACGTCACCACGGAGGCAGCTTTAGCCACCTGCGTGACATCCGAGTCCAGGAATATAAATATAATATAAGGATAAATAATGAGGGATCGGTGAAGTACATGGAAAAGATTTAACGGACATAACCCTCTGAAACGTAAATGAACCGTAGACAGCTATTTCGGGCTTTCGGCCCTCATCAGTACGGTGAAAAGTTGGAAATTGAAATCACATAACGGAGTCAACACAAGGGAGCCAGCCGCACATTGGCTCATGTACTTCACCGATCCCTCATTATTTATCCTTATATTATATTTATATTCCTGGACTCGGATGTCACGCAGGTGGCTAAAGCTGCCTCCGTGGTGACGTTGGATGTTGCCCTGGAATGCAGGGTCTTCCAACCGAAATCGCAAATGTGCGGCTGGCTCCCTTGTGTTGACTCCGTTATGTGATTTCAATTTCCAACTTTTCACCGTACTGATGAGGGCCGAAAGCCCGAAACAGCTGTCTACGGTTCATTTTCGTTTCAGAGGGTTATGTCCGTTAAATCTTTTCCATGTACTTCACCGATCCCTCATTATTTATCCTTATATTATATATATATATATATATATATATATATATATATATATATATATATATATTCCATGAAATAGAGAGCTAAAATAATACAATAAATGTTGAAACAAAAAGTACCTAAGCTGAGGTAAAAAATTAATAAATCAATTGCACAATCAAAGTTTTGTGAAACCGGCCCTAAGCCACTGGGTATTTATTGTTGGGCAACAGCCTTTAAGAATTCTTGGGTGACTTTTTGTTTCGAGAATTGGTTTCTCCACACAAAGTCGTGTAGGTACGATGTGAAGAGATCCTCTGAGGTACCAAACTGCCTCCGGAGTTTCCTCTTGGCCCGCGTCCACATGTTCTCCACCGATTGGGGATGAACATCTGAGTCATGTGGGTCCACGAAGTTTTCTTCGTGGATTATGACTTGATGCTCATATATACTTCCACCGATGGATCCCACGTTTCTGTAGGCTTGCTGTTATTGCCAAGCTACCTTTTTGTCTTGATTTCGCCAATAAAACTCGATTTTCGTCTTCCAGAGTTTATTTGACGTCTTTTCCCTAAAAGTAATTTGACAGCAACTTCTTTTTTTCTTGTCAATCAAAACCTAAGGTAACAAAGATCCTAACAAAATAATACAACTTCATGAAGGTTTCAACAGATGTTGGAACCTTAATTAATTTGTATAATTTCGATAGGATCTTTGCTACCTTAGGTTTTGATTGACAAGAAAAAAAGAAGTTGCTGTCAAATTACTTTTAGGGAAAAGACGTCAAATAAACTCTGGAAGACGAAAATCGAGTTTTATTGGCGAAATCAAGACAAAAAGGTAGCTTGGCAAAAACATTGGTGACCCCGACGTGATCACGATATGGAGAAAGGTGCGTTAAGCAACAGTTCTTTGAGAAAATCGAAACGCTCAGAAACAATCATTGGTTCGCGTAACTCACAATTGAGCATAAAGAGAATGAAACTGGCACTGGAAACAGAAAAGAAGAAGCAGGAATTAGAGAAAAAACAGAAAGAAATAGAAAACAGTATCAAACTATTAGAATTAGAACGAAAACTGAAAGAAGCTGAGTTGGAGGCTCAAGAAGAAATAATGGACAATCAGTTCGAAACAGGACGAAAACTACCATCGGGATGGGCTATTCATGGTCCTTGTCAAAGATTCTCGAACGATAGGGAAAGACACGAATTTCTTCATACCATCCTACACATTTGTGATGAAGTCAATGATGAAAATTCGGATAGGGACGAAGTGAATTCACCGTCTTCTACATCTAGTAATTTGAAATCGAATAATTATGTTCAAGAAAATAGGAGACATCAAGAAACCAGCAATTTGACCTTGGAAGAAAATGAAGAACCCCTAGAAACTAGGGACGTACCCAAGTTATCCTAAAATTGCCGAAATTAGATTCCTACTCAAAACAGGAACCTGATGAATATGACTTTAGCGATAGACAGGAGATAAAAGTGGATCAGATCGAAAGTGAATATGAATTTTCAACACCAACCGAAGAGCCAGCAGAGAACATTTCATACGAGAGTCCCATTCAATTAGCAGGATTTGATAGAATGGTGGATTTCGAATTAGAGCAATCCTTCGATAAGTTCGATCTGAAGATATTGCTGCAGAAAAGCTTGATGGTAACTGTACCTTCTTGTGTATATGGCTATCATACTAGAAAAATTGTTGTGAATTGTGATGAATTGGATCCTCATGCCAATGTCCAGCACAGATATTCTGCCTTTGTCAAAAGTATAACGAAAGAACAATTGATCCCAGAAAGTTTCGTCAACAGACTTAAGGAATTCCTAGATGATATAGACAACATTCACTTCAACCTGGAATCTAACTTGACCGAAGAAGTAGCCGAAAGTTTCCAATGCCGAAATTCTACAAATGTAATTCAGTACCGGTGCTACATGTCTATGAGCGACGATATACCATCAGCATTCAGGCTCATAAAACACCTTGAAGAAAGACATCATATGTGTTACGTATCCCTGAAGATATGTCACGAAAAATACAAGTGGTCCCATCACGTATGGAAGCACAAACTGCCTCACTTTTGTTTCCGGTGCAGTATCGCATACAGAAACAAGCCGGACATAACCAGACATCTCTTCTGGAAAAACGGAGAGAAGACCGTGCTGAGCAAGAAATATCTGCAAAAGAAATGGCCGCAGGTCTTCTACTTCTGCATACTTCCGACGATGTTCAACTGCGATGAATGCGGCTTGATCTTGACCAAAGCTGTCTACTTGAAGGTCTCCAAGAGGATCCACTCCGAAGAAAAGCCCCACTATTGCTCCTTTGAGGGATGTGTGCAGAGTTTTAAATGGAAAAGTTTGCTGCGGAAACACGTACAACTCCTGGAAGAGTCAACAGAAGAAGATTGCGAAGAAAAGAAGGATGTAGAAAAGAATAATGTGGATAATGTCGAGGACGTGACCTTCCAGGAACAGATGGGAACGTTTGTCAGGTGGTCAAGATATGACAGGAAGTTAGGACAAGTAACTTCAATCCAGGACCGAATAGGATGGTTCATGTGCTGATGTTAAAATGCCAACTTCTGAACACTGTTCCCAGTCACGAAAATTTGTAAATTAGAGCTAGGAGAAAAATAGTTTCTCTAGCTGGGGGGAGGATGTTGGAACCTTAATTAATTTGTATAATTTCGATAGGATCTTTGTTACCTTAGGTTTTGATTGACAAGAAAAAAAGAAGAATGTGGCTGTAATTGATTCAATAAACTTCAATATCATGTATCACATTTATTTTGAAAAAACTCAAAAGGAATTCTGTAAAAAATAAAAAGTAATTCTTGAAAAAAAAGCTGAGATTCTTTAATAATCTACCATAAGCTAATTCATGCCACAATACTTACATTACATGCCATTACAGCCTTGCTTTTTCTACTTTTTATATCAGCATAATATAAAACATGCAGCAATAGCAGCATCTCATATAATTGAAGCGATACAGTTATTTTATTTCACCCTGAAATTTATTTTCAAACTTAAATTATACACAATAAAAGGAAATGCATACAATACAATACTCACAAAGGATAACCTGTAGTGAGTATTCAACAAAATTATAGAAACAATGAATACAATTCTATCTTCAAACAAACACCAGTTAAAAATCCACCATACTACTTATCTACTATGACCCATCAAAGGGACAAGAAAAATCAACTACAACCCAAAATTCTCTACACAACCCCCGAAAAGTTTTTCAAATCAACTATATTCTCAATGAACCTTTTACTTTTACTGGATATCCACTTTTTTATTTCCTTTTTATATTTTTTTATATTCACTATCATTTTAATATGAACAGGCAGCGCACTATAAATTCTAGGTCCATGAAAAGAATGAGACCTCTGAAAAATAGTCCTCTGAACCTTCGGAATCACAACGGAAAGAATACTGTATCTTGTATGCCTACCATGCGAAACCATCTGCTGCCCCGTCATGTTCAACTTGATGTTACCCAAAACCGACCAACAGTACAACTTTCTTATATCCCATAGACCTGTCTCATTAAATAAAGCCTCTGTCGGATATCGAATATTTTTTTTAAATATAATTTTAATGAACCACTTCTGCTGAGTTTCTAATTTCTTCAATATGTTATTGTACGCACCACCCCAGCCTACTATCCCATATCTAATGAGTGACTCGACCAATGCATAATACATCACTTTAAGATGTTGCAAATCCAGCACACTGGACAACCTTCTGAACCTCCAAATTAGTCCCCTCAATTTTATGACCAAACTTTCAACATGAACATTCCATTTCAAAAATGAATCCAGCGTGACTCCTAAATATTTATATTCGGTTGTGCTCGAAATTGAAGTGACCTGAGTAACAGTTCTCACCCTAATTGACAGGGTTGCCTCTTTCTGTCTGGTACCTCACCAAGAAGCATTTCTTGGTACCCCTTTCTATGCCGCCAAACACCCAGTGGCCGTCTATCCATCTTCCCCTATGGTACTTCCTGTGAAAGAATTTTGATTCGTCGATTTCGACGATTTTGGAAGTACCATCCTCATTCACTCCACCAATCACTATATGATTCTCCATGAAATAGGTCTCACAAACTTCACGGCAAAAATTAAACCAGTCCGCAATGGTTAATGTTGTGAGACCTACCTCAGCCTCCATTGCCACATAGTCCTGGGGTAATTCATTGGCCCACCCATGGATTATATATAGTAGCTGTGACAATGTCAGATGGCTCCGTTCAAAAAAGGAGCCTTTCCTGATACTTCGTGTCTTTTTTATACTTTTTACACTCCCACGTATAACCGTCAGCAACATTCCATGAGCTTCGAATGAAACTCATCGGAATATTGCAGTTTTCACACTCACTAGTGTTTCTTAACAGTCTCCGCCGAGCACACCACTTAATTCCCTCAAGGGAAGAGGAAAAAACAAATTTTCTGGATATAAGATGTTCCTGCCGTATGTCATCATCCGTGAGAATAATGCTAGGATGCACTATTTGCGAATTATTATCACCCATTTTGATAAATGTTATCAATTTTTGAAATACACTCTATATCTATTCATCAACTTTGAAACAACTATCAACTATATGAAACAAACTGTCAGATGTGGAATACCCTATATGAACGTTACTTTCAAAATTTGAATTTCAGCGGGAATTTCACGATATGTCAACTGATTATCCTGTCAACAATCGATTCTTCAAATACATGAATAATCGACCGATCTGGCAACGTTGCATCAACTAGAACGGCCGCCGCCATTATCATGAGTAAAACGAATGTTTACCAAAATTACTAAGAATTATCAGGAATAATCATGATCATAATCATTTATTGCATCCCATAAGACAAATAAACATTCGTATAGGACAGGTCAAAAGTATTGGACAGAAAAAAAATAAATTACAATGAAAATTCAATTCAACTTAGCATAGAAATATTCCTCTTTGCTGTAGAAACATTTTTCCAGCAACAGATTCTTAATGATTTTCTTGAACCTAAAATATTCAAGTACTTTAATTCGCTCTGGCAGGTGATTGAAAAGTTTGATTCCAGCATATAGAGGCGATTGTTGAAATTTCGTGGTTCTGTGGGTTGGTAGACAGATTATGTCCTTATGTCTGGTATCATACTTGTGATATTCAGAGCACCGTCTCAAAAAACATTGAAACATGGTGAAATGGTATCATATTTTGTAATTATATGTTGTATATTATGTATTAACTAGCGTTAGTATTAATGGTAGACTAAATCCTTTTCCGTAAAAGGGTGGGTGGAGGAATAAAAATACATTAATCCCAATTATTTTAAGTTCTACGAAAACCGAAAAAAAAAGTTGATGTATATGTGGACTCGATGAAAGTCATTGTCGGGTCGTAGGAGTACAGGGGGAGTCTGAAAAATACTGTACTTCTATTATTCAAAGTTCTATAAAAACAAAAAAAGACGTTGTCGCATATGTTGACTTGAGTTTCTGTGTTGATTTTTATATGCACAATCATTCCCAATCGATCAAAGTCATTGTCGGGCCGTAGCAGGAGTACAGGGGGAGTCTGAAAAATACTGTACTTACGAGGCGTAGATTTAAAGTAAGGTCTCCATTTATTTTTTTCACATTAAATAACATGTATTTACAAAGTTCAATACAATGCTGTAAAGCTTGAAATCTAAGCTATTTTTCTATATAATCGCCATTCACTTCGATGAGTTTCTTCATTCGTACGAGAAACTTTTGCATCCCCTCCTCGAACCATGATCCCGCCGCCTCGCGCAGGAACGAAATGACCGCTTCATGCACCTCTTCATCATTCGCAAATTTCATCCCTCCTAGATGTTTTTTCAGGGCAGGAAACATGTCACTAGGGGCGATGTCGGGACTGTAAGGAGGGTGGTCCAACACATCCCAACCAAATTCCGTAATGAGTGAGTTGTTTTGTTTGCCACATGAGGGCGCGCGTTGTCGTGATGAAGTCGTACTCCCTTGGTCAGCATCCATCTTCGTTTATTTTGAATAGCTCTTCGAAGTTTCCTCAAGGGCTCACAGGTTGATGTTGTGAGACCTACCACAGCCCCCATTGTCACATAGTCCTGGGGTAATTCATTGGCCCACCCGTGGATTATATATAGTATCTGTGACAATGTCAGATAGCCTTTCCTGATACTTCGTGTCAACATATGCGACAAAGTCTTTCTTGGATTTCATAGAACTTAAAATAATTGGAATTAATGTATTTTAAAAGACCTTTTCATTCCTCCGCCTACCCTTTTACGGAATTGGATTTAGTCTACTGTTAACCCTAGTTTTTATATACATATTATTACAAAAAATGATACCATTCCATCATCTCAATGTTTTTTCAGACGCTAACGTAACTCGTCTGTCGGCCGTGCCGCGGGGATCACCAGTTACGGTGCATCGGTTGAACGCTAAATCCGTTGCTGAAAAAACGTGGCCACTTTCCCACCCATTAAATATGACATATCTTAGCACGCCATCACATAAGATTAAGTAATAAGTGAATGGATGGAATGATGTGTCTTATTGAATTGTTTTTTCATCAAGCACTATTTATTTGAATATTTCCCTTACAGAGCGAAGGAAATTTCAGATATTTGCATTTTTCAGTCGAAAAGGAAAACTAACCACGAATTCTTTTTTTACTAACACACACTGTAAAATTTTCGCTTTGAAATGTTTTCAACTGATTTTCTCTACAAATCAAACATAACAAAATGTTATTCAGTAATTTTTTTTTCTGGTTCGTCGAGCTCATGAAGGCAAGAAAACCTTCACTCAAGAAAAAAAGAATTTCACTTCGAAATTCACAAATCAAACATAATATAACAGTATTTCAAAGTTCGAGAGAGAGCATATAAATCAATTATCATGTTTAAATTACATTATGAAGGATGACCTACAGAAGCTTGATTTGAAGAGCTTGAAATCTGCATCTGCTGAAGCATTGTCTCCCGTTCCACAAACATCCTGGTTTCTGTTCAAGTTCCTTTCCTTTGGCATCTCTGAAGAAGTTACCATGTCAGTTTCCGAGCTGTGAAATGATAAAATAATTAGTGCAAAATTTAACAAGCTTATGAAATATGCAATTTTAACAAATGTCTTAGTTATGTTACCTAAAATGAAAAGTAAGTAAATATAAGTAATGTCCAAGCATTTCTACTTCATAAAGGCCTCCAGACTAGTTTCCATATAGTAATTAGAGCTGTGAAATAGTGAAAATTTTAGTGGAACGCTTACAAGAACTATATGCCTACCGTAGGAATAAGTGAAATGAAAATGAATGTTTTAGTAACATACATACATAGATACTACACACTAACAACATTATGAACAGAAATAAACACAATTACAGAAAATACAGGAACAAAGGTAATTCATATGCAATCAAGTCCTTTCTTGAGGGAGGGGGAAATATGTACCTAAAAATATAAAGGGAAATTATACAATCAAGTCCTTTCTTGAGGGAGGGAGAGATATATACCTTATAATATAAAAACAACATAATGAAATAAACAAAATTACACAAAATGCAGGCAATAAAATTGAAGTCAATCTAACACCAAAAATTAATACTCAAATGAAAACAAATTGAAAACTTAATTATATACAATCAAGTCCTATCCTGAGGGAGGGAGAAATAAGTACCTAATAATATGAAAAGAATATATAAATCAAGTCCTATCTTGAGAGAGGAGAATTTGTGCCTAATATGAGAATACAGAAACAAAAATTAATTCAACAACTTGAACAATACAATGTCCAATCTTGGGGGGAAGGGGAAACTGCAAACACACTTCACTCTCACATCATGTCACAGGATATTGGTTACCTACTGTCACAAGAAACTCGTCGAACATTTGGAACTTCGAGTACTGATTCCTCCATGCAAACTCGTGCAAGTATGAAGTGAACAATGCCTCAGAAGTTCCAAATTGTCTGCGGAGTTTCCTTCTAGCACGCATCCACATATTCTCCACGTTTTCTGTATGGACATCAGAATCCACAAAGTTTTCATCATGAATGATGACCTGGTGGTCATACACACCAGCACACATGTTTGGGATATTGCGGTAAGCAGCCAATCCTTCTCACATGATTGAAAAAAAATTCGAAGGGGATTCTGTAATAAAAAAAAAAATAAAAATTTATTCTGTATGAAACCAAAACCAAAAAAGTATTAAGTAACTAAGATCATGCAAATGTATCGTTTACCTCTGATACTTCATTGCATGCAAGCTTACCATCAACAACTATCCCAAATACCAGCTGTTACGGTAGCTCAGTGAATTTTGAATTACAGAAAAAAAGTGGAGAATCAAATATACGCTGGAAGCACTCGAACTTACCATCTCGATCGTTTCGAAATAAAAAAAATACCCACAGGTACAATGAAAGGTTGGAAAAGGAAAAAAATGAGTGTTGTATCAACACTAGCATTGCAATCAAACTTACCAGTCATCTAGATTCACTGTGCAAAATTTTTTCAAAATCGGGCACGGGGCCTATAAAATTCATAATAACTGCAAGATTATACGCAAATTTCTAAAACAATAGAAATAGGCTAATCATGATCTCGAGAATCATTCCCATCATGCGGAGCGTTTGTGGGGGGGATATATTTCAAGAAATATTTGAGGAAATGGTGAAAAACGTTTCAGATGGTTCGGATATTTTCGAAGTAAACAATATTCTGCTAAAAGAAAGGGTCGCCCAAATCTCGGGACATCTCTTCGAACATCCCTCTATAATCGCTCTACATTCTGTGTATGTGCTCTAAAATCAGGATCTACAAAATTCGTGCTGCGATTGACCGTCAGATGGTGAAATCCTTCTTTACTTAAACAGTTAGAAGCACTCCAACGATCTGACATAACGGTGCTACCTAGCAGTATATACTCGCTAATCAGCCCTAATAAAGTTTCTTGATTTCTATTAGGAACAGGAACCAAGAAAAGCTTTTTCGAATCTCTCTCAATCCCACCAAAAATCTACTGACCCTCGATTATTCTACCCTATTGTATTTTCTTTTTCCAAACTTTGCTTCATCTATCTCCATATACTAGCATAGCATGCAAGCTTACCATCTACAACTATTTCATATACAGTGAAAGTCGTTTACAGCGACGGTGAAGGGACCGAAATATATCGTTGTTGTACCCGGACGTCGGTATGTCCGACAAAAAGGAAATAATATTTCTTGATTATGAACCAATTTATTTATTGATCTATGATATATAAAAAACGACACATTCAAACATTTAAAACAGAGAAAACAGTAACATGGAACGTAAACAAAAAAAATGTATGTTTAGATAAATATTTATACATATAATTTATAATATGTACGGATAGACAAATGAAATTTTCATTATAAACAACATGTAACCTAAAATTGAAAATGAGCCCTATTTACAAAAAATCTGTTATTTTGGTCTGTTTAGTATTCCGAAAATAGTCTTTCTCTACCGTTTTTCCTATATCCAAAACATTGACAAGAAGTTTCTTACGATCACCTTTCAAATTCTCGTTGAAGTTGATGTAATTTCTCACCGAATATATTGCCTTCAAAGCCTTTGAAACAGACGGTGGGACGAAGTTTGGATCCTCCTCATTAGAATCCGTTTCAGTAGCTCTCTCTCTGAAAACTCGAGAGACTACGGACGTTAAACACGTCTGCGTCGCTATAGCCGACGTCAGTAAACCCGGACCATTTTTACATTTGGCTTGAGAGGAATCAGCCACATCTCTAAAAAAGCGTCGTTAAATGCGGTTGGTCGTTTGAGGCGACTTCGCAACATGCGACTTTCACTGTACTACCATTGCATGCAAGCTCACCATCTACAACTATCCCAAATACTAGCATTGCAGGCAAGCTTACCATCTAAAAGTATTCCATATCCTATTTCCAAACATAAGCATTTCAAGCGATGCTGTAAGCTTTAAAAAATACCTCTAGATTACTGCTGCCAATGTTTCCTCCTTCCTGTCTGAAACTTCCACGAGGAAACATTTCCTTGATTCCCTCTCGATGCCTCTGAAGACCCAATGTCCGTCGATCCATCGTCCTCTATTGCATTACCTGTGAAAAAATAGTGATTCATCTACTTCTACAGTTTTGGATAAACCATCCTCATTAACACCACCAATTTGTATTTCATTTTCCATGAAATACGTCTCACACACTTCCCGACAAAAGTTGAACCAGTCAATAACAGCATTGTAACTTCCCAGTCCAGCTTCGAAACATATAATGTCCTGTGGATACTCTATAGCCCATCCATACAAAAACAATCAGAATTTTAGGTAAAGTCAAGAGGCTCTTCTCGAAAAATGAACCTTTTCTAAGGGTGCGCTGCCTTTTGCAAAGCTTGCACATCCACTGGTATCCATCACAAACATTTCTGGCATTCCGACAAAATGTCATATGGATGCTACAGTTCTCACAACTACAAGTGTTCTTCAGCAGCCTCCTTCTTGCACACCATTTTATCGATTCTAGGGGAGTATTGAAAAAGACATGGCCAAACTTAAATAGTCTCCCCCTCGAATTGCCGCCCTCTCATAATTTGAGCCGGATCTACAATCTGGGTCGAACTGAATGGTCTTTTTTCAACCATTTTGATAGATAACTAACACAAAATTTCAGTTAAAAAACATAATAATAATCACACCAAAAAATGTTATATCTTGTTATGGTTGAAAGCAATATTATAATGATACAATGTAACGGAAATGGGGGAGGAAATCAACCTCATATGTCAAATATATTATTTCTATGACATTCTCCAAATACAAGATAAATTTCCTTATCCGGCCACGTGGCTACTGATTACGCCGACGTCTTTCAAATCCACTCGTGTAAACGATTACCCACACTTTATATAGATATATAAATTTGAATTTTATAATTTCGTACCGCTTTCTTGATTCCTATCAGGAACAGGAACCAAGAAAACCTTTTTCGAATCTCTCTCAATCCCCCAAAAAATCCACTTACCCTCGATTATTCTACCTCTATTGTATTTTCTTTTTCCAAACTTTGCTTCATCTATCTCCACAATTTTGCCCACTCCCCCTAAACGTTCTGAATTTTCAATGATATTGATGCAGCATACCTCTCGACAGAAACTAGTCCAGTCGACAACCGTTTGTCTAGACCAGTGGTTCTTAACCTTTTTGGCTGGCGACATAAAGTACGAATTTATTTGAAGTAGGCGACCCTTATCTAATATTTTTTTATTTCCAGTGACAGGTACTAAAATGATATATATATATATATATATATATATATATATATATATCGGTTTAAAACGTGCGATGACGTTGTCCGATGCCTAGATTCCATCGTTTGATATATTATGTTACTTTATATGATGAAGTTGTAAAATTTGGAATGAACAACTTTATTTAAATGTTCCGTATTAAAATAAGACAATTCAGCATTAAAACAGATGAAAAATTCACAGCAAAATAATTTGTGACTACCATGGTGTTTTATTTTTGAGCAAATATCATGTACATACGTGGAGTTATGTTTGTAGTAAGTGCACACATAAATGAGTAGTTGGGAAAGGGAGCAGGGCATTTTCAGCTTCATTGCTCAGAACAAGCATCCCAGATAATTGTTCCCAAAATTTGGTGCGACTCATTCTAGCAAATTCTTTTTTTAAAACTGCGTCATCACCCTGCATTTCGAGCAATTCTTCTTGAAATCCAGCTGAATCGTTTTCGACGCCCATTACATCTACTTCAAATGGATTTCTTATTCAATGTATTTCACGATATAGACATTCTTTGGAATATATCTTTCCATTTTATTTTCAAGATTTTTGAAATGTTCTAAATAAATAGGCATGGTCTCCACGAAAATACGGATCCATTAAGATAAAGACCTTCTAAAAACAAGTTTAATGTTGGATTGACATTGAGTAATTTTATTTTGCCAAAGTTTTGTTCTTTTTTAAAGTTATTTGGAGGATTTCTGCGACCCAACCCATTACCTCTCGCGACCCGAATTTGGGTTGCGACCCAAGGATAAGAATCACTGGTTTAGACCATTCCATTTCAAGTTCCAGTACTTCTTGCTTCGGTTGATATGTCAACCAAGATGCTACAAACTTGCAAATATCTTCGACCGATCTGTTACTGCCAGAAAAAAAGTATTTTTTCTGGCACTTGGAGAAAATCCGCATCTTTGACGCACTTTTCTCCTATTCGAGTTCACCATCACGGTGGTTGTGGTACAAACAAAACGTTCTCGGTCGGAAAATACCTGCAAGATTTGTTACATCTTGGACATATCAAACTACCGTCAAACTCTATCACGCCATGCTCTCTCAAAAACGAACGTAAATTCTCTTCATTTGAAATCAGCATAAGAAAATTAAAATGCGTATATCTGCAACCTGTACAAGAATGCTAATTAATCACTATCACCAATCACTCAACACACATACAAACTCTCTCACGAAAGAAATCAAGCAAACTTAGTTGAACTTTCTAGGAAAAGGGGAAATAAAAAGGCATTTCTAAATTTTCATATTTAACTGATATATTTAGGGCGCGAAAAACAAAATATTAATTAGGATTCAAATTCATAGGGTCTCCGGAAGTTATATTGGAGAGAAAATTGCCCACCGGCAACAGCGCAATATCAATTTTAGGGAAATTCAGAAATAAAGAAAACTATAAATTAAGAAAAAACTCCAGAATTTTTTATTTAAAATGAAAAAAAGTCCACGAAACTCTGAAAAATTAAAATGGACTTGAAAAATGAACTATTAGGCTAAGATAATCTCTGAAGACTTTGAGAATTTTTTTTAGAAAAACCAAGACCGATCGGAAAAATCTGAAAACAGATTCGTGTTCTGCATATCAAGGTTGGCCTTGTACATTGTAAAAATAACCAAAATATTCAAGGCGGCTCATTTGAGCAAATCATTTTGAGTTTTGGCAAAAACGAATTATCATTTTTACGCTTTTCATACACCGTTGTGAAAAGGCTTCCAAGACCTTTCGAAACCCCGCCCCCCACATGAAAAAAAAGCTATATCCGCCCTTGAACCACAAGCTCTCTTGGAGCGTGTTCGGCTCGGTCTTCGGCTACCCGAACGTAATGAAGTTAGCAACGGAGAACGCCATTACATAAATGCACCTCTAATTAGTCAATATAAACACTATCAGAATGCGAAAAGCTATCATGTGTACTAAAATTTTCCGTTCTACAACTTTTGTTTGAAACCTTCTAGTTTCTGAGAAAACGTAATTTTTTCGACATTTTCACGAATTTTCCAAGGTTCCTGGAAATTTGGAAACCTGAATTTTTGACCATAAGTTCCTTATCAAAAATGCAGCTCTTTCCGCAAAAAAGTGATTTCAGACCTTCGTTTACTGGACTATATTCCAACACGAATGCGAAGTTCGAAAACGACCGTCGAAGGAGCGAGTTCTCGATAGCATGAGTCTTGGAATTGCCTTCTGCAACGACTATTAGACGATATTTTCTCTATTTCAGTCAAGTTTTGTGAAAAACTCTCGAAATTCAAATACAAATTCAGGTTAGTGATTTTTATATTATTTCACCTTGGCAGTTGGTGTGACTTACGAAATTTGTCAGATTACGGAATTTGAGTTAATTTGATTCGAAACTTGATTCGATCGGAGGTCGGTACTTTAATACTGACAACTACGAAACGAAAAATATAACTAAAACATTGCTGTAATGAGTTTCATTACAACACTACTTTTAGTACTGTAATGAACTCATTACGATCTAAAATAGAGAAAATATATTATTAATATGTTTTAATGCATTTTTAACATTTATACGTGGTCTAGCATTAAAAAAACAACCATTAATAGGAATTCTACTGAATTTTGAAGGTAAAAATTATTGAAGATAAGATTGTGATGCATCAATGTATTAAAAAAAAATAATTGCAAAAATTTAAAATTGAAATATACAGGGATTTCTATTTGAAAAGTTTGTGCCCAAATGTTGAAAACAGTTCACTAAAAAAATTTCAAATACTGATTTCTACGTGAAAATTATTATGTATTAAGCAGGTTTTTTTTTATAAATACGGGTCCTAGGGTCCTAACGTAGTCTAAATACTCCGTTACACTACTCACTGTGTGGGCAGGGCAACCGTCATGTTGGTACCAAATTATTTGAAAATGGCTCAGAGGAATATCTTCCATAAGCTTCTTGCAAAGTCTCTCGCAAGAATTGATAATACGTATTTCCAGTCAATGTTTGAGGGATAATGTAAGGTCCGATGACAAATCTATCCTTAATTCCCGCCCAAACATTAACTGAAAACCTTTTCTGGCTATTTCTTCTTATCGTAGCATGCGGATTCTCCCTTTGCCATATAATATTACATTTTTACTTTTGAAGAATCCGTCTCCATGAAACGTAGCTTCATCTGTGAATATAATTTTACTCAAAAAATTTCTATCGGTAAGTTTTCTTCTAAGAATAAATCGACAAAAGTCCATCCTTTTATATCAATCAGCTTTTTCTAGTGTTTGAGTTTTTTGATAATCATACGGACGGTAATTGTTTCGCTTCAAAATCCTCCATACAGTCGCTTCGCTTTTGTCCACACTAGGATGATTTGATAAAGTTTTGTTGATATCTCCGGATTTCTAGCAATCATACCAAGGATCATGAGTTCGGATAGTTTCCTTCTTCTTGCGCAAAGGGTACGTTCCTCTCGTAATTTACGTATTGTCACCAGGAAATTTGGTAGTGCTCTACCTGGAAATCTACAGGAGTAAATTTCTCTTGCTTTCCTTGCTGAGCAATTCCGTTCATAATAGGCCTGAACTATAAAATTTTTTTCCACAACTGAATATCTCATTTTCGTTCAACAATGAATTTCGATTCGAAGAAAATGTCTAATTGGTAGATAAGATGTTGCTAGGTAACATAAAAAAAAAGGAGGAAAATCTTGAATACAAAAACGGTTCTTCCACTCTAATTAATCGTTCTCATCGTTAGCCTCCCCATCATTTTGAGAGACTGTGGAAGGATAGACATCACCGATGTATTTAATAAATTCATGAATACGGTCTCTTTGGAGAGGAAATTTTTCATGAAATAAATATATATATGAAATAAATAAAATGCTCTTTACGGCTTCCAAATCTAGGGATAGCATTCCTCATATCATCACCGTGTGAACCTACCAGACAAATCCATCAGACCGTTTGTCGGAAACGCCCGAACGCGGTGTCCAGTGGCGTACGGATCTGCAGTAAGATGAATGGTGTAACACGGCTGATTCGCATAAATAATGAACAAGGGATGTCAGACTTTATTGAATTTCTATTAAAAAAAGACTTCTACAGGAAACGAGGGTTGATTTTAACGGAGCTATTTCGGAAAGATATGAAATATCAGTGATCCGCTATATAGGGAATATTTCGTTGGATCATTACATTATCACGGAAAATATCCGACGAGAGCATAATGACACTCGGGGCATGCGGAATTGTTATTTTGATGTAAATATTGCCTGGAAATTTCGTTCCCTTGCAAAGGTATCCAGGGGGTGAAATTTCATCCCCTATTTTGAAAAATTCGATATCTCGGAAAATACTAAACGGAGCACAATTAAACTCGGTACGCAGTACTGTTATATGGATTCGAACATGTGGTGAAAATTTTGTCCACTTGCAGAGGGAGCCAGGGGGTGAAATCACATCCCCTATTTTGAAAAATTCGATATCTCTGAAAATACTGAACGGAGCACAATTAAACTCGGTACGTAGTACTGTTATATGGATTCGAACATGTGGTGTAAATTTTGTCCACTTGCAGAGGGATCCAGGGGGTGAAATTTCATCCCCTATTTTGAAAAATTCGATATCGCGGAAAATCCTCAACGGAGCACAATTAAACTCGGTACGTAGTACTGTTATATCGATTCGAACATTTCGTGAAAATTTCGTCCACTTGCAGAGGGAGCCAGGGGGTGAAATTTCATCCCTTATTTTGAAAAATTCGATATCTCGGAAAATCCTCAACGGAGCACAATTGAACTCGGTACGTAGTACTGTTATATGGATTCGAACATGTGGTGAAAATTTTGTCCACTTGCAGAGGGAGCCAGGGGGTGAAATTTCATCCCCTATTTTGAAAAATTCGATACCTCGGAAAATCCTCAACGGAGCACAATTAAACTCGGTACTACTGTTATATCGATTCGAACATTTGGTGAAAATTTCGTCCACTTGCAGAGGGAGCCAGGGGTTGAAATTTCATCCCTCATTCTGAAAAATTCGATATCTCGGTAAGTCCTCAACGGAGCACAATTAAACTCGGTACGTAGTACTGTTATATGGATTCGAAGATGTGGTGAAAATTTGTCCACTTGCAGAGGAAGCCAGGGGGTGAAATTTCATCCCCTATTTTGAAAAATTCGATATCTCGGAAAATCCTCAACGGAGCACAATTAAACTCGGTCCGTAGTACTGTTATATGGATTCGAACATTTGGTGAAAATTTCGTCCACTTGCAGAGGGAGCCAGGGGGTGAAATTTCATCCCTTATTTTGAAAAATTCGATATCTCGGAAAGTCCTCAACGGAGCACGATTAAACTCGGTACGTAGTACTGTTATATGGATTCGAACATGTGGTGAAAATTTTGTCCACTTGCAGAGGGAGCCAGGGGGTGAAATTTCATCCCCTATTTTGAAAAATTCGATATCTCGGAAAATACTCAACGGAGCACAATTAAACTCGGTAGGTGTGACTATTATATCGATTCGAACATTTGATGAAAATTTTGTCCACTTGCAGAGGGAGCCAGGGGGTGAAATTTCATTCCCTATATTGAAAAATTCGATATCTCGGAAAATACTCAACGGAGCACAATCAAACTCGGTACGTAGTACTGTTATACCGATTCGAACATTTGATGAAAATTTCGTCCACTTGCAGAGGGAGCCAGGGGGTAAAACGTCATCCCTTATTTTGAAAAATTCGATATCTCGGAATATACTAAACGGAGCACAATTAAACTCGGTAGGTGTGACTTTTATATCGATTCGAACATTTGATGAAAATTTTGTCCACTTCCAGAGGGAGCCAGGGGGTGAAATTTCATCCCCTGGCTCCCTCTGCAAGTGGACGAAATTTGCACCAAATGTTCGAATCGGTATAACAGTACTACGTACCGAGTTTGATTGTGCTCCGTTGAGGACTTTCCGAGATATCGAATTTTTCAAAATAAGGGATGAAATTTCACCCCCTGGCTCCCTCTGCAAGTGGACAAAATTTTCACCACATGTTCGAATCCATATAACAGTACTACGTACCGAGTTTAATCGTGCTCCGTTGAGGACTTTCCGAGATATCGAATTTTTCAAAATAGGGGATGTAATTTCACCCCCTGGCTCCCTCTGCAAGTGGACGAAATTTGCACCAAATGTTCGAATCGGTATAACAGTACTACGTACCGAGTTTGATTGTGCTCCGTTGAGGACTTTCCGAGATATCGAATTTTTCAAAATAAGGGATGAAATTTCACCCCTGGCTCCCTCTGCAAGTGTACAAAATTTTCACCACATGTTCGAATCCATATAACAGTACTACGTACCGAGTTTAATTGTGCTCCGTTGAGGACTTTCCGAGATATCGAATTTTTCAAAATAGGGGATGAAATTTCACCCCCTGGCTCCCTCTGCAAGTGGACGAAATTTTCACCAAATGTTCGAATCGGTTTAACAGTACTACGTACCGAGTTTGATTGTGCTCCGTTGAGGACTTTCCGAGATATCGAATTTTTCAAAATAAGGGATGAAATTTCACCCCCTGGCTCCCTCTGCAAGTGGACAAAATTTTCACCACATGTTCGAATCCATATAACAGTACTACGTACCGAGTTTAATCGTGCTCCGTTGAGGACTTTCCGAGATATCGAATTTTTCAAAATAGGGGATGTAATTTCACCCCCTGGCTCCCTCTGCAAGTGGACGAAATTTGCACCAAATGTTCGAATCGGTATAACAGTACTACGTACCGAGTTTGATTGTGCTCCGTTGAGGACTTTCCGAGATATCGAATTTTTCAAAATAAGGGATGAAATTTCACCCCCTGGCTCCCTCTGCAAGTGGACAAAATTTTCACCACATTTTCGAATCCATATAACAGTACTACGTACCGAGTTTAATCGTGCTCCGTTGAGGACTTTCCGAGATATCGAATTTTTCAAAATAGGGGATGTAATTTCACCCCCTGGCTCCCTCTGCAAGTGGACGAAATTTTCACTAAATGTTCGAATCGATATAACAGTACTACGTACCGAGTTTAATTGTGCTCCGTTGAGGATTTTCCGAGATATCGAATTTTTCAAAATAAGGGATGAAATTTCACCCCCTGGCTCCCTCTGCAAGTGGACGAAATTTTCACGAAATGTTCGAATCGATATAACAGTACTACGTACCGAGTTTAATCGTGCTCCGTTGAGGATTTTCCGAGATATCGAATTTTTCAAAATAGGGGATGTAATTTCACCCCCTGGCTCCCTCTGCAAGTGGACAAAATTTTCACCACATGTTCGAATCGATATAACAGTACTACGTACCGAGTTTAATTGTGCTCCGTTGAGTATTTTCCGAGATATCGAATTTTTTCAATATAGGGGATGAAATTTCACCCCCTGGCTCCCTCTGCAAGTAGACAAAATTTTCATCAAATGTTCGAATCGATATAATAGTCACACCTACCGAGTTTAATTGTGCTCCGTTGAGTATTTTCCGAGATATCGAATTTTTCAAAATAGGGGATGAAATTTCACCCCTGGCTCCCTCTGCAAGTGAACAAAATCTTCACCAAATGTTCGAATCGATATAATAGTCACCCCTTCCGAGTTTAATTGTGCTCCGTTGAGTATTTTCCGAGATATCGAATTTTTCAAAATAGGGGATGAAATTTCACCCCCTGGCTTCCTCTGCAAGTGGACAAAATTTTCACCACATGTTCGAATCCATATAACAGTACTACGTACCGAGTTTAATTGTGCTCCGTTCAGTATTTTCCGAGATATCGAATTTTTCAAAATAAGGGATGACGTTTTACCCCCTGGCTCCCTCTGCAAGTGGACGAAATTTTCACTAAATGTTCGAATCGATATAACAATACTACGTACCGAGTTTAATTGTGCTCCGTTGAGGATTTTCCGAGATATCGAATTTTTCAAAATAGGGGATGAAATTTCACCCCCTGGATCCCTTTGCAAGGGAACGAAATTTCCAGGCAATATTTACATCAAAATAACAATTCCGCATGCCGAGTGTCATTATGTTCTCGTCGGATATTTTCCGTGATAATGTAATGATCCAACGAAATATTCCCTATATAGCGGATCACTGATATTTCATATCTTTCCGAAATAGCTCCGTTAAAATCAACCCTCGTTTCCTGTAGAAGTCTTTTTTTAATAGAAATTCAATAAATCTGACATCCCTTGTTCATTATTTATGCGAATCAGCCGTGTTACACCATTCATCTTACTGCAGATCCGTACGCCACTGGACACCGCGTTCGGGCGTTTCCGACAAACGGTCTGATGGATTTGGTCTGGTAGGTTCACACCGGTATATCATCATTCTGTTTGTGTGCGCCCGAGTCCGGATCAACAAAATTCATCCTATGATTTAAAGTTTATTGTTGGAAGCAGCCTTCATGATTTAGACTCTAAATCATGAAGGCTGTCTAAATTTTAGACAATCATAAGCCTTCCAACAATCCGACATTATACTGGTTGCTGGGAAGATCCACTCTTTCATTATTTCTAATTAAATTTCATTGCTTCTGGACGACTTGGACTGGAAGACTTTTTTGATGCCCTTTTGACTCCGTCGAAAACCCAGTGTCCCTCGATAACTCTACCCCTATTTTATTTCCGCTTTCCGAATTTAGCTTCATCAATTTCAACAGTTTTTCCCGATCCGCCAACCGTTCCTAATTTTGATTTATTACTACAAAACAGACCTCCCTGCAAAATTGGACCCAATCGACTACCGTCCTAATGGACGACTTCATTTGCGACTCAAGATATACCTGCTTCATTTCGTGTAACCATAGCGTTACGAAGACACATATTTCATAAATCGATTTTGATTTTTTCAAAAAAGGTTTTTTTTGCAAGAAGTTACATTCCATTCGAACTCTTCATCTCGATCTAAAAATTATCTGGCTCGAATTACAAATTTATCTGTATCTATCGCGAAGAAATGTGAAGGTTGACTGCACCTTGGCCATCTGAATTCCCGAGAAAAATCCATCACACCCTGGTTCTTTAAAAAATCCTCTAACTGTTCTTCGTCACGTATGAGCCATAATACGTTTCTGCCATAATGCAGTGTTTTTCAACCTTTTTAATGACTCGACCCCCATAGTTTCGAAAAAAATTTCTCGACCCCCCATCCCCGGTATTTTCCATGTATGTTAAAAGTACATATTGAAATTTATGAGTTTGTAAATTCGATTAGAAGAAAAGCGTTGCAGACTCGACTGTTACAAGTTTAGGTTTACTCCATTGAAATTGCTTCACCATACAGGAGTAAGGCAGTTTTCAATACCAAAGTACTGACCAGAGTTATAGAAATTCACGCTGAACTATCAGTATAAACGCAAAAACAAATAAAATACTTTTTTTCAGTTAACTTGCAATTGATTTCATCTTTGGTAATTTCTTTCGAGTAATCGAAGGGGCCCATCAGATCTTGGGCCAATAGGCCATACGAGATATAAGACCCACCTCTGGAATTTTAAATGCTTTCCCATCTTTTTCATTGTAGATGTTTTATCTGAATTGGTTGAAACCAAAAATGTTTTCGTCCTTATTTTGGACGCTTGTGGCGTTTTTTTGTTTGAAAATCTGCGGCATTCATTCAACCAAGGATGCGAAAATTTTAATACTGATTAGGCGGGTCAATTAGATTTTGGTACCGATGGGGCCTTATGCCGTATATGAGGTCCAATTTTGATTTCTTAACAAAAAACGCTGCATATAGGGCCGAAATGTGGACGAATAATTTTTTGGTTCTAACCATAACCAATTCAGATAAAAAATTTCTTGCCTTATCCGAATCTGCCAAAAAAAATGGGTTGGCATTCGAAATTTCAAAGTTCGGCCTCATATCTCGTATGAAGCCCCTTTGAGCTCAAAATCTGATGGGCCCATTCGATGCCTTGGGAAAAATTACCGAAGACCCCAGCATCAAAATTTCGAATTTCCACCTGTGTAAGGAATTAAATCACCATTTCCAGACATTTTAACCATCAGGTTGTATATTTTAAATGAAAATGGTATCAGACAATATGAAGAAAGAATAAATTGTTGCATAAATTCTCAGTAAATAAAATCAACTGCAACCTTCATATTAAAATAAACTAGTAATCGAAGAATTAATTTTGTTAATTTATTTGTATGAATAACATTTATAGAATTCTTTTGGTAACTATTTATTGATAAATCATTTGTTTTGGTGTTTATTGATTTTTTTTAATAAAGTAGTTCTCTCGACCTCTCGCGACTCCCCAGGGGGTTGCGATCCACAGGTTGGGAAACACTGTTACTGTTCAAACACCACTGAAGCTGTACTTACACTTACTCAATCCAATACTGCACTCACTTGGACACTGATACGCAATAATTCAGATTCACTATTATACCACTATCTTAAAGCCGGGTCCGGACGGGTGTAATGTAATGCGAATTTTGCGAATTCTTCGTTGAGAGCGTTACGCGTAATCCTCGTAGTGCCGTCCAAACGAAAGACACTCGTCTGTACCCGGCCTAAGAGAGTTGAAAGATAAGTCTGTTCTTGATTGGATTTTCTGAAGTAGAAGGGGAGAAACTCGGGCTCAAACGCAGAGATTTTCATTCAGTAGTTTATTTATACATATTCTCGATTCTTCGATAATCTACTAAAGATAGATCTATGCGTTTAGGGCGGGGTTCCCGCCCTTCTACATCCAAAAATCCAAACAAGAAGACACATATTTTTCAACTCTTTCTCAAGATAGTTATGATAGAGTGAATCTGAATCAATTTTCCAACTGTTTTTTTGATGAACATATAACACCAGCATTTTAATATATTTGACTTTTGATTTTGAGTTGTGTCACTTTTGAAGCAAGGGTGCGAATCCTTCTTCTCTCCTTCTCACCATTTATTACTTTCATTCATTCTCCTACCCTGGCAAAGGTGGCCCTCAGGTGGTCTCTGCTGGATAGCTTTTTCAGCCTTACTTACCTAATAGAAAAAGCTAACTGCGATGGGTCTATTTCCCTCAAAGCCAACCCAGGTCTTTCAATATTTTAGGTATTTTGAAAATGTTTTCTGTATGGAATTATCAAACGAGTCGAAACTCAACATTCACAGTTCTATTCGTTTATTTCATCGACATTTTATAAAAGTATAGTTATACAGGGTGAGTCGGGAGGAACGGACCAAACTTCAGGTGTGTATTCTGCAGGTCGTAATAATTTCAAAAACCTCATATGTTGTTATCCGATTTTCATTTGTTTTCGAACTATAGCGTCATTATAAAAAAACAACATTTTCTACATTAAAATGGTTTCATTTATAGCATTATTTTAATAAATGCTCAAAAATTCCGCCATTAACCTCCAAACACATTCGACTTCGTCTGCGATGAGCTCTCGTTGCTTTTCTGATTGATTCGTGTCTTTCTTTAATAAGCAATGCCGCATTTCTAATGCGTCGAATTAGGGCATCCCGAGTGTTAACTTTTATTCTGTATACCTCGTTGTTGAACCAGCCCCAGAAACAATAGTCCAGTGGTGTGAGGTCTGGAGATCTTGGAGGCCAACTAATAGGACCACCGCGACCAATCCATTGTCCGGGAAACTCTTGATCTAAATATTGTTTGACCTGACGAGCGAAATGCGGGGGAGCTCCATCGTGCTGATAATACATTTGCATTCGGATTTTTAAAGGAACGTCCTCCAGTGATGCTTTTAACTCATTTCGCAAAAAAAATGAGTCAGCACCTACAGCATTTGTGATAAGAAGCGATTAACTAAAAAAAAATTATTTATTTGAAATATTCTAATTACCCTATAGTTTAAAAACAAATGAGAATCGGATAACAACATAAGAGTTTTTTTAATTTATTTCGACCTGCAGAATACACACCTGAAGTTTGGTCCGTTCCTCCCGACTCACCCTGTATATTTCAGAGGTAACGAAAAAGAGTTGACAAGCGTATTCATAAACATATTTAATATCCCAATATGAACTTGCAGCACGCTACGCGCGCCGTCAGTCTGGCAACCTTGCTCCGGTCTCTGTCAAATACTGGTAACGTCGACTTTCATGGCCGATTTCGTACAAGAATGTAAACAACCCATTTTAACTGAATAAATCGTGAAAACAAGGTGGAAATGCATTAAATATGATGAGGAATGAGTTTTTACTCTGATTATATCCCTGGGAAGATGGATTTTGAAGGGTGTAATAACGAAATTGAGTGACGCGAAGCGAGCGAACATGTTTTATTTTTTTTTCTGAGAAACTAGGCATTTCCACCAGATTTCAACTTCAGATTCGTTATCTACGCCCCAAATTTAGTGAGTATTGAATTAGAAGAAAATAAATAGCCCAGCACTTTCGTTTTTGTTTTAACAAAAACGTGGAAAAATTTGTGCTACATTTGTGCTTTCTTGTGCTGTAAATATTTTCACGAAAATTTTTCAGATTTCCCGGAATATTAGGAGAATCAAAGGTTATCATGCAGAAGACAAGGTAATCCATCGGTTTAGTAATGTAAGATGGCGCATTTCTTGGTACCCCTTTCTATACCGCCAAACACCCTGTGGCAGGGGATATCTTCTCATATGGTACTTTCTATAAAAGAATTTTGATTCGTCGATTTCGATGCTTTTGGAAGTACCATCCTCATTCATTCCACCTATGACTATAACATTGTCCATGAAATAGGTCTCACAAACTTCACAGCAAAAACCTCAGCCTCTCTCAGCCCCTATAACGAGTATCTGCGATAATGTCAGATGGCTTTGTTCAAAAAAAGAGCCTCTTAGTCTTTTTGCACTCTTTACACCCCCACGTATAACCGTCAGCAACATTCCGTGAGCTTCGAATGAAACTCATCGGAATGTTGCAGTTTTCACACTCACACGTGTTTTTCAACAGTCTCCGCCGAGCAAACTACTCAATCTCCTCAAGGGTAGGAGGAAAAACTATTTTTCTGGTAATAATGCGATCTTCTGTAAAAATAATGCTTGGATGCACTATTTGTAAATTATTCGCATCAACCATTTTGATGTCAAATTTGAAAACTGTTAAAAAAATTTTTTCCAGCTCATGAATTCGAATCTTTAGAAAGTTCCTAAGAATTATCAGAAATAAAATAATTTATTAGCTATCATTTATGATTTTAATATAACACATCGAAAATTTGCTTCGAAATAAAAATATGATATAACTTGGCATACGATCACATAAGATTAACCCGTATTAATTGAATGGATTATGTATCTTATTGAATTATTTCTTCATTAAGCAACAGTTATTTGAATATTCCCCTTTCGGAGCAAAGAAAATTTCAGATGTTCGCATATTTTAGTCGCGAAGGAGAACTAACAACGAATTATTTTTTCACCCACCCACATTGTAAAATTTTCGCTTTGAAATGTTTTCAACTAAGTTTCTCTACGAATCAAACAAAACAAAATGCTATTTTTTTCTGCTTCGTCGAGCTTATGAAGGCGAAAGAATAAGCAAGGAAACCTTCACTCAAGTAGAGAAAGAAATTACTTGAGTGCTCTTCAAAATTCACAAATATAATATAACAAGTTCAAAAAAAGATATGAATAAATTATTATGTTTAAATTACAATATAAAGGATTATCTACAGAAGATTGATTTGAAGAGTTTGAAATCTGTATCTGCTGAAGCATTGTCTCCCGTTTCACGAACATCCTGGTTTCTGTTCAAGTTCCTTTCTTTGGCCTCTCTGAAGAAATTACCGTATTCGTTTCCGAGCTGTGAAATGATGAAAAAATTAGTGAAAAATTTAACAAGCTTATGAAATATGCAATTTTAACAAATTTCTTAGTAATGTTACCAAAAAGGAAAAGTAAGTAAATATAAATAATGTCCAAGCATTTCTAATTCATAAAGACCTCCAGATTAGTTTCCATATAGTAATTAGAGCTGTGAAATAATGAAAATTTTAGTGGAGAGCTTACAAGAACTATATGCCTACTGTATGAATAAGTGAAATGAAAATAAATGTTTCAGTAATATATATAGATACTGCACACTAACAACATTATGCACAGAAATAAACACAATTACAGAAAATACAGGAACAAAAACTAATTTATATGCAATCAAGTCCTTTCTTGAGGGTGGGGGAAATATGTACCTAATAATATAAAGGGAAAATATACAATCAAGTCCTTTCTTGAGGGAGGGAGAAATATATATCTAATAATATAAAAACAACATAATGAACATAAATAAACAAAATTACACAAAATGCAGGAAATGAAATGAAATTCAATCTAACAGCAAACATTAATACTCAAGAAAAAGAAAATTCTTTGTATTTACGGAGGCCACATCGAGAACATTTTTGAAACATAGATTAATTCAAAATAGAAATAATCGAAATGAATACCATTTTCAATTCCCAGGCTCAGAGATCTTTTCTTAGCGACAAAATCTAATATCATTTCTCCAACCTCATGATGAAAGATCTCTGAGCCTGGGAATTGAAAATGGTATTCATTTCGATGATTACTATTTTGAATTCATCTATGTTTCAAAAATTAATACCCAAATTAAAGCAAATTGAAAACTAATTTATATACAATCAAGTCCTTTCTTGAGGAGGGGAGAAATATATACCTTATAATATAAAAACAACATAATGAACATAAATAAACAAAATTACACAAAATGCATCAAATAAAATTTAATTCAGTCTAACACCAAACATTAATACTCAAATGAAAACAAATAGAGAACTAAATTATATACAATCAAGTCCTATCCTGAGGGAGGGAGAAATAAGTTCCTAATTATATAAAAAAAATATATACAATCAAGTCCTATCTTGCGGGAGGAGAATTTGTGCCTAATATGACAATACAGAAACAAAAATTAATTCAACAACTTGAAAAATACTATGTCCAATCTTGGGGGTAAGGGGAAACTGCAAATACACTTCACTCTCACATCATGTCACAGGATATTGGTTACCTACTGTCACAAGGAACTCGCCGAACATTTGGAACTTCGAGTACTGATTCCTCCATGCAAACTCGTGCAAGTATGAAGTGAATAATGCCTCAGAAGGCATGTTTGGAATGTTGCGGAAAGCAGCCCATCCATCTGACATGATTAAAGTTCCTGGTAGAATATGCCTATAAATGAATTATTATCCTTAAATAATGTATTATTCATAAATAAAAAAAACTCAAAGGGGATTCTGTAATAACAAAAAAAAATTAATATTTATTCTGTATGAAACCAAAACCAAAAAAGTATTAAGAAACTAACATCATGCAAATGTATGGTATACCTCTGATACTACATTGCATGCAAGCTTACCATCTACAACTATCTCATATACTAGCATAGCACATGCAAGCTCACCATCCACAACTATTCCATATACTACCATTGCATGCAAGCTTACCATCTAAAACTATCCCAAATACTAGTATTGCAGGCAAGCTTACCATCTACATCTATTTCCTGTCTGAAACTTCCACGGCAGGAACCATTTCCTTGATTCCCTCTCGATGCCTCCGAAGACCCAATGTCCGTCGATCCATCGTCCTCTATTGTATTTCCTGTGAAAAAATAGTGATTCATCTACTTCTACAGTTTTGGATAAACCATCCTCATTAACACCACCAATTTGTATTTCATTTTCCATGAAATACCTACGTCTCACACAAGTCCTGAAAAAAGTTGAACCAGTCAATAACACTATTGTTACTTCCCAGTCCAGCTTCGAAACATATAATGTCCTGTGGGTACTCCATAGCCAGTCCATACAAAACAATCAGAATTTCAGGTAAAGTCAAGTGGCTCTTCTCAAAAATGAACCTTTTCTTATGGTGCGCTGCCTTTTGCAAAGCTTGCACATCCACTGGTATCCATCACACACATTTCTGGCATTCCGACAAAATGTCATAAGGATGCTGCAGTTCTTACAACTACAAGTGTTCTTCAACAGCCTCCTTCTTGCACACGATTTTATCGATTCTAAGGGAGTATTAAAAAAACATGACCAAACTTAATAGTCTCCCCTCGAATTGCCACCTCACTCATAATTTAAGCCGGATCTAGAATCTTGGTCGAACTAAAAGGTCTCGTTCCACCCATTTTGATAGATAACCAGCACAAAATTTCAGTTAAAAAAAAGAATATCAATTAGTAGCGCAATATGTAATCACTACATCAAAAAATGTTATATTTTGTTGTAGTTGAAAGCAATATTATAATGATACAATGTAACGCAAATGGGGAAGGAAATCAACTTCATATGTCAAAAATATTATTTCTATGACATTCTTCAAATACCAGATAAATTTCCTAATCTGGCAACGTGACTACTGATTACGCCGAAGTCTGTCAAATCCACTTGAGTAAACTGCATGATTACCCACACTTTATATAGATATATAAATTTTAATTTTATAATGTAACGTAATGAACTTTTTTTTCTTGCGACTGTGTAAAAAAATGTGCTTATTAATTAATTAATTCAGACGCCTACAACCCTGTATTTATAGGTAGTGTCGGGTTGAGCCATCGTAGTAGGTAGTGCGGGTTGGCCCTCTAACCAGGGCCGATCGACTAAAAAAAAAAAGTTTGGCCGGACCCAGGGGCCTTGGATTCAAAGCATATTCATGCTCTGAACTTCCTCCTGTCCCGGTAGACAGCGCTATTGGGGATCTCTATTGTATAGTTATAGTAGTAAGGGGGAATTATTCAATGCTTCTCAACCTGTTTCGTATTTTTCTCCTCCACTCTGATAACGGGGATAATCAACCTAACCTAACCTAACATTATGTTAAACGGTGTTTTCTTTTTTCCCATATTAATTTTTTTTTCATTTTGGGTTTTTCAAATTTTTTTTATCTCGTTGTGTAGGGAACATGAACCTAACATAACCTAACCTTATTGCGGATCAATTTTTTTCTGTCCAAATTTTTTTTGTGATCTTGAAGCAGGGACAATGATCCAAACGTAACCTAACTTAACCTGACCTCATTATGCATAAATGCGGAACGATTTTCTCTTTTTTTATTTATAATTTCTTATCTTGGGGTAGAGAAAATGAACCTAATCTAACCTAACGTAACGTCAATATGCGTGAATCCGAATAGAGGTTTTTTGTCCTACTTTATTTTTATTCCAAACTTTTTTTATCTTGAAGGTTAGAAAATGAACCTAACCTAACCTTATTATGGTGAGCTACAGAGAACCCTAGCTGACCACAATTTGTTGAAATATGTGGTTGTTTCTGTTCTGTTTGTTCAATATTTAATGTCAGCGTAATATTCCAGTAATTTCTGAAATCTGCCAACACTGAATTTCTGGATACGTAATGTTATTTATTACTCTGTCGCTGTTTGCATCCATGTTTAATATAAAATAATGTGAATGATGACAGGAATTTGGACTTTTGGTATCTCTTTAATTTTCTATAAAATCTATTGCCGACGTTTCGGAGTAATTCACTCCTTTTTCAAGGCTACAAGAAAATGTATATGAAAATGTGTCTCTGGAGTGCTAGAACAAACCACTCACCTCAATTTTCACTGAAAATTAGATATTTGAATTTCTTCGTTCATATTATGAAGATACGACAGTTGGAAATTGTTGAATATTAATTTGAGAGGTTAAGTTGAAAATCTTTATGGTTATTGTCCAATTTTTCTTCTTCTTTTTTTTCTCACTATCCTTAGTGGAAAGTCAAACACCCCAGAGACATCTTGTGGATTAAACGGTAACCGACATAAGTTCATAACAAGAATGAGCACAACGCACTATACATATACACATATACATTTTCTTGTAGCCTTGAAAAAGGAGTGAATTACTCCGGAACGTCGGCAATAGATTTTATAGTAAATTAAAGAGATAACAAAATTCCAAATTCCTGTCATCATTTACGTTATTTATTACCTTCGGAAATGCTCGCGTATGATCGTAAGGCGAATGCATGTCGAAGTCTTGAGATTTCGGATATATTCGGGAGCCAATTGACCGTTCGCTTGGATTACCTTTGCCTATATCAGAGCCGTATCCGAGAAAAATAGAGTATATTAATGAGTTTCATTCATTTTTTTTCTCGAAAATTACTGCCTCCATAGAGCTGTAATTGAAACTGTAGTATCAGGGAGTCATATAGATTCACTGTGCACAATATTTTTAAAATCGGTGACGGGGCCTATAAAATTTATAATAACCCAAGATGATTCGCAAATTTCTAAAACAAAAGAAATCGGCTAATCATGATTACGAGCGTCATTCACATCATGCGGAGCGTTTGTGGGGAGATATAGTTCACCAATATATTTGAAGAAATGGTGAAAACCAGGGCCGCTGCCAGACATTTCGCCGCCCCGGCAAAATAAAATTTCACCGCCCCGGCTCTGAGTAGAAAAGTTAAATGAATTAATTTCATTTCGAAGACTATTAGCGCGTCCTGGATTTTTATTATTACCAATTTCTGCTTTCAAGGCAACACAGCTCTCGCATGTAAGAAAAATTCAAGACAATGCTACCTGGATTACATGTAGATTTTTTTACTGTTTTCGATTTGATATTTGACCTCATAACATTTTTTCACGGTAAGGTGGCCAAGTTCTCGACTCAAAAATTTGATCCGGCTAATGTGAGCTCGAATGAGCCCATCAGATTTTTGGACCAAAAGGGTCTTATACGAGATATGAGGCCTAACTTTGACATTTCGAATGCAGATTTGGATTAAGCGGGAAAAATTTTCAGCAGAATTGGTTGAAACCAAAAATTTTCTCGAACATATTTGGGCCCTAAAAAGCATTTTTTTTAAATCCTCGGGATTATTCATACCGGGATTAGAAAATTTATATTCTAATAGTGAGGTCCTCAGTAATTTTTCTCGAGGAATCGAAAGGAGCCCATAATATTTTTGCTCCTATGGGACTTATGGGTGATATGAAGACAAACTTTGGGTTTTTAAGGATGACGCCCCAAAATGGACGAAAAAATTTTACCAATTCGGATGTAAAATCTCCCGCTGGATCCGAATTTGAAATTCAAAAGGAAGGTTTGCATTTAAAATTGCAAAGTTGGACCTCTCATCTCTCATAAGCCTTTCTGGACCCAAAATTTAATGGGTTGAAAAAATATCGGAATATGAATTTTTGCATCCTGATCAGAATGAACGTTCCCGGATTTTTGAACAAATAACGCTGCATATAGGACCGAAATATCGACGAAAAAATTTTTGGTTTCAACCAATTCGGATGAGAAATTTCCCGCTTAATCCGAATCAGCAATAAAAAAAGATGGGTTTGCATTTGAAATCCGAAGTTCAGCCTCATATTTCATATGAGGGCTTTCTGGTCCGGAAATTTGATCAGCCCATTAAAGACCTCAGTATCGCAATTCAGATTTTCCACCTGAGAGCGAAATAAATTCCCCGTTTCCAGACTTTTTAACCACCATATCCTTCTACTATGAATATTATCAAGGAAATAACTCATAACTCATAACTCATAAATGGCGCCTTTTCGAATTTTGAAAGGACGGGGCCTTATTATCAATATGCTAACTTGAGACGATCGATGAAAAAAACCAAAAAGAATCGACTACATTTCGTATCAATTAGCGAAGAGAACAATATACGTATCGTCGTTTGAAAGTAAAATCCGAGGGTTGAAATAAAAATTTTGAATCCTGATTGGCAAACTGAAAATAAAAATCAATTCAGAATTATCCTGGAAACTCTTTCAGAGAGTGTACGTTTTTCCTCCGCCGGTATAACTCCGAGTTCAAATTTTTATATAGTTGTTCGTGTACTAATAAAAATGAATTGGTCGAGCAAATTCAAGAAGCCACCTCAAAGTCTTGGCATCTTTTGGATTTCATACTCAATAAGGGGCGACTTTTCGATTTTGAATAAGAAAAATGTCAGTATGAAAAAGCTGACTTGGCGCCCCCAGAATTTGCCGCCCCCGGTTTGCCGGCCCTGGCGGCGGCCCTGGTGAAAACGTTCCGGATGGTTCGGATATTTTCGACGAAAACAATATTCTGCCAAATAGAAAGGGAAGTGTTCACTGCGACGCCCGAATCTCGGAACATCTCCTCGAACATGCCTCTATAAACGCTCTGTGTATGTGCTCTAGAATCAGGTTCTACAAAATTCATGCTGTGATTGACCGTCAAATGTTGAAATCCTTCGTTACTTAAATAGTTACAAGCACTCAAACGATCCGACATAACGGTGGTACCTGGCAATATCCACTCACTAATCAGCCCTAATGAAGTTTCTTGATTTCTATTAGGAACAGGAACCAAAAAAGCCTTTTTCGAATCTCTCTCAATCCCATCAAAAATCCACTGACCCTCGATTATTCTACCCTATTGTATTTTCTTTTTCCAAACTTTGCTCAATCTATCTCCACAATTTTGCCCACTCCCCCTAAACGTTCTGAATTTTCAATGATATTGATGAAGCATACCTCTCGACAGAAACTAGTCCAGTCGACAACCGTTTGTCTAGACCATTCCCATTTCAAGTTCCAGTACTTCTTGCTTCGGTTGATATGTCAACCAAGATGCTACAAACTTGCAAACTCCATCGACCGATAAGAAAAAAGTATTTTTTCTGGCACTTAGAGAAAATCCGCTTTTTTGACGCACTTTTCTCCTATTCGAGTTCACCATCACTGTGGTTGTGGTACAAACAAAACGTTCTCGGTCGGAATAACATCTGCAAGATTTGTTACATCTTGGACATATCAAATTACTGCCAAACTCTATCACGCCATGCTCTCTCAAAAACGAACGTAAATTCTCTTCATTTGAAATCAGCATAGGAAAATTAAAATGCGTATATCTTCAACCTGTACAAGAAGCCATGCTAATTAATCACTATCACCAATCACTCAACACACATACAAACTCTCTCACGAAAGAAATCAAGCAAACTGAGGTTGAACTTTCTAGGAACAGGGGAAATAAAAAGGCATTTCTAAATATTCATATTAAACTGATATATTAGGGCGCGAAAAACAAAATATTAATTAGGATTCAAATTGATAGGGTCTTCAGAAGTAATATTGGAGATAAAATTTCCCACCGGCAACAGCGGAATATCTCGTGATTCATACCTATGACGTAGAAATGAAGATGGCCGTCATATCAGCGGATTGTAAAAACTTTGGAATCATCACATTTTAGGGAAATTCAGAAATAACGAAGACTATAAATTAAGAAAAAACTCCAGAATTTTTTATTTATAATGAAAGAAAGTCCACGAAACTCGGAAAAATTAAAACGGACTTGAAAAATGAACTATTAGGCTTAGATAATCTCTGAAGACTTTGATAATTTTTTTTAGAAAAACCAAGACCGACCGGAAAAATCTGAAAACAGATTCGTGTTCTGAATATCAAGGTTAGTGTTTTCTGAATTTTTCGTCAATTTTTTGAGATTTTTGTATCAGTCTAGCAATTACCACCGTTTTTGACAAGAATCAATTTATTAGCTCAAATTTTTGTGACTCAGCTTGAGAATTTGGACGAACTACGCCAACGAATTGTAAATATGTGACGTCAATCAACTCGAATTTTGCTGAAACATGTTAGGAACTAGGGTTCAGTAAAAATGGCCTTGTTTATTGTAAAAATAACCAAAATATTCATGACGGCTCATTTGAGCAAATCATTTTGAGTTTTGGCGAATTATTATTTTCACGTTTTTCATACACCGTTGTGAAAAGGCTTCCAAGACTTTTCGAACAGTTTCATTACAGCACTACTTTCAGTACTGTAATGAACTCATTGCGATACAGAAATAGAGAAAACATATCATTAATATGTTTTAATGCATTTTCAACATTTATGCGTGGTCTAGCATTGAAAAAACATCCATTAATATGAATTCTTCTGAATTTTGAAGTTAAAAATTATTGAAGATATGATTGTGATGCATCAATGTATTAAAAAAATAATTGCAAAAATTTTTAATTGAAATATACAGGGATTTCTATTCGAAAAGTTTGTGACCAAATGTTGAAAACAGTGCACTAAAAAAATTTCAAATACGCCACTGGTTTCTATGTAAAAATTATTATGTACTAGCTGGCCGGGCGAACTTTGTTTCGCCTCAGAGATACATAAAGTTGTATCAACAAAACATTGGTATTTTGTCGAGTACTAGGTATATTAGGCGAAATTAAAGTACAAAATAAACAAAAAATTTAATAACATTGAAATATTTTTGAAACATACATGAATTCAAAATAGCAATCATCGAAATGAATATCATTCTCAATTCCCAGGCTTAGAGAAACGGCTAGGACAATTTTTTGTTTGTTTTCTTTGGAAGAATTAAAGTAATGGGCTGATTTTTTTTTATTTTTCAAAATTTCCGTCAAATCTGAAAAATTTTAGTGAAAATATTTACGGCACAAGAGGCCAAAAATGTAGCACAAATTTTTCCATTCATTTGTGAAAAAAAAAAAAAACGAAAATGCAGCGCTACTTTTCGATTTTCCAGGAAACTAGAGGGAGTTCCGGAAAAATTCGAACTCAGTACAGGGTGGCCATATTTTGATGTTTTAGCAATACAACTTTTGAACCAGAGGAGATAGACAAAATCTGATACCCTATTCTCGATCTCTTTTTCGGAGAAACTAACAAGAGTTGTATTCATTTTTCGCTACCTTCTTGTGATTTCGAGTTATAAGTTAAAATTGAAAAAATGGTGATATTGGAAAAAATTTATATATCCGCTAATACTGATTTTTGAAACATAGATGAATTCAAAATAGTAATCATCGAAATGAATACCATTTTCAATTCCCAGGCTCAGAGATCTTTTATCATGAGGTTGGAGAAATGATATTAGATTTTGTCACTGAGATGAGAGATATACCGGTTTCGGCCTTGTTGAATTCATCTATGTTTCAAAAATGTTCTCGATGTGCCTTCGTAAAGGCAAAGAATTTTCTTTTTGCTAATACTGATGATAGAGCTCTGAAATTAAAACATTATACAGGCATTTTTTTTTACGTAGAATCTCGTCTTTTTTGCATCATTTTCAATTACGAAGCTATAACCCAAAGTAACGTTTTTTTTTTTAAATGGAAACATTATGTTTCTGTGTCATTTTCTGAAAGCTTAATTTTTTCTGATTTCAAAAAAATTTAACATCGTGATACAATATGAGTCTATTTCAAATCGCATATGAATAATGCATATAGATATGATTAAGGTCATCAATTTAGTTAGAAAAGCAACAAATCACTGAAAGTGATAACAATAATAAATCAGTAGATAATAACTAAGAATGAGAATCAAGTTTCACAGAAGATGCTGAAATCTTTGAACATCCGCAGCAATGCACAGTCGACACCTTTTCTCGATACTGCGCACCGTATTGAATATATGAATATTTGAAACTGTGTTCAAACCGGTTAGGAAATTTTCTTTGAGTTAATTCATGTTCTCATTACTATTTCTATAAAGTTTATGTTTTATATGTCCCCAAAAAAAAAAACGGTGACAAATCAGGTGAATTGCCGAAGTTTTTTCCTAATTTTTCACTAATAATTGTGGTGTTGTGAGGTGGGACACCATCTTGTTGGAGTTAATATTTCCTCTATCGATAAGAGGTAAGTTGTCCAAATATTCTTCAGCAATGTGCTGCTCAATTATTTCTCCATATTGTTGCCAGTTTAAATTCCCATCATAAATGTGATAGGTCAACACACAGTTTTTCATACTAGCACACCATACATTAAACCCGAACCTTTCTTGATGAGTAACATCTACAGTACCATTGGCATTAATGGCTGTCCTGAAATGTTTATTGTGTCTGTTAAATATACCAGCCCTACTTATGTGAACTTCGTCCGACCATATAATCTCAAAAAACCAGGGGTCTTCTTCTAGTATCTCCATATACCAGTGGCAAAATTCTAATCGACAGGCAGGCTCTCTAAGTCGGATATCAATCAGGTTGTTTCCTATAGGTATAGGGCCGGAAAATATTTTTTTCAATATTTTCAACGCACGCCTTCTATTTATTCCATTTTCTTTTTCTATTTGACGACTCGAAATATTGGTATTTATGGTTACAGCACCGAGTCACAGAATGCTTTGTCATTGTAAGCCAGAGGAAACAATGCTTTGGTTAAGACATGTAGGGGTGAGGAATTAGCCTCACTGAAGCCTTCCGAGATCTGGGAGCACGGTAGTGCCCCCGCCAAGACAAGCCTAGCAAAGCGCCGCGCCGGGGCACTACATATATTGTCTCGAAGTGTTTCGTCGTATTTCTGAAACCCTAATAACTTGAGTTTGGAATATAGTAGATGAACTTTCTCAGGATATAATGTTAGTAGTGAACTTATCAAACGTGCAATGTTTTAAGTGCATAGCTCGTACACTTTAGACTTTATAGATATCTAAAAATCCTCACTGATGATCATAAAAACTGTTAGGGTACTTCCCGATGTCCTATCAAGTTGAAATTTGGTATGTGAGCTAGTTTCAGTACACAAACAACGGAAATATTCCTAAACTAGAAACTTTCACCCCAACCCTGAGAACCAGAGGATGTAAAAGTTTGTATGATACTTCCGTCAATTTTGATGCTAGTGGTCTGAAAATTGAGGTATATGGAGGACTGCTTGTTATGAATAAGAAAAAAATATCCAAGAATTCTCAGGGAAAATTGCCCCCACATTTTGAATAAGGGTATTAAATGATATAATTCAACAAGTGGAAATTTACGTCATATTACAACAGTATGTTTTGCAAATTTCACCGTACACGTCGCCACTCCGCCATATAACTTTATGTAGCAAGTGTCCACCATCGATAACATATTGTACATCTCCTGAATTCACATTGTCGTCAGTTGGAGTGAACAGATCATAAAGAACAGATTTTGTGCTTTTTCGCATGCCACTTTCATCGAAAAGAGATAGAGGGTAAGGAGCGAGCTCATAAGCGAAGAAACCTCGAAGTTGCTGCTGAGATTCCTTCGTAAAAGAAATCCGTTTGAACCTTGGTCCTCGATATTCAAAATTTCAAATGCTTTGGAAAAATCGGGTATCGTGAAAATATAAGTTTACAATATGACTAGCGATAACAAATCTTGGGACCATATACAAAATCGGTATGAGTATTTTGTAGCATATTTTTTTTTCCTCAAGTTTAGTGGGCTTGCGTAGCATTACCCAACAAATAAACTAAATAAAACAGAAATCAAATCAGAAAAGGAAAAGAAAAAAACAATGAAAACACTGGGACACATAGCGCTAAGGGGCTCATCATAGCGACTTTTTCGACATAGACGTACAAGAATAGAGCCACGGAAAGATAAGAAATTACACAGGTTAATAACAGAGGAAAAAATGCTGCTAGAACTCGACTGCGAGAGCCCTGGCATGTTCAAATATAATCTCATTCACCTTCATATTATTGAGAGATAACAAAAATCCAAGATTAAAAGGCTGTAAGTAATCAATTATTCGTGAGATATCTTCCTGCACATTTTGTGATTTTTAATCTATGGTTACAACAATGAAAGAGTAGATCATTGGGGCTACCAACTTCACCGCAATCACATCGGTCGTTATTTCTCAGTCCGATCTTATGAAGGTATTGAGGACGAACGGAATGACCACTTCTGAGGCGGGATATTGTCCTGATGAACTGGCGGTTACTTTTAACTTCTGCAAACCAAGCAGATTTGGGTAGATGAGGTTGAACACTTTTATAAAACAGTCCTGTTGTACTGGCCTGAAATTCAATCTCCCACCTTTTCTTGCATATTATTTTTGGGTTCTCCATGCCATTTCTGTACCTGAGTCTTCATCGCGATCCCCTGATCGCCCGCCGAACGCCTCGATAGACTCCGAGGCAATCTCGTGGCTGCTTTCAGCTTTTCCACTGGTCAAAAAAGGTAGAAACTTCAGTAACTGAATGATCCTATTATAAACAACTTTGTATTAACTTTCCCACCTTGACAGAATTTTTTTACCAGTGTTATTTCAAAAAGTGTACTTTTTCATTAATAAAAAAATTTGCATCGAACAAAAAAGGTGGAAATTTTTATACAAGATTGATAATTATTTATTACACCATCCTTCGAAATTTCTACCCACGAACAATTTTTTTCCGAAGTTATGAACAAAAAACCTTTTTCTCCCCTTTTAACCCCTAGCGTTCCCCCCAGAGGGTAGAAAAATTTTATATCTTCATGGTTTACCGTCCCCAACAACATATCAAAAAATTACGCTGTTGCTAATTACTTGCGATTCAGAGGCTTTATTGACTGGCCTAAAACTCTATGCCTTGGTAAAAATAAGTGACTCGGCCGTTTCGTAACCAAAAGAACTTTTGTAAAACAGAAAAGTTATGAACAGAAAATGAATTTTTGATCTTGCGCTCAAGTGGCGAAAAAGAAACGGTCAAGTCACACATTTTCACCAAGGCATAGAGTTTGTGAAATAAGGACTTGTGAAGATAAAGAGTGTAGAGTTAGCAGCTTGGCTCTACATGAGATCTGATAACTTTTTGACAATGTTAGAAATATGGCTTCGTCTTGGCAATATTTTACATTGGAATGTTTTTGCTTGGATTCCCTATAGCCATTCAGAGCCGTTTTCGAGTTATTCATCATAATACAGTTCATTTTTGAATGAATTTCCTGTGCAGATGCAGTATATTCTATGAGAGAATAAGTGATTTGACTTTTTTTGATGAGTCTCATTGCCTGTAAAAAAAATTCTGCTTTGAAGACATCCTGTATAATTTCTCGTTTCTTACAACGAAAAATGCTTCCTGTCTCCTGGGGGACGATCCTTTGCACCTATCTGCTATCTAGGTGCGTCAAGTTGGTGACTCACTAGTGGAATTTTGATATGAAAATATTTTGGGAATTTTGTGCCAATGTGTGCCGTATGTTACGAATTTTGTGCCCATTCAGTTTTCGAGATATTTCGAAATTTCAATGTGAGTCACCAACTTGACGCTGTGACTCATATGTGGAATTTTGATATGAAAATATTTTAGGAATTTTGTTCCCATTTTGTGCCAATTTGTGCCGAAAGTTACGAATTTTGTGCCCATTCAGTTTCCGAGATATTTTCGAAACTTGGTTTTCTGTACCTCAACCGAATTTCTGCCAATTCTTCAACTCACACATTAGAATAACCGAATATTATGATATCAGACTAATATTTTTCATGTAAATCATTGAGAAATACAAATAACGTTCGTCAATGATTTCCTAAACGAGTATTTATCTATCTTCCACAAGAAAAACTAGGAATATTCCGAAAACTGAAGAAGCACACAATTCATAACATAAAAAATTTTCCAAATTAGTAACACACAGTGATAACTCGAAATATCTCGAAAACTGAATGGGCACAAAATTCGTTACTTACGGCACAAATTGGCACAAAATAGACACAATTTATCGAAAAAAGAAAATTTCCAAATTTCCATATGTGAGTCACCAACTTGACGCTTGACTCAAAGAAAACTCGAAATATCACGAAAATTGAATTCGTAACTTACGGCACAAATTGGCACAAAATTCCTAAAATATTTTCATATCAAAATTCCACATATGAGTCACAGCGTCAAGTTGGTGACTCATATTTAAACTTCGAAATATCTCGAAAACTGAATGGAAAAAAAATTCGTAACATACGGCACAAATTGGCACAAAATGGGCACAAAATTCTCAAAATATTTTCATATCGAAATTCCACAAGTGAGTCACCAACTTGACGCACCTCTGCTATCTGCCCTGACGACATTGAATTTTCATCGTAAGATTGATATTGAAATTAAATAATTTTATGAAACCACTATTCAGAATTCTTCAGAAAATATTGACTAAGACAGTGTAAATTTTTCAAACCGTCTCAATCATCTGCATTATTCTGAGAAATTCACTTCCACAGGATTTTCAACTTTTTTAGATTGAAATAATGCTCGCGAACCAAAGTTATAAAGATGAAAACTTTCACTTGAAGGTTTCCTTTCAGACTGTTGAAGGATTGCTGGAATCTCCAGTATTCCACCATGAAATTGTTCTTCAAAAAACGAATCTTGTTCATTTTTCGTTTTGTTTACATTAGGATCTTGATATGATTTTTTGCGTCAAGAAGAAACGTTCGTATATTTTATCTGATCACATTCAACACAAATTTACTCTCGGAGAAAAGTTTATTCAGCTTTCATAACATTATCAACTAAGGATCAATTAGGTGTTGATCCTATCTGTAAATACCGGTATACTGAGGAACTAGAAAATATTTTCGACGTAGTCTAGTGCATTTTCTAAAACTTCTTTTTTGAGTTTACACTCGTGACAACCCTTTTTTAGATGTCTATTGAAACATGAATTTAAGTCTGGAGAATTCCCGCTATAATGAGGCCCTATAAGTTTTCTTACTTCCAAGTCTGAATACCTTATTTCAAAATATACTTGACATGAGCGAATTTCTTGATGAGACAAGATCCAAATTTTCATTGGAAATGGGGAAAATTGATATCTAAACGTATGTTTTTCAACGATAGGTACTGAATGAATTCCTCTTATTTTCCTTGAACTGAAATCAACGAAAAACTGCATGAAAAACATTTCAAGAAGGCTTCAATACTCCGACACTATAAGGATTTTGAGGAAGACTAATTATTATTAGTTCCTAATGTAACTGAATTCTTCTTAAACTGAAGTCCATTAATATAACATCGATATAAAGCTCTAAATGGGCGAACAAAATGAAATTGCAGGGAAGCTTTCGAAATTGAAATGAACTGTCCAACTTATTTGGACTTAATGAAAGAATGGGGGAGAGGTAATTGATAATATTATTCGAGTTGTTTCCTCCAATTCCTTGAAAATCTGGTATGAGTGGAAAGAGAATATAGAAATCGAAATATGATTCTCCTTGCATGAAAATATAAAAACTTTACGGACTTCCAAATCCATCGTGAATCTTCAAGTTTCGAAATGTTATAAGGCCTACCAGCGATTGCGACCCAAGTGTAGAATTAAGGGAATATTTTTTTTTTCTTCTCGAATACCGGTAACAGTTATGAAAACATGACAAAATTTCTTCGTATTTTAAACTTTTCAGATTCTTGTTATTTTCTCTTTATTTTTCGGTTCAATGCAATTTTCCAGATTAATCTGGAAAATGAAGATCTAAACCCATAATCATATATGCATATGTTTTTTATTGAAATATACGAATGTTTCAAACCATGGTTACTGTGCAATTTCAATATGAATTTCTAAATGAAATCGATATGAGAAGGATTCTGAATCACAGTCGCTTCTGAACAACCGGTTTATTCACTGAACTCGTCGATGAATAAGTACATATGTATTGAAAATGAGAACATATCGTTGTACTTCGTTCAAGAATTATCGTCATCAAAGCGAGAGCTTCTAGTTACATGTACATAAGGGCGATCGCAACTCACACTTACCCTCAAGGGTGGACTATGATTGTGGCCCTAAAAATGTCACTGATATTATATAAATGTAAGCTAGAAAAGTATTTAGTACTTATCACCTTTTAGGCAAATGAATTTGAAATTCTTGAGCTCCAGCTTGACAATAATTTTATTTTTCGAATGATGTCTAGGAAAGAGCCTCATTAGATAAAACTTCAGTGGATAAGCTTCATCACCTAAAAAAATTTGTGATAATTTGATAATAGTCCCAGAAAAAGCAGCCAGGCTTCTCGCTCCCATTCCACCACTCTCGAGTTTATCTGAGATATTCGAATTCGAAAAGTCACCATCACTGTTCTTACCATATGGTCTCTAAAACAACTGATATTTTTGAAAATAAAAGCAAGAAAACTTGAGAACAGCAAAGATAAAACGTCATTGATATATGGCGTATGGTTGCTAATTTTGGACAAGATCAGAATCAGGACGATACCGAGTGGGATCGATGGTCCAGTCAACTTAGGTTACGTTATTCTTCCTTCACTAGCAGTGCTATGTATGACGGATCAGGATTGAACCCTGCAACAGAAGCGGTAAATAACTCAGGTAATATAATTCATAATAGACCATGGCCATTAAACCCGGAAATCTCTTTTGATGTCAATATATCCGTTCGTGATATCCTTAGGGCTAAAGAAAATGGATCATATTCAATTTATGTGAAATGAATGATGAAGAACATGACAATATGAAACATAAAAAACATAAAACACTACGTGAACCATGTAATGGCCTATTACAGGGCCACGATCCCCACATTATTTCATATACCAAAGTCAAATTATGCGTTCGAAAACTGACTAAGATAAGAGCCCCAAAGTAAGCCAAATATCGGAAACATCTACTTTATCATTCATTCAACACACATTAATTGACCATGATCTGTATTTTTAGCTCCGAATAAGCAATATATCGTTGCGAAATTTCGGCATAATCTTAGATTTTTAGAGTTTGAATTTTCCTTAATGTCTTTCAACCTATAATTTTCTGAAAGTTTAAATTTTATTTTATTCTAATTTTTTCCTTTCCTGAACCATCATCAGAAGAAACGTCTTAATTACACTTACACCCTGAAAGTTATCTAGATCAACCAAATCTCTCTGAACTACCCGTGCTGAATTTTCCCGGTAGAATCTTTTCAATTCGGAACGAATAAAATGATAAAAATCTGGGTTTTCTTCTAGATGGTGTAACATGAATCTACAAAATTCTTATCTCCTTTGTTGGTACAGATAAGTTAATTTTCGAACTTTTCTATTTTTAAAATCGTGCATATGATATATTTTTATATTATATATATTGCAAGTTGCTGAAAAAATTGCTTCAATGTTCGTCACCGCTTCTTGGACTTCATAAAGAATTTCAGTGGATTGCTCAAAAAATTAGTTCGATGTCATTCAGTTACGAATACGGTCAAAAAACATAAATTCCTTTTGAGAATGTTTGACCTTCTTCGCAGTCTTTCATAAAATTTAGTTCACTAGTTCCATATAGTTCTGCTCTATATAAATAATTTTTTTCTTCATTTACTATTTCTGTGCCTGAAACACAATCGCTTCTTTTTTCGATCAAATCTACTGCTTGAATTTGTTTACATTTATCACATTACGATCTTCTATATTCTCATCACACAACTCATTATATGGAACATTGTGGAATTAAACTTTTTGTATATGTTGTATATACAACGGTATACCCATTTCTTGCAATGATACGGAAAGAGGTCATATGGAACATATTGTGTGAAAGATTAGAAGTCATTAATAAATCGAATATCTTCTTAAATTCATCGTATTATGTAGTTGCGTTAGTAGCAAATATTTAGAAAATCGAGAATCGCTCATATCTCCTAAATGACTCAATTTCTGACTCATTCATATGAAACTATTTACTCTCTTTCAAGAAGCTCCCAAAATACTGAAACGTTCTCTTTCAAGAAGCTCCCAAAATACTGAAACGTCTTGGATCGAAAGATACAGGCTGTTGAAAATCCATGAAAAAATGTTATTTTCGAATATATCTCTTGAATGATTTCATCGAATGAAATGATTTTTGGAATATAGTTTTTCAGAAGTGTTATGAATCTGTCCCGTATACAAAATTCCACTAACCTCAGCCAGTTTCCCTATTATGACCATCACATGCCAAGAATATAGCAGAAATTCAAAGAGTCTAATTGTAAACAGTAAATTTGATGTGATTGGATGAATATTTGACCATTTCGGAATATACAAGTATTCTTCATATTTTCTTGTAAAATGCGCCGTTTACGAGTAATTCGATATTAAAAGAAGAAAAATTTCTGAGAAATCCAAAATATTGGGTATCTTGGCGGAATGCAACTCTGTTAAAAATTTTCACAGAGTTAATGTTTGCTACGTTATCACGTTGAAAATTTTCTCGAATAAATCCGAGAATTTGTGTTCCCGAATTATAAGGTTATGAATGATAAGGGAACTTGCGGAATTTGAGAATGTAGTTATAAGAGGAATAAGCTCACCTTTAGTTCTCCAATGTATATCCTAATTTATTCAAGCAAATTTCCACAGCACTTTCGAAGTATTGCTTCAGGTGCGCTACATTTTTTTGAGGTGGGTTGTTCGCCAGGAGTCCTACCTTCCCACCTCCATCAAGAGTCAAATTAAATGTTCAAAATGTCCACCATTCGTATCCAAACACGGGCGAGCTCTTCTGAGGAGAGAGTGTCTCACATTTTCAAGATCAGTTTGTTCCCGAATATGATTCGCCGCACTTGCCACTCGCGATCGAAATTCGTCCACATTGTTCACAACACTGCCATAAACAAGTTGTTTCATGAAACCCCACAGAAAAAAATCACATGAATTCAAATCTGGTGATCTTGGGGGCCATAACACTGGGCCGTACCGTCCTATTCATCTTCTGTTGAAATTTCCATTGAGCCATTCTGTAACGGCTCTGGAACTGAGAGGGGGAGCTCCATCTTGCTGTAGCCACATATTTGGAAAACAATAAGTGGCACGTTCTTCAATGCGTCGTCCAAATCATTCTGCAGAAAGTCGAGATACTACTGTTAATCTCCTGGGTAATTCTCGTGGTCCTATTAGTTGATGGTCCACTATGCCTGCCCATATATTCACTCGGAATTGGTGTTGGTTGTTGATTTCCTTAGTTGCATGCGGGTTCTCGACAGCCCAACTATGGGTGTTGTGGCAGTTGAAAATTCCTTCCCTCGTGAAGCCACCTTCATCTGTAAATGAAACAAACCGCAAGAAATCGTTGTTCTCTACATTTTTTTGCAGAAGCCATTGGCAGAACTCTATCCTTTTCGGTAAATCGGTTGGCAATAATGCTTGTACCTTTTGAATGTGGTAGGGGTACAATCCTTCGTCTCTCAAGCTGCGCTCAACCGTTGATTGCGATATATTATATCGCAGTGCTAGACGTCGAGTACTGGTTTCTGGATGTTGATGCACGTCATCCAAAATTCCCTCAACTGCCTCATCCATCCTCCTATTTCTGACCTGTCTGTTATCCACCATGTTGGGGGAAAATGTTCCATGGTCGCTTAACCTTTTAACGAACCTCACGAAAGTTCTTTCATTCGGAAGTAATCTATTTGGGAACTGTAGTCCAAATTCATTCAAGTTTCAAGTCAGTTGCAATTGTGCTTTTGTATTCATAAATGAATGTAAGGTGGAGAAAAGTAACAACAAAGCAGTTCATTCGTGACAAATATTTTTCAATTTTTTGTTGCTACTTTTCTTCTTACCTTGAATCCGAAGATTCAGGGGAACAAAAATTCAATTTTATGCTTAAACTTCACGATGTCCATCAATTTTTTCACTATTTGTTTACTACATAACAACTCATGGAATTACTCATTATGGATAATTTCAAGCTTTTCAACATCATTGAAAAGCTCTTGAGAAGCATAGAGTAAACCTTTTTCACCATCAATTAATTCTCCATGTTTGAAATAAGTGAACACTTGATGTTGTCCTGTCAGAAGCTTACTTTTGTCGAAAAGGATATCATTGAAAGTCTCACAGGGATGGAGTTTGAGAAATTTCCTCACTATATATCTGCTGACATAGAAAACTGCATTTCTTTCTTCAAGGTTAATTTGCACATCATCAATATCTTTCAACTCCCAAATACTTGTTCTTTCTTGGTTGTAATTGCTTGTAATAAAACTCAATTCCTTCAATTTATCCAAGGAGAATGTGAAGTCCTCTTCACTATTCGAAAAAGAACATAACTTTGATATTGAAGTTATATCGAAGGCCGTTTTCAAATTGTCTAGGGCTTAGGTTTCGACATCATCCGTGTTGTTGCCTCTCTGTGACAAACAAATTTTCAAGTGGATCTTTATCCAAATGTCGGGTGTTCCTCAGTTCATCAGTTAACTGGAGTATGCTGTTGATCGTAATGATGAAGCCATTTATGCAGGGGGTACAGATCTCTTAGACAAAAATTTGCAAATTCTAAATTTATCCCTAATTTTAATTAGGAAGTTTCTGGGGGGTGAATCCTCACTCAAGGCATATTTCTTTTTCAATGGTCGTTTTTCATTTACTATTATTTAGGCAGTCAAATGTTTTGTCCAAGTCCCTAATGATTTGTGCAGTGAATTTGGACCCTACTGAAATTTCCCCAAATTGCATCAAAACAACACTCACTGATTCACTCAGAATTTGAGCTGCATATTTAACTCTCATTGCATTAAATGTGGTGACATTCAAGTGTTCATTGGTAATTCTTGGTAGCAATCTAACTCGAAGAGGATTTGTAGACCTGCAAACATATTGGATATATTTCCATGATACTGGTTGTCCTAAATATTGTAGATCGTACTTGGCTAAATTATTTATCAAGCCTTTCAGAAGATGAGGTGTGTCATAGATAAAATGTATCTTTTCACCATTTCTGAAGAAAAAGCACTGTTCTGTTGAAATTCCCAATTTCTTTGCCTCGCTTTGATTGACTGGACTCTGGTCACAAAAAATGGCTTCAACTTTGAGTCCAGATTGTTGGGCTGCATCGATGGAGTCTAAGACAACGGAATATAAGTATTCATTTGTTGCTGTATGACCTAGGAACCAATATCCCATTACATATTTCCAATTATCGGCTATCTCTCTTGCCATCCATACCAGAGCTTGTAGTTGCTTTGTCATTTCTTCTATATGTAACTGTGTCAACTACTCCAATAAATTTTCCATTTGACTGATCAAAGTGCAAGTCTTCACTTAGAGCAATTTCATCAAACATGGGAAAACAAACTTGTTTCTCAGGATCCGTGTTTTTTAAGAAATACAACTTCAAAGATTCTATCATCGCTGGGCTAATTCCAGGAGATGATTTCAATTTAGAGTGCCAGTTTCTCAATGTCCTGGGTGCAAATTGAGGCATTTTGATATTGCCTTGTACCCCTTTGGAGAGGCATAATACCATCAGAGGCACATCTACTGCATATTGCCGTCATATGTGCGAACAAATGTCTTCACATAGGATGCCCTAAGTTCATTTGCGAATAGAGTATGTGCCTCTTTAGAAAGGTAAAGTTTAGACTCATTGATAAGTCTCATAACACTCGATTTGTTGCTGGATACAGACCTCCCCGCTTACACAAACAATTATGTATTTTGTTTCTATACAGCTTACTTCTCAAGGAGTTGAGACTATTTCCCAATTTTCCCATTTTTTTTGTGATGGATAGACGACCCCGTTAAGACCTTCTTTGGATGTTTATGTTTTTTTTTCTGCTTTAACGATCCATTATTCATCTGAAAAAGGAGTAGCTTCTAGTAATGGAATGTCTAATGAAATTTATACAGTAGAACACCGATTATCCGACCTCGCTTATCTTCGAAAATCATTTCATTTTCGTTATTCATCTGTTGGAATTTCTGCCAAAAAAAAGCATATAAAAATAGATTCAGTGTGTGAGATTGTGTTATTTATAACATTAAATATATAAATTTATGTGGTAAGACTCACCAACATCTTCGAAAATGATTTCATTTTCCTTTTGACTGCTAGGAGCTTCTTCAGCTGTTGGAATTTCAGCAGAAAGAAAGGTTTATAAATATAGATGCAGTGTGTGAGAGTGTGTTACAGTAGACATCCTCTAGTCCAGTCTGGGATAGTCCGCCGCCGAGCGGTTAAGGTCACACTCAACTTTTGTGTGGTTTTCTTCCTTCACCCGAGTTTATTTCGCGGAAAATCGTAAGCATAGGCTGTATATCTACTTGATTTTGGTCAGTTTTCACTCTTTTTCCTGGATTCTCATATTTTAATGTGTTCATTTAACAAAATGAATGAACTCTGAATAAGCCTAAGGCTTTCGTTTTGAGGGTTTTAGACTGGCCATAACTGTTCTATTATATCGGGTGGTCCGTCCATTCACTAGTCCGGCCGAGTCCGGTCTCGAGGTGACCGGGGAAGAGGGAGACTCACCAATATCTTTGATAATTATTTAATTTTGCTTCTGACTTCCAAGAGCTTCCTCTGCTGTTGGAATTTCTGTGTTATTTATAACATTAATCATACATTTATTTGGTTAAACTTACCAATACCGAATACTTTCATTTTTCGTTTGAGGAGCGTTCGAAAGTGGTCCTTCAGGAAAATAATGGTTCCCGAGTACAGCAATCTACGTGGATATATGGTTCTTATTTATTGTTCTGGAAAAAATGCTTACTGCTCATAGAGTGGTTTTTATCCAGAACAATATCTTTTCGACCCGAAAATGCTATCCATTTAACGGCACTGAAAATAAAAAGCAATGAATAACGTCATGAAATATCCCGGCAAATGTATTCTTTTCGTTACCAAAAAGAATACATTTGCTGGGATATTTTTTTTATTTGTCCTGCAATTGAACACCATACAATACGCTCCGTGAGGCATTTTAAATGTCAGTCAGTCTTTTGACAAAGAACGCACACAATATATAATAGGAAAAGCACGAGTAAACAACACAGAATTAAGAAATGGAGAATTTTCTATAGCGCCAAAAGTCTTGTGATGAACGACTCCTACGAAATCTCTGCCAGAGACTCTTTTTCGTGCGGATATCATTAAACATGCTGTGTTATCCACGGTTTCGTAGGACTCTGTTCCACTATCGTCGTTCTAGTGTAGGTATGCTTGAAGAATCCCGATCAAAGTGTCGATGCCATGGTTCCTCAACATCATATTCACCCAGAACCGCGTTCCAGTCGACCTCAGAGAGACAAGTACCCATCCTTTCGTATTCAACGGATCTTATCACCTTCCTAACACTCTTTGGGCGCTCTGACGATAGCATCTGCATGCTTATACTCAACACCGTATGATCTGACCTTCCCAAGGGTGGAAGATACTCAACATCTGAGATGAGATCCTCGTCATTGGTGCCCACCGTGTTGTTTTAGTCCTAATACATCTCTCCCATATTAGCTAAAAATGTGGCGGAAGTGCGTCAGAGAGAGTGGCCAGTATAGGCATTTGGATTTTTCTAAATTAGAAAAGGTTGCAATTTTTGACGGCCAACTTCCAATTGTCCCTTTGCCTGTTACTTGATTACTGAATTTTCCGTTTTGATATCTCAAAAATAAATACTCGCTCTTCGCATTTTGTAGACGCAGACGAAAATATTTTCTATATATTTCCAGGTAATTGATATCATAATCTCGTTCGATGACTGTGAATGTTCTCTGAATGTTGGTTTTTGTGTTGGGAATTTTCACAATTGAACATGATTACCGATCTTCTATTTCCCTGACGCTCAGGTTGTACAACTCTTCTCTTCTACACGCCCCTGATATACCTAATATGATTTCCACCTGAAAGGATATAATTAGTTTATAAAGCACTATTATATTTATAAAAGCACCCATTTATAATTAAAAACATATTATCTGCGGCTCCTTTACAGAATTAATTCATTTCTTCTCCTGCGAAAATAGCAGATTTTTTGGGTTTGTAACCAATAGATTTTTTTGAGGAATGCTATAAGCTTTGCAAACTTGGATATGTCAATACCGCCGTTCAAAAATATTGTGCTCTTCAGCATTGAATATTCCGCCCAAAGCTATGTCCGCTTTTCTATTCTTCGAACAAAATAGACCAGTAACACTTTTCCATTGATTTGGCATTGATGAAGGCACGAATAAATGAATTTGTCAGATAATTATTTTGTACATTGGATAAGTATCTCGAACGTTAAGGACTACCGATCTCAGACAATAATTAAAGAGTGGAAATTCAAAAGGGTCTAAGTGCCAAAAAATTTAATCTTAAATCTGGGTGGCTAGACATATAATGAAGGCTTCTACCAGAACTTTTCGGCTTTCTATAACATTCTGTTGTTAATTTACCGTCTGATCTATCTGAAAAGATAAGGTTATTTTCATGTTGTTCTTCAGCTGTAAACTGTATGTAAAACTTGTAACTGTCGAAAACATTCAACACTTCTGTGTCATGCAAACGATGTCATCTACTCATTTCTTCAAAAAAAGAACTCGAAAAGGTGATATTTGTATTTGCATGTCTAGTAAATCATCCATCACATATTGAGCCAGAATTGGTGAAAGTTTGGCTCCCATTGGAGTGCCTATAATTCGTTTTCGAAAGTGAAGTAAGTATTCTCCAATATGAACAATACTAAATCGGTGATTTGTTTTTCTGAAATTTTTGTGTGTTTTGTCCAGTGTTTTGTTATGCACTGTATTGCTTGTTCTGTAGTTATGTTAGTGAATAAAGATATTGCATCTAAACTGACCAGTACGTGACATGTGTGTGCATAGTGAGTGACTACATCAACTGCTTTGGCTGTAAGGTTATTTCTTGTTGTAGGGGTTAAAAAGGCAATGTTATCTATATCTGCCAACAAATTAGGTTAGTTAATCTCTTTCATTGTGGGGGTTATATCGAATAATTGAATTAAGGACATAGTGATAATAGAGTGAGGATATCATTCGGTACTGCTATTTGTGTGATGTTCTTTAGCCAGTTGTCTGCTGTTTTCATATGATGTGATTGTTCTCTTTCTAATCTTGTGAACTTTCTTATGTCAACCTGAAGAGGTGTTGTTGAAGAACAAAGTGATATTTCCTATTGTGAGACGTGAGACACCTTCATTTTGCTCTAAAAATTTGAAATGACCATTTCACCTACTATTGGTAGTAGAATATCTTCCTAATATATTCCTTCTTAAATAAAATCCAATGGTTAGTAATTATATTTCCATTTTGATCTTGCAAATTTTCGATGTATAGTTTCTATAGTTCTGATTTTTACTTCAATTATGTCGATATTCTCAAAGGATAATGTCATTCAATATCTTTTTGTTGTAGAAAATTTATTTCTTACATTGAATAAATCAAAAGCATGATTGAGTTTTTCACGAAAATATACTGTTGCTTGGCAGTTCACAAATTGCTTCATTTCATTCCTTGCAGAAAAGCAAAGCTTTGGCAACGCTGGAACTCGTTGTGTGGGCAGATTCTTTAAAAACATCCTGTTATCGTTATTATTTGAATGTTTCCGACTCAGCTCATTAGCAGCATGCAAATCTTCTTGGATGCTTATCAGCTGCACCAAATATGTATGTTCATTATGTTCAACAATTCCGAACTAGTTTTATCATGTGTGAATCATCTAAGAAGAGAAAAATTTCATGGACTACATAATTATCCATGTTCTGAATTCTTTTGAGAATAAGACCTAACGCACACGACCGACAGTCGGTGAGCTACAATTTTGTCGGTCGAAATGCAGAACACGTATGTGAATGCACCAACGCACACGAACTACTTTTAGTCGTACCTACAAAACTGTCGGAGCGCGCTACATTTGGTTTTATTCGTAGACTGTCGTCCGTGTGCGTTAACCTCCTACAAAATAGTCGGTCACCGACAATCGTTCGTGTGCGTTAGGTCTTAATCGAAATTTGCACCCAAAATTCCACACATGGACAAATTTGTTTATACCCTATCAAATGTTACAGAATAAACATCAGCCCTTCTTTCATGCATGAAATCTTAACATTTGATCAACAAATTTGCCGGTTGCGTGGAAACTAATTTTCTGCTCAGGAACCTTTCGATGGTCGCTTAGAGGAACAGCCATAAAAACTAATTCATAAGATGTTTTCATTTTGAGGGGTAAATCCAGTACCTAGGTCAGTTGAATCGTAAACCTGTTATCTGAAAAAATGAGTTGGTCTCTAATTTCAATCTCGTACAGAACTATATTGCAAAATGCTTGTTTATTTTTGCAATTGCTGGTATAGCAGCATATGCTTCTTTGGTGAAGCCTGATCTTCCATCTATAACACTATACCAACCTCGTGTATAAGGTAACAGATTCTTCCATGTTGTCCTTACATAATCGTATACTCTTGATGAGTACAATTAATTGTGAGGAAACGGCAAATTTTCTCATTTCAATATTTCTTGGCATTTTTGGCATTTGTATATTTTAATTTTTTTAAAAGCATATCGTCGGTTGAATGCAGAACTATACTAACTTCAGAAATCGAACTTTTCAGGAGACACATTTTTTTGAATAAGTCAAGAGCTATTGAATATTTTTCAAAAATTCTTTCATTTTGTACTTCCATTTGAACATCACAATTGATTTTTGAGTCTCAAAATTCGCCAAGGAAAAACTTTGTGAAAAATTAGGACATAGTATAAATTGGATTGGACATATAATAGTTCTGCATTGCGGAACTATTCCACAGTAATGAGCTGAAAATACTTTTCGGCAATAGTTTTCTTCTTGTATATTTGGTATTATTCGATCGAAAACGCAATAGCCTCTACTCTTATTCGTTGTGTACCATTGTTGAATATAATATTAGAAATTCAATGGGCATTGTGGAGATAAAGTGAAGGATTTTAAATTCTTGAAAAATAATTTATTGAGTTAATAATTCTCCTTAATCGGTACTACAAACTGAAAGGAACATTTTCTGAGATCAAGTGAATCGGTGCTACAAACTAAAAGGAACATTTTCTGAGATCAAGAGCTTGATTCACAATGAAAAAATTTAATCAACAGAAATCATAGCAGATAAGAATAGAAGTGTTCTTATTAGGTTGCGTTCTAATTTCTACGTTTACATTCGACTTATTGATTTCAAAGGCAAAGTTGAAGCTATTCTGAACATTTCCAAATGAATTTTATGATCTTAACTTTGTGTTATGTCCATTGTGAATCAAGCAATACAAATCAAATTTCGTTCCAGATATGACAGAATTGAAACTGAATCTTTCGACTGAATAATGAAATGCAAAAAAAGGGAGATCATTGGAAATAATGACTAAATTATTCATAAATAACACAGTCCTCTACTCAATATCTTCTTCATCTATATCTTGCTGAGTTGTTAATGTTAGTTTTTTGTAATAATCGTGGTAAGTTGAAGTTATAACACCTTTGTTACAAAGAAACTGTAAATGATCATATTTTTTTTGTCAGCGGTTAATTTGTCGCATAAAGAGGTACGAGAACAATATTGTTAATAATATCTATTGATAAAGATTTTCGACCTCGTTTCGTTAGATTTAGCTTCTTGAACTGTTCATCCTCGTATTCTGTCTTGAAAAACAGAAACCATGGACATTCGGAGTCGAATTCAATAATTTTGAATTTACTAACGAGCACTCTGTTGTTATCTTCGTCTTTGTCGAAGTTTATGGCAATTTTGAATTGAAGATTCTTCAAATCAAACACATCTTCTTGAGATATTTCGTGTACTCCATAAAAAGGACTTTTTTTCTTAGCAGTTCGTACTATGGAGTACCACTGCTCTGGTGTGAAAATGGGAATATTTCGTGCCGTTCTTTCGATCACACTATGGACACTATCTCCTTCACTTTGTGTGTGACCTGATTCCAAATAGGTAGGTCCTATTTTAATTTTGAATTTCATAGATGCAGAGCTATACAATGCAAACAAGAATTTGTTCCGGTTCTGACCAGAGAAATTGTCAGAGAAAAATGAAAACTTTTGGTACAGGGAGCACCTGCTGCAAATCAAAAACCGCAGAACAGAAATGTGGGTAGTTTTGAGCAAATTCTTTGGCGTCATTTTTCAACTTTCGTGACAATTCTTTGTTCTCAGATGTTGTTGGTATCCTTTTTCCAACTCAGCCTTATTTTCTGCATTTTCAAAATTGTGGCAATGATCACATAAATCTTTTTTTGGAAGTATACCAAGTCCGCTATCTACAAAATTATGTCCTGATTATATAGGTCAGAACTATGCTATGTCCGCTAATTCGCTTGAGAGAATCTTGCATATGTACTCATCATAGTTCTGCACTCAACTGAAACGCGACGAAACTAGCACATGAATTTGAATGAAATGGAAAAAGTGGGGTAAGGGAATCATTTGGACTTGTGATACTTCTGCATAAGGTAGAGGGGAGTATCATGTACCTTTATGTATGATAAACCGATTTTCGGGAAAAATGGACATAGACTAGTTCTGCATCCAACCGACGATATTTTGAATTGGGAAGGCCACAGTCCTGGGTACAAAAGGGAAATTATTATACTCAGGATTGGAATTTCAATGAAGAATTTTCTGGATCTGTGAAAAAAATAGGATTTGAGGATGACATTTGTAACATTGAAATACAAAGACTGACTTTGAAATAAATCATCCACATAATGAATTTAAAAATTTATATAAAATATAAAACTATCGTTTTACCTTTAGTCATGAAAGTTTGTGGTTGAAGAATTCATCAACTGAGTCCATTTAGTATTGCAATACTTCAATCCATCATTTGAAGAAAAAAATGATGAATTCATTTAATTTTTGATTTTTGAATATATTCTGGGGGGGTTCTGCTTTTTCTGCAAGTTCTCAAGGTTTTCTTTCGAAATATCTGGGACAAAATCAATTAAAACATTTTCAGATATCAGTAATGCTGCTTCGTACACTTTAGCACTAATTTGTCAGATCATACTTGTGAAAATTTTTGTCTGATTTGCTCCTAAAACATCAGTGTAATTTGATAATTTACATTATTTGAAATTTCATTATTTGAATTTGTTTAATTTTATACTTACCAGAATACCTTCTGCTTCTTCAGAAATCAAGGCTTTTGACTTGATTTATCAAATATTTATATTCTGGATTATGTTAGTTTATGTTCTGTTTGAATAGTTTAAGACTTTCACGACCGGATATACTGGTATGAAAAGAGTCTTCCGGGCTTAAGGCCGTGGTCCATTAGGAATAATTTCACCTAACGTTTCGCCTACAACTTCGGTAGGCATCTTCAGAGGATTCTCGGTCTAAGGTTGTACCTCGAATGCTGACACTGGCGCGTTCGAACCGGAAACGTCATCTGCGCGCCGGTTTATGGCGGGAAAAAGTGGCGCGTCTACGTGCGCGATGCTGATTGGCCCATCGCTCCCGCTTCGTGTCGGCTTGATCTTTGTTCTTTCTGAGGTCGGTAACCAGGCGCTATGCAAGAAAGGGGTCTCTTCTTTTCTATTAATGTTATTTTTGTGTTTATAGATTTCAATGGCTTCCATGTTCACCCTGGGATAGTAACTTCTAATATTGGAAATAATCTCCGCTTTTGAGAAATCTATGTTGTGTCCATCTATTAGCGCATGTTCTGCTAGTGCGGATTTTTCTGTCTGATTCAGTCGACAGCACCGTTCGTGTTCCTTAATTCTAGCATTAATACTTCGCTTTGTGGTGCCAATATAGACTTTGCCGCAGTCACAAGGTATTCTGTAAATACCAGCTTGTAAAAGTGGGTCAACTTTGTCTTTGGTTGTTTTGATCATTCGCCCAAGTTTTTGTGTCGGCTTATAAACAGTCTCGATGTTGTGCCTTTTCAGTATTTTACCAATTCTATCTGTGACCTTGGGGATGTATGGTAAGATGGCTCTTCCGTTAGGTGTAATTTGTGATGTGTTATCATCACAGGTGGAAGTTTTTGTTCTTATTGCCCTCTGAATTTCTTTGGTATTATAGCCATTGGCGATCCTCCAGAAATTCCGGCTCGCATAATCGTCGGGCTCTTTCTACGAGTGTTTTGATAACTCCTCGTTTCTGTTTGGGATGATGATTAGACTCCTTATGTAGATATCTGTCAGTGTGGGTTGGTTTTCTATAAACCCTGTGTCCTAGTTTCCCATTAGCCTTTCTAGTTACCAAGACGTCTAGAAATGGTAGTGCACCATCCTTTTCAACTTCCATTGTGAATTGAATATTTGGGTGCCTATAGTTGAGATGGGTTAAGAAAACTTGCAATTCTTCATCTCCGTGACCCCAAATGACGAAAGAATCGTCTACATAACGTGGCTACGTTATGTAGACGATACCCCCTGAGGGGTCGCGACCCACAGGTTGAAAAACACTGCTCTAATGAATTGAAATTATATTTAAACTAGAGGATATAATCCCCAATCTTCCATTATATTAAGGTTCAATTTTAAAAGGATATTATTCCTAAGAAGAATATTTCTTTCGCATGTGATCAATAATATGTGCATACGAATTCGAAAACTCATTTAAGCATGTTAATGCGGAGGTATTTTTGATATCCTATAATCGAGCTACTTTTTGAATTTACTTTTAAATTCAGCTGAATATCCATGGAAATACAGGGTTTAGACAAAAAGCAGAAGAATGTCATCTCAACTTTAATTGAAGCAAGATGCTTTGAAAAAAGTTGTTCAAAAATAAATTTTCTGAAATGAATACCTATTGAGTTTTTTTCACATATAACGTTTCTTTCCGATTTTTGCTGATGGATCAAAGTAATGAGTGGAAAACATACCCTTCACCTAATTTGAACTATCAATTTCGTCGTCAAAGGTAGAACATATGATTTACTGGGAATTTTAAATTAGATTGTATATAGCGTATGAGACATATCCGATGTGTACGCTTTCGGCATATTCTGCACAGACAGTCATCGCATTCTTCTATCCTACCACAATGAAAACATGAAGTATTTACGGGCATACTCTTATGCAGAAGCAGTAATTTCGTCTTCTAAATGTTGATTAAACATCAATTTATTGAGGAAGTAAATAAGATGGACACGTCTATTGAAGGAATCGGTTTGTGTCACATGTGCGAGCGTTTTAATTTGCCAGCCTTTTATTTCCACTTTTTTTTTTGATTTATGATTCTTGCGAGATATATCCCTTTCTTTGAATTCTCTCCTCCAAGGGGATCCAAATAAATTATATTTTTGTGGCTGAGCTCAATTATAAATAAAAAATAATGCATATCCCTCACAAAAGGCCCATCTAATTTCTCTTTTTTTGACTGTGGCACTGTGGTACTGAGGAAGCTTTCGCAGTTTTCATGGCAATTCATTATTGGCCGTATTCATAGTTCACCCTTGACAGTAAGTATGAGTTGAGAGCGCCCTTATGTACCTTAACGATCTGAACCCACACTTACCCTCAAGGGTGAACTATGAATACGGCCTTATAATTGAAGCCCTCTCAACAGATAACATTGTGTGTTCAGTATCGGTCATAATCTGCAAACAATGGTCGAGCACGAAGCAACTCTATAGTTCCGCCCATTTAACAATTTTCAGTAAAAATTGATATCGTCTAGCAAACCGTTTTCGAGAGGCGGTATATCTTCGGTGGTTCTCCATTTTTTTCCTCATCTGATAAAGACGCATCTGGAAAGAGATGGTTAAAATTGGAAATAATAATATATTACCAGTTTCTCTACCATATGAGACCAGAACAACCTGGACCTTTTTATGGTCACAATTCTCAGACCTCTCGTGGTGTATATCACTAAATCAAACCATTAAAGGTTTGTAATTTCCAAAATACCTGGTATCTGGAAATGATAATCAGGTCTCCATTACCATTCAAGAATTTGAAGGAAAATGAATGAGATTAAGAGAGTCTTCCGGGCTTATTGGCCGTGGTCTATTAGGAATTATTTCACCTAACGTTTCGCCCACAACTGCGGTAGGCATCTTCAGAGGATTCTTGGTCTTAGATTGTAACTCGACTGCTGAATTTCCGAAAGTGATGCTGGATTCGATCCGTTGGCTCCACTTATACTCTGATCATTGGCGGGAGAAGGTAGTGGGTTTACGCGCGCGATGTTGATTGGTCCATCGCTTCCACCTCGTATTGGCTTGATTTTAGTCTTTTCCAACACCGGCAACCATGCGCTATGTACCAAAGGAGTTTCTTCCCTTCTGTTCATATTGTTCTTATGTTTATATATCTCAATGGCTTCCATGTTCATCCTAGGATAGAAACTTTTGATGTTTGAAATAGCTTCTGCCTTTGAGAAAACAATATTGTGTCCATCTGTCAGAGCATGTTCCGCTAGTGCGGATTTTTCTGTCTGATTGAGTCGACAGCATCGTTCATGCTCCTTGATTCTCGTATTGATACTTCTCTTCGTTGTACCAATGTAGACTTTGCCGCAGTCACAAGGTATCCTGTAAATACCGGGTGTGACTGTGGCAAAGTCTACATTGGTACAACGAAGAGAAGTATCAATACGAGAATCAAGGAGCATGAACGATGCTGTCGACTCAATCAGACAGAAAAATCCGCACTAGCGGAACATGCTCTGACAGATGGACACAATATTGTTTTCTCAAAGGCAGAAGCTATTTCAAACATCAAAAGTTTCTATCCTAGGATGAACATGGAAGCCATTGAGATATATAAACATAAGAACAATATGAACAGAAGGGAAGAAACTCCTTTGGTACATAGCGCATGGTTGCCGGTGTTGGAAAAGGCTAAAATCAAGCCAATACGAGGTGGAAGCGATGGACCAATCAACATCGCGCGCGTAAACCCACTACCTTCTCCCGCCAATGATCAGAGTATAAGTGGAGCCAACGGATCGAATCCAGCATCACTTTCGGAAATTCAGCAGTCGAGTTACAATCTAAGACCAAGAATCCTCTGAAGATGCCTACCGCAGTTGTGGGCGAAACGTTAGGTGAAATAATTCCTAATAGACCACGGCCAATAAGCCCGGAAGACTCTCTTAATGTCAATATATCCGGTCGTGAAAGCCTGAAACTATTTATAAAATGAATGAGGATCGGCATATCTGGCAGCAAAAGGACATTTCACCTCCACGACTTCATCCCCAACCAAACCATCTGGTGGAGCACCCAAAAAGTTATACTACTTGGGGTGTATGAATAAACCCACTTTATCAACTCTCCTGACATGCTCAACACCATATACAATTGCGGGAGTTGTCAATTTTTTTATTATTCACTTGGAAAAAACTATTCTCAACAATTGAATTACTTATCAACTGCGATAACTTGATAACTTTTGTTTTGATTTCTTCTCAGAAAAGTCAGTGTTATCCACAGTACCAACCTCCACACTCGAACAGTTTGGTACACTCATCGATTCTATTATTGATTTAGCCCTAATTACATCATCGTTTTCGAATGCGCTCTTCAGAAGGATTATGACGCAGTTTATATATTTATCAAATACCTGTGTTTTATCAATTATTATACCTAACGCTAGCAAATCTTTGAAATAATTCGCCACATTCTCATCTTTAACTACTTCTTCGATTTCTTCAGATGCCATCTTCATAAAGTGTGCATAAAACAAATCTATCGAAATAAAATTGTCAGGTAAAAATTTCCCATTCCATAGCTTATAACAAATTACTAGATATACATATTATTATGGTAGCTTGATGAACCTTTCTATTTAAATTGAATTTTGTTGAAATTCGTTTCAAACTTCAAATTTCAATAAATCTAAATTTCGAAATTTGCCAGGCCAACTTTTACTGAAATTGAAAGATTTTCAATTTACAAATTCAAAAATAATATAATTAATTGAAAAATTTCTTTAACAGAAAATAAATACTGATAATTAAAACTTTATTTCAAAACCCAACTATGTCTATAAACTATACTAAGAAAAGCTATCCTATTACTATGGTTTGCATTTGACTTCAAATGAAGTTCAATTTTAAGGTTATGTCAGTTATGTCTCGTTATTTAAACTTGTTACACACTGTTACTTCACTCTGTTAAAAAAATACACCGCTTCTTTCAAATATTTGACACGAGCTCTGATTCTGCCAACCACTCTCCAATTAATATTCCTTTTTTGTTTGGTGATAAACCTTCTGAATTCTGACTTCTTTCTTCTTGAATATTGATAATACTTGATATATTGGATAATACTACTACAATATTTCACAAATTCTAATACAATTTTATATGTTAGTTTTTTATTCCTCTCAGACGATTTTTCAACTAATAATAATAATAATAATAATAATAAAGGTCTTTATTCAATAATTTAGAAACATCTTGTTACCAAAATTTACAACATATGAAAGGGCGAGATTTAGTTCGCATAATCTCAAGTAAGTATGAAATAATTTTACAAAGAAAAAAATTAATGAAACAAAAGTATACCCAAAATAATGCGTCTGTTCTTCCATCTAACCTCTTATCAGAACACACATATACAATATTCTCCTTGAGGAGAGCGCAAACTTTGTTTATAAAAAAAGAATAATTAATTCCTGCTGCACAATAAATTTTCAAAAAATAACTAACCGAATGCCCCTGCATTGATCACACGTAAAGCTCAACGGAAACGACCACCCACACCAGTCAAATAACGAGAAAGATACTCAGGATCCGTTGTACAATGGATCATTCCTGAAGTTGTTTCGTATGTGTAACATAAATTTATCAAGCGTAATATTCCTGTAATCAAACTTCAATTCATTCATGATCTTAGGTACTTGATAAGAAAAGGCACGCTCAAATAAGGAAGTTCTGTGCATAGGAATGGATATATCTTCACGAGATCGCACATTGACGCAATGAACACTAGAACGAAGCTTTATTCTACTGTAGAGATCAAGTGGTGTAGCATTTTTTATAACATTGAAATAAAGAATATAAGAGTGAAGCTGCCTTCTATGCTCCATACTCAGCCACCCAGTTAGCTTCAATGTATGCGTTATCGGTTCATACTTTCTAATCCCATGAATGTATCTTAAACAGCAGTTTTGAAGTTTCTGAACACGATTCACATCAAAAACAGTCAAACATGGTCCATAAACCACATCGCAGAAATTCATGTGCGAGAGCACCAACGATTCGCAAAGCAGTTGCCTATTATATTTGTTCAAATAAGCCCTACACTGGTAAATCATTCTGAGATTGAAGTAGGCTCTGCTCAAACATCTCGATACATGTCCCGCGAACCGGAGGTTATGATCCATAATGAGTCCCAGATTCCTAACACTGTCTTGAAAGTTAATAATTTCACCACACATCACAATGTCATGACCAAAATTTTCCAGGAATTTTTCCCTATCACGCTTCCCTCCAAAGAGAATACACTTCGTCTTCACAGCATTTAGTTGGAGGCAATGCTTCCTGGACACTTCGCTAATAATGCTCAGATCAAAGTTGAGAGCTGCTACAGCCTGTCGAGACTGTTCCGGCTTGAACGACATGATTATTTGGGCGTCATCCGCATAAAAGTATGATACAGCAGAAAGGCATGACGTAGCTAAACACACGATATAAATTATAAAAAGCAGTGGGCCAAGAACTGATCCCTGGGGAACGCCGCAGTTCAAATCTAGAAAATCGGACACAGCAGTATCTATGATAACCGCCTGAGATCTACCTTTTACATAGCTCTCTATCAACTTCACTGCTGTCTGAGACAGCCCGACATAATGCAATATTGCAAGTAACATGTCGTGATTTATGCTGTCGAACGCTTTTGAGTAATCGAGTAAGGTTAAAATAGTCAATTCCCCTCTATCAATAGATCTGAAAATATCGTCCGTAATACTCAATAAAGCAGTGCAACAACTATGTCCAGGTCTGAAACCACTTTGCGTTGAAGGAATTATCTCATTTTTATCTAGATGTTTCTGTAATTGGGCATGAATAACTTTTTCAACTAGTTTTGAAAGAGTTGGCAATATACTAATAGGTCGAATATCACCGAAGGCTGTTGGATTAGAGTTTTTGGAAACCGGAACAACTAAAGCTTTCTTCCAGGAGCTAGGGAAAACTGAATTTTTCAAACAATGATTCACAACGTGTGTTAAGTAAGGCAATAAAAAGGGTATGCACAGATGAATTGTCAGTATATTGATCCCATCACAACCAACGGCTTTAGTTTTTATCTTTCTTAGTGTTCGAAAAATCTCATCCTCACCAACCTCCTCGAATGACAGTTCAACCAGATCCGAGTTTCTGACAGTGTTTCTATATGACCTATATACATCATCATCTTTTATAAGTCCCGGAATAGAATTAACAAAATAACGGTTGATGTCATCAACGTTCTTTAAATTATCAGGTATATCCTTCGATTTTTTATTTACGATATTGAGGGTTTCAAAATTTGACCACAGGCTCTTACCATCTTTCCCCTTTAACATTGTTTTGAAATATGCCCTCTTTTCGCTTTTAACTGCTAGAGAAACCGTGTTTCTTAAACGTTTATACAGTATCCAATCTGAATTTAATTTAAACTTTTTGTAACGTCTTAGCATTTTATCCCTCAGGTCCATCATCTCCCGGAGAGTATCCGTAAGCCACGGTGCATACTTTTTCGTCAACCTGACAGTTCGGAAGGGCGCATGTAGATCTAGCAATGCCTGCAAATTATACTCCATGAAGTTGACCTTTTCATCAATTCCGTCTTTATCAAAAATATTTCTCCAAGGAATCGATTGTAAATCTGCCGTGAATTGCGTATAATTAAGGTTCTTAAAGTCCCTTGAAGTTCTGAATGTGGGACGTTTCTGTTCTATTTGAATGTACAGTCTACAGTAGATAAGTTCATGATCAGTATCTATATCAGTGGACATGACATTAATGTCTGAAACGATATTCGCATCAGATGTTAAGATGTAATCAATCAAGGTTGCACTATGATCTGTGATTCGTGACTCTCACTTATCAAAAATCCTCCTTTTCTTTTTTTTTTTTTGTCTCCCTGGGTTTTTCCTCAAAGAATCTATCTACCTTTTTCTTATCTGAATCTTTCAATTTCAGCATATTAACAAACCAACGATAAATGGAAATGAACTGAGAGTTCAGAAAATACCTACTACTGATACTTGTAATGTTAGCAATTAGAATTTTCAATTGAATTTTCATGAAATGAAATGAATACAATAAATTGAAATACTGAAACTTTGGAATTTTGTTATATGTACCCACAATTATTTGATGAAAATATATTTATCAGGTAATGTATCCTGTATCCTTTCAATTGAATTGTAAAATATATATATAAATTTTGAATTGTATCATCAATTCCATAACAAATTCCCCAAAATTAAAATATTTATTCCCTGAATAGGTTTCAAGAATTAATATTTTGAATTTTCAATTATAATTTTGGAACGTTTCCAGTATTATTCATGATCTGAAATATTCATATACATCATTCATATCGAAAATGCCTCTTATTTTCTCTGTTTCAATTTCCTTCAATTCATAACTGTTCGATCCGATTTCTTCATTCACCATATAAGGACCTTCAAATGGAGATATTCTTTCGTCTGCCCGATATCCTATGTGATCTAACTAGGACCAAATCTCTTTTTTTAAACGTTTATTTTTCTTTTTCTTTTGGTTTTTCATTCTCTTCATGTATTTTTTTCTGCTCTGTTCCAATCTTTTCCTTACTTCCTTTACGATTTCTTCATGTTTCTCATTAATCGTTCGCTCCCAATGTCTGTCTATAAGGTATTTCTTCTTTCATAAGGAATAATGGGGTCTCTTCTGTAATTGTATTTAAAAAATATTCCATAGTATCCAATAGTAGATCACATTGGTTTGTCATGTTCTTTCTGTAACAATATTCTCAAAATTTCTTTTTGGATACATCTTTCTGAAGGATTCGCTTGTAGATGTCTGATACTTGTATAATTTAAATTTATGATATTGTTCTGACAATATTGCTGGAAACGGGAATTTTGAAACCGAGTTCCAGCCACGAGTTGGCGCGCGCCAAGGACCGTAATCTAGACTGGGACGAGGATTTGGGATGCGTCGTCGATAGGATGTTAGCGTAGAGAAGACGATGTGATATATTGTATGATAACACAAAGATTTTTTTTGTGCAGGAAATTGAGTTGTTAACTTCTGCAGCCAGACTAATCAGTCTGTGGGATTAAATAAAGAGTAGATCAATGAAATTTAAATTTTTCACGGAATAAACTCTTGTAGCCAGTGATTTTTAAATAAAAATTATGCTGAGTGCAGACAAATTTGAATATTTGAAATTTTTTTTCCATAAATGTGTTCTCTGAATGGTCCTCTTCAAGATCCTCATATCGCCAGATTTTGTCGGGCAAGAATTCGCCCCTCACGACAATCTGTTCTAAGTGCAGAAAAATTCGAATATTTAAATTTTTCTTCGGAAATGTATCGTTCTAGGGGTTCTTTTCAAGATTCTCATACTTCCATATTTTGTCGGCAATGATTCACCCCCCACCGCACCCCCAATTATTACGTAAGGAATTATCTTTAGTACAGAAAAATATGAATATTTAAAATTTTTTTTCTATTAATGTGTTCTCTGAATGGTCCTTTCTAATATCCTCATATCGCCGAATTTTGTCGGGCAAGAATTCACCCCCCAACGCCCTCCCAATTATTATTTGATGGATTATGTTAAGTGCAGAAAAATTCGAATATTTGAGCTTTTTTTTTATGAACGTGTTATCTTCATGATCTCTACCACATAGAGCACATTCATAAAAAAAATTCAAATATTCAAATTTTTTTGTACTGAAGATAATTCCTTACGTAATAACTGTGGGGTGCGTTGGGGGGTGAATCATTGCCCGACAAAATATGGTAGTATGAAAATCTTGAAAAGAACCCCTAGAAGGATACATTTCCGAAAAGAAATATTCGAATTTTTCTGCACTCAGAACAGTTTTTTCGAAATTGATTGGAGGAGTCGTGGGGGGTGAATTCTTGCCCGACAATATCGGGCGATATCAGGATCTTAAAGAGGACCATTCAGATAACATATTTATAAAAGAAAAATTTTCAAATATTCAAATTTTCCTGCACTCAGCATAATTTTTATTTAAAAATCACTGGCTACAAGAGTTAATTCCCTGAAAAATTTAAATTTCATTGATCTACTTCTCATTTAATCCCACAGACTTATTAGTCTGTCTGCAGAAGGCAAGAACTCAATTCCCTGCACAAAAAAAAAAAATAAATCACATCGTCTTCTCTACGCAAACATCTTATCGACGACCCATCCCGTATCCCCGTCCCAGTCTAGATTACGGTCCTTGGCGCGGTCCTTGGCGCGCGCGCCAACTCGTGGCTGAAACTCGTTGCTGCTTTCACACCCGTAATTTTGAATATATGTAGCATTATCTGAAATACAATTCTTAGGTTTTCCTATTTTCTCCTGATATTTGTTTAAAATTTTTCCTATAGTGTTTACTTTTGTGTTTTAACATGCATATAACTTACATATTTTGTAAAAATATTGTATACTATAAAAATGAACTTATTTCCTCTTCCAGTCTTCATGAATTCTCCTATGCAATCGATGACAATAACATCTAAACGTTCATGAGCATATATGCTTTTTGGTTGACGATAATTTTTATTTTTACTCTTTTGGTATATATGACAATTTCTACCGATGTTTTCACAAATACTCATATCATTTTTTGCAATATAATTTTTGCATTTAATTTTTTTTTTCAGAAACCATATATGGGTTCGTATGCATCGGAGCCTTTAGCTCTGTGGATAAATATGGTTTCGTATGCACACTTAGTTCATATTATTAGTTTTATCAAAACCTTATCATATTCAAATAAATTTAAGTAATGAAGAATTTTATGAAATTCTGAGGCTCCACTCAAAACTTGATATTTATAACCCCAATTATCCGGCTTTGCTGGATTATACTGTTTGAATTTGAGCCTTTGTTAGGTGACATCTGCTCATCTACCTCTAAATACTTTTCTCTTGGAATCATCAATAGGTGCTATCGAATTTTCTCTCAGAGGACGAACTCTGTTATTTGTATAGTTTTTATGTTCAAATCTGTTATTGTTATTGAAATAGTTTTGAGTATTTTTTTTATTTTTTATTTCTTCTCAACCTAAATTCTTGACTGATGAGGAATTGACATAATTTATCCATTTCTTCGAAATCATATAATAAAAATACATCCTGTAAATCTTTTTCAAATGTTGTTGTACTATCAGACTTACAATGTATTCTTCTGTGAATTCTTTATTTAAATACTGTGCTGTATTATGTATTTGCATTGCATATTCATAAATATTATCATAATAATATCATAATAAGATGTTAGTTTGTTTGGATTGAATTTGCCATTGAATAATTCAGTTTTGATAGCTTTCTGTTTTGCAGATCCCCAAAAATATTCTAAAAATTTCATTTTAAATCAGTAGAATCATTTATTATTGAACCATAGTAAAGCTTCATCAGCTAGTAAACTTCTTATAAATTCTTTGAATGTTACAAATGATGCAAATGACATTTTCTTATTTTTCAAAAATCTAATGAACGGTACTGGATGCTGTTTTTTATTCTGCCATCAAAATTTCATTCATAGTCTCCTTTATTATTTACTCAAGATGTTACAAAGTTCCTTCTGTTCATAACTTCCTCAATTTTGTTTCTTGTACATTTATTCTTTCATCTTGTTTTTCTATTTTTTATTTTGTCTCACTTAACGTTGGTATATACTAGAGATTTCAAAATCATGCCTGGGGACCTATTTTCGAAATCATTCGCAACTCCACGCATACGCATTTTTACGAATGTTTCAAAAACAGCATTCTTGACAACTTCGGAAGGTTTATGGCATAGATTTACATATCAGCACGACTGTAAGCTCAAATTTCGAGATATGCGGACAATATAGGTAAATGTCGGTGAAATCCAACACCTTACTTTCACATTCAATGTCAATGATATCATTTTAACTGTCAAATATTTGCGAGTTCTCAAAACCTCTCGCAGTGAAATACGAACGATCCTAAGCACGGAGCATAAAAATGTCGTCGTTTGTCATGGGGACGGTCAAAATACAGATTCATGTGTCATTCTCAAAGGTAATAGATGCGAACGATCGCATAAATTGCGAATGGTCAAGAATAGGTCCCCTGATGGTTCTGTCAGCATATATAATTTTATACCATACTTATGGCGCTTATTTTTGATATACTGACGGAAAACTGACCTTCCCCGCCTTAATACCATCGATTCATCGATAGAGAGTTCCTTCGCCGGATTATTATCCGGGGATTTCCTCTATATATTTATAGAGGAAATCTTATTATTAAAAAATTTCAAAACCGGTCGTATTTTGTATAATCGATCTCTAGGCGTTTTTTCATCTGCTGTATTTCCCGCGAAATGTAAACACGGCTCATGTGTGTCGAAAAACATTTTAGATTGAAAATTGGATTACTTTTCCAATAATCTTTTAACCTGTGACATGTTCTTTCGAGCATTTAGGCCGTCGTCGTAGATTAGTTCTACGACTAGAACTAATCTACGACGACGGCCTAAATGCTCGAAAGAACATGTCACATTGAACGATGGCCGCGAAAGCCTCAACCAATTCATCAATCTTTTAACCTATTGAATTGTATTGTTTCTGTATGCAATACTAACCCAATGAAAGTTAGCCATTCATGAATGCTCAGCGACTTCCATCGGGTTATTCGAGATTTTTCAAGAGTTCCTTCCCCACAAAAAATCTCTTCTGTATATTGTTTCATTCGCAACCAAATTCAGAAAACTATCATCACAAATCCACCGAAAATAGTCAAAAGGTTCGCTATTTTCAGGGATTTGCACTGAAGTTCTATTCCTTTTGAGAAATGGAAAAATCTTCATATTTGCAGGTACATCACTCCATTCTTGATCTGTACCATCACGCCCATCTTCAATTTGTGGCTCAATTTGTATGGGGTTTACGACAGTTCCTAAAAAAACAATTGATATGGAATAACTATGATTATACGGTGTATACCTTTGCCTTCGTCTATATCTTCCTCGGATTTGGAATCACCCAGATAGAAATCTGGATCACTCTGACTTCCGATGCCCGACAAATTATCTTCTTCATCGCTAGAATTCATCAAAAACGATAGCATTTCTTCATCTGTGGCTCTGTAAGAGTTTCTTAATTTCGGTTTCGGCCTTTTGCACCCAGAGAACACAAAAACGACAATCTATCACACGAAAACGACAGCATTTTTGCTGTTTATCCCACGTTATCCCACAGGTAGAATCGGACGAATTCTGGGGAAACATTAAGGCGATATTCAAACCCTCGAAGAAGATCAAGGACCATCTCAACTAACCCATGGACAGAAGGGACCCACTCAATACACCGAGTGTATATCGAATTCCGTGCAGCTGAGGGAGTGTATACATCGGTCCAACGAAGCGATCAATCAACACGAGGATCAAGGAACACAAGGCCAATTGTAGGGGTCATTCAAAAAAATTCGCCGTCGCAGAACACACACTGAACAACACGAATCATGCAATTGATATCGACGAAACCCAAGTGTTGCGTACTCATATTACCCCAGGCTCTACCCAACGAATTTGAATAGATCAGAGGAAACTTTAAAATCAATAGAACATAGGTGCCAGTACTCAAAAACACCAAACCACTTCCCTACAATAAAAACCGGGTTCGTGAAGTGAATGAAGATCGGGTACCGGATGTGAACCGGTCCGACACCGGCGCGCGTTCGTTATCGAGACGAGACCGGTCAAGCGCGGCCACGCTCCCCGACGGAGGTTATATAAGGACGTTCAATCTGCGTCCCCGTCACAAGGACGCAGATTGTACGCCCCGTCACATTCAGTCAGTTCGGTCCAGTGAGAACATCTCTTGAAATATAACTCCTGAAGATGCCAGACAATCGAAACGTTGAGAACTAATCCACGGCGACGGCCGAAATGCTCGAAAAAACAGGTTACAAGAAACATTTATGTCTTGTTGAGTAAATGAGGATATGTGGGAAGTCTCGTCAGATGCAATATTGGTTCGTATTGTTCCCAGAGGCGATAATCGCATATTATTAATTCTTGTAGGTTTCTGCTCTTGGATTTTGATAATTTTTTGTTGTTGCTTATTGTGTGGGAGAAGTTGGATCTCTATTTCCCTTTCGCTTGTGACATATATTTTTCCACTCACCATTGTCCAGGTTATCCGTCTCACTATAATCTCCATCACTTGAATAATTCATGATGAATTCGACTAATTACAAATCTATTTAACATCTGAATAACAGTACCGTGCGCCTATCGACCGTATGCTACGACTGACACGTTGCGAATGAATAGAACCAAATTGCACAAAATAGTTGCCTTAATTTAATTCCTCATACTATAAATGTACCAAATGTTAATAATAGAATCAATAACATATTATGTTCGTCTTACATTCAGATAAGTATTATTATTATTAATAGCAGTTCTCTGAAACTATAAAATTGAATTTGCTTCTAAAGAAACCAGAACCGGAACAAAATCAATCAGAAAAATAGACATGACCACCCACAGGTCTGTTACAATGATAATATATAATTAATTAATATATATATATATATATAGGATAAATAATGAGGGATCGGTGAAGTACATATATATATATATATATATAACTTCTATCAGTCTTCTGAAATTTCACAGTTCATTATATTCCGACCTATTAGTCTTAATAAAAATAATTAGAATAGTATCACTATTACATGTTATTTCACATAATATTTACATGAATAAATAAATGAAAAAAGATTCCGAAAATAGTTTTCCTTGAAAGGAAACTATATAAATTATATTACAACAGTTTATATTTAAATGAAAAATTCGTTCTTGAAAAATATTTCTTCTGAAACAAAAAATAAAAACATATTCAGTAAAAAAATTTAATTTATACAATTTATCTATGCCAGTACCCAGATATAAGAAACTGAAAAGTTGAACTACAAAATGATGATTTGAGTGTAGACATATTTTTCGAAAAGAATTCTGTTGCCTTCAAAGATTTTACGTTTTCTAGAACTATTTAAATTTTCAACAAAATTTACCTATGTACATCATGTTGTTCGCGAAATTTATATTTAAGAAATTCCCCACATTATTTTTGAATAAATTTGGTCTCAATTCCACTTGAATGATTGTATAATTCATCATGAACTAATTCAACAAAACTTATTAATTTTTCACTAGCGTATTTCAACCTAGTTGTGTCATCATTTTATTCAAACGTAACGTATAAATGTTCATCGGATATAACTTCAGAGTTTAAATTACCAAGACATTCATTATAACTTGTATTGATTTTTTTCAGAATACACCCTGCTACATAAGCTGTAGTAAAGTTTCCTTCAGAAATCTCATGAACATAATCACTCACATCTATTGTCGAATTATGATATTCAGAACAATTTTGAACGTTCTCTGAATATTTTTTTAAAAAATACCAAAAATTATCTAATGGCTGACAAAAATCTTTCTCACGATTTTAATTTCTATTAGTTGGAGCACTCAAGTTATTTATTATTATTGTTTTCGGAGGTGCCACACATTGAAGACAACTAGGGTTAGTATTGAATAAACCATGTTGCCTTATCCGACCAGATGCTTTTTCTATGGGATCTTAATTACAGTTTCTTGAAATTGAAAATTTTGGACCTTTTGAGCTTAAATTTCTCCATAATAGCATAATAGCCCTCAAAGAGGTCTGCCACCCTCCCATTGATATCAAAAATTTTCCGAATACTAATTTTTGGCAACATGTCGGACCATAATTTTAAATGAGTTTCTCACCTTCACTAAAACTAAAACGATTTAAAGAATCAAATAGATCGTCTATGACGTGGCAGAGTTCATCTGTATGCAAGGCATCCTGGAATAAATAACCAGGAGAATGAAACGATTCTATAGGAGCAGCGACAGAGTGACTTAGTTGTTTGGCAGCCACATTAACTCTCATTTTCATCTATTCATTGGGTTTTAAATCGAAATCGCTTTGTTTCAGCCTACTCAAACATTCGTTGTTCCTTTGGTCAACGAGGAAAGCTTGGTAGGATGATCCATACAAGCAAACTTTTCTCTTAAAAATTCAATTCTGCAATCAATGAGGGCGTTCTTAGTATTTTTTAATAAATGAGGGATATCTAAATTGTCACGACTAGTTCACCATTGATGATAAAACGGTAGGGAGAAGGTTTGTTATCAGTTTGACTTTGGGTCAAAGTGGCACATACCTTGAACCCTATTATTTGAAGTTCCTTGATAACCGTTATCATAAGTTGTTCAAGATCTACAGCCTTGATAGTGTCCCTCGTGAAGAAATTAGCAACCGGTATTTTGAATGAATTTTTTTCATGCCCCGAAACATAAAAACTAAAGCATGGTTGGTTCACTTAAGTAGATGTTCGACCAAGTGTTCCTAAATCAACAAAGCCACAAATTCTATGCTTTTTTGTTCATAATGCAAGCCACTTCTTTTTCTTGTTTCATCTTCTATCGGAGGTTGGAAACCATCATAGCCATGCGGATTTTGTTAACCGCCACTCCAAGTAATTCTGAGCTTCTGCATCCGAACCATTTTCTCAGGTTCTTAAGCCAGGATATTCTGCGCCTACCCATATCTTTTTCTCCAATTCTGCTTTCTATAATGAGTTGCAGCAATCTGTACCTGTTCCCTCTCATGACATGTCTCGAATACTCCAGTTTCCTTCTTTTGATGGTCAACAGCATTCCTGGTTCACTTCCAATTCTTCTGGTTACTTCCACGTTTGACACTATTTCCACTCATGATACTCGTAAAATTTTCCTGTAGCACCAGAATTCAAAGGCAGCTTGTCTACTCAAATGAGTCTGTTTTAAGGTCCACGCCTCCATCCCATACAGAAGCTAAGATAACTCATAACACTAAAGCATCCTTAGACGTAGGGTCAACTAGGAAAAAAGAAAAAAAGCAGAAAAGAATCCAATTATTTAGAAAAAATCAAATTAGTTTGGGATTAACCACCCATATTAGAAATGCATTTGTTACTTTATGTATAGCCTCGAGACCATCTTGAAATTTATAAATGGGACAACTATTTATAAGACATTCTATAGAGGAGACTATAGTCTCCTCCTCGGTCTCGTCATTTTCTCCACACTCTCAACCGAATTCCATCGGAAGAGCATGCTATTGCATCATCCATGGCCTGTTCTAATGCGATTCAGAACAGACCAAATTCTCCTGGGAAGGTCAAAACCAGTTAGCAATAAAGAAATATCACAGTTGATTTTCATTTTTGTCTAAACGTATTGTAGACAAGAGATTATATTTTTATTTTATTTTCAAAAAGAGACAAATTCTTGACATGCGTTTCTTCTTGGTGGTTTTTTGAACCTTCTATGCTTTCTGAAATAGATCAAAACAAGTCATTTTTCCTCTTCCGGCCATGTGTGACGTATCAGTTTCCTTTTTGGAGAAATGTTTCATGAAAAAATTTATATCCTTTGAAACAACAGAAAAATAACAGAAATATTCTTTAAAAAAAATTTTATTATCTGACGTCAATAATCAGTATCAGTCAGTTATAAAAAATGTCACAGCTCCTTTCTAATTTGGTTTTCATTTTTGTCTATACGTGTTGTAAACAAGAGTTTTTATTCTGACCCAATCATTATTTTCAAAAATGGGTAAATTAATCTACATGAATTCCAGACATTCGTTTTTTGGTTTGGTTGTTTATACCTATTTGCTTTCTGAAATACGTCGTTTTTCCTCTTCAGACCATGAATTACGTTTCAGTTTCCTTTTTCGTTTTCCTTTTTTCGGTTTGGTATGTGTTGAGCTACTATCACACTTTACGTTATCCATCTGATGCTCAGGTAGGTACTGTTGATTTTTCCTCTAAGATCTCAAGTTCTTTCTCATCTATTTCAGATGATATGCTACTCCTAATGTCGTTACGGAATCCCACATCCTTGTCTTCTAATGCGTTATTTTCCTCTTTATCAAGTTCCAACAAGTCTTCAGAAATATCTATTTCTGCAAGGCACCTTCCTTCAAACTCCTTTTCCTTTCCATCAATCAGCAGTAATAACACTTTCGCTTCATTGGCAGTTTGATAAATATCTTCTGACATCCTGAAAATGAATTTAATCAGAGTTCCAACTTTAAAAGTATTCAAGTCTTCAAAAATCGCTTGGACCCGTCAATATGATCCATCATTATAACATTTCATCTCTGCGCGGTAACCCCAGAGTTAACACCTCAAATTTGAATAGAGCAGATTAGTTTCGCGATATATTGTTGAAAGATCTGCAGCTGCTGAATATCACACTAACTTTTTTAATCTGACTATTCATTTCCGTAAGATGTGTAAGACAATGTAAGATGTGTAAGATAATGTAAGACCTCTCAATTCTAGAGAATAAAATAATCAGCAGTGCCGGGTGAGACAAATTTTCAAATTGAGCTCCTGTAGCTTCCACAAATGGACAAAATTGTTGAATTGGAAGATTGATAAATGTGGGTGACTCATCATGAAAAAAGAGATGTTATTATTTCTCGGGCCCTGTTTAAGATAGAAGATGAAAACTGCTGATAATAGCTATTTTTACGTAGTCACGTATTTTTTTTTCAGACCACCGTTTCTGAAATTGAGCTCAAACTTCGTAATCTGCAAATAGAACACCTTGTATATTTCAACGTTGATTTTGTTTTTCATACACTGATTTAATATCTTTTTAATACATTTCTGATGAACGCCATATGAGCGATAATAATATTTCATTTATTGTTTCTTTGCTCATATCTAAATGGTTAAGTAGTTCTTATTATGTTCGTATAAATCTGAACTTCGCATTTTCTTGCAAAATTTAATATAATGTAAAAGCTGCTGTGACAATAATGACAATTATTATTTCCACAATATACTCGGTAGTTATGATACAAACTGGGGTGTTAACCTCACCAACGATTCAATCTATTATTATTATTATTATTTCAAGGAACCACTTAGCGCTTGTGCTAAGGATGCGTTACTTCATAACACCGAGTTCACTCCGTGCACCTAGGGTGTTATTTTTCATGGATGACTCGTGTCGTTGCACAGTATTTTCTGTAGTACAGAAGACTGTTATGTTAATTTTGGAGGAATATTAGATTCAGATTTCTCGTACATCATGGAACTGATTCTTGAATTCAAAAGATCTAGGCTTTAATATTTTTTCTCAATTAAATTGCTCAGTATTAGAGCCATATCGTATCGATGAACACCCTCATACAGATCGTGCATTATGTCACATTATCATATAAATGAAAAGACGTCAGCTCATGCCATATACAAGATTCCTTTAGACCATCTTTTTCATTCAAATGATGATTATAGTCACGTTTCTATCGATGTTTATCATGAATCTCATTCACTTGAACTTCATCCTTTGAAGACAAGCAGAAGCGACAAAAATTTTTAGCGGAAAACTCTCGAAACAACCCATTATTCCATGAAGCCCGAGGTTATCCCCAGTTATCACTAGAACTCGAAAATGAACTTTTTTTTCAATATTTGAAACTCTTATAGTGATTCCATTTGTTTCCAATTCCTTTATTTTCGATACCAAATGTTTGAATAAAGGTTTATTGCCGAAGGTGATTCCGTCTTCACTATAAAACATGTGTACTAGAAATACATTCTCCAATCTTGACTCATATTGAGGAGGAATAGTTGCAATTGTGAAGTAAATGCTTCCTATTTTATATTGATTACACTGACTACCTAATGGATTACGGGGTTGAAAGTCATCAAAATAAAGAATCAAGGGCAAAATTATTTCTGAAGAATTTGCACAATGAATATTATGAAAAAGTGACCCATAGACTAAATTTTGCATTGGCTCACCTTCCTGAAAATCTTTCAATAAAGAATTTTGATATTTCATGATCGTCTCGAAACAGTTAGGTAATTCCAAAAACATTCGGGGAGTTTTCTCCATGGGAATATAAAAAGAAATTTTACTTTTCAGTAGCAAAGTCTTCTCACCATCTGATGTTGTGATTATCCCAATATTAATCTCCCTCTGGCTTAAGAAGCAAACTATTCCCTTCAAAAAACTTAATTCTCTTATATTCTGTATTAAGGTTGAGGAACGGTTCCCCAAAAGTATTTATTATTTATATTAGGCCCTCGAAGTTTGATTTGCTTCAAATTAGAAAAGATCTTTTGGAATTTCAGAACTAACATTTGATAAACACCGTCAATTATACTCTGAAACCAGTTTTTGTGGCAACATTACATCATCATAAAACTTGGATATGAATGTGACAACAGAGCGAGATAAAATATTTTGAAATTCTTTTAAAAAATATTCTGATATTGAATTGCTGACATTTTGAACATTTTCATCATCTACAGTTTGAGCTTTGGAATTTGAATTTTCATTCAATATTATTCTATCAAGTGGAACATTGACAGTAGATTCTTAATGGTCATTTGTATTAGCTTTGCCAATTGATAAAGGAGAGTATATAGGTAGGTCTATGAGGCCTTTTAACGGTATGATCTCTCCTGCTACTGATACAAATCATGATCTATCAGCCGCCTTTGCAAGTTAGCTACTTGTTTACTCTCGACTCGTGACTTCGATCGGCTTCTCCTATGATAAGACCTTGAATACCGGTTTTGATCACTATTCTAATCAACTTTGTCTTTAACGCTATATGAGTTTTTTTCTGGAGGAGCTTGTATCCTGGCTTGGATCGTCTCCTGCCTCGATAAGACCCACTGTCAAAATTCGAATCCCTTGTGAGAGGGGGAATCCTAGACTCTAGATTTAGGTTGTTTGATTTATCCATGATATGAAGAAGTTTCAAGGATAGTTGCACTATCCCGTCGAACTCGTATGGATGCTCGAGCTTGCATCCAAGTCCTTTCTCACACAATCCTCTTACAGATTGTGCGCAAAAGACTCCTCCGGGAGGACAATTCACCGCGTCTGTGATAATGGTTGCGTCTATTGCAACAATGTTAGGGTTAACACCACTTTCGGGCTCTTTTACTATCTTTTCAAAGGGGAACCTGCTCTGGAATAGTGAATCAATTTCATCTCTGATGATCTGAAGGCAATTTCCCTCTTTATCAGGATAGTCAGGGGGAAGGCATCTTGTTCGGAAGGGGTTGATTCTTGTAGTGGTGCCTTGACTTGCTGTTTTAGGGTCTGTAGCTGAAGAGATAGATGCCACAGTACTGGTTTCCCGAGAGTGTATTTTTATTTTGGAAGGTGCGCCTTTTGAGCTCGACATAGTCTTGTACCAATGAAACAGTTAATTCGTATATCCTGTTGACTGATGAAAAATGATTGTTGTCAATATGTTTTTTCAGATCCCACTTTCTATTGTGTACTCGGTAACAGTCCTTGAACGGACAAGAAACATCAGTGACCTTACATATTCTGCATGAAATGAGTAATTTTTGAATTCTCTGACATTCTGGGCATTCCATTGTAATTGTTAAAAATAATTATATTACTCTCCTGATGTTCCGTTGAGTAAATGATGTTAATGAAAAAAATGTATAAAATACAAAAATCTACAATCAATTAATTGTGTTTTTTATTTTTTGACGAACTTTAATATGTGGGGGGGAATCACATCTGAATTAGTCTCAATATTATATACACATCGTTGAATAATCAAATAAAGATATTGGCATTGAAACGGGATAATTGACATCTAGGACGTGAAATAATTTGGAAATTATATCAAAGGCCTTACGTGCAGAATTAAACTGATGATAAAGCTCATCAACAACAATATAGAAGCTTTTCGGCTCTAACAGAGAGTGTCCCAAAACCAACAAATAGGGCTGCACCGTTTGTTTCCTCTTGATTGCCTTTTGTCTCTGCTCCTGGATAATTGATATTCTCGATATCCCAGAGCTCTGCAAACAAAAATGAAATTGACCACTTTTAACGAAAACTTTTCGAAAACATTTACCTCAGCATGAACTACAAAAGCTCGGACAACATTTCCAGTGAGTTTTGTTCTGGATGAATCTTCCTTTTGGAGGAATCAAAAATGGAAGACTAATCACCTGGTGTATGAATCTAACATCTGGAAATTATTATAGCTATATAAGTTAGAGCAATCAATTTTGAGTGGCTAAATCTTACCTTCGTTTTCTGCTTTAGCGCTTTTCGAAATATCAGCAGCAGAAGAATCTTTTATATTTATTTCTGTAAGTTTTGGAAATTCTTCATAAATGCCACTTCGAAAAAAATCTAACTTCTTTAGCGGCATATATCCGATTGAAATCAGAGTTAATCTGAAAAAACATAAAAAAAAAATTTAATACAAATGTAAATTGAACAGTTTCAACTGAGTGACTGAAGTATGTATTATAACTCTTGATGCTCCAATTTTTTTCAAATCATTTTTAACTTTTCAGTACTAACCAACATATGAATTCGTAAGTCCTTCAATTCGAATATTTCATGAACCGCTATTGGTTTTTCCCTTTTCTGCCTTGGGTGGAAAGTGTTGGACCATCTAATAATCACTTCGTAGCCAAATATAATCGGAATTCTCTTCGTAGGTTGAATGATTGTCCTCATCACTACAATTTTCTTATTATTTTGGTTGCCTATTTATTATATTCCTCATTTCGCAATCGACTAAAAATGAAATATATATTTTGAACTTTCTTTTTTACTTCAACTCATTCTCGACTCACTTCTTGATAATATCTGTGTATGATTGCTTTACAATTATGTCAACCAGTCTCTTTTTCCTGGTGTTATCCAAAATTCCATTTCAGTATACTGGCACCCATTGGACTGGTTTGGAGGAGTGTACTAAGATTAAAATCATTAAACTGCGATTTGAACATGTCACTCATATCGATATTCCAGTCATTCGTTGATATAGAAAAAGGTTGTTTTATGATTATGTTCTATGAGGTGTTCTCCAAGAGCTGAATGAGGTCTATTTTTCAGATGTTCTGTAAATCTTTTTTTCATGTTGCGAGTAGTCATGCCTATATAGAGAGATTCGCAATCTGAACATGATATCTTATATACTGCGCTAATGTTCGCTTTATCGGTTCTAATTTTACATGTTTTCTAGGGTTTTGTGTCGTTTGTTGAGGTTGAGGTTATATTTTCTTAAAGTAGCTGATAATTTTTGGTTCAAAGTTAGAATATGTGGCCAAAATTTGTCAATAATTAACTTTCTTTTGATATATTTTAAAATGTTGTTCGAGAATTCTTTATTGTATTTATTGTTCTCCCAAATTCGTATATGGTTTTTCATTCTATGTTTAAATCTTCTTTGGATAAGGGAACTTTAAGAAGTCTTCTGAATAAAAAACAATTGCTGCTTTCTTTGCAGGAGGTGAATGATATGACTAGTAAGGATAATAGGATCAGTCTGAGTGGGTTTTCTGTAAACATTAAAAAGAAAAGTTGTTGTCCTCATTCAAAGTGATAGTAAGATCTAGAAAAATTAGTGAATTTAATATTGACTTTTCTAAGGAGAATTTCACTTTGAATTTCGAATTAATAAGGTCAAAAAAGTTTTGTAGCTCCTGATTCTTCTTCTTCATTTGCGGTGCCTTATCTGGCAGAACCGAGGCCTGATGGCCCATTGTTCCTCCGCCTGTAGAACAAGAGACTCAGTTCCTTAGACACGTCAACAAAATGTTGCGAGTCGACAGGAGGGGTCCCTCTCACCATGGAAATGCTGGGTGTAGGGTTTCCTAGGTGTGTTGACCTTAACTCATAAAGGTTGATGCAGTTGAACAGTATATGTTCAACGGTTTCATCTGTGCTCCTGCATCAGCGGCACCTTGAGCAGTCAGCTAGTCCCATCCTATCAAGATGTTTGTTGAACAGGTGGCCGGTCAGTGCGCCAACTACCATACTTAGTTGTTTCCTCCCAAGGGCCAGGAACTTTTTGACCTCAGTTGCAGAGGAGGGCCTCTCAATGAGAAAGCTCCTGATTAGTACTTACCATACACAAAATATGTCATCCACATATCTCCTCCACAAAATAACTTTGTCCCTTATTGGTAGTTTCATAATTCGTTTTTCTATACTGTTAACATATATATCTGCTAAGAATCCGCTGGAAGGTAGACCCATAGGCAAACCGTCTTTCATGGAATAGATTGATTTATTAAAAGTGAAGAAGTTTAGTTCTGTGATCAGTTGGCAAAGTTTTTTGATGCTGTCTATATCGGTTATGTCTAAATTCATGTCATTGTTAGAACTAGTTTACTCAGTTAAGTGTTCTTCGAGTAAGTTGAGTGATTCTATTACTGGAACATTAGTGTATAAATTGATAATGCCAAAGAAAACAAGAGTGTATGTTTTATCAGGGTCTAGTTCAGTCATTTTTATGTCATGTATCAATTCTAATGAATTTTTGATCGAAAAATCCGATCTATAGTTATTAATAAAAAAAGTTGGTAACAAATTTAGAAATTTTATGACATGGTGATGGAATAATAGAAGTTATGGGCCTTATGCTCTTATCAATTTTGTGCAGTTTAATCAAGCTATATGATTTTGGAAGAAGTGGATTTTTCCTCTTTTATGGAGTGGATTGTCTCGCCAAATTTCTGTAGGATTGGAAAAGTTTTCTTAATTTTGTCATTAACTTTGTTGGAATATTTCAAGGAAGGGTTGTTTCTGCACATTGTTATCTCGTTATCTTTAAAAAATTTGAGTGTTTTTTCAATGTATAATTCTCTATCTAATAATGCTAAACCGCTAGCGTCTAGCGTCAAGTGCCTCGAACCGTTTGATATAAAACTCTCTGAAGTGCAGTCGAGTCCAGTGCCGTAGGCAAAAATTCAAAACTACAATATTAACTAATCTTTTCTGAATAAAATCGCGGATCCCACATAAATATGTTATGTAAATTCCTTATCTTATTTTGTTGGTGGATTAATAGCTATATACATGAGTCCAATAAACATATCCAACTACTCTAGAAAAATTGAATTTTATATAGAATCTGAATCTATAAAATCATTTTCTACAATTTGTTTGCAGAAATGAGAAGCTTCAGAATTTTATTATTTGTTAATTTTTTCAATTGCTTTTCTTCATCTTATGTGTTAACAAGTCCAATTAAATGTACTTGATGGTGCGAACTATTAGATAAACATCCAATTTAATTTTTACATGGTGAGGTTCATGGCTTAGATAAATAGGCTACTGTCAGCTCGAATATTGAGCTATGCGGAGAATATAGGTAAATATCGGTCAAATCGAATACCTTCTTTGCAAATTCAAAGTTAATTTTAACATTATCTCGAATGATTCGAAAAATACTGATGAAATAATTCGAACTGTCATACCGTTGCGAGTACTCAAAACCATTCGCAGTGTAATACGAACGGTCGTGATTCATATCATAGATGCGATCGCTCGCATAAATTGCGAATGGTCAATAATAGGTCCCCTGATAACTTGCAGAGGTGAACTTTATTTTATGTTTCAAAGATTCTCTTTCAGAAGGTTAAAATCATTTTACTTTGAAAGGTTCAAATTTTTTTGAGATAATGGAGAATATCCATCGAATGACATGGAACATTATTGCGTTAATTTTTCATATATGTATTTATTTTTCACAAGGAATCCATAACACAACAAGCTGAAGTAATGCTTAAACAAATAATGATCTACATATACAGTGGTATAGTAGCATTTTTGATACATAAAAAAATTCCAATTAATGCAAGTAATTTTTTTTCAAACTGATTCAAATTTGTATTTTTTTTTATATGACATCCCCGTTACCAGGGTAACCATATAACTAGCACACTACTATTCCTACACTACCGCCTTTCTAGTGACCAAGTTGTCACGAACAATGAAAGTAACAGTTCTAGAACACATAACTTTTTCGACAAAACGTTATGAAAATTTCACTTATCTACCACTACGCGTGATCACAGTTTGGGTTTCCTGAGCAGGTCCAGGTGTCGTATCCTGTCGAGTTGCTAATGAAACCTCTTCTGGCTCTATCATGAATGCAGGTTTCAGCCGATCAATTGAAACTTTAACTGGATTTTCTTCTATATCCAAAGAGAAATATTTTTCTCAACGTACCAAAACTATGAAAGGTCCTTCATAGGCTGTTTCTTAAAATTTTTTCACTCTTGGATTTCGAACGAACACATGTGAACAATTTTTCAAGTTTTTGTGTACAGAAATTTTTGGAGATAACTTGTGATCCACTGCAAACGGTTTCAGAGTACTCATGCATTTCTCAAGCTTATTTGCAAAAGTTTTCATTTCTGTGTTGATTTGCGGATCTTCGAAAAATTCACCAGGAAGACGAATATGCGTGCTATAAGTCAACTGAGCAATCGAACATTTCGAGTCTTCATGCTCTCAAACCAAGCAGTATAGTTGGCAAAATTTCTGAGCATTTAGTTCGATTTTGTGCTTTCAATGCTGTTTCTAATGTTCGATGAAGTCTCTCTTTTTCCGTTACACTGTGGATGATAAGCGTTGTATGAAGTAGCTCAATTCCACAAATATCTGTCAACTTTTCTGAAAATTCAGAAGTGGATTGACGCCCTCTGTTATTACTTTACTTGGTACTACAAATCTCGATATTAAATTATTATAGAGAGTCTTCCGGGCTTATTAGCCGTGTTCTATTAGGAATTATTTCGCTGAATTTCCGAAATTCAGCGGTCGAGTTACAGCCTCAGACCAAGAGTCCTCTGAAGATGCCTACCGCAGTTGTGGGCGAAACGTTAGATGAAATAATTCCTAATAGACCACGGCCAATAAGCCCGGAAGACTCTATTAATGTCAGTATATCTGGTCGTGAGAGCCTGAAGCTATTTATTATAGAATTCTTTAGCGACGGTTTCAGCAGTCATATCGCTCAATGGTACGCGTTCCATCCAGTTTGTAAATCTGTCAATCATTGTAAGGCAATAAATGCTACCCTCCGATGGAGGTAAAGGACCAATCAAATCGATGTTAATAATGCCAAATCGTTCATCAGGCTATGGAAATGTACTCAATGGAGATTTTGTATGCTTCGTGATCTTTTTCTTCTGACATCCAATACAAGACTGTGCCCATTCCCGAACATCATTTCGAATACCAGGCCAGACAAAATTCGTTGTTATCAATTTTACTTGTTATCAATTCTACTTTGGACCTGATTCCAGGATGTGCTAAGCCTATTGAAAAACTGTATTCCAAGATCTTTTGGTATAAATGGCTTTATGTTTTCAGTCAAAACGACGCACAATCTTTTACTTGATGGAAGTTGATATTAGTATATTCGATGATCTGTTGATGTACGCCAATGAACCTTCGGGTGTACTCGGCAATTTCACAGGATAAATTTTCATGCTATTTCCACGCAGGTCCCACCATCCACTCCACCATGCTGCAGATGGCGGCTTAAATTTCCACACGATACGTTCAATAGCTGCCTTTTTAACCACTTCTTCCCAATCGACTTTTTCAAGAAGATTAAAAGTTTTTCCCACAATCACTATAAACGACACTCGGTCTTCCCCTTCTTGCTACAAATCTACGAAAACTTTGTAAGAAATCCTCTGTTGACAATGTGGACACCAATTCAAGATGGACTGCCCGATAAACTGCACAAGTGTAAAGTGATGCCTCACTTTGACACCATTTTTAATAATTAATGGACCAGTCAAGTCGACACCTACAACTGCGAAAGTGCATGCATTACGAACTCTAGTCTCGGGAAGAAATGAACGGCCAACAGATAAGTATTTTGTTTAATATCTTTCGCATCGAATACATTTCGAAATAACTGATCTCATTGTTCACCGTCCACCAAGTATCCAATACTTTTCTCTCAGATTATTCATCAAAATTTGAATTCCAGCATGACACGTTTTTACATGTAGTCTAAATATGAGTCTATGAACTAAAAGATGTGAAGCGGGAAGTATTACTGAAATCTGAACTATCTTCTTTGTAAATCAATTTTGTTTTAATCCTGAGCAGTCCTGATTCCTCCCTAAATGGCAATAAACAATTAATCGATTAGAGGATGTCAGAATCTGCTCACCATTCTTTTTGAATAAATTTTAAAATCATCAGTTCAGCTGAATCGAGTTCCATAACCGTTAATTCACCTCATAACCTATTATTTCGAGTTCTACACTTTTCAGTAAAACGTTTCATCCAAACAACCATTCGAACAACCTTAGAAAATGTACTATTTTGTACTGTACTATTTTGAGTGTTTCATCTTCTATATCTTCCTCATTAAAGCTTAAATCCTGATTTGGCCATTCTGATTAAGGGAATTTCAACCACTGAGGCCCCTCCCACCATCTTGATTACAAAAGCTTTTTCGCGGAGCAACCTCTAGATGGTAGATTGGCAGGATTTAAATCACCAGAAACATTACTGCTTTTTCGTCAACGTTAAAATTTTTTTCACTTTATTACCAACAAACACTGACCAGTTATTTGAACGATTTAACCACAGCCGTCTATAGAGATAGCCTGGGACTACATCTGGCAACGCCGTATGCGAACGCGAAGCGTAGGTATACTCGTCCAATGCGTTAACACGGGATATCATGTTATTTCGAATTCAAATCATTTGCAAATTCATCAAATGCATTTTTTGCTTTAAGAAAAAAGAATATAAGACCCTACTAATCAAAAAATTGAATATCTTAATTACTCCTTGGCAAAAATCTCACGATTGTGTTTCAGTCTTGGTTGGAATTGAAAGGTAATTATGTGAATTATAAGTTAGGAAAAGAATTAGATATTCAATTCATTGTTCAGCAAGAACCACGGTAAGGTGTAGGGCCAACTCTTGCCAAAAAAATTAAATGAAATTCTCTACGTGAACAAAACAAGTATCCTCAACATAAATATAAACTCAATATAGAAATCGAAGTGAATGAGGAAATGAATAGATATAAGATGTTAACACAACAAATATTGAAATTTTCAACAAAAAATTGATATGCAATCTCAACGGAAATTCATATTTTCATGAAAAGTTGGACAATTTCATTCTAAGGAAGGTGAGTTTTCTATCTTCGGGTAATGCAAACTTTTTCCTATCTCCCAAGTGTTTTCTTCGTTTGCTCGACATTAATCATATTATTCTTATTATTTACGAGATTGTTAGGGAGTGAATTTGCAAAAACCGAACAAAGTGAATTTAAATTGATTTCGCATTCGTACCTCAACTGCTGCTCGAAGGAGCAGCATACTCTGAAACATAAATTTTGGCGGAGTTATCCATGTTGCTATTTTGCAAATAATATAAATCTAAAATGGACAAACATTTGAAATTAATTACCTATGATTATTGGAACTATTTTCATCGCAATTGAAATTCTAACCTAACCTCCAACCTATCCAGTACATGATCTCAAGTTAGTAAAGAAAATCAGACGAAACCTTCATTGCACTTCACTAAAAAACAGTTTTTCAGTTCCCATAAAGTTCACTTCTTTCCAGCCACTTATTCACTGAAACACTACGATTTATCAACAAAATTCAAACACACGTACCTACACTATCAACAAAACTCGCCATACTGAAAATCTATTCTTCACCAGGCATCACGAGTTTCGTGGGTCTCGGGTTGGCCTACGCGCGACGTTGTCGAATTTCCTTGTTCCGGGCTTGTACTTTAGGAGGCTGTGATTTAACCATGCTCACACTGTAGAAGAATCTGTCCAGAAAATAAAACTTGCATGAATGTCAGAGGGAAAATATTAAGTTATGGAATTTGCTAATCATGAACCAATAGTAGCAGCTAACAACTCTAACCGAGGAATGCTTATTTTCTTCATTGGTGCTACTCTTGATTTAGCCTGAACCAATTGAACGTGAACGTCATCTGAAGTTTCAATTCTCAAAATTGGTCGCCAAAATATAACTTTCCTATGTGGTACCAACTAATTATATTGCCGAAAACTCTAAAAATACACAAAATTTTTCTCTGAATGAAAATTACGTGACTCTTCTGCTTTTAATCTCTACTCTTCTCGACAAAGGCCCAGTATAATCATAAACAAACTTTGCCGGCACCCTTCCCAAGTTTCTGTCGACTAAGTCCATCTCTGCGTCGGCCCTAGCCTGCTATGCGGCTAACTCTCGCAGCAGATTCCCCTGGCTTGCTAGCCGCTGTGTCCCTAATTTAGCAGCTGACTCAAAACCGGCATTTGAACGCTTGATGCGGCGTTCCACTCTTCCGCTGTCCCAATCGGCAGTCTTCCCAGGCGTTCTCGCCTTATTGGCTCTCCGGGATCAGGGCTCATCAAGTTGATTGCAATTCCACATTTCGCGCCGGCCTTGATGATCAGGGCCGGATCCACTTGCCCCAGCAGCAGAGCTCTACTCCTCCACGCCTTTCTCAGTAGGATCTCCATTGTCCCGAAGAATGGTTCCAGTGCGCTCCCCTGCCAAGCAGCATCGGCCCTCTGCCTTATTGAACCGAACTCATTCATCCACACTGTGTCTATGTCTTGGTACTTTCCATTTATTCTCGCCACGTGAGTTTTACCTGCCCGTTTCCCATGTAGACGTAGCACATGCGGTTGGGGCGCAACTCTCTCTCAGTCCCATGGAATGGAGCTATGGGCTGGGTTGACCAGCTCACAGTCGCTCGCAGATTAGTTTACAACTCATAACCGTTCCCGTTTAACGACAGGAACTGGTCTGTTGTTGGTCGGTATCGGGCCCACTGCTCCAGCGTCACGTACTTGGCCAAATTGGCAGTCCCACCTAACCGACGTGCCAGGAAAAATGGGACTCCCATGCGGCCGGCGATGCCCTCTTCAGTCAGCATCTCTCGCTTTCTTGGAATGCCATAACGCACCGTTCCCAGATCCACTTTGTCCCTAGCTGCTATCCACCAGTCGCTCTCCACTTCCTCGTTTAGGGTTTCTGTGTCACGTTCAGGCCAGTATCTCGAGGCCCAGGATTTCGCGCTTTTCTGCTGGGCCACTTTAGCTGCACCAACGCTGGCAGCTAATCACATCTCTTCCATCTCCCCCTCTATGCGTTTGGACAGGTTGCGCAACAGGCGTTGCTGCCGGCGTACATATTCGTGGGATGCTTCTCGGGGCCAGGAAGGAGAGGACTCTATCAAAGCCTCGAACCGCTGCAGTTCCTTAATTTCTTCCTCGTGGTAGGTGTATAGTGGCGGTAGCTCTTTTGAAAACCTGTATGCCCACCACTCTAAGTTCGTCTCTTCCTCGATTCCATCTGGATTTCTGACTACCATTAGGCGGTCTAGCGTTGCTTATGCCAGCCTCCTAGCAACTTGGAGCGGTACCCCTCTTAAGTACAGTTCCCAGTAGTTTGCGAACACAGCACTTTGTATCCGTATTCCCTTCTGCACATACCAATTTCCAGTCGCCAATGTCGCCAACAAGGTGTTTGCGGACTTCTAAATCCGAGCGTCGTTGTTGTACACGAACTGCAGGAATTCGTGATGTTCCTTTCCAGCCGTCTGCTTTATTGGGTTCAGCGCATACCCCACCCCACCTAGGGAGCAGGTATACATCAAGGCTGCTACCATGGTTTCAAAGGCAGCGTCTTCATCGTCACCACACACAGCATGCCACCCTATGTTATTTGTGCCTTCTAGGCCCAACCATTGCAGCGTTGACTCCCCAATGGCCATGTCCACGGCATGGACCTAAGTATTGTCCCTTGCTGTTATCCTGCTCCCACTGAACAGCCCATCAACGACGCGCAATATACGCGGCTTGCCGAGTCCAAGCGTTTGTGGGAGATAGTAGGGCAGGTATTGCCGCCTCTCTTCCGCTAAGGTCTCCTCCCCATCGCTGTAGATAATCACAGACCGCATCTTCCCTGCTAAGCTCCACCAGTGGGCTGCTTTCTTCATACTACGCCCTTCTTCCCACCGCCCGATCAGGTAAAATAAGGTATATTTGATTCCCTTAATTTATCTCTGAGTCATGCCCAGACACACTGTATATATACAGGGTGCATCAAATTCGACGGCCAATTAGGCGTTCCTGGAGAACTGGACCTATTTGAAATCTGAAAATTTGGATTATGATATTGTTTGAGTATGCAATTCTGAATACATTCGTTCACAAATCGTCGCATTCGTCATAATACTTTCCAAAATATCGAGAAAAAACTGAAGATGAAAGGAAAATGAAAGTATTCACTATTATGTTTGTTATTCCTAATCTAGATTCTGTTAATAAAAACTCCATCCACTTCGATACATTTTTCTATATCTCTACCTGTCATATTTACCTGATCTTCTAATAATTCATTTTTAGAAAACATACTATCCTTTTCTTTTAAAATCTTCATTCCTAATTGAAATTATCGAAAACTATCCTTCTTTTCCGAAATGTTCATTCCTATTTGAAATTATCTTTTTATCTTCTCTCCTTTTTCTTCATCTCTTGTCAATGTGTCAGCTTTTATGTTGTTCTTGCCTTTGATGTATTTTATATCCAAATCATATTCTTGTAATAATAAAGTTCCCTTATGTATTCTATTATTCAATAATTTATTATTCATTATGTTGAATGAAGATAAATGGTCAGTTTCTATGGTAAATTTTGCTCCTAATAAATAAAATCGTAATTTTTTAACAGAACATATTATGCTGGCAAATTCTAATTCAGTTACACTAAATGTGTAATGGGTAATCTTTAGTTACCCTTGACACAAAATATATAGGTACTCCGATATTATTTTGCTCTTGTAATAACACTCCTGCTGAACTCAGGCAGTTCAGTCCAGTGAGAACATCTCCTGAAATATAACTCCTGAAGATGCCAGACACTCGAAGTGGCGAAACGTCGAGAACTAATCTACGACGACGGCCTAAATGCTCGAAAGAACAGGTTACATTGATGCATCTGTTTTCAAAATGAATGGTTGATCATATTTCGGATGGTAAACTTTCAAATTTTTCGAAAACTCCTCTTTTATAGTTGTAAATGCTTTTTCTTGTAGTACTCCCCATTTCCATTTATTTTCTTTTTTTAATAAAGTAATAAAGGATGTTTCTTTTTCACTTAAATCTGGAATCAGTTTTCGAAACAATTTATTAGTCTTGAAAATCCCCTTAATGTTTGTGAATTTGTTGGTGGTTTGTATTCCTGTATGATCTTTGTCCGATCCTCATCCATCATTTTGCCATCTTCATCTATCTTCTACCCCAAGAATTTAATTTCTTTCTGAAAAAACTGACATTTGTCCCTATTGATTCTCAAACATTTCTGATTCCATTAACAAAATATCTATATGTTTCATGTGACTCTCTTCATCTTTTGAAAATATTAAAATGTCATCAATAGAATGTAGTATATAATTTTCATGTTTATTCAATATTGAATGAAGTGCCCTCACTAAGGCTGAACACAGCATTGAAGTCTAAATGGTACTACTTTTAATCTATACACCACTCCATCTATTGTGAAAGCTGTATAATCTCTACTTTTTCTATCCAGAAGTATAAGCCAAAAACTATATTTCAAATCTACTTTCGAAAAAATATTAGAGTTTGTTATTCTGCCAAAAATTGCCTCAGTGTTCATTGGAGCTTCATATTGTGGAATGGTGTATTTATTTATATTTCGAATTGATAAATCTTGAATTACATTTTTCTATGTTGCCATTTTCTAACATTTTGTTTATTTCTTCAGCTACTTCATTTTTTTATTTATATGGTATGGGATATGTTTTAGATCGGAAATGATGAACATAATACTGATTACTGGTTACGTCCATGCTTTTTGATAGTGGAATAATATTCACAGGAATTTGGACAAAATATGTATATCAATTTAATTTCCTATTAATACATCGCCAACGTTTCGAATCTTTTGTGATTCTTTTTCAAGGCTCGTATTTTCATGGAATTAAATTTGTTTAGTCTTACTAGAGATTTGACCGTTTTGATGTTGAAAGAAAGTCATAATATTCAAATTATATAGATCTGAAAACATCATGATATTCAAATTATATAGATCTGAAAACATCATGATGTTTTCAGATCTATATAATTTGAATATTATGACTTTCTTTCAACATCAAAACGGTCAAATCTCTAGTAAGACTAAACAAATTTAATTCCATGAAAATACGAGCCTTGAAAAAGAATCACAAAATATTCGAAACGTTGGCGATGTATTAATAGGAAATTAAATTGATATACATATTTTGTCCAAATTCCTGTGAATTTTATTTCACGATGAACATAATGTTTTGCTACTTTGTTCTCTCTTCTTGTAATTCCTTTATATTTTTGTAATAATTCTTCTATTTTATCTCTCGATATCGCATCGCATTCAATTGAATTTTTCTTTGAAATTTGCATGTTATTATTGTTTTCTTTATATGTTTTTCTTCTCCAAATTGTTGTTTTTCATCTTTTTCAAATTTTATTAATTCATTTTCTATTTGTATTTGTCCCTTCAAATAATAAATTATAACATAATTCCTGTCTAATTCATCAGTTCCAATTACAGTATCATATTCCATGTTTTCTATTATTGAAAATTGCATCACACTTTCTCTGTTATTGATGTCAATTGATCCTGTAAGTCCTGTAACTTCTCCAAGTTTCTTTTGATTTGCACCTACCAGATTACTTTTTGGTATATTGAAACAATGTTTTTCTAAATTATATACCATTTGGATGATCAAATTTGATCATTGATATGGTGTATAATAGCAAATGTGGGTTCACCATTATATAATTTCTTACTACATTATATTCCTTCAACAGGTCATTATATTCATCCCATTGCCCATCATTCCTTCTACAATAGGAATTATAATGGCCGATTCCATATGCTACACAGGGGGCTTCAAAATTAGCTATTCCTCGTAAAATGTAGGTTTCATCTTTTATGTCTGAAATTAGCTGGATTTCGTTAATTCCTAATATCAAAGTCAATTAATAGAAATTCAGCATATGTTTTTTGAATTTTTAAAATATCAGAACAGTTCGGACATTTGGAATTTGAAGGAGAAAAGAAATCGATTGAATCCTGTAACATTTTGAATCCTTCTTTTTGTGGTTGATCAACGAATACTGTGATCAAATAACAATTTTTTCTTCACTATACCATTACAATGACTGCAAAAGAACTGTTCCATTGAACAAGGAAAATTTTTCAACATAGGAGATGCGACATAAGTGATGTTACAGTTAACATCAATTACCACAACTCCATTGATCATTTCATTATATTTGAAAACTTTACTTTCTTCAAGCACCTCACATCGGAATTTGTAGTTGTACCGTTTACTCCCATTTACAAAAAAAAAAGTAAGAGACTTGAAAAAATTACTATTAATTTCGAAGTTTTCAATATGTGAAGCCAATTGATCACTGTCGCAATGTGCAGATGCGAAGCACTGAATCAATGTATCGAAAGGACAAGTGTTTACGACACGGTATATTTTGCCTTTCCCTGTGCTCGCAAACTTTTGAAGGTTTCCATTTGCCAAAAGAGGTATTTTAATCCTCTTTCCTTCTCGAATATGCATAATTTCGGGTGTAGGAATTCCGTAATATTTCGATATCTTCTTTTTAGACGGCTTTCCTAATCCACCCCAGTTCTCGAACCAGTCACCTATAAGAAAAAATAAACATATGTATAGTTCACTTCTCGGTATTCCTAAATGGTTATATTCATAAACTTGATCAATGGGAATGTGATAGAATTATTAGTTTTTGAATAAACAAACTCATGTAGAAGATTTGTTTTAGATATGATAGTGTCTGACTCTTCGAAGCTTCCATATTTTCAATTAGCATGCACCAGCATAAGAGCAGTTGCAGGCGTCTAACGCTTTCATGAATCAAACCAATCTGCAGTAAAAACGTTGCAGGGTTTCATACAATGATCCGTCAAGGAGACTTGACGGAATTCCGTTAAATTCAAAATTTTCCAGCAGTCATGACTGTTTTTTTCGTATGAAGGTGTACAAAGCCTTGGGAGTTATCTTTTCCTCCAATTCGGAACAGAAAATCCTCCATATCTCATCTCTTGGATTCCCAAGCTTGGGAATTAAATTTATTTTGTGCGAAATTAATTTTTCTAGAACTAAGTTCACATCCGTGGCACCTTTCCTTCCGACCATAATTTTGAGTACATTTCGTTCTTCATAATAAAACAATATCTTCCACTTCTACGCGCAACTGTACAGAACACGAAATGATTTGCGCATGCCACGATATACCCTTACGAGTGAAACCGAACACATCCGGATTATAGCGCACAATCTAGTCCATTGAATCCTTCATCAGCGTTGCCAAGTCTACCGATTTTTAGTTATGTCTTCCAATATGAAAGCTGAAACACTGCTATTTCAAAAGCCCAGATATACCTATATACTTTCGTTAATTCGAAGTAACTGTCGGGTCCCTTGAAAAACACTCGCTGCATCGAAATATTACAATGCAATTAGGTATACCCAGGAATTCGAAGCACAACAAATCGCCAGAAGAACAAAAACACTATAATTCGAAGTTCTTTCAACTATCCTCTCTATAACTCTATATTTCGAAGTTGCGAGTTTCAACTTGATCAAATCCCAGCGTACGCCATAGATAGATTATTTTTAAAAAAAATAATAAAGCGGAAAAAAAAAATCCTTTACGGAGGCTACATCGAAAACATTTTTGAGACATAGATGAATTCAATCATCGAAATGAATACCATTTTCAATTCCCAAGCTCAGAGATCTTTTATCATGAGGTTGGAGAAATGATATTAGATATTGTCACTTGATGAGAGATATACCAGTTTCAGCCTTATTTGGCATTATCAGTATTCCATACACCTCAGGGACAAAATCTTCATGAAGAACTTCAATATTTGAAGCAGTTAGATGTGATGTAATGAGTAGAAATTACAAAGCAGTGACAAAATCTTATATAATTTTTTCAACCTCATGATAAAAGATCTCCGAGCCTGGTATTCATTTCGATGATTACTATTTTGAATTCATCTATGATTCAAAGAACGATAGGTTTTGTTAAACTTTTCATTCAACTCGGTGCAATAGACTTCAATAATTGTTAAGTTTTCTCTTCGTACATAAATACAAGTATTAATCACAAATAGAAATGATGTTCTATTTCACCCTCTCAATCCATTTGATTTATATTATGAATCTCTCTATATTTCGAACCTCTTGAAAATTCGAATTTTTACTGGTCCCTTGAACTTCGAATTATCGAAAGTCAACTGTGTTTGAAAATGCCACAGCTGCAATCTAATCACAACGTGTATTTCTTATCGCAACGGATGAATTTTTGTGGAAATTTTTTGCTCGTGGGTACCCAACAGCGACTTATGATGTAAATTTTCTTGAGGTTTACAATGACAAAATATTGTTTTTGACAATATGACTATTCTAAGTTTTGCAAGTACTTGATGAAAACGAAAAATGACGAAAAATGAATTTTACTCCTTCAAACACATTTTGGTGTGGAATTTTGTTACCGAATACCTACTGCACGAGGTCAAATTGTTAGGTATACGTAAATTTTTTCAGAAAGTAATCCCTCGTCCTCGATTTTTAATGATATTTATCGATTTTCACCAATTGCCTGTGCTGAAACGTACGGCCAGAGTTTGGAGGGCTTTATTAAACAAACTAAGTGACTTCCATATATTATTGGAAACGGAATCAGTATCATAGTGCAAATACAAAAATTAAAAGAATTCACTGAACCCTGTCCATTTTGATTTCACGCCAATTGGTCAACATTGGAGGCTTAACAATATTTTGGGAGAACATATACGCTTTCTCGAATATGGATTGATTGATAAATTTTCGCTGCGACACCAATGACTTGCGAAAAAAATCATTTTGGATAACTACACTGTTGTTTCCACCGCACATTTTTTCTTGGATACTCCTGTTCTTTGGAAATTCCGCATCGCATTTGATTTTATTTTCAGAACAGCTCTCAACCAAAAGTTGGAGCAGATATCCCTCAGAAAGCTGCTTGAGTAGCTTCTGGGTTTGGTAACTGAAATTTCTACTGTAGAGAAAATTGTGATCGAATGATTCCTAAAATGAGCAGGTAAAAAATTCCATTATAGTAAGGAATCACAAACATCCACTCATTAGACATTAAAATCAAGCCTTTTGTTGCGATTATTTCGAAGTACATTTATTAGTATTTTCTGTACAAAACACTGCTTCCTGGTTATGTCTATATCTACATATCAATATATTCATTTTCATAATTGTGAACCTCTATGAAGGTTAATTTCATCATAATCTCCATCAAATATATTTTTTCACGGTTCTATTAATTTTTCTGCCAATATCCTCGTTCTATGCGCTGAAGTAGAATTTTGAAAATTTATGTTCCCATTCATAAAATTATATTATGGTTCATTTCTTCAAAAGCTGCAGGGCATTAACATAATATAATTACTGAGGCGTGAGCCTGTACGTAACTTCTAATTGAATAAAATATAATATAGTATCCAGAATTTAAACAATTTCACAATTCAATAGTAATAAATAACAATATAGACATTAAGAGAGTCTTCCGGGCTTATTGGCCGTGGTCTATTAGGAATTATTTCACCTAACGTTTCGCCCACAACTGCGGTAGGCATCTTCAGAGGATTCTTGGTCTTAGATTGTAACTCGACCGTTGAATTTCCGAAAGTGATCACTTTCGGAAATTCAACGGTCGAGTTACAATCTAAGACCAAGAATCCTCTGAAGATGCCTACCGCAGTTGTGGGCGAAACGTTAGGTGAAATAATTCCTAATAGACCACGGCCAATAAGCCCGGAAGACTCTCTTAATGTCAATATATCCGGTCGTGAAAGCCTGAAACTATTTAATAACAATATACTTTGACAAAATATAACTGAAACTCGAGAGCACACCCTCCAAAATAATCATTTATGAATCATCACCTTACTATATTATATACCAATATACATATTATAAACAACATAATAATAATAAATGGTTATTCTTTCATTCACGTTTATAAAAAAAAAGATATACAAGGAAAAAAATGTCTATTTATAGCAATGAAAGCTAAAAATTCTTGGCTTTGAATAAAGATCGTTTCCATATTTATATATTCTTTCATTCATCCCGATAACCCAATAAATACTTGTGAATTGAAATATTTCCTCATTCATTTGTTGACATTTGCAGATTCACCTGAAATTGCACCAGGGACAATATCGTGGCGTTGCCGAAAACGCTTGATCCAACTCTCCGGACATTCAAAGTCTTCTTTGACCAAAAGTTTTCCAAAATCGTTCGCTTTTGCCTGTAAAAGGGGACCATTCAATGGAATACCTTGGACACGTTTCTCTTTGAACCATGCAAGCAGGCACCTATCTATTTCTTCAAATTGGGAGGGCTTTAATTTTTTTTAATTCAACTTATAGCTTTGAAAGCATTCTTTATTTTAATTCTATTTTTCAAATGGTAGAAATGGTGAAGTGAGAGAGGGCCATTTCCTTAGCTGAAGCTACGTTGGATTCACCATTTTCTATCCTTGCAATGATAGCACCCTTTTCTTCAATTGTTAGAGTCTTTCTTTCTTTAATTGAAGATGCCATTTTTTCACCTAAAGTCCTAAAGAATGAATTCAGAATAAATCATGGGTATATAGAATTGATTAGTGTAACTTACAGTAGGGAAGATATCCACTTGAAAGCCTAATTTCTACCAAATTGATCAACGCTCCAACCGTTATTCAAAACAAAAAGAATGAACTTGTTGATTACGCGGGATCATCGTTCCTTAGCTCTAGCGCAGCCGCATATGTCGCGACGGCGGCGACGCGTCGTTGTAACCGGTCGTAGACAATGAAAATTCGAGAGACTACAGACGTTAAATACGACTGCGTCGCTATAGCCGACGTCGGTAAACCCGGACGATTTTTACATTTGGCTTATGAGGAATCAACCAAATCTCTAAAAAAGCGTCGTTAAATGCGGTCGGTCGTTTAAGGCGACGTCGCAATATGCGACTTTCACTGTATATGTAATGTAAGCAATAAATTGAAATTTTGAAACTTTTCAATTTTGATGCATATATTTGCAATTATGTTGTGAATATATTTTTAACCAGGTAAAGGTACGGTTTCGCTTGTGCGTCGGACGCATGCAGTGAATGCGAGCAGCTACTGCTCGCGTCCGATGTTACGTCGGAGTGGTTTCCTTATCTGCAGCCAAACTACTCGGTCGGCAGTCGACAGTGAGAATTCGAAGATGGAGTATATACTTGCGCTTCATATTTTGGAAGAAGAAGAGAATGAAATCATTTCAAAATATATGAAAAGAAAAAATAAGAAATGGCGTGCTGTGCATTTGATGTACAAGATGTCATAAAATGCTTTTGGTATATTAAGTAATACTTTCAGGATTTTTTTTTTACCAATTGCACTTGAACCATCTACAGTGGATCTCATAATTTCAGTGGCTGTATGTTTACAGAACCTCATCAGAAACAACCGTGAAAGGGTAACTAATAAATATTCAGACGAAAATCTAATGAATTCGGATGGACCAAAAAATTTCATACCACTTGCAAGAAAAAGAGGATTTGCCAAAGCAGATGGATTCGCAATCCGAGATGGATTTAAAGAATATTTTGTTTCCGAGGGTCAAATTGCCTGGCAAGAAAAAATAGTAACAGAAACGTAGGGTTCGGAATAATTAATATTCAATTATATAACTGTTTTGCGTTCAAATTAAAAATGATAAAGAAAAAATTTCTTTTTACCCGTTTTTCCTCCTATTTCTGACGCGAGCTTTCTCCATACACTGTCTTTCATGAGAATATTTTTATATTGAGCATGAGATGCATCATACAAGCATCTTTTTGTGGAAACTAATTCAATTAGTTTCATTTCTTCATCCCTCGAAAACTTTTCAACACTCATTTTCTTTAATGCCGATAAATAAAAACCTCTATATAAACGAATTCACGCTGCAGCAACGTCGCACAGACTGGTACCGCAAGCAGTGGGCCGTTTGATGCTGCAGCCACTGCTGCGTTGACTGCAGAAGCGGAACCGCTTCTTCGCTGTTCCCTATGAACATTCTATACAACAATCGCAGCAGCCACTTTCGGCGGTCGCTGCATGCGTCCGACGCACAAGCGAAACCGTACCTTAATGTTTTATGTATCTTCTTCATTTAAACTTGAATAAGATATAATTATACAACCATAACAAATGTTTCATAGATTTGTTCGATCGCACATTCATACCCAAAGCGGTATACTCGACAGACTATTCAATCCACAAGTGACGTTTTCAGACCCGGCTCCAGGTCTGGGTACGTTTGACCATAGAATCATCTTGAGGGACGTAAGGAGATGTTAGGGGTGAATTTTCAGCTGGGAGTGAAAAGTTTGTTTTAGACGTTATTATATACAGAGAGTTTCAGAGTTTTGCCAGTGCGAGAGTGCTTCTGTCGACATCAACCTGATGTATATAATTCGTATAGTTAACCGACGCATTCAGTCCCAAAATATGGCAACGTTGCACGTCGATTGCTTTGGAATAATCCATGCTAGCTATTCCTTATACAGACATCGATTAAACTATTTCAGATCTTATACGATCCCGATATAGTGAATCGTCGCCATGAGCAATTAATTCACCACCGATATTCCGGATAGGAATCGAAAATTCTTTTTTGGTCCATTTGTATATATACAAATTAACTTTTCGAAAGCCTCTACAAACCCGATGAAGGGACTCAACGTCATGTAAATGACCAACGAGCACAAACATCATTGGGATGTTTAGCGATGTTTCGAAAACGTTGGCACGCGGATGTTTTGTTGAGACGTAATATGTACTTCCAACGAGGTCTTCGTCGTCTATTGCGTCTTTATTTGTTCTGAACTGTGCCATCTGTGGCATTTCTTTGTTTGCCTACTGAGAGGCATTAGCGAGGTTAAAATAATGTTAACGTGTTTATACCTTTGCTAGACATCACATAGTTTGTCATGCGAAATTTATTCGGGCTGTGAATATAAAACTTTTCTTCGGGCGCTGCAAGATGCCGTGATTTGCATTATGATACCCCGAACAACCTAACTATATTGGGTTTGAGGGTAGGATTTTCTTTTTCGGGATGTGAACTCCGAGATTAATGGGAAATTATAAGGCCGAAATCGGTCATAATGCTATCATCTGATTCATCGTCCCGGTCCTTTCTGTTGAAGATTCTGCTGACCGTAAATTCGATGATGATAGTGATATTGATTTCATTGTTATATTCCATGTGAAAGCGAGGAATTTCTTGTTTTAGATTTATTCTCCATGTATGAAATCAGAAAAAAAGTTCATGTAAAATTTACTAACCGAGATTCAATTTGAGCAAATTCCTTGTAAAATATCTATTGCGTGCATGAAAACGCTACCAACAAAACTTCTAATAAGTTCTTTTCGTGACATACCAGGGAAGTTCTTTTTCTGACATTCTAGGGAAGTATTTTTTCTGACATCCCAAAAAGTTCTTTCTGTTACATCCCAGGTACATCCTGATAATGGTTAATAATAATGATGTTATATAAAAGTTCTATTGATGTGTAAACAGAACATCGCAGTGGATGTCCAAATTGTTCAATGTCTCGAAATCTCTTACTTTTAACATCTCATGAATGTTTTTGTGCTCGCTGGGGGTTTCAGTGAGGCAGTTTCAGGTTGAATTTTCATTTTAATAAATTGTTAGTCATTCCACCTGAGTTGAAAACATGAAAAATTAAACGACGATAGTAATCCTTAGTGGAATATTAAATTTTCATTGGGCTGCGAAGAGAATTAAAGATAAACGAATCCGATAAAAACATATTAATTCTACTTGCACAATGTTGGATTATTAGAAATGATGATGAATAGGCATTACCATAATCTGGCATTACAAGTGAATTTTTGATATGAATGTACCTACAATTAACATTATCTATGATAATTTACAAAAATATATAAAAAAATTTATCACAGATTTTCAAATATTCTGTGAATTAATCCTCCAATGCCATCAATCAGCCATGTCAAGTTTTGGTTTTTTTTATCAGAACGAGAATCAGAGGAATTTTTCTTCTTTTAGTTGTTGGTTGATCGTGTTTTGGCGAGATCACGCATGCTTAGATCTATTTATGATTTTATACAATTCACGATAGCATAAGAGATTTACACTGAGTTGCAGGAATGTCCATTAAAATTAAATGCCGCATTAATTCTCCCTTAAACGGAATATCCATAGACGGTAGCCATGGATACTCCGTTTAATGGAGAATTGAGGCAGCATTAAATTTAATGGACGTTCCTGCAACTCAGGGTTAGAAATACAAAAAATTAATTATCATGATACAAATCAAAATTCAGGAAAGACAAAACTCCGAAAAAAATATATTAACTTCCTGTAATATAAATAATTGAAAAGATTTTTGACTAGAAATAGATTATGTGTTACTTACAGTTACTTCCACGTTGTTGCAAAAAGATAAACTTTCTAAGTCAAAAATCTGTCTTTATTAAATAAGCAAAGATATTACTGAGGTGGTTAATATCTGACCGAGTATTCATTGCGTTAGTGAATTGAGCAATACGTATCATTTCTTATAAATATTGTCCTTGATTTTTCATTACCACATTTATCATGTATTGCTACATTATCGATGTTGAAGTTCATTTTGAGGTCTGTTACTATGGTGTGTTGTGCAAGGGCACATCTGGAGTTTTTTATTTTACGATCACTTTTGTGTGACGTTAGTCGGATTTCTTGATATCTGCCCATTTTTTATGAACAATGTTGGAGGTCATTAGTTTCGGTATTTTTTTTTTTTTCAATTTTGAAAATATGGTCGCTGTAGATTTTATTGATCTATGTTCTATCTTCAGGATTGTAATGTGAGAAAATAATTTGGTTTAAATTTCGGTTAGGTGATCTGGGTAATGTCGCATATGTAATGTTAATATGTGGTTGTTGTGAAAATAATTTGGTTAGATGTTGTCAAGTTATTAATTGGTGTATGAAATAGTGGGTTATTCACAAGTTCTTTAGGGTATGAATTCTTTGAGAGAAGATCAAACAATCTTTTAATATTTTCTTCTTCTTCCACTTTTGAATAGGACTATGTCCTGTGTTTTCTGCTTATTAGTCTGTTTCTTGGGACATCGAGTTCCAACGTTTTGGGGGCGCCCTAATGGTCTGCGTGTGCTTGGTTTTTGTGCTTCCGCCCATTTGGCCAGTCTCTCATCCGGCATCCTCTCCACTTGGTCTCTTCAGAACCTCCTGCGTGCTCTCACCCATATGATGACATCCTGTACTTCCAGTTACTCTCTTATGTCTGAACTCCTCATGATGAAAAATAGGATGGCAGATTCGATGTATCTTGTTTTTCATATCTAATATAAAATTTATTTTTATTCATGTTTATGATTGGAATGATAGTTCATGAATCTGCCTGAACTCAATTTCTTGATGAACCAATCCAACATGATTTTATTGCCTTCAGCTCTTATGGCTAATGTGTCTAAAAAAGGTACTGCTTTATTCTCATTTTCTTTCTCCATTGTAAATTGGATAAATTCATCTGTGTCATATGAATTGAACGAAATGTTCTTTTTTGTTGGGACGCTACAAATAATGTCATCAACAAATTTCTTCAAAAAAGTTGGTTGGAAAGTAAGTTTTTCTAGTCTGCCAACTATTAGATCGTCCATGATGTATTGAGCTATAATTGGTGAAATGGTAGAGCACATAGGTGTTCCAAATATTTGTTTATAGAATTTTCCATCATATGCAATTTTTATTGGCACTGCATCTTCCTGCTCTAATGTTGATGAAGAAACGATCATGATTTGTTTGGGCCGGTCTCAATTCAAAATACTCAACCAGAATGGATCAGAAATCATTAATTGCCTGGGACTGTATGTTTTGTTTTCGGTATGGTGACCAAAATTCTATGTCTCGAACTTTCATATTGCAGAGCTCTATCCTTCTACAAGCCCCAGCATATCCCATTGTCAATACCACCTGAAAGTGGTAGTTATCTAAGTACATAGTACATTTGCTCCGTCCTTCAAGAATGTGTCAATTTGTTCAAAATCGAGAATTTTTGATTTTTTTGGCTTGTATCTTTTATAGAATTCTTTTTTAACAAACATTGCAAGCGTACGAATTTTGAATTATCAATTCATTGTTTTAAATTCAGCATACAGCGTAACATCGAATATGTTCTCCATAATGTACAACATTTATATGTTTTACTCAAATGTTCAAATTAAGCCAACAAAATATTTTCAGAAATTCTAATGACGGATTTCTCTTCAGACCACTTCATAAGTTTTTCACATTCTTCTCCATACAATGATTTTGATTTTCCAGGTATCAATTTATTAGCAACGTTTTTTTGCAATTTCTTTCAATTTTGGTGGTGTTAAATCCCTTTCTCCAGACATAATTCACGAATTTAATGCGTTTTTATAAATTCCAAAATTCGAAACGAGCGATTCAAATTTCGTATTTTGTCATTTATCCCTAACAGTTGCACCAACTGCCAATATACAATAAAAAAATCACTAGGTTGTATAATCTGAAATTTTCGTTGAGTTTCGACAATTTTTCACAAAACATAACTGAAATAGAGAAAATATCGTCTAATACTCGTTGCAGAAAGCAATTCCAACACTCATGCGTTCGAAAACTTGCTCCTTCATCGCTCGTTTTCGAATTTCGCATTCGTGTTGTAATAATTGCTCATTCCAAAACAAGTTAGAATATACTATTTTGCTTTAAGGTGGACTTTCGAGCCGAGCGTCTATAGCGACCGAAAAAAACCGCCTCGCTTGGCTTTCTGAAAAACCAGTTTTTTCCAACCCTGAGTTATTTCACTCCCTTGCTACAAAAGTGACGCAACTAAAAAAAAACATAGATTTTCAGGAATCCCGAAAAACTAGTATTTCAATAATTGAAGATTTTTCAATCCATTCAACAAACAAAACAGTTACGTAACAGTGGGTAGATGACAAATCTACTCGATGTTCTGTTATTTCAATAACCCTGAAAAACCACCATATTTGAGTTGTGCCGGTTTTGATGATTTCCATTTGTATTCGAATTAATTTGAACTGTGTCATTTTTATACATTTTACATTATACATATTTGATCCAAAACCAAATAAAACACTACACTCGAAGTTAAATATAGTGATTTTCAACGTTTATACTTATTATTTACACGTATAAATGAAATTTATAAGTTCCTGTCTTGTTTGAAAAAAATTAAGTGGTCAAAATTAAAACGAATATTATTTATTGACTCAAACACAACAGAGAAATGGTACTGAAAGAAACTAAAAATACGTTATTAACTGACCTTAACCACTATCACTCATTCAAGTTTTATAAAAACCAGTATTTGAGAATACCTATACTAATTTTATTCAAGAATGTTTTTCAAGAAAGTGTTGAATAAAACTTCGGAATTATATTTTTAATAAGATGTTCTTTTAAGCCTTCTTTCATCGTCACTTAGCGATAATTTATTGGCATTAGCCCGAATTATCCGTATTTGGGGTTCTATTTCTTTTTCAGTTATCTTTGACCTGGTTTTCTTCGATTTACCATTTTAAAAGTTTCATCTCCATACGATGGTTGGTATAGCTTTTCTTCTCGACTTCGGGCACTTTTATATCTTGTCATTGTAATTACCGGATAATGCAACTAATCCGGTGTTGGTTGTTTTTACTGAAGAATTCAGTGAAGAAAGCAATCGTCGTGATCTTGTTGGTGTGGAAAGTGAGGTGAAAGTGAAATTTAATATCTGAAGGAACTGCAAACTCAGAAAGATTTGATTATCGTAAATCAGGCTATAGCCATAGAAACTTTGATAAATCATAACGACCTATTGATGAATAAAAATCCTGCCGATATTGTTTCCCAAAGAAGGAGTAAATCTGAAAATCAACAACAAAAAAAAACAATCGCAATAATAATAAAAACGATAATAAACAGGAACAAACTCCATCTTTTCCTTATGCGGAGGTTGTGATGAACACTTGTTTACAACAACTAGTTGACCGGCATACAAGATTTCGAATCGGGCAAACGCCGTCTCTTCTGGATCTCTTTATAGCCTCTGATGAGAACATTATAGTCCAATTTCTGCGAGTTACCGTGTTATAAGTCCGGTTATACTTTTGGTAATAGTGCGGTTACCCCCACTTATCCTCACTGTCAATTTCTTAACACGGTTATACGTCCTCGCTAAAACATACTTGGTTACTGGGGAAGGTTTTAGCCAGGATGTACTAATTTGAATGCATATTTCCAGAAATGTTGATGAGTTTCCGGTATTATTATATTCCAAAATAATAATCTAAAAACAGAATTACCTCTAGACATTGAGCGTAAAGATAGGTCAAAAAGTGAAGCATAAACAAATTTAGAAAGAGTGGATGTGAAAACAATACTAAGAATATTTTGCATAATTTAAGGTTTTCTTTCACATCATGCTGAGCTGGTGTAAGAAATGAATCAACTGAATAAATCAAGAAATTTCATAGGTATAGGCACCCTTCAATCTACAAGATGCAATATAGCAATTTTCGTATTTGGGGCCAATGCGCTTGTTTTGATTATAACCGCTGCCAGTTACCCTGCTTTGGAACAAGTTTACAGATTTTCAACAACGGTCATAACGATGACGTATTCACGCGTACGTCATAACACATTCCCCTCTATTACCGCTCTCGCAAAAATACGAACGGTATCGGAAAAACGTAACCGTTTGTAACACGGTAACTCGCAGAAATTGGACTTATATCGAATATAGATTATCTTCCATCCTTTGGCATATCCGACCACCTTGTGCTTTCGACCAGTCCTCAACTACAATTTCCGGTTCATTCAAGCAGATGCAACAAGACAGTGAGGATTATAGATTACGAGAAGTTATCTCGTGTTCTCGGCGCTAATACTTGGGAATCCCTCAAGAAATTGGGTGATGTTGACTCAATGTGGACTGGGTTTTTGAGGATTGTTGAGAGTACCTTGGGTGATTGTACTAACTACAAGATAATTAGGCAGAATCCAGTAAAACCGTGGATCAACAAGTATATTTTGGAAATGACTGAAACAGATTACGACACACACCGCAGGTATTCGAACTCATTATCGTCAATCATCTCAAGTTCAAAAATGGATTACGAAAGGCGTCTTGCCACCTCAAAAAATAAGAGAAAATTCTGTAAATATTTTCGTTCTACTATGAACACTAAAGTGATTGTTCCTATTGTTAAAGATTCTCCTGGTAAATTATGTACATCACAAATTGAGTCCGCCGATATTTTGTCAGAAACTATTGCATATAACTTCGTTGCTGAACCTGATGGGCAGATTCCCTCGCCATCCACACCTCGTGTCAGACAGAACCTCCAAAACATATCTATTGATGACAATTCTCAAATATCTACTCAAATCTAAGAAGGGATCTTCCCCGGGCCTTGGTGGTATCTCAACTGAGCTGCTATCACGTTGCGCGAACGAGCTGACTAAACCACTCTTCATATTGTTTTCCGAATCACTCGCTACTTCCACACTACCAGGAGATTGGCTCAGGGCATCGGTCATACCTGTTTTCAAGAAGAGTGACAAATCTTCCCCTTCAAATTATTGTCTCATAAGCTTGCTGCCCACAATTTCAAAAATTTTAGGGATAATTATCAGTGACCAACTTCTTGATTTCGCTCTTTCTCAGAATGTTTTACCTGATGAACAACACGGATTTGTATCTGGTCGCTCCACCCTGACCAACCTCATTTCTGCTATTGATGATTGGACCAGGGCCTTGGATCAAGGTTTGAACACCGACGTGGTTTATTTGGATTTCTCCCGTGCCTTTGACAAAATACCCGCACAATCGACTACTGAGTAAGTTGGAGCATTTCGGTGTTCGCGGAAACTTGCTGAGCTGGATAAGAGCCTTTCTTACAAATCGTTCTTTCCACGTCAGAGGGGGTAGTACATACTCCTCGGAAGATAAGAAGGTTACCAGTGGAGTCCTACAAGGATCAGTTTTGGTACCAGTGCACTTCATACTGTACACTGCCGATCTCCCGTCCTCAATTCGATCCACCTGCCTGTTCTATGCTGATGATGCAAAAATCTACAGTTGCCCTCAGCTCAATCCGGGAGTCCTACAGCGGGATTTGGACTTGCTTGGTGGGTGGTTTGATGATTGGCCCCTTCCCCTGAATCTTGAGAAGTGTTGTGCGATGCACATTGGCTATGGAAATTCTGATATCTCGTACTGCTTGGGTGGACGAGTGATTCAGACGGTCACACGTCATTCGGATCTTGGTCTTTTGGTTGCCGATGACCTAACCTGGACTGACCACATTGCGTCTTTGTCAGTCGAAGCCAGAAAAGTCACTTGGCTGCTCCAGAAGAACTTCAACAGATGTGACATCAAAACTGCAAAACTGCTGTATGAGACGTATGTCCGACCGATCATGGAGTATGCCGGTCCTGCTTGGTGGGTAGTCCGGAGGGGTGATGCGGCACTGTTGGAATCGATCCAACGAATCTCTTACGACTGGTTACGCCCCTGCTACGAAGAAAGACCCCAATTGTTTGGGTTGACCACTTTTGCAGAGCGCCGTGAGAGAGGTGATGTCATCGTGACCTACCGGGCCATCAACAGTCATTTCGGCAGTTTATAGGCTCTGCCTCAACTCTTATTTTCATCAATAATAATAATAAAACTCCAAGTGTTCGTGAAGGGAATTCTGTATCTAATGTACCTGTTTCTTATGCGAGCACCGTAACGGCGAATCAAAACACGATCAAGAGTGCTCAAGATATGAAGATTTTCCCACCGGGCACTCTGAGCGAAACTGCTGAACGTGGTCAATCAAGTAAAAGTGGGAATTATGATTGGACTGAGGTGACTCACACGAAACCGAAACGGAGATCTAGTCGCACTATAGTAGTTGGCAATTTCTCTGGATCATCAAACGTACAAGGAATTGATAAGATGAAATTTCTACACGTCTCGAATTTGAAGCCGAGCACAACAGCGGATGATTTGTTTACATTTTTGACAAGAAAATTTTCGGATAACATCAAATGTGAACCATTAAAAGCACGTTATCCGGAAAGTTATTCTTCATTTAAAGTCGAAATCCCAACTAGTGAATACGATAAAGCTCTTGTTGCATCAAATTGGCCCAACAGAGCAAACTTACGCCATTTTTATCAGCGCAGACGTACCAGGTGTCAATTCTCGGAATTACTCGTTCGATGAACGTATACGCTCATTTCGAACGAATGATAAACCTGACAACATGTCGATTAGATGAATCTATGATGCTAAATGAGAAAATTAATCCTGTTGCATGAGTAAACGATGACGTTCGAGCAATGATTTTGAACGAATAGTTCATAGAGTCGTTCCCTGAGACTTGCAATTTCCAGAAATCTATAGTGACACTATGGGCGTTCGTTCAAAATCATGGCCCAAACGTTCGTTCGACAACGGGTGGTTTTTTTCATACGCTCGTTGAGAACGTATGTATTATTCATTACTATTCAATATTATTGTATTATAATTTATCGAGCATTGTGAATCATTTAAGAATGAATTTGGATAATCTTGTGTTACAGAATATTAATATTATTGTGTATGAAGCAATGGCATTTGTGACGAATTCAGGCAAAATCCATTTGATAAAAATAATCTTATAAAAAAATTAACATTTTAATATTTTCACACATGAAGAACAGACTTACAGAAACTCATTTAATTATCTGATGAAATATGAAATAAAGGAAACAAAACTTAGCTGATAAGAATATAAAATTTATGAAATAATTTTTCTGGAACTGAATTTCCTTCTGCTTGAACATTCCATTTCGTAATCGCTAGTTCGATAATGATTGACGCGTTTTGATTGGCAATCAAATTGATTGACCGAATTCGATCGATCAACAAGAAAGTTAGCTATTGTTCATTGTGAGTTTTATATATCAAAATGCTTTCTGATATAAGTTCATCTTCAGAGGAATTAAATGAAGAAAATAATTATGTCTGCAGACGTCCAAGAATATTCAAAAATAGAAGCGAACATGTTGAATCATTCGACGATGCGGAATTCAAAAATCGCTTCAGATTCACATAACGAGTGTCATGGAAATCCTCCACAAAATTGGGAAAAATATCGAACCTCCCACACGAAGGAATTGTGCTATTGATGCACGGTTACAAATATTACTGGCATTGAGATTTTATGCCACAGAAGGATTTCAGTTAACGATAGGGGATCACGTCAACATCACAAAACCAACCGTGTGCAGAGTGGTTGAGAGAATTTCAATTGAAATTGCCAAATTGAAGCCTCTCTATATTTCAATGTCAACAACCAGGCAGAAAAGGTTGGAAGTAGCTGCAGGCTTTCACGATATTTCTGGGCTGCCAAGGGTTCTGGGCACAATAGATTGTACACACATTAGAATAATTTCACCTGGAGGACCCAATGCTAAATTGTTCTGAAACCGAAAGGGATATTTTTCAGTAAATGTTCAGGCTGTGTGTGATGCAAATCAACGAATCATGAACATTATTGCACGTTGGCCAGCTCCGGTGCACGATTCCACTATTTTTAATGATTCCCCACTGATTGTTGAATTGGAGCAAGGGATATATGGCAGTGGCTTCTTGCTAGGTGACAGTGGGTATGCTGAATACCACCAATGAAGCAGGAAGGAGGTATAATCAAGCCCATATAAAAACTAGGAATTGTATAGAGAGATGTTTTGGTGCGTTGAAGAGGTTCCCTTGCTTGCATTATGGACTGAGGAACAAGATGGATACCTCTTTAACCACTATTGTCGCCTGCAGTGTTCTGCACAATCCGGCCTTGACTGTGAACGATGCAGTGGATATGTTGGAAGAACTTCCTGAAGAATCCGAAGATGAACACCACATTGTCCATGGTCAACAGAACACAGCCATTCGAAATGCTTTAATATCAGACATTTTTGAGAGGTTTGTTTTCAAAACTATAAAAGAAAAATAACTAATTGCAAATTAACTTCTAGGTGAAGTGTTCCACGAAGAAGAAGTTCTTCTGTTTTCTGGTTAGATATGGAAACAATTAGTAATTTGTTGTCATTAAATAATTCATGATTACTGAACTACTTATTTTCTCTTGTGGAGCTAGAATTGATATAAAAAGCATTCAAATTATGATGCTGAATCTGTATACTTCAGGAACTGTTGAGGAATAACTAAATAATACAAACTTTAGAGGAGAAAACTTTATGGAAATTATGTTATTTTTGGCTCTTGATTAAATTGTTCAATTGAATTCTCAAAATTTTTGCTTCAATTTTTGCATTCTCCAATTTTTAAAGGTAATACCTATCTTTGAGAGAGAGAGCTTTCTTGAAAATTTTCTTGCTGGGTTTTTTTTTATTTTTTTATAGGAGAGGAAGAGGAACATTGAACGTTTGTTGGAAGTGGATCTACTTCTTGGGTGGAAATAGGAAGTGCTTCAGTAACATCAGAAATGGGAATTTCTGTAAAACAACTCATATTAGTGATAGAAATACGATAATCAAACTATTCAATTATTCTGAAAAAAAATTACAATCTCCGAACTACTGTCTACCAATATTTAGGTGAAATACCTGATTTCTATGAAAGATTGTTGCATGTAGTTTGAGTAATTATCAGCATTTGAACACTCAAAATGAAATAGAAATACTTTATTATGAATAAATAAATTTCAGACAGATTCGGTGAGTAGGTGAATGCCATTTTGCCAAACTTTCTTTCACGTAAAATTATTCATTATCTGATGATATTAATTTTTTCGCAGTAATTCTTTGAACATTCATAGAAATCATATATTTTCCCTGGAATTTGAAGAAAATCTAAGCAACCAATTAGTACAATACGCAAATTTATCAGATTAGTATTAGCAGAGGGATTTAGGTACTTTCTTAGACCAATTCTCTGAAGATGCCTACCGCAGATTTAATTCCTAGTAGACCACAGCCAATAAGCCCGAAAGACTCTTGTAATGATAGTAGCCTTAACCTAGATATTAGTAAATTCTTACTCGAAACTCCCTCGCATACTGTTTGGTTCCTTTGATTCCGCAGTGAAACACAGGAGTGGACTATGACTAACTTTTAACTTACCAAAATAAATATTGGCGTCGTATATATTTTCCATTGGCCTAACATTTTGGTCTAAAATGGATAATAGCCTGTGCTGAGATAAATCTAATGTGCTTCTGAAAGTCCCACAAATTTGAATTTTTTTTTGGGGTGAACATTTCTTGTGTTTTTCATTATTGACAAGCTAACTTTTTCCTGCCGAGCTCTCTGTTGGAGTTCTTCCAAATCCTCCCCATTTTCCTCTTCCAAAATTCTTTTATATCTCTCCTTCTGCAATCAATCAAATGTAATGTTCTCAATAAATATGAGGCACTTACATTTTCCATAGCCACATTTTTTTTTGCTCTTCTCTTCAAATTTTCATACAACGTCTTCAGTTGTTGGCTGGACCTGGGCACATTTGAAGACGCCCCTCCCAGGCTTTTTTTTTGCTTCAGAGCTTATTTTGTTAGTCTCTTTGCATTCAATTATGTGTTTTTGTCTAAAAAGTACAAAATAGTACTCAGAACATGCTTCATAATGCAGAAGGAATAATTCATCAGTGTGAAAATGAATTTTACTCACGATTCTACTAGGGAAAGAAGTAGGTTCTTGTCCTCCGTGGTGTAGTTCATTCCTCTCGAAAAATTTTTTTCGGATTCCATTTCCTCACAAAAATTCAATAATTGATATTCGTAATAATAATATTAATCGAACCTGAAAATTCTGATACTCGGTTTACGCTCGGCTTTCACCGTTGGAAGTTGACGCATGACACAATGAACGAAGTGCAAAATAACTGAAATAACCCAATAAACACAGGAACGTTCTTAAAACGTTTTATATTTTAGGTAACGTCACTCATTGTCAACGTTGAAAAAACTGGAAAATGTCGTTAGGAAATACTTTTCTTTTTAGTTTCATGGTAACGTTTTTTTCTAACGTTTCTTCAGGGTTTATTCAACGTTGCAAGACTCATTATTGTAATGAATAACATACCTTTATAGAACGTTACTATGCAGTTTCAACGTAACGATGTATTTTCGTTTGAAAAATAACGTTGCTGAGTAACTAGTTCATAACGTTGATTTATATATCGAATGTCACATATATGAAACGTTAATTTCAAGTGTCAAAGTAACGTTGATTTAAGGGATCGAATAAACTATCATTTGAAATATTTCTTAGTCGATATTATTTATATTTCAAATAATCCTGAGCTGGAAAAACTTATTTTTTTTCATCAAAACTTAACATGTATCATTTACACCATGAAACATTTTAGAAACTCTCAAAAACATTCAAGTTAATTTTTTTAAAGAACGTGAAGAAAACAGGAAATGAACACTAGCCTCGATTTCAAATATCTTATATTATATTTCTGTCAGATATAGTATGTTATGTTAGGGGGCTCTTTATTTTCATAATCAGTGGAAAAATTCGGAAAATATTCATTTCTCCTTCAATTCGAATGGAGAGTAATTTCTAAAATTCATTTGCTGGTAATTAAACACATATTCCCTGAAATTCTGTATTAACAAAAGAATATATTTTAATTTTTATATAATATCAACAAAAAAATACCTTCTATAATAAATTAAAAACAATGCAAACAAAACAAAATATAAAAGATTTTCCAATAGGCACCATACTAAATTCATTTTTCTGGTTTCCTTCTGCTCACTGCAGCGTTTTGAAGTCTCTTCTTTGCAAATTTTAACCAATCTTTGGTTGCATCAGCTATTTGCAAGTCAGTTGCTCCCCCATTCTCTTTTTTCACAGCCACTGAAACAACCCATGATCTTCATTACATATTTTGAAAATATTGGTATAGAAGATGGAATCTTACCATAAATGAGTTGCATGGTCCTTGTGTCTTTGAAAGGTTGCTTTTCTCTGCCTTTCCAATTATATAGGCAAGCTAACTCATTCGCGAGAAGAAATCTTAATATTCTTCTTGTATGGTCCTCAGGGCAAGTCCCTCCTATAGACTTCAATCGGGCGACCTACAAAAAATGAAAAGAAGATATAGTTTTCAAACCTCTGAAGCATTGAAAATAGTTATCATCGAAATGTATAGACCTTCACTTCCCACATTGCCAGATATCGTCTCATGTAATGTAACCCAAAAGGTCATATCTTTTGAAAGTTTAAACGTTTGACATTTTCATGAAATTTCTGTCTCTAACGAGGTCAATTAAGGGCGAAACCGGTCTCTGTCAGTGACTAAAATATAATTTTATCTTTCCAGTCCACCTGATGAAAGTTCTGTGAGCCTTCGAATTAAATTAGTATTCATTTCGATGATTACTATTTACAATGTATCTGTTTCAGAAATATTTTCGGTAGGGACTCTGGTTTTGAAGACAAAAAAAATAATGAACTTATTTTTACATTTCTGATCTTGAAATATGTTATTGAGGTAACTATTAAATTACATTTCATTAGTTGAACAAATAGTCACTAAACATTCCCTAAACACAAATATTATTCAGCTGAATGTTTAGTCACTACCATTTGTCCAACTAATGAAAAATTTAAAAATAAGAAATGTGAAAATAAGTTCATTCATTTTTTTGGAGCTTTAAAGCGTCTGACAAAAATTTTGGTCCATGGAATGTGTCTGATACTTATGAGACTATTTTAGAAATAATATTCTACAGAACATATATAAAAATCAGCCATGTGAATAGTGTTGGGTAACTCTTGTAAGAGGTGGTTCATGTGTCCCGGACACGACGCAGAAATGTAAGAGCGGCTCACTTTACAAAACTGTATCACCTCAATTCGAATGTCCCACTTAGCGTCTACGCATCGGTGAGCCGAAAGCCGAAAGACGCGAGACGCGAGAGATACCCAGGACCCAGGTAGTCTCGTCAAACACATCGGATCGATAATCCGAAGACTGTCGCCATTCTCAACTCTCGACCACTCGACCATCATGTCACTCAATTCAGATTTAAGGACTTGAACGGAACCGCGGCACTTGTGTTGTGATCTGGGCCGGAGCGAGAGCGCAATCCGAGCGATCTGATAATCGGATATGTTTTGCCAAACGCCCCAACTGAAATAATAAAAATGCAGTGACCCTATAGTTAGTTGCTTTCATGTTGATAGAAGGTACTTCCATCTTCCCTTCTCACTAGTGTGTCTTGTCATAAATCACCGGATTTGTGGTTATTCTTCATAAAAAATTAGGGTTGTTTTTTAGAGGTTGCTTCTTTGACCGTTCTCACCGACCGAATATGCAGGAAGTTTGTTCTACAATGAGCGCTTCAACTCTAACGTCTAACGTAACGACATTATCATCTTTTTATCGGTCCAGCTGCGCGCGACACAGTATGTAGTGGAACAAATTTTCTCTATTTCAGTATCGTAATGGGTTCATTACAGTACTGAAAGTAGTGCTGTAATGAAACTCATTACAGCATTGTTTTCAGTTATATTTTTCGTTTTATGGTTGTCAGTACTGACCTCCGATCGAATTAAGTTTCGAATCAAAACGATTCAAATTCCGTGATCTGTCAAATTTCGTATGTCACACCAACTGCCAAGATACAAAACAAAAGTCACTAATCTGAATTTTCATTTAACTGCCGAGAATATTTCACAGAAGTTGACTGAAATAGAGAAAATACCGTCTAATACTCGTTGCAGAAGGCAATTCCAACACTCATGCTTTCGAAAACTCGCTCCTTCGTCGCTCGTTTTCGAACTTCGCATTCGTGTTGGAATAGGAGCTCTTTCTGCAACTTGTTTTAGAATATACTATTGTCTCGACTGCCTATCGCGTCATGAACGCCCGGAATGGCTCGCCTCATTGGAAGTGGTACACTGTACCGCTAAAATAGAAAAGTAAGGCTCCTCTTACAAACTCAATTTTAAAACGTGTACTACCCAACACTACATGTGAATATAAGTTACGTCAGACAGCTGTGAGATCTTGGACTAATATGTTTCAAGTTGCGTGAATGTGTTGCGTTTTTCAATATTTATTCTTACCATGAATTTTCCATTTTCCGGTCTCATCAGGTCTTCCTCGAATGTTGTGAATTTCTCTTCGTTTCTCATAGGAAAGGTGGGACATTCGAAAGGTACATCTGTGCATTGCTCCGACTTGAGGAAACTGTTGATATTATTCAACATTAGGAGCATCTGTTCCTGCACCGTCGAAAGTTTCGCCACCTCCCTAGCAAGTTCACTGATGGCTTTTTCTATAATTTCTAGTTTTGCATTGTTATTACTTAGTCTTGCTTCATCACTATCTGCTTTTGATAATGAATCTGAAACTATGTTAGGAAATGAAACACTTTGATATTATGTAATCAATCAAATATTTCAACTCACGAAATATCTCCGTATCCCGTGCCAATAACGCAGGAACTCCTTCATCGTAAAATAGAAGTGGTGGGGTAAGTTCATGATTCATTTCAGAGACTTCCGAATCTTCGGAAGAGCTCTGAAAGCTCTACAATCGTCTCTCTGCTTCTTCATAGCAAGCTATAGTAATGAAAATAAATCATCGAAAATATTACAATTTCAAAGGAAATGCTCAATAGAATGAAAACTTGAACAACATTTATTTGGAATAATATCTATAACGAAAGGGTAGATATTATGAGGACTTATCCATCTTTCAAAATATATTTGGTTCCAATATACTCACATGATTTGAATAGGATCTTCTTGACTTGATGCGTTAGTTACCATGTCTTCAAATTTTTTTTTGTTCATCGTCGGTGGCTAATATAGGAGTGTGTTATTATTATTTAACCATAACAGTAGAAATCCATTTACGGGGTTCGCTTGTTGAAAAACAAAATATACAGAAATGTAATCGCAAAAAATTTAGATAGCTATCTTTCGGAAGGATGTCGTGAAAAAGAACCACACCGGTATATTAACAAAACTGGCGAAATTCAGTTGCTTTCCAACGGGCGAAAGTTTTCAAACTTCCTGCGCGAGGCGGCGGGATCATGGTTCGAGGAGGGGATGCAAAAGTTTGTCGTACGAATGAAAAAACTCATCGAAGTGTATGGCGATTATATAGAAAAATAGCTTAGATTTCATGATTTCAAGCTTTACAGCAATGTATTGAACCTTGTAAATACATGTTATTTAATGTGAAAAAAATAAATGGAGACCTTACTTTAAATATACGCCTCGTATATTCTTCAATGTCGCTGCTTTTGAATAGAGGCAATCCATCAATATTCACCTGCAATCGTATTAAATTTTCGGCAATTTTGGTACATATACATTACCGGCAGATAAAAATTTTAATAAATAACATTCTATTCCGAAATACACCATTTCGCCGTTATGTAGTTGGATTGTATGTGTTGTACGAGGGGTGGACAAGAGTGATCTGGCGTCAATACAAATATTCGCTTCGGAAGGAATTGATGTTTTTACTATACGTAAAAGGTCATTGAGGGGTGTATGAGTTATATTATGGTCAAGTGCCCAACTCCTGATTTTACTAGAGAAGGATGACTCAGAGTAGCCGTCGGAGTTTGTAGTGGGAGCATGATGAACTTCATTATCACTAATTGAATCAGATGTTGTACCATCACCTTCGAAGTTATCAGGTGGACTATGTATGGAAACTGTTGGAGAAATTGAGGTTTCTTGAGGTTTTTGTGGACAAGCGATCGACAAGGAAACATCATCTGTAAATGTACATGTACTGTTTCCTGTTAAAGTTATTATTTTGTCCGCAATTTTCTTCACATTTCTTTGAAGTTGTCTCCTGCTCATGAGCTTTTGTCTCATCGATTTCGTCATAATTTCGTACCTAATCATTCAGAAATGAGAAGTTTCAATGAATCTTCGAAGAAATGCCGAAAATTCATAATGACACAATCAAATACCTTATGTTTTTGCATTAGTATGCGAGATTTGTCAAAATTTGTTAATTCTACCCATAGTCCAGTAACTTTATACTTTATGCGTCAACTGCAGTAATTCTGATTTTTTCAGACTTGTTTGTGATGATTGTCTTAGTAAAATTAGTCTTTTACGGCGATAATCGCAAAAATTTGAAAAAACACGATTATTTCGCAATTTTTAAAATTTTTGACAACTTGAGTTATTCATTAGGTTAATATCATGCAAAAAATCAGAACTACCGGATTTCGGGCGACAGAGGTATTCCGCTACCACAATAAAACAGATTTCGTTTCCTTACGTCTAGAGATCGTAATTCAAAGGGACAAGGGGTGTGAACAGTGCATAAAACATTATTTCATAATTTGTGTTTGAGACCATTTAGATGTGAAGCACTTTTTTCAAAACAAGTCATGAACAATTTTCTCAATGTTTTTGGTTTGATTTAAATTAATTGTGTATGAGTTGGCTACAAAATTCTTCATTCTTTTTAGCTTTTCGACGAAATCACTCAGTATGATGCATGATAAAATTGGTCTTGTCTGAAATTGCAAAATTGTTAAAACTTAGGACTGTCACATGAGTGAATTGGTCACTCCAGCTATCAGAATCCTATATTTTTGAACAACACCTTCTTGGAAAAAGTATTGGCAAAGCTTATTAATATTCTAATAATCTGGCACCTTTTTATTGGAATCTTTGGAAGAGCGGCTTTCCTTCGATTAAAAAGTGGATTATTATTAATTTAGAGATGTTAAAAGAAATGACCTTTTTACTCTGCCTTTTCCAATAATCTGCTTTCCTCCACTAACTCCACAAAGCGATCCTTTCTCTATGCCCTATTTCCGTACACCGTGTCTCTACACTCACTTCCGTTTCGGTTCGCGATATTCCGACGAGTACGTGATTTTAAACCACAAAATTCTACTTTAATTGAACCTTTTTCACTACTATTCCCGGAATAGCTGAATACAAAGCACGTCTTCGTTTAAGACCTAATACTTTACTTATTACTCAGAAGAAATCTACAAGTCTCCGCTTGAGACTTAAAACTAACTGTGAAATTTCCTATTTCACCCCCAAAAATAAACCGATCAAGCCGAACTTAGCGAGCACGCCGAAGAGAACCTTTCTTGTTCTTATCCCGGAACGTACTGACTTATTTCGATTTTAGGAATACTGAATGTGAATTTTTTTTCCCCACTTTCTGGGCGTACCTAATTCAAAAATTGCCTCCTTCCAATGAAAATCTTTGTTTTTACCCTCCTATTGACCAATTGCTACATCTATGGGCGTTTCCTACCCCACAACACAAATATCTGCGTTTTCTGTTATGTTTAATGTCACGAACTTATCCCGAACCTGAAAACTATCAATCAATACTCTACTTGATTTTTAACAATCCTGAATATCCCAAAGTACTTGCACGTGTTTAACCTTTTGGCGCCGAACTCCCCATAACTAATGCAGGCCACTCACGAGGCGTTTTTACGGGCATTCTGGAAGCCCGGCATCGAGCAATGCTCACGAAAAGTCCTGTGTGTGGACGACCAACACCGGCTTTCGGCTTCCCGGGCTTCCTGGGATTCCTCGCACCCGGGCGCCCGATGCCAAGATCCCCCCGTGAGTGGTCGAATGCAGCTGGCATTTTCGTAGTGCCGGCAGTCGATGCCCGAAGTTTATGGAGTTTGGAATTCCTGAGCATCAACACGTAAAAATGACGGAATTTCTAACGGGTTTTATAGAAACATACATGTAAAAAACTTGCTTGTTGAAAGTGAAAAGCTCTTAATATTCAAACAGGGAGGTCAAAAATGAGGCTTACTCAGAATTGATGACTTATAGTCAGAAAAAATTAGGTGATAGGGAAGTGGATATCAATTGGGTGGAAAAAAATAAAGAAAATACGTAATGCATTCAGAAAGGATTATAAAAAAGTTGAATATTCCAAACGGTGAGGAGCAGGTGCCCACTCAATTTATACATCGACGTTGTGGTACTTCAACCTCCTGCTTTTCACAAAAGATTAGAAAGAACCCAGGGTAGAAATGGAATCAATAGCCGAGAAACAAAGTATGCATATTCCTTCTTCAATGTTTGATATATTGAGTCACAAGTTTCTGGAATTATTCGTCCTTAACATTGAGGAAAGTCGAAAATTTTGATTCCTCAAATGTACAGCTAGATATCTCAATGTTGCAATGAGCCTTTCTTCTGGAGAAATTGATTCCCTCATATTCGTATTCTGTTTAGTCAACATTGATTCTAATAATTGCAGTAGAGTTTTGAAAGTTACTTCAGGCATTCGTAAATAATTTTCATAATCATCAGGATATTATTTCAACTGATTCAATAATTTCATATGACACTTTTTTCCTCTATTTTGGTGGCATTTTTTTGTACAGTATCTTCTCTTTCTTCGCTTCAGGTGAGTAATAATATTCAAAGCACAGGCAACTGCTTTTTCATCCATTTTAAACTTCCACTTCCAACTGAAGTTATCACTTGAATGAGAATGCTCAACGAATGCTGAAACTCCAAACAGGCTTCCTATCCTCGAGACGGGCTTCCTAGTCCCGAATAGAATGCCTCGTGTGTGGCCGGGCAAGAGTCTGAGCACCAGACGGGACTTTCGGGCCTCGATGTCGAGCTTCCAGAATGCCCGTAAAAACGCCTCGTGAGTGGCCCGCATAACACCATGAGGTTTTTGTCACCGTGAGTGGTCTAATTTTCGCCCGTCTTATCATTCTAAACTTTCCATAAATATGCCACATACTGTATCCCAACATAGGGATTCTCAAATTTCAGGCGCCTATTTGGACGTTCGATGGCCATGTGTTCTTGTTCTTTGTTCCCAAAGGAACTATCTAGAGAATTCAACGTTTCCGATTATTTCAGCAGATTTCTCGATATAATTACCCATTTATTACAATATCATGCAAGTTGAATAATCGATATGAAAGTTGATAGAGTAATAGATACTTACCGAAATATTCAAATATCCAAATTCAGAGAGTCACTTGCTAAAATACGAAAGGCGATTTATGACAAAGTCGAAATTAACTGAACAACTAGATGGTAACACTCACTAATCAACTTCAATTCGCAGAATGCAGGATTCGACATGAACAAGAGATCTGGGGAGCTATTCTTGAGCATTCGCAATTTTTGCGAGCGTTCGCATCTATGATATGACTCACGACAGTTCGTATTTCACTGCGAATGGTTTTGAGTACTCGCAACGAAATGACAGTTCGACTTATTCGATTAGTAATTTTTGAATTATTCGAGAAATTATTCAATTAACATTCAATGTCGAAAAAACGATGTTCGATTTGACTGATATTTACCTATATTCTCCGCATAGTTCAAAATTTGAGCTCACAGTTGCTTAAACATAACCTCCCGAAGTAAAAATCATAACCTAACAAAATTGGTCGTTTTTCAAATATTTTAACCAATCAAATATATTTGATGGGATTTGTTAACACATGAGATGATGGAACGCAATTGGAAAAATTTAATTAATAATGAAATCCTTAGATTTTAGATAATCATTTTCTAGATTCTATGAAAAATTCTATTTTTCGAGAGTAATTGGATGCATATATTGCCACTCATTTATAGCCATCATTCCACCAACGAAAAAAGACGAGGAATTTCCATAACTTGATTAATGCATTGTTGACCGTCCGTATAACTTACGAGCGTTCGTATTTCACTGCGAATGGTTTTGAGTACTCGCAACGTTGAGCGAAGGTACCTCGAAGATTTGACAGTTCGAATTATACATAACCAATCACTTTCGAATAAATAATGAATTTTGAATAATCGGAAATCCCAGAAAAACCGATTCCCATGAGAAATATTTTCAAAAACATTGCATACATGATACTTATTTTTAATCTTAATGATGTTTTATTATGGTAAAAAAACAGCAGTTTTCCTCCGTCTCTCCCGTCAATAAAAATATACTAGATAAAGTGAACAAAAATAATTCTCTAGTAAGTGTTATGAACAAAAGAATAACACTATTTGATGAAATTACATTCTAGAATATTTTTTTAAATTTTGTCCAAAGCTAAAGCCATGCGCTCCTTAGCAGCAGTCGATTTTTTCTTTGCTACAGCTATTCTCTCCAGAATTGCAATTTTTATGGTAATATTCTCTCTTCATTTAATTTTTTTCATCAAGGGACTGCTTGTAATGTTCAGCAGCCCCTGCTGCGGCTTTTATTGGTTTCTTTTTAGTCTTTGGCTTACGAATTCGACTCGCCGTCGGTAATTCAATTTCTTCATCACTGAAGATGGAAATCTCGAAAACGTCATAATTTCTTGAGGTGGAGGGTCCCTCATTTTCAATAAAAATTAAATTTGAAGCTGACCCTTCAATATTTCTATCACCTTCCACCATCATAGTAGTGATGGTATCAAGTACCTCCTTTTCAAAATTGTCCGATATTCCTACTTGGAAGGGTCCACCACAAGTACCAGTGCGGTACGATTTACCCAGGACAAATTTATTTTTTGTTCTTGACCGAATATATCGCCAGGTCTAAAACACGAAATGGAAAGATATGGAAAAAATGTAAAACGTTATTTCCTTGCTTTCTATAAAGATTCAACATACCTTTCTCCAAGATTTCCAGTCTTTTTTTGCACCTCCGCAACTGTTCAAAATACTGGAAATTTCTTCCCAAAGATTTTGGAAATCTTTCATCGAAAATGCATTAGAAAATTTTCCCGATAAAAGTTGTGGATGATTTTTAACGTATTCCAGCAAGAATCTCTTCTGCTCCGCAGAAGCATTGGCGCATCTTTTCGCGTGTTCCATCTTCAATTTGGATAATTAATTTAACCAAAAAGTATCAACTGATAGTTAATACGTTCAAAACTGAAATGACAAGCATAAAACCAAACCATAAAGAACAAAACATTATTGGTATTCCATCGATAGGTATGAATATAGTCTATAGTCGCAATTAGTACTATTTTCTGAAAAAAATTGTTTTTGTCCTTGAGCAAATTTAATGCCAAGTTGTAATAAGAGTTAGTAAAATTTATGAGAAGAATTAGAAATAATTTGTAAATAGTTTATTGCATTGCTTCAATTTTAAGTACCTTTCTCCAAGATTTCCAATCTTTATTGGCTCTCCATCAACTTTTTTGAATATTTGAAATTTCTCCCAAAGTTTTTAAGCTCTTTTCATTGTAAAACTTTTCTGATAATAGTTATTTTCAAGTATTCCAACAGAAGCTTCTTCTGATCGACTAAGGCGTGAGCGTTAAGATTTCTGGTGATATTTTTCATCTTCGATTTCTTGATTGAAGAATGCCCACAATTCGAATAAAACACAACTCACAGCTCGGAAGGAAAACATAACCACAAATAATAAGCCAACAAGCGACGCAAATGTCATCGATGTTTTCGTATGTATCCGATGCGTTGGCAACTCTTTGCGAGCGGTTCAGAATACCGTTTTTGAAACGTATTCGCAAATCGCCATTCGCAAATATGCGAACGCTCGCATGAATTGCGAATGGTCAAGAATAGGTCCCCAGGGATCTCCAATATCGCACTATAGTGCAGCGTTGTCGAGAGATAATAATAATAATAAATGACTTTATTTTCACAAGTGGAATTACAAGTATATAAGTATAATGTTCATGATCAAATTAATTGTGAAAAAAGGCGGAGTCCAGTTATGCACGCGTGCATATGCTACTCAACTCAACCAAAAAAAAGATATATACATACATACATTTGGTTTATTCAATTTATTTGACTGCGTTCTGCGCTCACTTTTTGATGAGAGGAAAAGAAGGAACACACACAAGACTCGATAAAACAGCAAGAAGAGAAAATCTTATTTATTCTGTTCATCGAGGTAGTATCGGAAAGCGCTTATCTTGAAATTTTTCATGCTCAGGTGCTTGAATCTAAAAGGAAGAGAATTGTAGATCTTGGCGATGTTATAAGTAAAGCTCCTTTCAAAAATACTTGTTCTATGAAAAGGTGGGGTGATAAGACCTCTATTTCTCACATTAATATTGTGAACATCGCTCCTATAAACTATCTTTCGATGTAGATAACTAGGTAATTTATTCATCAAGATGCTATGGTAGAAACATGCCGAATGAAGTTTTCTCCGAAAATTCATATTCAGCCACCCTATCTCCCTCAGTTTATATGAGATCCTTTCAAATTTTCTTATTCCATTTATAAATCGTAAACAAGAGTTTTGAACTTTCTGAATTTTTTTTTTAACTAGTTCGGTTAAGCACTCTCCATACACCACGTCACCAAAATTAAATGTAGATAGAATAAGAGAATCACATAGTAGCCTTTTCTGTTTCTCTGGTATATACGGTACAGCATTCTCATCTTAAAATAGGCCCGACGTATGCAGCTCGAGGTATGATCATCAAATCTGAGTTTATTGTCTAATATGAGTCCCAAGTTGCGTTTGGTGTTTTCTATTTTTATACTTTTATCCTCAACTTTTATGTCTATGATCATCTTTTCTGATAGGTTTGTAACTAAATGAATAATTGATGGTAACTGAGACGATGTAATGTACCAATATACTGCAATTAATAATCCATTGAGTTCAAGGAATAGATAGGGAATTGAGGGAGAGAGAACTACCAGATGAACTATGGTTAAACAGGGAAGAGTGGAGGTTAGGTGTCGAAAGACGGCGTAGTACGTCCTAACCACATACATACATACATACAGTTCATGTTAGAAACGAATAAGAAATTCGAAATAAGGGATGCAGAAAATGAGTTCGGTAGATATGATATTGTTAATGAAGATGAAATGGGACAAGAAACACAATTTGGCAATCAGGTTTCAGAAACGTAATATCACTCCTAGTAATTCAACGGCGCGAATACGTTGAATATCCACTGCGAAAATACGTTAAATTTCTACTGCGAAAATATCTTGAGTACCTACTGCTGAAATACGTTCAAATAAGGTGGGTAAGGGTAATACATAAGCAAAGAAGCATTTCTCACTTGCTTATACGTTTTCCCTCCAATGCATAATAGAATTGTCTAATTGAAACCTTTTTGCGAAATTCCAACGAACACAACAACATTGATGCAATAGAACGTTCTTCATCAAATAGTATGTAAACAATAGAATTATGAAATATTAATGTTTATGTTTCATTCAAAATGAACGGCTCCTATGGAAACATTCTTTGAAAGTAAACTTATATAAAATCGTGTAAAATAACTGGTTTTATACTCACCCTAATTATGATACATATATGTCAAAAATAGGAGGAAGGAGGTTTAATTCGGACTAGTTATTTTGCGGAAATTTTATCAGGTTGCAAGAAAGCTGTTATTAATATATCACTCAATCATTTATTCATTGCCTCCAAGTCTATTAAATTCACATAGGAAAAATCAACTTCGATTCGTTCATTGAATCTTTGTGTGAAACGGTAGAATAGAGGTTGTTCGAATTCAGGGTTGATTAATAATGACCCATGGAACGTTTTTTTTTTAATGTTACTCAGCTTCATTTGAAGAAAAGTTTAAAAAATTCGATAAAGGTACGTTTCAAAATGGTTGCTAAAGTAACCGGTTGAACCAAGAACATTTTTTATATGTAGAGTCGACGTTTGGTTGAATTTAGGTTTCACTGATAACGTTGCGAAATTCAACGTGTAACGTTGAATCAACTTCTGAAACCACAAATAAACGTCTAATCTACGTAAGTATGTGTGTTTATTGGGAACATGCATTTCTGTGTTCGTTGATTGTGACTTCGGAAACGCGAGGTTGCCGGGTTGTATTCTCCAATCAACTGATCGGTGAATTTGATTCTACAACCTCAATTTGTTGATCGAGGAATCAACGGATCTTTATGAAACCCGCTAATGATGTTTTTTGAATTTTCTATACAATCAAGGGTATGCTTCCCATTTAGTATAGAGCAAAACACAACTCTATGCGACACCGCCGGCGTTAGCTGGAACTAAGCCCGAAACGAGTATCGTTTTGACAGTTAGTACGTGAGAGCTGGGTTTATTTGTTTATTTTTACATTTTTATTGCGATAAAAAGATATGCCTAAGGAAAAAACCGTGAAAAACACTAGTTGTTGTGTTTATGGATGTAATTCTAAAAAATCTAGGAATCCTGGAGCCCATTTTCGTGGTGAAAATCAAAATGTTTACTTTACCAATAAACTAGAAATCGTAGAGGAAATTAATAGACGTAAATCCTGGGAGCATGTTTTGATAATGGAAGAACCTGTATCTAAACATATCAGAGTATGCTTACAGCATTTCCGACCAGAAGATTGTGAAATGAAAACAAGCAAGAGTGGAAACTGATGTCAATTGAAAACAATGCTTCATATGTTTTGAAATATTTCAGAAACTCTCACTATGAAAACATTTCTGTTACTGGAGAAGAAAGCTGTACCTTCACTAAACCTACCAAAAAAAGCAGTTCAAGTCAAGTCATTTAAAATTTTTGTTCATATCGTTCTTGTACAATAATTTTCATTCTTATCAAAATGAATTACTTTGACTCTACTTGATATTTTTGAATATATAGAAGTTTCAACAATTCAAGAAGCCTAGTTGAAAGTGCTGAATTCAATCCATATGATAATGTGCAATAAAACTAGGGATCTTGTTTAGTTTAAGTGATTCTCTCGATGGTTGCAAAATTGAATTTATGTTCAGCAGTGATCAAATCTACATGTGGAATTTCAAATAAATTCCGAGAATTGGCAATTTTAAACAATATATCATAAATATATGCATCAATTTAATATTAATATTAAAAATAGCTTGATAATATTGACGTTCATTTAGCAACGGAAAAGGTGCAATCAATCGATAGATGAGTTGAATTATTTTATTTTATTATAACTGCAGCCTAAGACGCAAGTGAGATGCAATAAAAGAATAATACATTAAAAACTAGCGTAATGAATTCTTCAGCATGATTAATCGAGGATCACGACATGTTCTGCATACATACGGTTCTCTGAAGAATGTCCATTTTTATTCAAAATTTATCACCCATTTTCTATTCATAGATTTTTTCCCTTCCTAAAGAGAAAAAAAAATTAGTAGATTCTATTAAATGAATATATTTTTCATGCTGATGTTCATTTACATTAAAATTTTACCTTCACAATCAGTAGAATTGTCAAAATATTTTGTAGTACGTACAATCTTGTAGAGTAGCAGGGCTAAAATATGCTTGCAAATTCCAGACAATCTTGCTTAGTGTCTGTATATAATCTTGTCAACCTTCACACCATCATTTTTATAAGACATCATTTCCTCAATATGATGGGGTTGTCCTTGTAGAATTCCAATGTTTTGAAATAATATTTTCCCACATAGAATCAAATGATTGTGAGCATGGAATTATTGGAAAATTTCCTATAATTAGAGGAACCTTTGGTAAACATCTTGCCAGATGAACTGAAAAGCATTCAAAATTGAATAGTGCTCACCTCAATATGTTACATAAAATATAACAAAAAGCACAATATTACCTATACTTGCACTTACAATATAATCCACAGGATTCACAATCAAGGAAACAACTTCGGTTATTGATAGCCAATAAACGTTTAAACTAAAAAATCCCATAAATACAAATAGAAATCTAATGTAAACACCAAACAATACTCGTTTCGGTAAACAGCTGATCGGCGAATGCAGCGACACCATCGGTAATTATTTTGTCCAATACCACAATTTCGCAGGATCTTGTGATCTCGGCAGCGAAGACTCTTCTAAATATTCTATTTTGGCATCTGCTGTGGGATTGGTATTTTTCAAAATATCACCAACTTCATTGTCAAAGTTGTCCCAAATACATTCTTTTCTTTTGGAAGGTATCGGACAATCCGGAATAGAAGAAACGAAATAGTGGAAATAGGATTCTCAATTCCTACCACCAGATTTCTCAAATCGGATGAGACTTTATTGTCAAAATCGTCCCAAATACTTCCTCTTCTTTTGGAAGGTATCGGACAATCCGGAATAGAAGAATTCAAAATAGTGAGAATAAGATTTTCAATTCCTCCCACCAGATTTTTCAAATCGGACGAGGCGTTTTATCAATTCTCCCCATTCGTGAAGTAGTTCATAACTTCATACATGCGTCAAATTTGGTAATTCGGATTTTTTGTAGACTTGTTTATGATGTTGGCCTTATCAATAATCCAACACAACTTGGTCAATAATCGAAAAAACCATGAAAAAAATTTTTTTTTTCGAATTTTGGCAATTATCACCCTGAAGGAAATTTCTGAAAAAACTCTTTCAATTCTTTTTCCAAGAAGACTAACTTCCCTACAATATGATGCCAGAACTGTCTCTGTAGACCGAATGGTTTTTTGTATACAGCTTTCCAAAATTGATTATTTTTGTAAAATTTCAGTATTTTGCAATATCATTTTGAGCCGAATATTTTACTATCGAAACCCTGTACTTTTCATATATGATGTTGGAGAAGGAAATGGGGAGTGTGGAAGATAATGTTCAAGCTAAGCTGCGAATGATGAAATAATAAGAAAGAACACCAAAAGTTTATCAGTTTATTTTTTCTGGAAATAATAATTAATGAGTCTTCTTGAACAATCCCGATTGGGGTTCCGATTGGGGTTCGTTTATCGAATTTGATCGTCTACCGACGCATTGGGATGGCGTATCCCCTCCAGTGAAGAATCGTTGACCTCTTTTTCCGACAAGTTTTTTTTATAACCTAAGCTTTCCCCCAATATATTTTCACATTCAACTAGATAACACTATATTCAACTAGAGTCTTCAAGCTTCAGAAGTTGGTTTTTCATCTTCTATATGACCCTTTTTCACTGAGATACAGCCTGTTGAAAAAAAATTAGAAAATTTTTCTGTTCCTTGAATTGTTTTCTGAAGTGAATTAGCAAAAGGAAATTCCTAAATATGTGGTGAGCAAATACCTTTCAAGCTCATTTTTGGACCTGTTAGGATTGTCGGTGAAGCAGGTGGGCACATAGGCTTCTCTTGTTGCTACGCACACGAACGACAATTTAGTCGGTTCTTGCTCTCTATTCTGTTGAGAAATAGTATAGTCGTGCGTATTAAATAGTAGGTACATGACAAAAAACGGATATCGACATAGGAAAATAAAACTGTGAGGTACAGAATGCAAGACATTTGTATAATACCTCAACAGCAGAGTACTCGAATAAAATAATGTAGAACAAACTTCGGTATGAAGTGTGTGTTCCGTGGGGTCTTTCACTGGCCATTTTTTGTACACTAAAATTCCAATTTCACATTTAATTCCATTAAATTCACCTCAATTCCATTATATTCCCCTCAATTCCATTAAATTTACCTCAGTTCCATTAAATTCACCTCAATTCCATCAAATTCAGCTCAATTCCATTCAATTCACCGCAATTCCAATTAATTCCTCACGAATACATTCAATCGAGGGGTTTCTCACTGAAAATTGTGAAATTTTTATATTAAATTGCACCTTCAAGAAAAAATTCCTCTCATTTCCCTAGAAATTTACTTCATTACTCCTAATTGCCCCTTCATTTCCCTTCAATTCCCCTCATTTCCTTTCATTGCCTTTCATTTCCTCTCGCTCATTCTCTTCTCATTCCCCCTCATTGCTTTCCCATTTCCCCTCATTACCCTCCCATTTCCTCTCATTGCCCCTTCATGTTTTTCACGCTTACACTATTTAAACAAATATGCTCGATGTGAAAAGGTTGAATTCTCTCCGCAGTTTCGTGAAAAAATATTTCATGAAGTACCTACATGAAAATATGCGTTATTTAATACGTCTATGAAGAACATGGAAACAAAATAACAATGGTATACGAGAATGCATACAACCATTGATTGAAAAGAATATTTATTTGTCATAACAATGACTAAACTAAAGTATAAGCGTCTATCGACATAGATTATTATATATAAATTTCTAGAACAACAGTTTTTGAATATAAATTGAAAATATTACATTTACATTACAAATAAAGACCTTTTCTTCATATTTCAATTAATTTTTCTCTGGAATGCTCTACATTTTCCACATGCTGATAAGATCCATTTTCCTCGAATGAGACGGTTCCGTCCAGAAAAAGACCAAAAAAATAATATTTTTCTTCCACTTGAAATTGAAGTGGTGGTGAATTGCACTACAACTCTTGTACCTCAGCTTCTTCCTCAGAAGTTTCATTTGAACTTCAATTGTGGTATATTTCTCGGTATAATTCAACATTACAAATTATACTTATATTTTATATAAGTAACTAGATATTCATGTGTCTGTAACACCCATAGCTCTATAAGGGGGTTTCCCAACTGAACATCAGAAATAGCTTCAGTGTTTCGAGTAGAAAACCAAGAATGGGAGTGCTGTATACTGGCTTTAATAGAAGGGTATTTGAAAACAATAAAAATTCAAATGTAAAAAATAATGAAATTGTTTAGTGAAAAACACTTTGTATAAAAACCAACATTCGAACATAAAATAACAAAATAAATTATTAAATTAGGAACTCTTTTCATGACATTGATATCTTTAATATTAATATATATATATATATATATATATATATATATATATATATGTTATGAAAAAAATAAACATACCTATCAACGAAAATAATATTCGATCGATATCAACGAGGCTATAAAGGTTATTAGGAATATAATAATGAAATCTTTTTCAAAGTGATACATCAAAGTACTGAAGAGCAGTATGCTGAAGTAATAAACTTTCGAACAAACTAGACCGATTTTTTTAAATTAGTGAAAAATCTTTTAATATCATTGAAGACACACCGTGGTATTTTGAATGGATCCGTTCCTTCAATTTTGATAGGGCCGTAGATGAAAAAAATTCTTTCACATTCTGGATGTCCTCATTTCTAGGCCATACAAAATTTGTAAGATCCCGCTTTAAAAATTTAATCTTGTATGAATTTGAATTGATATATTTCTCGAGAACTCGACCAATGTATCACCTATCATCGTATGCTATCGCATAATATTTTTCTATATCTATAATTATTTGATTCAATTCGGTGCGAACGGGTCGAGGATCGGGTACATTTTTCGATGAATCATCTTCCAATTCCGTTGTCTCTTCGGATTGACTACCATCAGAAATTTCGTCGTACCACTCTCTTTTAGCTAAGAATTTTCCTTTCTTCAATTTACTTTTTTTCTCTGAAATTTCCGTTTATCATGATAAAGTGGGAAAAAACATAGTTAATATCCTTGTGAAAACTTCAAAATTTTTGTCTCGAAAACATAGATAAATTAACAAAAAACTTACTCTGAAACACGTGAAACAGTTGCTTGAACACCGTCGATCACAGATAAACAAATATTATTTTCTCTATTTCAGTATCGTAATGAGTTCATTACAGTACTAAAAGTAGTGCTGTAATGAAACTCATTACAGCATTGTTTTCAGTTATATTTTTCGTTTTGTGGTTGTCAGTACTGATCTCCGATCCACTCAATTTTCGAATCAAATCAATTCAGATTTTGCAATCTGTCAAATTTCGTTAGTGACACCAACTGCCGAGATACAATATAAAAGTCACTAATCTGAATTTTTATTTGAATTTCAAGAGTTTTCACAAAACTTGACTGAAATAGAGAAAATATCTTCTAATACTCGTTGCAGAAGCCAATTCCAACACTCATGCTTTCGAAAACTCGCTCCTTCGTCGCTCGTTTTCGAATTTCGCATTCGTGTTGGAATAGGAGCTCATTCTGCAACTTGTTTTAGAATATACTATTATCTATAACTGTCAGATATTGACTGATATTTGACACTCATGAAAATGTCATAACAACCTTCATTACCACACTTGTGCTGTAATGAGAACCACAGAAATAATAATCCTATCAAAGAATTTCAGAATTCCAAATCGAAAGTTATCCAGGTTTCGATGATTAGAATTATTTATTATCATTATTATTATACACATTAACCTTCGGTCAGGCGCAACCCTAATCCTAATGGTTTCGGGCGCAACTCATCTGTGAGATTAAGTCGGGAAATTCATGTTTTAATGGGAAAAATTTGCTAGAAAATGGGGAGGTCGTTGAAAATTTTTTTTTATCATTCGAATACACATAATATATAAAGAAAATTCCAAAACATAAATAAAAATTGACGGTAGAAATTAAAGAAACATAAATTCTGCGGATTTCAATAAAACAAGGATATTTGTATGAAAACAAAATGTAATTGTGAATATACATGAAACAAAAACAAGTGTCTTCTACTCCTGACAACCGCTGCCAGGTAAACTAGAACCATGGAACTTTTATATTGTACGATATCAGCCGGTTTAGGAATCCTTTCTCTAGTGAAGTTTTGTTTCCCTTCATCTTTATATTTACTTATATCGTTTTAGTGCGACCGCTTACTGCTTCATGCCAGATAATTGCATAAGGGTTTCTTCAATTTTTTTTTCTAGGGAAACGAAACTTTCATTGAAGGCTGTAATCCTTGGTGTGAAAATAATTTCTTTGAAAGTTTCCATGCGTGGAAGCATAATCACCTGCAAATAAAAATATTATTGCGCCGAATTGGCAGAACAATAATGTTTTCCTTTTTGTAAATCTGCAGAAACAATAATACTATCATTTCTTTCAATGCTTTCAGCATCCTTTCTGTACTCTTCTCGTGCAGATGTAGCCTTCATGTTATGTTTTTTCTAGTTCTCGCAAATTTCACACTCTATTTTTAGTCCTCGCATCACACTCCGGTGCGAATAGTTTAGGGTCTGTGCTGCGAACATTTTTCAATATTCTATCATTTTCAGCACCATACCCAAGAGTTGACAAAAGATATTTTTTACAAACTTGTATATCTTCGCCTCTCTCATTTTTCAATTTATATTTCATACTCCATTTTCTTTTAGAAATATTGATAGGCGCAACTGTTTCCCTTTTTTTTCCGATTTATTCATACAACTAGCGACAAAAAGCTCTTGCTGGTCCTTTGTCAGTGACCAGAACTAAGTATTGATGTTGTTTTGACGCAAAATCGATATGTTTTGTTCGCATTTTTTCTTGCAGCTGCATGAACCCTTCACGTTGTGTGCCTTTATGTACCTTTCTTTTTTTTCTTCTCTCTTTCTGAAGGGCAGGTGTCGTACTTTCTTCTCTTTCTCAGCTCTCATTTTTTTGTATATTTTTTGGATTCTCCAAGTTCTGTAGCTAGATATACAATGCTATATAAAATATCAAGAATCAACGTCTCAGAACTAGTGAGCCTCGTCCTTTCCGTGTCGCGATGGACTAGTATTATCATTTGATGTTCTAGAGGCATTATAATGAGTTGAATTAGGTGGTTGTATCAGAATATTAGATAAAATATAAATTTTTTTGCTGGTTGTAGCTATGCTAGGCTTATTCATCTTCAAACCGCATCTAAAACATCTGACCACAAAATATTTCGTACATAGTCTTCTGCTTCTATGAAAACATGTGGTTCTGAACATGATGGCGAGTATTTCAGCTTTTTGGATACAGCCGAATTCTCATATAGGTCTGCTCGCCATACTAAAAATGACACATTGCATTTATCTCTAATAGTTATGTAGATTAATTAATCAAAAATTCACCTTGTCAAAACAAACAGACATGAAATGCACTCATTCACTTATTCGATAACTTTTTGGAGGTTATGTTCATTTAACATAACCTCAATTTTGTTTCGTAGCCATTGCTAATCGTAATGGTCCTAAGTGAAGTAGATAGGACATATTCAAATAGTATCGCCAAAAATTTCCGGCTATATTTACTTATTCTCTAGCTTATTTGTCCTAAGTGCAAATATATTACAAGATAGGACAAATTAGTTTAGTATATCACACAATGGACAATTCTGATTAGGAAAGCGTGGTATTTTTTTTCACATGGGACAAGTGTTTTAGTGTTCTATTACTCTTGTTATCGTAGATAGGGCTCTACAACTTTGTGAAAAGCTACGGAACATGTAGAGCTCGCCAACAGTACAAATATCTCAAAATTGATAATTTTGCAGATAGGACAACTACTCTTAGGACGGCAGATTAGTATACGTACTAATCTTGTTGAGGTGAATACAACTATAGGGAAACCTCGATAACAAATTTTAGATCAATCTCGCCTCAATATAACGAACCTCAGTTCAACAAATTACTCGATATAACGAATTTTCGTTATATCGAGGTTCCACTATAATAAAATACGCCGTAAAATTTGCTTTATTTTTATTTGAGATGAAAAAATTCCAAGAATATCTTACAGCAGTATCAGAACAATTCAATTTAAACTCCTAATCAAAGAAAAGCATATTAGTTACAGAATAATCCGACAAACAAAAACAAAAATATCTTATTGAGGTGTTCAAGCAGTTATCCGATCACAATCAATGACATACCTGCATCGCATACAGAATCAGGTATGATAGCTTGGAATAGGAACAATTTCCTTCATGTATTAAGTATGATTTCTTTCTCTATTTCTGTATCGTAATTACAGTACTAAAAGTAGTGCTGTAATGAACTCATTACAACATTGTTTTCAGTTATATTTTTCTTTTAGTGGTTGTCAGTACTGACCTCAGATCCTCTCAATTTTCACATCATATCAATTCAAATTCCAAAATCTGTCAAATTTCGTAAGTCACACCAACTGCCAAGATACATTACAAATGACACTAGGATGAATTTTTATACAAAATTCGAGGGTATTTCATAAAACTTGACTGAAATAGAGAAAATATCGTTTATCCACTCCTATTGAATAATGTATTCATTATTCAACTGCATTTGAGCAATTAATAGTATCTATGAACAAACAGCGGGAGTTATAATAACTCCCGCCTATAACTCCCTGTGATTAATCAGAATAGACTCATACAATTATTTGACAACCGAATCTCAAGCTACTTCTGTGCTTCTGTACGAGCCGGTTGACAGAGAGCGAACATCTCATTATTGTTATCGATGGGAGTAATGTAACTTGAATAATTCTGACGTTTTCAAATTTAGTTGACACCTAATTATTGTTGTGAATGTTTTTCTGAATAAGACCTCCGATAGTGAGGATGAAATACGAATATTATGTAGGTACACTTCCAGAAATATGACAAGCAGCTAGTTCTACAGTAGGTACAGAATTTATTGCCCGCGGGAAATCCCAAAACAAATAAATATAAAGGTGTATCAAAAATTTTCAAGATTGATGTGTGATAGTAAGAATGTATGTTATTATAGTTGTGGATAAAGTATAGTATTCAACTTGCAGTAAGGGTCATAACTCCCTTGATGAATTACAGCACTCGCCTCCGGCTCGCGCTGCAAACTTCATCTGCGGGAGTTATGACTTGCATTACTGCTCGTTAAATAATATACTATTAATAGTCGTTGCAAAAGGCAATTCCAACACTCATGCTATCGAAAACTCGCTCCTTCGTCGACCGTTTTCGAATTTCGCATTAGTGTTGGAAAATGAGCCCATTCTGCAACTTGTTTTAGAATATACTATTTTAATACAATATTTAAATCGAATACTGGGTGAACAAAGAAGACATTAAGAGATAAAAACATATCAACGCCTTGGTGCAAATTAATTCCTCTGCAACCTACATCATATCCAGCAATAAATGGTTGCATTCAGCGGACGAAGCGCAAAACGATACTGTAACATATCGGAAGCATTATAGGTCGGAAACATGTTGAGCGTTCGCTGTCAAGTCCTTTTTATTTTTGTCAATTGTTAGTTTGCAGACAGAGAAAAATCATTCTCATCCTGAAGCACGAACCGTTTAATTCTTTTTCAGAATTTAAATATTCTTAATATAATTATGATATAATATTTAAACTTCAACATTATTCTGCTCAGGCCACACGCTCCAGAGCGTGTTGTGGTTGTAGGGCATGTGCCACCGAACGATTCTTCAACAGTTGCACAACGGTTTCGTCCGCTGAATGCAACTCATGTTAAAATAAATTTACTGATGAAAATTGGAATAAGTATATTGGCTAGTAAATCAAAAAGTTAGCCAGAGATTTGCCCCTACATTGATGGTGAAAATTGAAAATATAGATAGTCTTCAAGGCTGTATTTCTCAAAAACATAATTTTAAATGACAATCGGCTCAGTAAAGAGTTGTATCTTAAACAGTCAAATTTAAAATTGTTTGATGAAGGAAATTTGAGAAGGAAAAAATTTTTGGCAAGAGGGATGGAAATATGTGATGAGAGTAGATTTTTCTAGACCACAGAACAACAAATTAATTCTCACATTCGATGTGTCTCAAAGAATAGAAATTTTAGTTTAGTGCTTCCTATCAGCTATTACCTCATCATAGTAAGATTAATTTAAATAAATTTTGGCCAAGTATGATGTCTGCAAACCATATAATCGAAATATATTATCCAATGATATATCACCATCTTGTGATATGAGAGTGCAGTCCCAATGATGAGTGAATCCATTAAAGCTGAAATTCAACTTTTAGTTTAGTTGGAGATTTGTAAGCCGAGTCCAGATACTCTGTGAGTTTAAAAGTAGCTGCTCGTATTATGTGAATTAAAAAAGAACAATTGAAAATGAGTGATCACTCGAAGTCGAAGAGATTTATTCTAGCTCATGTATGTTTTCTACAACCCATTATATCAGAAAAACCAGATCATCTGAAAAAATATGCCACAACTGGTTATTTGTCAGTTGAAGTAGAATGCAGTTGAAAATTCGTTCGCTCAAAAATAAGCCGACGATAAATGCTTTCCGAATCCTATTACTCAATGAGTAATGGCTCTGTCGTAATTATATTACTTCAGAAAAAAAAAACGATAAGTGATGATGAAAAGTGAATGAATTACACAAGAAATAATAACTTCATGAACCTAAGATAATCTGCAAGTACAAAACTGACCATGAAATGAGAAATGCAGGTTTTCAAGATGCACGATTGAGAAATTTATCAAAATTTTTTCCCTGCAGACTTTTCATTTTAATGAGGAAATCCTCACTCATGGCTTATCTCATTTTCAATTGGTCCTTCTCCGATTTTCTGCTATTTAGTCACTCAAATGACTTGTCTATAACACTAATGAAATCTGCAGTGAATTTGGACGCTGCTGGAATTTCCCCAAATTGCATCAGAACAAGCATTGCTATACTGAATGATTCACTCAGAATTTGTGCTGCATATTTAATTCTAATAGCATTTGATGTGCTGATATTCAAGTGTTCAGAGGTAATTTTCGGTAGAAGTCCAGAACGAAATGGATGTTTCGACATGCACATGGATATATGTGTTTCTATGACACAGGTTTTCCTAAATAGTCGAGATCATACTTGGCCAAATCATTTTTGATGCTCTTGAGGAGATGAGGTACATAATAGATGAAATATATTTCTTCATTATTTTTGTGGAGAGGAAGTCATTTCGTGTTAGAATCTCTTTTTTATTCGCCATACTTTGATATACGGGACTCTGGTCACAAATAATGGCCTTCACCTTGAGTCCAGATCTTTGAGCCTCATCAATTGAATATAGGACAATTGAATAAAGGTATTCATTTGTTGCTGTATGACCTAGAAACCAATCTACCATTACACATTTCCAATTATAAGCTACCCTTCTTGCCATACAAACGAAAGCTGTGGTTGCTATCTCATTACTCCTGAATGATTCTGTATCAACAACTCTGACAATCTTTCGGTTTGACTGGTCGAAGTGCAACTCTTCAGTCGAAGCAATTTCATCGAACATGGGTCAACAAATTTTTTTTCTCCTGCTAAATTTAGATTCACTCAAGCGTCATACAGACCTATTGAGTTGCAAAGCTTAGATGATAAACAGAAAAAAACGTTATATAATGTATACTTCTTCATTGGTGGGGGGAGCAGCTATAGGCTTTCAAAAATGTAAAAAAAAAACTATTACATGGACATACTCGAGCGCGGCAGATTAAGATAGTATACATGGCCTACGTATTTCTAATGATGAATATAGCTTAATCTGATCATTTGACTGGGGGGGTTGGGCTTAGGTGAGGAATGAAAATGAAAAAAAATGGATTTTCTCGAGCGCGTCAGATGTTCTAGGGGGATGTTGATTGGAACTGAAAAAAGTCTTTCATTCAATTATCTGACGATTTGGATGTGACGCGAACCAGAGGCGATGTTTTGAAGTAATAAAATTCGTCATGTGGACATACTCGGGCGCATCAGATTAAGATACATATAGTTCCTCTCCATATGTACTTTCTCAATCTGACGATTTCCTCAACCTGACTAATTAATCATTAGACATTGACTTTTTTGAAAAAGACATTTACGGGTTTTCTATGGTCTCGACAGCTATAGTCATGAATAACACTTCAATTGTCCTTTTTCACGAAACCGATTTTCTGGAACTTCGTTATCCTTGAATTAGTTCTTTCAAAACAAAAAAATTTAGCCACACTCGACGATGTCCACACTATTTTTTTACAACTTTGGAGCCCTCTCCTGTCTGGTCGTCACTCTCAAATTGTCAGATTAGTGTTATATACCATGTAATTAACCCACCCTATCTCAATCTGACGCGCTCGAGAATGTCCGATGATCAATTTTTTGTTTACTTATCTGTTCCTTTATTCTGGACGGTCGGCCATTTATATGGTGCTCAAATTTCGTAGAGGAACTCAACATGGTATAAGGAATTCTATCATGGCTGGACTTATTCCAGGCGATATTTTCAATTTTGACTGCTGCTTTCTCAAAGTTCGTGAAGTTGGCAAATTCAGGCATTCCAAGATTGCCTTGATACGATACATAATGCCACAGGAGGCACATCTCTGGCTACACTTGAAAAAAATATAATTTACAGCAACTTTGTAAATAAGGGTGATTCTTTATAAAGTCTGAATTGGATTTTTATTCGACATATGTGTGTATTTATTTATATACTTAATTATTTCAAACCATAAGGAAATGCCATAGGAACCATAAGAAAATGAGCAAGGCACAACTGTACGCAACATTTCATACTAATGAGAAAGGAGAGAAATGACGTCCTTCGATCCCCAAGTTTTAATTTTTTGACTACTAGTTTTTTGATTTTTTAAAGTAGTTTCTTTTTCAACAGAGCCGGACTAACCGTGTGGGGCTGCCTAGGCAGTGCAATTTTTGAAAGCTTCAGGCAGACCAATTTTTGGTGCCCCGTTTCAACCATCATCAGAATTTTTCTTCCCTTGTGAAGGGCACGGGGCCTCTAGCTGATGCGGGGCCCCTAGGCAGTCGACGGATTAGCCATGAGGCAGGGCTAATCTGGCTCTAATTTTCAAGTCTTCTGAAGATACAAGCTACAATGTTAAAATATAGAAATAATTATTGTTATTTCCGTTTTTTTTTTATTCAAAAACAATTTAACGATAATAAAAGTAAAGATTATGGAACGAAAGGACTTCTTTTCTTTTTTCCTTCATGAAGAATCACCCTCATTTATGTAAATATTCTTGTCAGGTTATAATGATGGAAATGGCGATCTCCTTTTTATGTGTTTATAACTATGAATGGAAAATTCTAGTTTCTCAAGGATCGAGCCCCGGGCGCTCTTGGAGACGGGCCTCGGTAATTTGAACCGCCTTTACCGTTGGTTTTCTACTACTGGATATTAGAGGCTGCTCTTTAAATGAGTAACGGAGCTTTTTCATCCTATTAATATGGCACCGCAAGGAGTTGATTCTTGCCTTCATCTTCTTGTTTTTTTGTCTTAGAGGACTCTTGAATCGATGATTTTTCTTTTTTCACAGTATCACTCAAAGAAATAGCTGAAAAAGAGGTATATTAGGTCATGCAATAATTGAAAAGAAAACTATCTTGAATTTAAATTTCCAAATTGGAATGTAATAATCAAAATGTAAATTTCCAATGCTTATTGTTGTAAGACATTTGAGTGATATTTTAAGATATTTTAAGATAAAAAAAGTCAAATAGAGAGGGAAATTCACAATTATTGTTATTTGAGAATTCACTAGGATTTGCCATATCAGCATTCCCAATTGGTGGTGAGGCATCTTTTTTGAAAAAAGATTTGAATTCTCAACAGAAACTCTTGAGGTTGAAATTTCTGCAATAGGAGAAGCTTTAATAAACGAATTCAATGTCAGATATTTATGTTCCTTATTCATTATATTAATGTTTGGTTAGACTCATCCACAGAATTTGTTCCAGGAAACGATTCATTTAGAATTTGTGCAATTTCGTTCAATCGTATCTCCTTGAGGAATGGAATGCTTCCTGGGTGCAGAAACTTACGTGGGTAATTTTACCTGATTTGTTCAGGAGAAAAATGCCCACTGCACACCGAGTAAAATTTACTGAGATCAATATCGTGTTGCCCTAAAAATTTCATACATTTCTGGGCACTGAAAATAAAAGGAACGAAAAACACAGTTACCCACTCTTCGAAACTAGAGGAGCAAGGAATAGCCGAATGGCGCGTTGACTGCCTCGCATCGCACATTCAAAGTTGTAGTTGACACACGAGTGTTTAGATGGCGACGAAAACAGTAGTCGCTTCGTTTTCCAATCTTTGTGCTCTATAATCTTTGCGTTAAATGAACTTCAAAACAGTCAAATATGTTTTAAAAGGCGTCAAATGCATTACCAATTAGTCAAATATATTCAACCAAAAACATTTTCATGTAAAATGTTGCAAAGACGAGACTGCATTGCTGACATGTCTAAAAGTTATCAGATCTGATGTGGAGCCCAGCTGGCTCTACACTCTTCAACTTTACAAGTCCTATTTCCCTACACCATAGTATACAAACTAACCGGTAGGTGCTAGGTGCACTCGATAAAATGAACTGAATTTTTTTACTCCAACGAAATTTCGTGCATACCTCGGTGCGCAGCTGTAGGTACTAGGATATGCATTCAGTTTAACGGCTATTTGAAAAATTCGAAGTGTCAATTTCGTGAAGTGCTGCATTCCAAACATTATGGGGATAAAATAAGATAATAAGAATATAACACTATCACTTTTTCTCTATTCATTCTCATACTCTTCTCTAATGATTTTTGATGGGAAGACTGGGGTGTAAGTAACATCTTCAACAGTGATATTTTAAATTCATATATCCATGGCTAATATATTCATTGTGATTTCGTCAGAAACAAGTAAAGGTACGCGTCCACTGGGCGGATCGGGCCGGGTCGCAACGGGACGGAAAAATCTGCCTGCTAACATTTGAATGGAACTGCGTCCACTGGAGACGGGCCGGGCCGCATCCAGGCAGAATCCGCCGGCGGATCGGTCGCCGAGCGTATTTTTCCGTCGATGCGCCCCGACTCGCCTAGTGGACGCAGGGTGTAGGAACCACAGAACAAGAAATGAAAACTCCCTACTAATCCAAGGCAACAGATTGGCCGCCATATATGGTAGGAATTGTGATCAAACGGCGGGAAATACAAATAATATTTAAGCGGGAATTTTGAATTTACTTCCTACTGGTAGCGAACCCCACTTTATGTGTTTTCATATTGATTTCCAATTCCAAATCCTGATTGTGTAATTAGAATTCATGATTGATTGCCACAAATTACATCGAAATTGAATACATTGGAGAAAGGGAAAGTAAGAACAATGATGAACTTCAACAATTTATTTATTATACATGAATTCCCAACAAATAAAGAAATATTTCTTACAACGATAGATTCATTCCATTGCAAAATATATAATAAGAAAGAATTTGAATTGTTTTTGTTGGGTTGTGAACGTCAACAAGTAAATCGCAGTATTCATAAGTCAGCATCAGCCAGACATCTTTCCTTTAGGCCCTCTTATCCTTGTTGGGTGTTCTTGGAAAGAAAAATAGTTTTAAAACTTGAGGTATTCTTGTCATGAAGATAAGTATTTATTTCTACAATAACGATCATTCTTCCAGCGACAGCTTCATGATTAAGAAGGTTAGGCGCTCTTGAGTTACAATATTAAAATGGTTAAAAATGTGTTATGAATTCCTCTTCGCACAACATTATTTTGCCACGACAAAGTGCCAGAATTCGATACAGAATATCTTTTGAAAATGCTCTGATGTTCAAATCAATTCGCGAAGCATTACCTCCAATTTGTGACAAACTTTCCAATCCATTGCTTGTCACCTCGCCATTCAAGTCTTGCAATAAGGTTATATCGGAAGCTGTTCTTATTAAAAAATTATGTAAGCTTGCTGCTTACTAGCTGCCACTATAATATTTACGTGCTCGGGAGTCATAGATAAACGCCTTTCATAAATCCTGAACCGTTTGCACAGTAATCCAAAAGCATTTTCTCTGATACGTCGGGCCCTGCTTAATCTATAGTTGAAAATTTTTTTTTCTTCATCGTTTGCTGTTTGGTTTCCTGGATATGGTCGCATTAAATGCTTGCCGAAAGAAAAAGCAGCATCTCCAACAAAAACATGTGGAATTGGCTCTTCAGTACCAGGAAGAGGGTAGTCACTAGGTATATTTACTTTGTTATTACGTAATGCTTTTCCCATTTCTGAATTAGCAAAAATATTGGCATCCGAATTTTTTCTGAGGCCGCCTATATCCACTATTGAAAACTTATAATCGGGACCATCTAGTGCCAACAATACTATTGAGAAAGTTTTTTCACAGCAAAAATAGTTAGATCCACTGTGGGCAGAACTTTGGATCACCACATGCTTTCCATCCAAGGCTCCAATACAATTTGGAAACTTCCATTGCTCCCAAAAGCGCTGACTTATCATTTTCCAATCATTTTCTGTTGGTACTGTTATTTTCAGTTTATTCCATATAGCCGAACATGTCTCATAAACAATTGTTCGAACCGTTTTTTCTCCCAAGCGAAAACTAAAAGCCATCGACCGGAAAGAGTTTCCAGTAGCCAGAAATCTGAAATGATTGAATAAATTAAATCCTGTACCGAAAGGTTCGGAAAATGTAGAAAACTTTGTTTCAACAGAATCAATAACAGAAATATTCAAACGCAACCATGTTTCCATATTTCGTTGGCACTTTGTATATTTCAACCGATAATATCTAAGTAACTATTATGTTCAAATATCCAAAACTTTTTACAGCTGAAAACTGTAAGGTTAGATGGAAAAGGCTCAGGGATAATTATCGTCGAGAAAAGAGTCTTCGGGTGACTAGAAGCGGTTAAGCTTCTTCCAGTCAAAAGCCCGTCAGATATGAAAAAGAATTAAATTTCTTAACCCCATATATATCATCTAAAAATGAAAACAAAATAACTAATATACAAGTATGTGTGAGCGATACCGAAGAAGACAATATCCCATCACCAATATCGCCCCTATCTACACCTGGCTCGAAAAAACGCAAATTATCGAAAACGACAGAGGTTACACCAACCCACACTCTTTTCCAACATTATATTGAAAGAAAATTTTTTACAAATATGGGGAGGACGGTAGAATCGTTTCCGCAAGACAGATTCGAATAAAAAAGTCGATATTCGAAATTGTGAACGAAGCTGAGATGGAGGTCTTCAGGAGAAGAACGAGGAGCACGATTCGAACCGAATGCAATTTTCCTCGAATATTGAGAAATCACGATACAATTGATACAATAAATATGAACGATTTCCTAATTTTACGTTATTATTCCCCCAAAGAATGAACATTTTATTTTTTACTTTTTTTATATAAGTATTGATATTTTTTGAATATTTTGTATTATATTTTCATTCTCTGATATTATTGTGATATTTCATCATACATTGTTATTTTTTTAAATTTTTATTAGACATTAATCATTTCTTCGAAGAAAGAAAATAATTTCACTTTTATAATTTTATGCTGATATTTTCCTAATATCCTGTTATTTTGTTCTTGGTTCTATATTTTGTTTTTCTGATAATAATATGATATTTTCATGAAAATTTTCTATTTATTTTATATGTTGATATTTCTTGTTTCTTTTTTTGTTTTTTGTCTTATATTTTGATTGCTTGATAATATTGTGATATTTTCATTTTGTGTTCTCTGTTATTTAATTTATAATTTTATTATATTTTTTCTCAGTGTTTGATATTTGATGAGAATAAATTTTATTTTTACGTTGGTTGCATAGATTTTTTTTATTCTTTTTTTTAAAACGAGTCATTTTCCGCAGTTAACAATGAATAACAATACATATCGATTTACCTGAGACAAACCGCCAGTCGTTCTCTTGATTCGATCTGTAGGGTGTTGCCTGCTTTTTGAGATCTTCTTGAATAATTTCATGTAGTTCTTCGAAATTTTCATGAGAAATTCAAAAATACTGGAAGAATTTCGTTCGGTCTTTAAGCAGGTCTGCAAATAAGTGATGAAATTCTCCACAAAATCTCCTTTGCTTACATATATTGTGAACCCAATATTTATGTTTCCGACGTAAATTATGCTGTTCTTCTTCTATTAAAATATTGAAGAGAAATAATTCTTCATCAGAGCTGTCCATAGTTAACAATTTTCGAATGCTCGTGTTTCCTAAACGCGACTGGCGACGACTGTAGGTTGAAAATCCGTCGATGCGACCCGCCAAGCCGTCTTCAATGGATGCAGTACGCAGTAATGCTCGCCGGCCCGTCTAAAATGGACGCTTACCTTAAGAATCATCATAACATCCTCAAGTAAATCATATTACATTTTTCCCATAAAAAAACAAAATTCTTTCCATATAAACTTTTATATTTGATGACGATCATAACTTATTGTTGTGATGAATGCTTTATATGATGTTAATCATTTTGCTTCAACTGAAAATTGCTATTTACATATTGTTTAATGTATTATTCCTTCTAATCTTTTCAGAAATCCCAGTTTTATATATTGAATATATTTAAAATAGCGAAATATTTAAATTTAGTGTGATAGTAAGATAATTCAACTGCATTTTGGAATGAATTCGTCATTTTTTCCTTGTTCAACTGAATTTGAGGTTAGACTCACTGAGGTTTGCGCGAGTTCGAAATGGAGAAAAGAAATCCACGGAGTGCACTTACTGGTTGGTTTTTAAGTGATATGATGGGGTCGATTTCCCCTCTTGCCATGGATTTCTGAAGTCTAGTATATATATGGCTGGTATATAATTCAGCTTTAGGTACTCCTAAATATCCTGCTATAGCGGATGGCATTTTTCCAACTTTATTAAGTATTTATTAAAGTAAAAAAAAACGCCGATGGGTGGTGGTGGCAGGTCTCAAAGATGTGTATTGTCTGTATAATTGCAAACACATTTTTCAAGTAGTTAGTCAACTTATGAAACTTACTTATGTTGATGTTGTTCTTTATTTGTAATGACGACCAAAGTGTATTTGGTTTATATATTTTATTGAGATCATCGAAATATGTCAAAAATACTTACTCTTGAAAGTTCCTCACTTTCTTCTCTTCGCACCAGTTTAAAAAATTTGTATATTGATTTTCGTACCGTTCCTTTGATTGTTCCGGTAACACATTAATACATGCTCTTTTTGCTGCTTCTCGAATATCTTCTGGTAGCTCATGAGATTATTGCATCTTCATTCTTGAATGATTTTTTTAACAATCAATTCAATGGAATAATTCAAATAAATTTGGTAATATTATTATGACAGATTGATAAACAGTTTTCTATGGGAACGAATACATCATGATATAGAAATAAAGACAGAAATTCATGAATTATGGAGGATGTCAGGTTCTTTTTGAAAATATGATATTTAACAAACGTATAATTACGTTAATAAATTGTTATAAGATATATTGAAGTATATATTGAAATATTCAACTGAAAATATTAGTGAGTAGATTAATTGATCCCATGTTGAAAGTATTCTTATTAGCAAATTCAACAGAAATGTACTTCACCACACTAGTGTGAGAAAGTGACACTTTCTGAACCAAAAACAGTGCGGGAAAGTAAGTAATTATGCACGGTTGTAGAAAAAAGTATTTATGTGCGAATGGAATACTATACTCTGTCCACGACTTCTTCGGTGAAAGTCGAATTAATCTGCATTCCCAACAATGACAGTAATTATCAAAGACTTTGATAGAATAATCTGTGTTCACTGAAAATTCATTGATCATGATAAACGTCAAAAATTTCACTTGACATCGATTGAATTCCATTGCAGCAGTGAATAATTAATCATTAATCACCGGTGAATAATGACTATCATTAGGTTTCTTAATAACCACTGAAGAAGTATACTCATGTTTAAAATTTTCGAGCATCATCTTCCTTTTCTGCTTTCCTTTTATCCATTGAATGATTAGATGCGGTGTACGTCTTTTCATTGTTGTTTCATTTCTAATGTAAAATTCTTTAACTTCAGATTTTGAAATATGTTCATTTTGATCTATTTCAGTTCTGAATGTCTTTTAACGAGTTCTATTTCTTGTTTACTCCACGATAGAGTTCCTGATTTCTCCCCAAGAACATAAATTAGTTCTGCCTGGAAAAGAGATTCTTCCTCGTTATCAGAATTACTGGTTCTAGAATTGTATTCAGACCCCTCTTCAATATTTGAATATGTTTGAACTGATGTCGTTAGTATGTTTTTTTTCATCATCTGATGTTTTATTAGTTGCCAATGATAAGTTTTTTGTCGATGAAAAATTCTCTTTTAGTGTGGACACTTTCATGATATCTTTTTTTTTAGTGAGTGAATAATGTGTGACATAAAACCTGATAGTCTATTTTCTAACTTTGAATCGACGTTGTGGGTTGCCGTTTTTGTGGATAAATGCTGCCTCAATAATCTAGTTCTCGACAGCTCACTGTTTGGAAATTCAGATTCTACTGAAATTCTTCTGATCAATGAAGAAGCTTGGAACGTTCTCTGCTAATTATATTGAGAATGTTCCTAAAAAATATACCTATTGGATTTATTGACCTCTGCTAGTTCACGGTATTTGAGAATTATATTAATAGTTCTGAACCTTCTGAATCCAATTAGGAGAATTACTCTATGAATCAGTAATGCATCATCATTTCGAAGTTTTTGTGTGAAACTTATTCTGGCAAATTTTTTACATTGTTCGTTGTATGTGAAATCTTCATTGTCCATTTCATTTTCAGCAAGTATTTCTTAGTCCTAGTAGTCTTCTATCAGTATTTCTCGGGTTTCTTCTGGTCGCTTTCTATTAAACACAGCAAGATAGTTTTGTCGAGTCTGATTTGGAGAATTCTTTTTCGAGACCATCTATATATTGAAATTTTCATCTTCAAATACTCTCTGAACTCACCAATGTTTTCTGTCTTTGGAAGAATGATATTCTCAAGCCTAGAAAATAACATTTTGTGGGACAAAACCAAGCTATTGACTAGCCCGGAATTGAACTCGGACCTCGCGGTTCCAAGTCAACCACTCTTACCGCTGGAAAACGGTACCTAAGTGTTTATTAATCATCATTATTCCTCATATTATTATCTGCTGCATTCAGATATTATCTGAATGAACTCCGAATAACTAGATGGCGCTGACGTATGTGTAGTCGCTACGTATCCAATCTTTTTTTCTCTAATCTGGTTGATTCGTTATTCAGACATCACAATGGTTGAAAATAAAACAAAATCTAATCGGTAGGGCATGGTGGAGAAAATGCGAACAGAGTGAATCCATATTTTATTAACTAAGTGCATTTCAAAACTGATGAAGGATAGTCTTGAGAATCATATGATCCAAAATCAAATAAGTTAAACACAGCTCGTCACCTTCAGCATCGGTTTCTGAATCAGAGAGATTTACATTCTGAGGAATTTGATATTCATCATTAAACACTGGGTTAATATTAATAAACAGGTTTGTTTCAGAATTTAGGGGATTTACATTTCGAGAAACGTCATATTCACTATTGAAAGTATGGTTGACATAACATGACAAATTTGTGGGTTGACCAGCAGCAGTAGTTGAAACAAAGTTGATATCAAAATGGGTGCTTTTCTCCTCTATAGGGTCAACATGTACTTCATTGGTAAAGGATCATTAGAACAATATTCGCGCAATTCAGAGTGACTATTTCCATTGTTTTCAAAATTTTTTAATGCTTGTTTCAGATTAAAGGCAACCCTTCGACGAAACTGCCCTTTTCCCACAAGATCTTTGCATTTCTACACAGAAAATTTTTCAAAAATACTCAAATTAATGTAATGGACCAATGCAGCTTTTTCTTTTTAACCATTCTAAGGCATGCTTAAGCTATACCTTTATGACATCTTCTGCGAATTTTTCGCTGATGTCAGCATTACCCAATCTAACAGAATCTATAAAAAAGAATCATAAAGTGAAACACCATTGAAATATTTTAGTATTTCAGATATGAAAATTAACAAAAAAAATAATTTCCTACTACAAGTTTTTTCAAACGAGTGAAGCTGCAAAACGCCCTCTTTGTGTCTTGATTTCTTGACCCAAGAAAATTTAATTGAGAAGCCAGGGAATCATCCAATAAATTTTTCAGAATCTTATTTGTCCTTGTGGCCACATTACTACCACCAAGCGAAGACAAGTAGGCTCTCTAAAATAAGTAAATAATAAGTGTCAAAAATAAAAAGCAGTAGTACCATTTTAATTATTGTACTTCTGAGAGAGTACTAAATGATCAATTAAGCTATTAAGCTGCTGCCGATAACAAAGTACCTATTATAACACAAGACTAACATACTTACCAAAACTACATACTGGTGCTCATTTTGAACGTTTCCACTTCCCAAAGTTGGTGTTAGGCAGTTTAACTGGCAATTCTGGACGAATACTTGTGGAAACCCTGTTTGTTGCACTACTGTTACTCTTCAGGAGGTTCAATATTTTGCTCCTTAATTGCACATAGTTCTTTCAATAAACTCCTATATTCTAAAAATAGTATGAAGAAGCAGAAAAAAATATGGAAAATACTGCATTAAACATTGACATATTACTAACCCTCTTGATTGCAGTTAAGTGTTAATTGTTTATCTACTTCTGGCTGGGAATGACATAATACATTCTCTCGAGATTTCTTCTTAACTTGCTAGGAGGTACTTGGCTGACTTAGATTTTTATCTAAAAATTTGAGGTTACATACAACATAATAACATCGATCTAAGATTCACAGAAAATTCAAAGAGACAATAAAAAAAAAAATATATATAATATATATATATAGTCCGTTTCAAAATGATTGGGCGGCTGTGGAATCTCGACGCTGTGGAGTTTTGACATTCCAGAGTTTGAATTAACCTCCTGAATATATTTCGAATTTATTTCTGTATGCTTACGTTCTTGATTGAATCTACAAATTAGTTTTGGATTTGAATATTTCTCAAGTATTACAAAATTGAAAATGCCTGGAATTCATCAAGATACCTCTCGCCTCGCCTAACCACAAGGGAACTTGAAGTAGTTTATCGTCGGTACTGCAAGTTTTTCAACAATTCAGCAGGTATTTCTACCAGTATTAATCGCGTTTTGCTAGTTATTCAGGTAACAATCATTTACTTTTTTGAGGTGTTTTCTGATGAATAAATGAGTCTCAAAATTTTAGTTTTCACCTAGACCAGTCAGATTTTGGAGAAAAAAGAAGGCAAGACAAGTTATTACAGTCAGGAGTGGGCAGTGGATGAAAATCTATTCCACATTATACCTTCAAGGAGACATTATACGACGTTATTTTTTGTAAAATCAACAACAATGAATAAATTAGTTCGTACATCTTTTCTGAACTGCCTAAAAAGTAACTGAATTTTAATCAAAATCAACATTTGGTATATTATTTAATGAATCGTGAAATGGACAGAACATATCAATAAATACAAGTAATAAGTGATCTATTTTATAGCATTTCACACTTCGAATGATTCACAATTTGTCAACAAATATTTTCTATTTGTGTCAACAACTTGGCTATGAAATTGTAAAGTCAGGTCAGCCTTAGACTTTTTGTTCCACAATACGCAGAAAAAAAGGGCGAGAACTTGGCTGAATTTTTATAGTCATCAAGAATGCAAAAATTGCTGAAGGGTCTTCATAGAGAAGGAACTTTTAGTTATCTTTGATGAAGTCTTAATTATTTAAGGAATGATATCTCTACATTGGAGTTCCTCGAAATACTGCAAGATTTCATGTTGAAGCATTCCACGCTATTTTTATTATCAATCCTGGAACAATGATGAAAATAATCGAATTTTACAATTTAAATAATATATTCAATCATTTCATAATTTATATTGATATATGTAACGGTGTTGCTCACCCTCTCTTGCCTGGAGACTCACTTGGCCAAAAGGTCCTTCGGGCGCCAAATATTTTTTCCTAAAAGGGGGAAATAGCAAACCCACCTAGGCAGCTACTAGTCGAAGAAGGGTTCGGTGTTGTCTAAGGTAGTAGCGACAACCAGTGATGAATAAGACTGAGGTTTTATAATTTATTTAAACACAATGAGAGTAATTCATACACAAGATATACAGGGTGTCCGGAGAATAACTGTACATACTCTTACCAGAGATAGAGTTGGACTAGGTGATTACTGATTGACTGTAAAAAAATTATTTCTGGATTTCCCTAGAAAGCTACAGGGTGATTTTCCAACTTCATGGAAATACTTAGACCATCATAAAATCCAAATTTATTGACAGATATAATTGAAACTTGGGGGGTTCTTCACACATGCTAAGGTCGAGTCAGAAAGATATCAATTATTTCATTATTCCAGGGCCGGACTCATGAATCTTCATTCAAAGTGTTCAGGGTAAAACAAACACTTTGTATTTCGAATTACAAATGAGTGATTTGCTTTTTAGAAAGAAGCTTAATTATGCTTCAATTTGTGGTATCGCTTAAAGTTGTCACATCAACAATTATTTTTTTATGAATTTTTGAATTTGGATAAAGTTCGAAAAATTGGAAATATTAGTAGAAAATTTTCAAAAGAGTTCAGAGCTTTAATGAGCACATTCCATAACGAAACAATAACAAATGAAAGAAACTAAAATACAGTAAAGAGTACCTAATAAAAATGAAAATAGGAACGAATGAATTGCTGAGTCAACATTATTTCAGAAGTGGTTCGAAATGAAAACCATTGGCTTGTATACATTTCTCTTGCCGAATGTTCAAATTGGATACAGCCTTGCGAATCATATCGCCATTATTTCTCAAATATCGCAACAGTTGATAATTCTGTTCATCAGCTGTTCTCTTGACTAGATTTCATCAGAATATACCATATCCTTCAATTTTCCCATAAAAATAATCTAGCGGTTTGAAATCTGGAGGTACTCCGCGATTTACTAATTCAGTTAGAGGTTTTTACATTGGAAGAAGTGTCACTTTGGTCAATATCTTTGTTGTCGAACACCCGGTATACATACAAATAATTTTGAAATATGCTTATGTATACCCTAAACACTTCCAATTTTTTTTTTCGAAATATACCTTCATTTACTCCATCGCAATGAGATCGGCGTCTGAGGTGGTCACCCAGTATATCAACAAATTATTATAGTCTTTCTCACCTTTTTTAAGAAAATTTTTCATTTATTTTCGACCTCCACAAAATGACTAAGTCCTGTTCAGGTAAATAAATTCAATTTTTCGAACCTTATCCAAATTCAAAATTTCATAAAAAAATAATTGTTGATGTGACAACTTCAAGCGATACCACAAATGGAAGCATAATTAAGCTCCCTTATAAAAAGCAAATCAATTATTTGTAATTCGATATACAAAGTGTTTGTTTCACCCTGAACACTTTAAATGAAGATTAATGAATCCGGTCCTGGAATAATGAAATCATGGATATCTTTCTGACTCGACCTTAGCATGTGCCAATAACCTCCGAAGTTTCAATAATATTCGTCAAAAAGTTTGGATTTTATGATGGTCTAAGTAATTCAATGAAGTTGGAAAATCACCCTGTAGCTTTCTAGGGAAATCCAGAAATAATTTTTTTACAGTCAATCAGTAATCACCTAGTCCAACTCTATCTCTGGTAAGAGTATGTACAGTTATTCCCCGGACACCCTGTATAAGTACGGTCAGACTGCCAGGCTGAGTATTTCAAAATGATGTTAAAGGAAAATAGCAACACATATATAATACAATGAAATAAAAATAAATGTGATCAGGTGGACTTATTATGGTGACTTCGGACGGTAATTAGTTTACGAATGAATTGGCTACCAGCATTAGAACCCAATCAGGAGGTATTGAACAATGATCGAACCCAGTGTTTCTCTGCTTCGGACCCCTGCTGACGGTTTCGGTAATCCTCAGTCATCCACCTGATGTGAGTCACCACTCCGTGTCAGGTGTGTGGCTTAGGATTCCAATCTGACGGCAAGAAAAAGGGGTGCAGTACAAACGTGCAAAACCAATTGCATCGAAACACTAGATTTTCATAAAACGGGAAGATTCTTACCTCAGGGACCTCACCTTCACTCCCGCAGAACGGTAAATAAGAAGAAAAGGGAAAATGAAAGTACGTTACTACTAACAATGAAACTTAATATCGCCAGTAATTACTCGAAAGCCGCACACTAATGCTTTGAAAATCAAATCGTAATTCAAGTGAAAAGGCAACTCAAAGTCAAACGAAGTATAAACTGAAAAGTGTGTGAAAGATAAAACTGAAGTCTAAACCGAAAAGTTAACTGGAAGTGTCGAAGAATAAACTGAAAAGTCTCAGAGAAGAAACTGGAAGTCGTAAGGTAAAACTGAAGTGAGTCCTCATCGGCAAGCATCTCTCTTTTATAACCTTCGGGGAGGGGGCAGAAAACATCTGTGAAAAATCGTCAAACTTCTCGAATATTCCAGGCGGACGTAGAAATTTGGAAATGAGAATAATTTACTTATTTAAATATGAAAAAGGAAATAATTATTCTAACACGAAAAAATTTAAATGAAGTCTGACTTTTTCTCACAGAAAATTCATACTTCGTTACACAATCTATGATGAACACAGAAATTTTTAGTAACTTTTTGTAACTGGAAATAAAGCCCCGGCCTGGAATTCCATGGCTTGCTCTGATGACAATCATTTTGAAACAGACCATAACTACCTATCAGATCAGTGATTCCATTTTGGAGAAAATTAACTTTTTCAGGTCTACGGAATCCGCTGCTTACAAATCTGTTGGCCACCTCTTCCTCCTCCTCTGTTTGTTCGAACTCCATTCTGGCAGGCGCGCCGACGTGCGCCTGTCTGGGGGATATTGGACAGGACTCTTCGAGTCAAGAGGGGGGGGAAAGAAAATAATTGGGCGTTTCCATCACTCGGAGAAACCTGCATGAGGGCCCTGATTTAGGGCCACTGCTAAAATCTCATTGAGTGAAAGAGGATGTACAGAGTTCTTTTTTCGCATGTCATTGGAGATATGAAACTTAAGTTTGACGCACTGTGTAATTTTTGCTCAGTACATCGCACCCGATTGCTATAAATATCGAAGTTTTTTATGAAGATTTTGTCTCTGAGATGTATGCGATACTGATGAGGCCAAACAAAGCCGAAACCGGTATATCGCTCATCTCAGTGACAAAATCTAATATCATTTCTCCAACCTCATGATAACGTCTAAGCCTGGGAATTGAAAATGGTATTCATTTCGATGATTACTATTTTAAATTTATCTATGTTTCAAAAAAAAAAAAAGTAGATCTCGTGCGCGCGCAGGACAGGATAACTTGTTGACAGGTAGACAGCGTGTACCGCTTTTCACCGGTTACTTTGTATGCTATTCACTGGTAATAAAGATAATTTAGTTACTGGCTGTCGCTCTCATACTAACCTGCTTTCAAATCACGCATTTCAATCGCTTTACATACGCCGCCCGCTCACCTCGCTTCATTCTCTTCCGTCCGTCATTTCTGTTGAATTTACTTTGTAGCTATTCTGTGTATATTGTTAACTTTGCTGCTCTTTACCTCATTCGTTTCCTTGTAGCACTGTCAAGAAATTGCAGCATTGCGTGTGCCATTAAAGTATTTGTATTTAACAATATAGTGTGTCTCGTCAAAGTGCGTTTTATTTATTCAGCTTCAAAGTCGCTCCTCTTCAGTGGAAGAAACAGTATCATATCAATCGCTACCACCCCAGATTGAGTCGAACCTTGTCTCCAACTGTAGAAAAGCTACCCAGGTGGACAACTGTGAGCGACGTAAGGAATTGCGCCCGAGTAAGCTTGGAAAGAGAGTGGTAGGTGCAAATTGCAACCCGGAGAAAAACGCCGTCACAGTATTCATTACTTTGTAGAATCTGTTTGTGATGTAGACCTTCCTTTGAAAGTATCAGTCTTCCACCATTTTTGTGTTTCGATCTACAGAAGTGATCCACAATGGTATAATCTTCCAGCAATGAGGTAGAGAAGATCATGCTCTCTTTATCACTGTACCAATCTTCGGAAATGCATACTATATCAGGGCGTACTTCGTGCAGTGCTAAGTTCATTGTATTTAATTTATTTCGGAGACATTCGGGCCTATTCTGTTTGAGTATTGCTATAAATCTTGCTGTTACAGTCATATCTATATCTATCTGTCTAATTTTTAACAATATGGTCATGGTCTTACGTATTCTGTTCCGAGTGTTATAGCAATGTTGGTTGTGAATTTTGTTATAGCAATATCGCTATCAGGAACTTCAAGAATCGTCGGTTTGAGATCTGACAACACTTTATTTTATGACTTTTGAGTGTCAAATATGACAAGGAAGAAGAAAACATTAGACAGTTTACGAAAATAACCTTTCTAACATTTGATTGAATTGTTCGGTACTGTGATAAGATAAGACTGACATCCCGGCTTTATTATTATTAACCAAAGGTATTGAAGTTTAGTAGTAAAGAAAAATGTTGAGGAACCGTAGAACCTCCAAAAATCAAATGGGAGTTATCATCAACTTCTTAGAAAATAACAGGATGATTGTAACAGAGAAATCGCATCCATTGCACATGGAAGAAGTGAGTACTAAATGGAAGAACTTACAGATGTCCTGATTCAGGTAGAGAATGGAGCTAGGAAAGACACAAAAAAATGGAAAACAGTAAGTAATCTGCTTTTGCTTTTGGCATTAAACTTCATGAATTTGATTTGTTTATTTTGAAAGTTATCATTTGTCTATTTAGTTTTTGTACGAGTGGAAATCTAAAACAAAAAAAACTCGCACCCTCAAGGCAAATATTTTAAAAACTGGCGGTAGAGGGTATAATTGTTACGAGCTCAGTGAATTGGAGAATTGTCTCATGTCGATTTTTGGCTGGGTTCATGTAATTGGGTGCCATTGAATACAGTATGTTTACAACTACTAATCATCAACTCATCGATTGCACTGATTTAAATATAATAATTTTTTGTAAATGAAGACCTATTGATGAGAATTAGAAATTTTCATTCTTTAAAATGAAATTTTTATGAACTAATTACTGCTATTAGATTCTAGGTTAGTGTTTTCTATAAATACAAATTCTTTTTCAGGTTCAGTTAGGAAAGAACGGCAACCCAATAAACATAATATTTCTATAGGAAGCCAACTAGAAAGAGCTGCACAAAGCTACTGCCAGAGTACAGAAGAAATCACTGTAGCTATAAAGAAATGACAGTAGCTGTGAAAGAAATATCTGTAGCTGGAAAGGACAAGGCCACTTCTCAACTAGTAGAAGCCTTCTTCAAAATTGCAGATGCTCTGGCAGAAAGCAATGAAAATAATTAAATTAATTTAAACAGTTTTATTTTTTATATATTTATTTATTTTTTCAGTTTTATTTTTTAGATACCTATTTATTTTTTCAGTTTTTACATATTTATTTATTTCAGTTTTATTTTTTCTAGTATTATTTTCAGTTTTATTTTCATATTAAATATTTATCTTGTTAATATGAGTTTTCTTTTAAATTTATTGCAATATTTCCTGTATCTGCGCCATTACTTGCCTCCGTATGAATTGTCCTTGATTGAAATCATCATGATTCACATGATCATCTGCAGGATCAGTGACATCTTCATCTTCAATTTCATTTGGTAAATTGTGTTTCTACAAATGTTATGCAACATCGCGCATGAACAAATTATGCGAGATGCTATAAGGAGGCTGTAGTGGAGAACCCTATCCTTTCGAAGACACCTAAAACGGGCTTTCAATACTCCAAAGCCCCTCTCTATAATATTTCTTGTCTTACGATGAAGAACATTGAACATTTCTTCAAGGCTATTAGGTAGAGTGTTGAGAAATGGTGTCATCAACCAGGACTGAATGGGATACCCAGAGTCTCCTAAAAGAAAACAATTGCCTCTGCCTTCAGCATACTTTCTCCTCATGTGACGTTGAATTTTTGAGACTTGCCAAATAGCTGAATCATGGGTGGCTCCTAGGTACTGGATACTGGGTGAAAACAACTGTTTCATGAAATATAAAACAAAAATTGAAGTAATACATACTGCTTGTACATTTATGCTGTGATAACCCTTTCTATTGAGATGAGCAACTGCCTATTACATCAGGGAATTGCAAATTTGCATTGATGAAACTGAAAGTGTGATGATAAAATTCCATTCATTCAATAATATGGGTATACAAAACTTATCCATTTTTTGCTATTCTTACATCCTCATTACTGGAAGGAAATTTGATATATCTCGATAACATAAATGTTGATATAAGAGAGCTGACTTTATTTATAGCCCTACTTATAACGGGTTGGCTCATTCCAAGATTCAAATCTTCACCAACAATAGTTTGATAACTCCCATGACCAAAAAATTGAAGACTCGCAAAAACCTAAACACTTTAATCTTAGTTTCGCCAGCTAAGTATTTGAATACATACCTGTAAGTGAAAAGGAACAGTATCTTTTCTAGTTGGCTCGTCAACAAACTCCCTCAACTCCTCAATGAAATCAAATACAGCGATTTTATTCAGACGAAATACTTTCTCAAACTTTTCAGTTGGCAATTCAAAAGGATAACTGGTATCCCTAATCTGCCTGTAGTGAAGTCTAAGATTTTGTCTTGAAATTAAATTAAATATTCAGTGGAACCTTAAATGAATCTACACAGCCACATAATGACCTATTTTCAATGTTTTCCAACTCCCGGAAGAAATAATAATGAAACAAAAAGTTTCCTGCCATTTCTCCTGACATGTTTTCAAGCTTAGCAAGTACTATTATGTGGTTGCTAAGATAGCAATATTATTAACAAGCTTATGTCTAAGTTGGCAGATCATATTGCCACAGAATCGTCTTGCTATGACAGCAATATCTTTGTCTTAGCAATGCTGTTATGAGCAAACAGAATCGCACCGATTGTGTGTTTATATTTAATAATTTAAATTTTTTTATGTTAATTTGGTTGAAGGCGAGAGGAGCCATGTTGAAAATTCAAAGTAGGTAATGGATTATTAAACTGATTCTTGTAATTGAATCTAAATCTTGCGAATGCCACTCCTGCCGACCAGAATTCGCATTCATACACTAGTTCCTTATGACTCAAATCTAAGCCAATTTGAAAACATTCGTTATCCTCTGTTTTATGGTATGTGTTTAGTTTCCTAATGATTATAGGTTCCTGATCAGTTGGTTTCAATTTTTCTTTGAGATAGTTCTTGATTACTTCTTCCGTTACTCCCGTTTTAACTTTTGAGATAAACAGTCATAACTTTTTACTCCGAGGTTCTCTACCTTGAAATATCGAATTTAGTTCACTGTTTGATTTTGGTTCTGCTGTGCCTACTGTTCTGGATTTTTTCAACTTCACCTTATTCCATACTTCTTCTCTAGTTCTAGTATTGTTTTTCTGTTAACGTATTGTTTTGTTGAGTTCCATTGCTTATATAATTGAGGTTAAGAGTGTTGATGTCACTGGCGTTTCCTCCATTCTGCGTAGTTTTGATCGAAGTAGTTTTCGATGCTCGTAGTTCATATGTACGATTTGACCTTTTCGAGAATATTCAGTTTTTCTGATAACAATTTATTATTTTCTCGAAGAGCTCGATTATTCTGTTGACATTCCTGTAATAATTTCTTCTCGTTAGTTCCCTCTGTTGTTCTGTCCACGGAATGAGTATTCTTTTTTTTTGCGGCACAACTTGAGTACAGTCCTTTTTCTTTTTCTCATTTGTGTTTACAGAAGCATCATTATTATTACAATCCTTTTCTTCACATGTATTTGTTATCTCTATGTTGGTTTCAATTAATTCTTCTTTATTGTCTTCTATATTGCCCTCGTCATCTTGCGGCTCGTCCAACAAATTTTCTTCTATATTAATTTCAATTTCATCTAGGCTTTTACCCTTGTACTGGTTTGCCTCACCTTTCTCCATGAGCAAAAGGAGCTTAGATAATTTGGCCGTTTGATACACGTCATCGGGCAGACGAGACGAACGAACCCCTATGCGTACCTATTGTGTGACCCATGAAAGATGCTAGTCGCTCAATATTACCATCCGACATATTGAAAATTTGCATCAGGGTCGCCAAATGTTTTCTCCGACGTGTTGCACCACATGCATGTGCATATTTACCCAAAACTTTGTATCCAATCAGTTCAGATTTGCATTTTGCTTTTGCAAATGAAAATGAGTTCTCCCGAGGAACCATATTCGATCTATTATCCATCAGTAGTTGAAGATTCTTTTGAACCTCGGTTGTAAAAAGTACCGGTACTCCTATACCTCTTTTTCCCCTGGTGACCACTCTCTTCATTTTTGACAAGAAAACACTTTCTAAGGGGGAAATAATTTCTTGTAATTCTTCATATTGTCCTTGCGTATTACCACAGTTTAAATATGTGTGAAGCTGCATTCCTTGCAGTTCACCAGGGCGTTTACGGTTGAGTAGAAGTACTTGACATTAAGTCATTTCTACCAAATCGTTGTAGACTGCAATGTCGGTGCTCATAAATTGAACTCTTGCGGATGATTTTTGGGCACATTGAACTAGGTAATCTTTCATTATCTTCAAGTCACTAGCCAATGGCACGATACTTAACTTATTCCATTTATTCAGATCTAAATTAGTTGCAGCTTGGCTGGAAATCTCTTATGAATCATGGTCTTCAGCTGAGCCTCCGCATCAGCTGCTGGAACAGTTCCGATCACCGGTTTTTTCTAGAACAAAATTTATTCCTAAGTAGCAGCATTGCTTCAACGAATTCATTCATTCATTCATTCATTGCTAGTGATGGTGCTCCATATTGTTCTGTTTCGGGATCGTATCTGGATATCATTTGTGCAGCTATTACGATTACATCAAAATATTCAGTTACCACCGCGAAGTGTTGATCTCTATGGATCCTCGAATAACGGGCCCGAAATGAGCATATCAACTTGTCGGATTTCGTCTCTAAAGAAATTTTGTCTGCTCGCATTCTTGGAAATACCTCCTTCCTCAATTTTTCATCGACTCTGATATTTACTAACTTGCTCTGGCCTTCACTTCCAATTCGTCTTGGGTCAAAAGATACAGGCTGTTGAAAATCCATAAAAAAATGTTATTTTTCAAATATATCTCGTGAATGATTTCATCGAATGGAATGATTTTTGGAATACAGTTTTTTGAGTGTTATGAATCTGTCCCATATACAAAATTCCACCAACATTCGCCAGTTTCACTATTATAACCTCACATGTCAAGAATACAACAGAAACTCAGAGAGTCTAATTGTAAACAGTAAATATAATGTAATTGGATGAATATTTAACCATTTTGGAATATAAAAATATTTTTCCTATTTTCTTTTAAAATGCGCCGTTTACGCGTAATTCGATATTGAAAGAAGAAAAAATTCTGAGAAATCCAAAATATTGTGTATCTTGGCTCAATGCAACTCTCTTGAAAATTTTCACAGAGTTAATTAATCCGAGAATTTGTGTTCTGGAATTATAAGGTTATGAATGATAAGGGAACTAGCGGACTTTGTTTGAGAATGGAGTAATACGAGGAATAAGTTCACCTTTAGTTCTTCAATTCAAATCCTTTTTTATTCAACCAAATTTCCACACCACTTTTGAAGTAGCTTTAGGTGCATTACATTTTTTTGAGGTGGGTTGATCGCCAGGAGCCCTACCTTCCACCATGCATTAAGAGTCAAAGTAAATGCTCGAAATGTCACCATTCGCATTCAAACTTGCGCGAGCTCTTCTGAGGAGAGAGTGTCTCACATTTTCAAGGAGATGAGGTTGATCTCGAATATGATTCACCGCACTTGCCACACGCGATCGCAATTCGTACACATTATTCACGACACTGCCAAAAACAAGTTGCTGCACGAAACCCCAAAGAAAAAAATTACACCGATTCAAGTCTGGTGATATTGAGCCATTCTGTAACGGCTCTGGAACTATGAGATGGAGCTCCATCTTGCTGTAGTCACATATTTTGGACAACAATAAGTAGCACGTTCTCCAATGCGTAGTCCAAATCATTCTGTTGTTGAGATACTCGTCAGCTGTCAACCTCCAAAATTCCCGCAACTGTCTCATCCATTCTCCTATTGCTGACCTGACCATTATCCACCATGTTGGGAGAAAAAGTTCCATGGTCGAGTAACCTTTGAACAATCTTCACAAAAGTTCTTCCATTTGGAAGTTATCTATTTGGAAACAGTAGTCCATAAGCTTCTCTTGCTCTTCTGGCTATTTTTCCATTAGTAAAATAACATTATAGCATATCTAAAATATCTTGGTTAGAAAACATTTTGTAGATTTACACTGATACACTGCAATAACCGAAAAAACGACTTATTTCAAAATCGCGATACCCTGAATTTCGAATATCAGTTGTTTTGTATCATTCTATGCTCATGACATACCAACATAGAACAGTCGCGAATATTCTGTTATCACAGTTCAAATAATTTAATTTTTATTTCATTATAAAATATATTAAACATAATAATGAAAATGTCCCGGATTTTTAAGTCGAATTTCACATAATATATCATTTATTCAGAAGTGTTTCCATATTACAGAAGTGGATGATTCGAAGAAAAGTTAGGTTAGGTGTTCATAAAGGCAGTTTCTAATTATGTGGTCTATGATTTGAATTTGAATGATGTCAATCATGCAGTACGAATACTGAAATCAGGAATTATTGGCTTCATTAGAAAATTTTGGATTTTTGGTAAAGATAGTTTTCATTAATCATAAAAGAAGCATAAAACCTTATAATTAGGCTGTGTTATTATCTTTATATGTTCATTATGCGCCTGATTACACTCTGGAGAAGAGTTATACTCCAAATAAATTGAGGATTACTTCGAATTGTGAGACTCCACCAAAGCCAGTTTTTTTTCAGAACAATTTTGATGAAATTCTCAAATTGCCAGAAAAGCATGCATGTCAATTATTTCATTGCAAGGTAGAGAAATTTGCGATATGAAAACAAAAAGCCATCATGGTTTCATTTCATGTGATTATGCAGATGAAATCTAGAAGAAACTAGAGTATCATTGTTACAGGGGAACACCTCGAACATAAAGCTGATCAAAACAAACATATTCCAAATGAAAATCTGAAAGCTATATGACTTTCATTTACTTCCTCTTGCTTGCACAGCATGATTTTTAACCACTTTCTTCAGAAAATAAAAATTTAAAAAATTCATCCTACAAGATATACATATAACTAAGTACATATGAATCCTCTTGTTTCAGAACCCGACAAATCCGTTTAGGACAAATGTTGTAAAATCTCAAATAACTGTTTCGATATGTTTGAATCGCTTTTTTCCCGAAAAAACGCCGAATTTGTTGGAACATTAGGTCACTCAGTTGAAAAACAATCCTTTATATAAAAAAAATCAGTAAATATCGTGATGAATCAGATAAAGAAAATGGAAAATGGAACTGTCGGATTTTGGTTTTGAACTTTGGATTCGTCAGGAATTGAAACTTAATTGCATGGGCCACATGGTAATCCCATTTTCCTGTATTTTGAACGTAATCCAATAAATCCCTACTGAACCTCCTCTGACACAATTGCGGCGCGCGATAAACTCCCGTTACTTTAATTGACTTTCCCATCACCTTTATGTTCAACTCCAATACCCTCGTTTCTCCAATAGACACAATTTTTTCTTCAAACTGTAAATCCTCTCGAACATAGATGATAACACCGTCATTTCTATTGTAATTTTCATAATTGTATGAACATGTGTACCCACTGATTTAAAAAAGATTTAATCTGGAATCGTGAATGTTTGCGTCAACACAATCATATGAAATACCCCAGGATAAGTTCTCAGAAGTAATTTTAATTCATCGAAGTTTTTCTTCATACTCCTAATATTATTATGTATTATTTTGAAATTCTTAGACACATCGAAGTTTTTTAAATCAACCAATCGATCCAGATATTCAGCCCGGTATATTTCCACCTCAAAATCTCTTAAAAATTGATCCATATTGAAACAACAAAAAGGATATAATCAAACAAAGTATGAAATATGAATATGTCATATGATATAACAAAAATTTATCAACTGTCAAATAACACACACAAAGAAAGAAAAGAAAAATAAAGAATTTTTTTTATCAATCAATCACTAACTGTCTTAGCTACCTTTCTTGGTCTTAGATGAGGGGTTGACCAAATTGTGTTCCTTCCTGACACCTCCCGAAGATTTTGACTAAGACCTCGTTCTGCCCAGCTCCTTCCAGTCCTTGGCCTTTTGAAGCACCTGTCCAGTTGCTGTAGTATCCCTGCTGGTTCCCGAATCCTCTAGTATTAATGAATGCTCCTGCTCATTCAGTATTTCTTTACGATCTACAGGGGCAGGACCGTTTGGCGGATTCGTGCGATGCTCTTCTTATTTCATCGGGAGGAAGAGATCTGCAAAAGTGTATAAAAACCAAATTGAGTTTCAAAACTATGAATCTAAAAATCTAAACAAACCTGAACGCATTTCTGACTCATTCTATGCAGTCCTCTTTATCAGTCAGGGGAGTTGAGTGGACAATATTTTTTATCCTACCCCAAACATAATAGTCTAAAGGAGTTAAATCGGGAGAACGTGGTGGCCAAAGATGTGGACCATTGTTCGCCAACCATCGATCTTCAAATAGCCTGTAGAGGATATTTGACACATAGAGTGAATTGTGTGGAGGCGCGCCATCTTGTTGATACCATAAGTCATTATGGTTCTGTACTAGCGGCTCAATTATTTGAGTCAATATGTCAGAATATCTATTTCTTAAGGGAGAACATTCTTTAAATAATGCAAACATGTGTAGTGTTCTATCTTACGAGTTAAAGTCCCATCATAAATGTGAACATCGAGAATTGCATTATTTTTGATGGCGCAAAAAACATTGAAACTCCAGGTCTCTTGAAAGTTCCATTGTCTGAAGTGGTGATCGTTCTCTTCATCCCAATAATGACTGTTATGCCTATTGAAAGAACAATTCTTTGTGAATTTAGATTCATCTGTCCAAATTATACAGTTCAAAAAGTTTTCATTCTCTCGAAATCGAATCATCATAGCTTCGCAAAACTCTGTTCTCCTGACGAAATCAGTTTCCTTCAAATGCTGTACCCTATTGAATTTATATGGGTGCATTTTATGTTTTTTTAATATTCTCCAAACACTCGATTGAAATAATCCCAGATCAATCTCGGCATCTTTGAGAGAATTTTGAGGATTCACACGAAAATATGCAAGAACTGTAATTTCGTTGTTCTCATCTTCTACTACACTCTTTTCTCTGTGTATAGTTTTCTTAACGAAAGATCCGACATTTCTCAAGTTTGTCATGGTTCTGTTAATGGTATCTCTCGTTGGTCTGGGTCGGTCAGGAAACCTCTCAATGAACAGTCGAATCGTTCTATCTACAACTTTATTACATTCTCCATGGAGTAGAATGAGATTTGAATAATCTTCATTGGTTAAATTAGGCATAATGATCGATTTTATAACTTAATACGAATTATCACCAAATTAATAGTAAACACAAAATGCTACTGAATAAAGAGGAATTTGGCAGATGTAATTAATGATATCTATCATTAAAAAAAAAGAATGTAAAACATGGTAAGTTTTTGCATATGGTTCATGAGGAATTATTTATTTATCACTGGAGAGAACCGATGGCCGATTAGTTGAAATAAAGAGGTTTCCGATACAAATTCGAATCAAAATTCGCCATCTATTTAGGAACAACCTGTAACTTTTTTCTCTTGCATATTAGGGTAGTAAAATCTAAAACATGGTTTAAGTAACAGTTCCTGAAAATTTCATCTTTTTGGCGTGAAGGGAATAGAAATAGCTGAAGATTCAAGACGAAAAACAGTTTTTTGTGAATAACTCAGAAAATATCCACTTAAGGGCAAGGGTGTGATGCATACACTCACATTATTTTTTAACGTAAATTCAATATCTGCCATAAAAAATGGGGTTCCAATTTGAAAAAATTGATTTTTTCACGATTTTGTCATCCCTAACTTTGAAAGCGATTTTTTCACCCCTTGTATCATGAATCGCGATTTCGATTTTTAAAGTGGATACATCAATCTTACATCTTGAAAAGTCCCAAAAATGAAAATTTTCCATCCAAAAACCTCGAAGTTATTCTTGTTTCAGCGGAGCTCTATTTTCGATTTTTTTTCGAATTTCCCCGCTCAGAGAGAATTTTCCAACCAAAACTGAAAAATGTTACATCAAAATGACTTGAAATTTTCTAAGGAATCTATTTCTGCAATAAAAAAAATGGTGTTGTAATTTGAAACACGGAAGTTGACGTCATTTCCGGAAAAACCGGAGGTGCTCATGCCTCTAAAATATTTTAGATTTCATCAGCATCGTGAAATACTTATAAGTGCTGAATTTCATGAAATACGTTCAGTAGTTTCCCGTATAAATATGGGTGAGGTTCCTCGTGAAAGACCCTGTATATATATATATATATATATATATATATATATATATATATGGTACATTCTGGCATCCTCCCATGTTAAAATCGCGGTAAGAGTGGCATCCGCGGTAATGTGGCATCCGATATACGGATGCCACTTTACCATCAGCTGAAAATCACACAGAACGGTTCAGCATGGCATCCTCTATACGTTGCGATGATAATCAGCTGGACGCCAAATTTTACCATTTCTGAACGTCCTGTATGTCAGAGGTTCCGCGCGATCGAGTGTGGTGGCGCTCTCGTCACACTCGTGTATATTATATTCACGGATATGTATATTCTCGGTTTTACCTGTAGCGGTTGAAGTGGCATCCGGAGCAAGCGGCATCACTGGAATGTCGTTCACGGGACGAATTTTATGGCTTTATAGACGTTTTTTGCATCGTAAAGAGATAAACATAACATTGCAGCTGGCGGGAGAAGATATTCTGCCAGGATTTTAATATGGTGCGCGAAATCTGAAATTGAACAACCAGTTCTGCTTCTGCATTTGTGCAAGAATGATCATGATCAATTATTAGAAAGATTCATCGTGAAATATATTCATTGAAATGATGAATTATAATATTTCAATCGTGAGATTATATTCTTCACGAATTATTATAGGAAAAACATTGAAATTCCAGTCGACTTGAATTATGTGAAAATTAGATGAATGGAAACTTTGTTTGGTTAAATTAGATTCAAAATGAGGAAAAAACTTTCATTATTTTTCTAGTATACAGGGTGACACAGACTCATTGTACACCCCCACTTTCTCCCTTATTTCTGTAGCTATATTTCTGAAATTTCGAACATTGAATATACTTTTTGACATATTCAAGAAAAAAATCCAATTTTCGGTTTTTCCGGAAATGACATCAACTTTGGATTTTCAAATAGGAAACCCGGTATATAATTTTCTTCATCTAATGATACCTCATAGTTGATATTTGATTCGTCAGAACGCCTATTTTATTTTTCGATCTAGGGAGCCATGAACTCCCTGAAATTATTCCAAATAATCAAAATAATGCTACACTATAGTAATTTTGATTTAAAAAGTATCGTGGTTCGAAATACGTACCAAAGAATTAAGTCAAAACCTTCTTTCACTCGAAACTCCGTTTTGTCAAATGGTAGCATAATGCTACTTTGACGTCATTCGAAAGTACCATCGGTGGGGTATCCATCCATATCAACTTTTTTTCTGTATAACCAATACGAACACGATAATGGAGTTTAGACAAGTTTAAGTATCTTCTCGGTTCAATCACAAGGTAGCTATCGAACACAAACAACAATCTGAAGTTGGATTTTTTTTATGGATATGTCAAAAAGTGTCCCATAGTGAGTATATTCAATGTTCCAAATTTCAAAAAGATAGATACAGAAACAAAGGAGAAAATGGGGGTGTACCATGTGTGTCACACTGTTTATCCGAAACGGTGGAAACTTTCCACCTGTGCTTTATTAGATAATGATATTTCAGGCTAATAACCATTATCTCCCGTTGAATAGGTAGTGAAATAAATATATTTCATGATTTCAAATATTAATTTATCCCATCCAGGATGATTTACCGTGATGGTCTATCAGACGTTTGAGGAAACTTTCATTTTATTCCGAGTTCTATCCAACTTCTGGTTCAGGTACTCATGGTTCCTGGATATAATTGCAGAAAAAGTTTATTTCTTAAAAATCTTTGCTATTTTCGATGATGCCGATAGGTCGTATTATAGGATTGTTCGCGGTTTGTACTAAAAATGTACAGGGTTTTGTTACGAACCTGGTTTTCATGAGTGACCGAATCACTCGAAAATGCGTCGCCTCGAATTTTAACACGAAAAACTACTGATATGGGAACGACGTGTACGTGTACATACATGTATCATCAGGTTGATATATTAACTTACATTCTTTGTCGGAGCAGAAACTCTTATTTAAAAATTATCATTTTGAGTTGACATTTTGTCATTGTTTTTTGTTGCACAAATACAATATACCTATTTTAAATCATTTGTTTTTTTCTGAATAAAATATTTCTATATCTTCCTGATCATCAAAATAGGTTTGAATTATATATTTTAATCTATTCTCAGCGTTGAAACTTTTTCATCGCATTGCAACGATAAAAAAATATAAAGTGAGTACCTATTTCATATTTTGCTCAAAATCTATTTCTCGAATGGAACTCCGAGAATTATGATCAATGCATATATTTAGTACACAGAAATATTCTAAGTTTTAGATCTGTCAACAATCATATTGAGAATATTGTATTCCGATATTCACATCAGAATTAATCTCAATATGGCGAAAATATTTATTTGTACCTACTTTGATTACAATTTTTTCGACAAAACATAAGAATTTCAAACGAAATATACAGCGTCATTCATTCAGAATGGTGATTGGCTGAATCTCGGAATATTTATCTTATATAATCATCGTTTTGATGTCTCCAATGGATAACGTAGGATTGAACAGTTGCACCAAATGTGCACTGGATCCTGCCTTTTTGTTGTTCAAAATAATTATGTATTTTTTTCATTTGCAATATCACATGCATAAATAAAGGCCTTTATTATTATTATTAATTAATATGTTATTCTGAGGATCATCTTCGATATGCCACGAAAGGTTTGAGGAATTTTTTTAGAATACGTGATATAAAAAAACAAATCACGAATAGTTAAATCAAAACACGGAAAAATCGCATTTCATATATAGTTGTCAATCCCAGAAGTCTGTCAAATTGAATCTATACTTCTCCATTTCTGAATAAAATAGCATCGAAAATTCAGGCGTTTGAAATTTTTTGTATATTCTGAATTAATGTGGGCGAAATCCAAATCAAAACAAATAATTTAACTTTTGAATCTGAAAAACATGATTATCGCATGAATAAACAATTACCAATTACGCAATTGATAACGAAATGAAAAACTATTCAGTCAAGTGTGACAATTACTTTCAGCATTTCGTTAAATCAAATGAATAAACATCTTGAATGAGTTCCGATCACGAACATGAGAATTATATCGAATTGGCAACATTGCTGGAAGGCAGATTACCTGAAAATGGAATATATAGAGGCCGAACTGTTTCCTACTTGTATCAAAATATACGGATGTCAGTCCATCCGCTAGATATAACTGGAAGTCGGAATGTACGGTGCAAACTTTCTTGAATATACACCAATATACACGAGGATGCAGGCCTATACCGTTTCGGAAAAGATGCCAGTTTGTTCGTTGGATATATATATATATATATATATATATATATATATATATATATATATATAGATAGATAGATATATATATATATATATATATATATATATAGAGATAGCGTTCAGAATTACAGACCAATTAGCAAATTATGCGTTTTCGGTAAATTATTCGAGAAAATCATGTATAACCGCATACTTCCTTGCGTGAAAAATATTATTATAGAACAGCAACACGGGTTCTTTCCTGGACGATCCTTAGAAACTAATCTTCTTTCATTCTCTGAGCATATAATAGAACAGATAGATAGCCAGGGACAGATGGACACGATATATACAGACTTCAGTAAGGCATTTGATAAGATTAGTCACGTAAAATTGTTGAAAAGACTTGCTGAGGTTGGCTTACCCGATTCACTGATAAAATGGTGCAAATCCTATTTAACGGGAAGGGTGGCCTTTGTTTCAATTGGCGGCCACAGATCTGAACCTTTCTTTGTTACGTCTGGCGTTCCTCAGGGTAGCCATCTGGGTCCTCTATTTTTCCTGATTTATATAAACAACATCGAGGGTTGCTTCAGACACAGTTCGATACTTCTTTACGCGGACGACTTAAAGATCTTTCGAAGCGTTCGATCAGTGGAGGACTGTCAGAAAATTCAAGAGGACCTTGAAAGACTAGTCCAGTATTGCAAACAAAATAACTTAATTCTGAACCCGTCGAAATGTTTTCTTATCTCATTCACTAAAAAAATTATATATAATTATGTAATACACCCCCTGTATTCTGATATATCCCATACATTGTAACTTCATTTGTTATTGAATATGTCCATATTAACTTTAGCTGACTAAGCACACGTGCCGCTTATCTTATGCTGAATACATCGTAAATACCGAAGGTATAAATAGGCACAAGAATAATTTGTCAGTCAAGAATAATTTGTCAGTAAAGAATAATCAGTCATTCAAGAATAATCTGTCTCTTGAGTATAATTGTATCATAGTTGTATCATCTCATTGTTCTCAAATAAAACTGTTTTTAAAAACGGTGTCTTCAACCCAAAATACATAATTGGCGACGAGGATGGGATTGTGCCGGTCTTCTTAAAAAGTGAACCAGAACCAATTGGCGACTTCAGAAGGCTGCAGTTTCAACTGCTAAGGTGCAACCGAACGTGAGGAAGAAGACGACGGAGAGTCCGATCGACAGGTTAGCAACTGCGACGACATCCACCAGAGAACAAAGGTGAGTGAGCAATTATCCTGACAATTTTCCTGACATTATTCTTCCCAGTTTTTAATTGACCTGGCCCAAAGTCAATCACTCTTTTCCCCAAGTTTTGTGTGTAAAACTTGTACAGTTTTTTTAAAGTTTTTCTGATATAAAAACTAAGTATTTTATTCAAATATTATTGTATAATTGATAATTAATCTACATATTTCAAAATAGGTGAAATAGATTCAGAAATATCAATCGCATTGAACGATTTGATAAATTCAATATCTGAGTTGAAAATAGAAGACACAAATATGGAAGACTTAACTTTTCCTAAAGAATTTGGAAATCTCCTACCGAAATTCGATGGAGACAGAACAAAATTGAATTCATTTTTAGCTGCATGTGACGATTATATCGCACAATTTCAGAATGCTGAAGCAATCGTTAAAACGTATTGTCTCAATCTAATAAAAAGTAAATTTGTTGGGAATGCAGAAGCAGAATTTCATACTTCCAATGTTCCAAATACATGGATCAATATAAGAAATTTCCTCATAAGTAAATTTGGTGACCATGCAAACCTCGATGTATTGAAAAATCAATTGCAATTTTTAAGGAAAAATCCCAAAGATGATATTTTAAATTTCATCGAAGAAATAAAAGCTCTGAAAATTAGAATTAATTATAGAATAGACGCAGATGTTATGAATGCGCAGATGAAAATCCTACATAAAGATTTGACTAACGACTTAGCGAAAAATGTATTAATAAGTAACAGTCCCTTCGAATTACAGACAACTTTAATTACTACACCTGATTTAACTTTCGACCAAGCCATTCAAATTGTTGAGAATTATGTCTCACAAAAATCGCAAATAGAAATGATGCGGTCGTGGAGAAATCCGCCCACGAATAATTATAATATTAATAAATCGAAAACTAATCCCCCATTTAAAAATTCAAATAATGTTTCCCAGTATCAAAACAGTCATTTCAGAACACCTCACTATTCCTACGATCCAAGACCAAATTTCAATCATCAATTCCCTTCGCAACCAATCCAATTTAAACAAAGAAATGTAAATACTGATTTTCCTACTGCGAGACAAGTTTTTAGTCCCACAAATAAATCAAATATGACGAATGTTTTCAAACCAAATCCCAATCAGAGAATTAATACTCCTCCAGAAAAAATGTCGGTCCAAACGAGAAATTATCCTCAGAAAAGAAGCAATTATTCAACTCAATTTAATCCAAATCCACAAAGAAATTTTAATAATTATCGAAATACGAACTATCATAATAATTCGAACAATGACTTCATTATTGAAGAACTAACGAATGTTAATTCAAATGAACCAAGTAGAAATTTTCCAAAAGCAGGCCCAAGCAACGCATTGACCTGAATCATACTTTAGATAATAAAAATCAATTACCTTATATCCAATTTCGAAACCCTTATTGTAAACTTCTAATTGATAGTGGTTGTTCAGTTTGTTTAATCGATCCTAAATTCGCATATAATAATTTTCCAGATAATATCTTTGAAGAAAAGACTTCTTTAACAGCTTGTATGAGAACGGAAAACTCAAATGAAAAAGTATTATTGCCAGTTTTTGATGAATTTTGCATTAATGATATGCACCCTTTATTCTATACAAATTCCATAAAAATTATGATGGCCTTATAGGAGCCGATTTCTTAAATAAATATGGACTTAGCTTGGATTTCAAAAATCAACTTCTATATAATGAATATTGTAGAATACCTTTCCAATATCAAAAAGTATGTCAAAATCCAATCGACATTCCAGTAGACCTATCCCATTTAGATTCCAATATCAGAAATCAATTAATGAAAATTTTTCAAACAAATATCGATGCCTTACAATTACCTGGTCAACCCTTGAATTTTTCCAATCGAATAAAAACACAAGATTCGAACAGTTGATGAAACACCTGTTCATTGCAAAATTTATAGATATCCAGAAATTCATAGAGAAGAAGTACAAACTCAAATTGAAGATATGTTATCGAAAAAAATTATTAGACCTAGTATTTCCCCATGGTCCTTTCCTGTAGTTATTGTTCCTAAAAAACAGGATTTATCAGGAAAAATAAAATGGCGTATTGCTATTGATTATAGAAAATTAAATGAAAAAACTGTTGATGATAAATATCCCTTGCCTCAAATTGAAAGTATTCTAGACAAGTTAGGAAACAAAAAATATTTTACGACCCTCGATCTAGCATCGGGTTTTCACCAAATTGAATTAGATGAAGAATCTATAGAAAAAACGGCTTTCACAGTTGAAAACGGACACTATGAATTTTTACGAATGCCTTTCGGATTGAAAAATGCACCTGCGACTTTCCAAAGATTAATGAATAATGTTTTAAAAGATTTTATTGGAAAAAATTGTTATATTTATATGGACGACGTGATAATTTTTTCAGACAGTATTGAAAAACATTTAGCTGACATACACAATATCTTAGAGGCTTTCAGAAAAGATAATTTGAAGATACAACTAGACAAATGTCATTTTTTCAAAACAGAAATTGAATTCCTTGGTCATATCATTACTCCAACAGGAATAAAACCTAATCCGAACAAACTAGAAGCTGTAAGTAATTTTCCAATCCCAAAAACTCAGAAAGAAATAAAATCCTTCCTTGGTCTAGTTGGATATTATAGAAAGTTCATTCCAAATTTTGCTAAAATTACGAAACCTTTAACCATATGTTTGAAAAAAAATGCTAAGATTAATATTGATGATCCTAAATACGTTGAAGCATTTGAAATTTGTAAACGAAGCTTATTGAATTTTCCCATATTGAGATATCCAAATTTCGACGAGAAATTCAACTTAACTACAGACGCCTCCGGATTCGCGATAGGATCCATTTTATCTCAAGGTAAAGATGATTTACCCATCTGCTACGCTAGCAGAACTTTGAATTCTAGCGAAATACGATATAGCACAATCGAAAAAGAATTATTAGCGATCGTTTGGTCATGCCAGCATTTCCGGCCTTATTTGTACGGGAGAAAATTCACAATTTATACGGATCATAAGCCTTTAGTTTGGCTATTTTCACTTAAAGAACCGAATTCGCGTCTGATGCGTTGGCGTATTAAATTGGAAGAATTTGATTACGAAATAAAATATAAAAAAGGATCGTCGAATAATGCGGACGCATTAAGTAGAATAATTTTGGACAATGATAGGAAATTTGAAGATTTTTTGAAGCAACATGAATCTGGAAATCTGGAAGATACTAATAATATTGAAATATTAAGAGATGACTTATTCATCGCACCCGAATATTTTGCATTAGCGCATTGTGTATCAGAAGATTTTTACATGAATAAAGGCATAGCTCGAGATTTTAAAATGAAATTTGGAAATATAAACGAATTGAAATCACAGAATAAAAAAGTTGGAGAAGTAGCATTATTGAGACAAAATAACCGAAATATTTATTATCTTATTACTAAAAAACTCTATTATGATAAACCAACTTATGAAAATGTTTTTAATTCTCTTTTATACTTGAAGAACTTAATGAAGTTAAATAATGAAACTCATTTAGCTATACCACGAATTGCGTGTGGTCTAGATAAATTGAAATGGAATAAAATATACGATATGATTCGATACATTTTTGATGATTTGAATATAAAAATAGTTATATATCACCCCGATGATGAAATCGGAAATAACAATTTGATAAATAATTCAAATGGTTTAAGTAATAATTATGAGGATGATAATGTTGAATATAATAATATTAACTTACTAGACGTAAGAAATGATATTCATGACGATATTGACTATGAATCGAGTTTATTTGAAAATGATGAAATAAGTCCTATTGAAGATGATCTTATATCAATTATAAATAATGTAACAAATGAAGAACTTTATAAAAATTATTTTGAAAGTATAGCAAGAAAACGAGGACACTCTTATGAGAAATCAAAAGCAGATTGCTACAGTAATTAATGATTTGAAAAATAAGTATATTGATAAATTTCGACAATTCACAGATAATTTTAAATTACTACAAACAATACCGCAATTGAGACATATTGAACACATGCATCTTCTTACATTTGAAATTAAGGATATTAAAAGTATATTAGATGAAATTCAAACAGCAGTGAGCTTTGCCAGACTTCATATCCTACATGAATCTATTTTACCATATACAAAATTCACAGAACTAATTAAAAATGACACAATCATTCCAATGCACCATTTAAAGGATTATTATCAATTATGCCATACAAAAGTTATGTTTAAAGAGAAAGTTCTATTATTTCTTATATCAATTCCTACCGTTTATGAAGAAAATTTTAATCTTTACAAGTTTTACTATATCCCTCAGAAAAACCTTACCCTTCCTTATACCAATCCTTATATGCTCACTCAAAAAGAAGAATTAAAATGGTCAACCGATGAATGTCATGCTGTCGAAGAAGACTACCTTTGTGACCAAGACTCCCTTACAAAACCTCCTGAATGTATGAAGACGGTATTGAAGAAACACTTAGAAAATTGTCCCAGAAAAGAAATTATCCCCATAGCAAATTTGAAAACTTTAGAAGATGGAAGCATCCTTTCGATTAATAATATAGAAATTCAAGAAAAATGTCCTCAGCAAACTAAATACTACTTTACTTCACCGATGGCTATAATCCAATCGAAATGCATCATAAGTAATTTCCAAAAAGAAATATTTCCAATTTCTATCAAGAATGAAGAAAAATACATTATTTTACCCAAGACGGCGATAATCCCACAAAATCAATCCCAAGAAGAGGAGAAAGAAGAATTTCGAGAAGAAGATATCCCCGATGTTAACTTAGAAGATATACGAATATGGAAAACCCCATCCAGCATCAACATTTATGATTATTATAGGAATATTTATGTTTTTGTCTATTTTATACTTGTTATTTAAATATTTTAAAATACGTAAAGCTACACCTTATCAAGGTGATACCTTTATCAAAAGGGGGAGGAATTATGTAATACACCCCCTGTATTCTGATATATCCCATACATTGTAACTTCATTTGTTATTGAATATGTCCATATTAACTTTAGCTGACTAAGCACACGTGCCGCTTATCTTATGCTGAATACATCGTAAATACCGAAGGTATAAATAGGCACAAGAATAATTTGTCAGTCAAGAATAATTTGTCAGTAAAGAATAATCAGTCATTCAAGAATAATCTGTCTCTTGAGTATAATTGTATCATAGTTGTATCATCTCATTGTTCTCAAATAAAACTGTTTTTAAAAACGGTGTCTTCAACCCAAAATACATAATTATATGAATATAAAATTGATAATGAAAAGTTGAAATACGTCAACGAAATCGTTGATTTGAGTGTGACGCTTGATGAAAAATGGTCATTCCGACCACACATAAATAAGATGATTAGTGCGTCAAACAAAATGGTCGGATTTATTAACAGAAGTTGCAAAGAATTTAGAGATCCTAAGGTTTTCATCGGTCTGTACTATGCTTTTATTCATAGTGAACTATCTTTCGCGTCCGTTATCTGGAATCCAATTTATGAAGTTCATATAAAAAGGGTTCAAAGTGTTCAGAATAAATTCTCAAAATTTCTAGCTTTCAAAACTCATACTGTCATAGAGAATAGGGATTATACCCCTATAAAAAAAAAAATTTACATCTTATCTTCGAAGGATAGTAGGACGGTGCAGGAACTTTGTATGCTTTATAAGATCATACACGCTCAGATTGATTCGCCCTTTCTGCTTAGTAGGGTTAATCTGAGTGAACCTGGTCGTGATCTACGGGATAAGGCCCTCTTCAACATTGAATATCGAAGAACAAACACAGGACAGCACTCTCCAATGCGGCGCTTTCAGGCCACCTTTAACGGTCTTAGTCTTGAATGGAATAGTGGAATAGATTTTTTCTCAGACAATTTTGTTACGTTCAAAAAATTTTTAAAACTTTTTTTTTATATCGAGTTAGTGAGAATTTTTGTTTTCCTTTGATTTTGACGAGTTGGTGTGCTCGGTGAACTCGAACTTTCAATGTTTTTAAGTGGATACTTAGTTGGTAAATCTTTTACTGTTTGTATCCTAAATGGGAAATAAATAAATAAATATATATATATATATATATTATATATATATATATATATATATATTGTGAGATAATTCGGTGTTGAAAAGTAATAATAATATAATGTTTCGTGGGATAGCAACACTAAGTAGGTGGTGAATCAAGAAAACTCTTTTTTAGTACTTTCACTCGAGCTTTCGAAATACTTTATTCCATCTTCAGGAGCTACAAAGAAATGAAAAAAGGGGGGATGAGCTAACAATCACAAAAAGGTAAAATATCAAAAAGTTTTTTTTACCTTGGTCTAAAGGGAGATTAAAATCATGATAACAAACATTGGAACAAAATTTGGGGCAAACATTTACATTATTGAATTGAAATTTTAAAAAACGTCAAATACATCAAATTTGATTTAAGTTGAAAAACATAGAATAACTATTAATCATAAGATTAAAGGAGAATTTTTTAAGTATTTTCAGTGACAATTCTTGTATGAGTAGGTTGATGTTCATATTTGGAAATTCCATCTTGCTTAATCAAATAAGAATATACAATACTAAGATTTTTTATGTCAATCATTGAAAGTGAATTGATGTTGTTGTATCCGTATCATCTCAAGGATTTCTCTCTTTTCCAATGAAGACTCAACATCAAGAATTTCTGGATTACTAAAATCCATATTATGACCTGTCTCTTGTACATGTCTGGCTAGAGCACATGCCTTTTTGTTCTTACGAATATCACTTCTATGTGATGTGATTCTTCCTTTAAGAGATCTCTTTGTTTGTCCAATGTACAGACCTTCACAATCAGGACAATTAATCTTGTACACAACATTGGACCTCTGAAGCATAGGTGTGTGGTCTTTCAACCTTGAATGTAGTTTTCGGATCGTCATTATGTTCCTTCTAGACAAGATTATCTTATTTTCATCACAATAAGGACGTAATATTTTCATAATTCGACAGGTAATATTTGGAATGTTGATTATGGATTTGAAATTATAAAGTGTATTAGATGGTAAAGTTCCTGTTGGAGTTGTCACTTGATTTTTTTAACTAGAGGTGGAGGATAACCATTTTTAACAAAAATATCTTCTAGAATTCTAATATTATTATCATGAAAGTTTGGGTGAGATATCTTAAGTACTCTGTCTTTTAACTGATTGATGATCTTAATTTTCATGTTATAACTATGAAAGGAGAGATAGTTAATGTAAATGTATCTATTTGAACTCATTGGTTTCCTATACCAATCAGTTGTCAGTATCTGATTATGACTTCTGATTATTCTCATATCAAGGAAAGGTAATGAATGAGTTGATGGTTCTTCATGCTCTATAGTGAAATTTGTGTTTGGATCTTCTTCATTAAAGATGTGTAAAACTTTATCATGCATATTTGCAGGGATAGCACAAACAATATCATCAACAAATTTCTTTAAAAATGGAAAATGGAACTTTCGAACACAGTTTTCTAAAATATCATCCATGACGTATTGAGCAATTATAGGGGAAATATTAGCTCCCATTGGTGATCCTACATTCTGTTTATAAAAGACGCCTTGAAAAGAGAAATACGTATTTTCATAAACAAAGTTGAAGAGTTGTTTGAATTGTCTCTGATCTAATGTTGTACGATTTCTTATTTTATCCAAATTTTTTATGATGGAACTAAATGCCCTTTCTTTAGTAGTGTTGGTGAATAATGAGACCACATCAAGACTAACAACAACAAATCCTTCTGGAAGTTGGAATTCATTAATGAAACTAGAAAATTCGAGTCTTTCACATAGAAATCATTTTGGGTATTATAAGAATTGGTCAACAACTCTGTTAAAAACACACCAACATTACTCGTAGGACTGTTTATGCTGGAGATAATTGGTCGTAAGGGAATGTTATCTTTATGAATCTTTGGTAAGCCATAGAATTTTGGAGCAACAGAATCATATTTATGGAGACGTCTAGCTAGATTATCATCTATCAAATGTTTTTTCTTTAGTTCAGTTATCATTTTGTTTTCTTTCTGTTCAATAGAACTTGTCGGATCTCTCGTAAGAATTGTGTAACATTCACTTTCATGTTGTTCATCAGTAGCAGTCAATAAGTTTTCTTGATTCACTACCTACTCAGTGTTGCTATCCCACGAAACATTATATATATATATATATATATATATATATATATATATATATATATATATGAAATAGGGTAGTTGACTGGATTAAATAGAAGGGATAAATAAATCCTGAAAGCTTGAGAAAGTAAAGGAAAAAAGAGTACACTTATTGAATTAGACTGCTATCCCAAATAAGTTTCTCTCTCTATATATATATATATATATATATATATACATATATATATATATATATATATATATCTATTAGACTGTTTCAAAAAAATCGACATTTTTTGTTTTCACGAAACCCCCAACCCTAATTATCTTCCAGGTATCAAAAAAAAACCTCTCTGAAAATATCAGCTTCAAATAATAATATTTAGAGGTCGCTCAACAATTATTTCTATTTTCTCTACTAATAGCAGGGAATAAATTTCTTTCTTCAATAAAAAATTCCTAGAGCAGAAACCAATAGACGGATTTCATTGTGTAATAAATACATTTTCGTGTAGACAATCAGATACTCTACAAAAATGACCTGGGGCCTATTGCACCAAACTACTTTGCAACTTTTCACATTGCACTTTGCATTTTGCGAAATTTGCAAAGAAAAAATTTATTCTGTTGCAGAACATTTACCCAAGACTTTGCGATTTTGACTTTTCACTTTTCACTTTGCGTTCATAATTTTCAATCATTATGACAGTTACCATAGAATTAATTCTCTGAAACTTTCACAAAAATTCGTTGACGTGACATTTCGTAACTTGCAATTTTTACAAATCCAGGAATATGAGCAAAAGAAGTATAAAAAAATGACAAGAAACTTGCTCTGCTTGAAAAAATTAAGGAAAGAAAATCAATTTTTTTCTCAAAATTCAGTGGGAACAAATGTGGAAACGCAGAAAAGGAGATGGAATGGAAAAAAGTCCACGAGTTCGCGCAATCGCTAGGACTGGCAGGACGAGACCGGACTTGGACATTCACGAGAGACAATTTATTCGCTTTATGGAAAAGTAGAACTTTGGTAAGATATAAATGTAGCAATAATAAGTTGATTTAACTATACTTGTTCTTTTCTGAAAGGCCAAACGCGATAATTCCCGAAAAACTGGGAGTAGTGGAGGAAAGGATAAAATGTTGGATGAAGTTGATACTTCCATTCTAAATATAATAGAAACTGAATCCCCAATTCTGGATGGGTTGGATATTCTGGAAAGTGATGGTACTGGCAATCCTGAGTAAAATTTTATCAAATACGGCTATCATCTTCTGAGATCAATGTAAAATTTCAGATTTCTTCGAAGTAACTCCCCCTTTGTTTTCGATATGGCGTCAACCCATTTCACAGAAGAGAACACCAAAACTAAAGAAGAGAATTTCTCACAATTGAGAAAAAAAGAGGAAAATACAACCTCATAAGACACAAAAAGAGCAGGAAGATTATGAAAGAGATTCCTTACATGAATTGAAAAGGAAATTGTTAGAAATAGAAATATATAAGAACTGTTTGAAAGCAGCTAAGCTGGAGAAGGATTTAGGATTATCACCTTCAAAATTTACCGAACATTTTTTCACGAAAACTGTGACATGGCGGTAACAAAATAATTAAAATATAGTGACACAGGATCCAAAACTTAGATTCATTTCCAGTAACAATGAGTTATGAAAAATAAGTTACCTAGTCTACATTTAACAAATTAATAAATAATAATTGTTTGCAATAAAGTGACTATTGAAATTTTCCCCTATTTATACACTAACGAAAAAAATTTAAAATTTCATTGACACGTCCTTGTGTTGTAGGCTCAAAATCATTCATGGATTGTTCAATGTTTTCTCCTAAATCTACTTCATGATAGGTTTCTTCATAGCCTCGAACAATATTGACATCTCCCCTATCGATGATTCTCGCTACATTATGAAAAATGCATCAAGCTAAAACTATTTTAGCTGCTTTTTCAGGCTGAACTCTCAATTGGTTCAAGCATGGAAATTTCTCCTTGAGAATTCCGTACATGTCCTCTATCAGCCTTCGAGTTTGCTTATGATATTGGTTGAATCTTCTCTCAACCACATCATCAGGGTTTCTTCGTATTGGTGGAATGAGCCAATTATTTGTTGGGTAGGCACTATCACCCAGAATAACAGCACCAGGAAATGGGTGCCATCCTTCTTCAAATTTTCTGAATAATGCTGTGTTTCTTATAACTCTAGAATCATGCACACTTCCTGGCCAACTAGCGTTCACTGCATAAAATTAATAATCTGGGCCACAAACCATCATGGTGTTGAGGGAATGATTTCCATGGCGGTCAACATAGTTTTCCTCATGGATATATGGGGCGTCTATTGGTATAAGTGTCCCATCTACACATCCACAGACAGATGGAAAGCCTCCTTTCTGGTAGAATTTTAGAGCAATGTCAATATCATTAGGTGGCCAGCATACCGGCGATTGTAACATTACATTGACAACACCATTCACCACCTTTAGGACTGTTCGACATACAGTGCTTTTATCAACACCATGCATTGACGCTACGCCGTGATACTGAGCACCATTTCCGAGCCAATGCAAAGTTAACAGCAACTGCTGCTTAGGATCGAGGGAATAGTTCCTGCCATTTCTGTTTTCAATTTTTTCTCCTATCTTCTTCAGAATAAATTCTGTTTGTTTTCTTGTCATCCGAAACGATTCTTTGAATGAAAATTCGTCATTCAATTCGAAATTTCTTCGTAATTTATATATTTTTCGTTTTCTGGGATCATTTATAGACTGTTCCGAGTTACTTTCATCGCTAGAATATAATATTTCACAGATCATATTAAAGATATTACAGTTCGCAAAGAGCTTCGACACTTATCATTTAATTTGACAAATTTGTCCCATGTGACATTTGATTTGAAAAGTTCAACTCTTGGTGCAACACAATACTATCATTTCTGCGAAGTGCTTTTCACTTTGCACTTGACTTTTTACATTGCACTTTTCAATTCCGAATGCTTTTCGGGCAACGTAATTCATTTGAAAAGTGAAAAGTACAAAGTGAAAAGTTGCAAAGTAGTTTGAAATATTTCGCGTCCTTTAATCGATCTAATAGATCATCGATGTTAGGTATAGGAAATTCATCATCGATTGTTTTCTCGTTTAATTTTCGGTAGTCAATGGCCATTTTTATTTATCTGATTGATCCAACTTTTTTGGAACCATTACTATGGGAAAGACCACGGAGAATGACTGGGTCTTATTATATTATTACTCAATAAATCTTTCACCTGATTTTTCACTTCTTGTGTGTGGACCTCCGGATATCGTCTGACATAAACGGGGTTATCGTCGATTGTTCTAATATGATGTTTAATTTTATTCATTACTTTGTAAAATTTTGATGACTTGATTTTTGAGGTTTTGGTCAAGATGATCTAGTTTGACAGGGAGTTTCTCGTTGGAATGAGTTTGTTGGAAATAAAATGTTTGTGTTTTCACGTCATTTCCTAATTCATTATTTTGCCAATCGAAAGTGAGCTCTAAATCTTTCAGCATATTTGCGCCTATGACGCCATCGTATTGGGTATGAAATTTATAAATTACAAATGGATAAGTACCATTAAATCCGAAAAATGTGAGAGGGAATTCTACTTTATATTTGCTAAAATCTTTACCGGGGTGATGTTAGCTCCCGGCCGGCCAGCTCCAAGCGACTGGCCCATTCCACCACGGTCAATACCGAATTGACCATGTCTCGATAAAAATTGGTTCGTTTGAGTTAAACTCAGCGAAGGATCACATGGAAGTGATAAATTCTATAGGGAAAAAAACGAATAATTTAATTCGAATATGATCAGATATTCTATCATGTCATTTCAACATGAATCAAACTCGGTCCATGCTCGGCCGAAATCACTTACGTTTTGGATGTCGGGCCAAGAATTTTGATGAATGCATTTTATAGAGTATATCTTTTCATACAATTCAAAAAAAAAATCAACCAATTCTGTGAACCCTTGACCCCCCAGCTCCAAGGATCGAACGCAGTGTTTTTCCGTTTCTTTCTCGACTCTATCCCATATCAAATGTTTTTTTTCGTGTTTGGGATGTCCAATCAAGAACTTTGAGTAATGCATTTGATAGAGTATATCTTTTTATACTAGTTAGAAAAAATTCAACCAATTCTGTGAGCCCTTGACCCCCAGCTCCAAGGATCGAAAGCAGTGTTCTTCCGTTTCTTTCTCGACTCTATACAGTATCAAATGATTTTATTTTCGTGTTTGGGATGTCCGGCCAAGAATTTTGAGTAATGCATTCGATAGAGTTTTTTTTTAATTAACAAAAAAATTTTTGACCGATTCTGTGAACCCTTGAGCCCCAGCTCCAAGGATCGAACGATATGTTCTCTCAATTCACTCTCGTCTCTATCCCATATTAAAAGCTTTTTTTGATTCTTTGGGATGTCCGGCCAAAAATTTTGATGAATGCATTTGATGGGTCATATCTTTTAATACTATCAGAAAAAATTTCATCTAATTCTGTGAACCTTTGACCCCCAGCTCCAAGGATCACACGCAGAGTTCTCTCAATTCACTCTCGACTCTATAACGTATCAAATGTTTTTTTTGTTGTGTTTGGGATGTCCGGCCAAGAATTTTGAGTGATGTCTTGATAGAGTATATCTTTTCATATAATAAAAAAAAATTTGACCGATTCTGTGAACCCTTGACCCCCAGCTCCAAGGATCGAACGGTGTGTTCTTCCGTTTCACTCTCGTCTCTATCCCGCGTCAATTTTTTTTTCGTGTTTCGGATGTCCAGCCAAGAATTTTGAGAAATGCATTTCATAGAGTATATCTTTTCATACTACCAAAAAAAATTTCATCCAATTCTGTGAACCCTTGACCCCCAGCTCCAAGGATCAAACGCAGTGTTTTCCGTTTCTTTCTCGACTCTGTCCGTATCGAATGTTTTTTTTTCGTGTTTGGGATGTCCGGCCAAGAATTGCATGCACAAAATGAATATTTTCTTGAAAAAAATATAACAAGAAATTCAAAAGTTGCGTCAATTCCCAGCTGACTTTATCCTTCAGAAATGATCTTCCGTTGCAGTAGGATTATTTCAATTGTGGGATATTTGTAATTTATGATGCATCATGCATAGACAAGAATTTCGACCCGAACAATAATTATAGAATTTACCTCAAACAATTGTTGATCAGACGATCCAGTAATATGAGAGACAACTGCTTGTAATGTGGTTGTAGTGAAAGATCGGATGACATTTCATTGATGTGTGAAATTTGCATGCGATTCAAACATACAAAATGTATCAAACATTGAAATAAAAATTTTCAGATACCACCACGAGGACAATACTTTGTGTGTGATATTTGTAAAGAGTGAATTTTTAATTTCACTTATTGATTAATTCAAATTCTTGAATGTTGTTCAATACAATCAATAGAAGACTGATCCCACGTCAAGATATTTGATATACATTTTCTATATACATGAGATTTTGATACATATCATTTTTTCCTGATATTTAATATTTTATGTTATTTTTTTTACGGGTGGCAGGTTTTTTCGGCTGAGGTTTTTTTCCCTGGCTCTATAGTATCGTATGATACTAGTGATGATAGTATCGTATGATTCTATAGTATCATACGAAGAATGTTATGATACCCCGTTCTTTTTTTACCTCAGCTTAGGTACTTTTTGTCTCAACATTTATTGTATTATTTTAGCTCTCTATTTTCATAAGAATATATATATATATATACATATCATTTTTATAATGAAAGTTGTTACAGAACTTTTATGACATTTTTTTAACTTAGATGAATTCAAAATAGTAATCATCGAAATGAATACCAATTTCAATTCCTTGGCTAACAGCATTTGCATCATGAGGCTGGAGAAATGATTTCATATAGTATCAGTGACACGGAAGGTATACCGGTTTCAGCCTTATTCGTCATCATCAGTATCTCATACCGCTCAGGGACTGAATCTTCATGAGCATAATGAGTAAAATATTACAATTTGGCTATAAATGAGCAGAGTTCTGTATGTAGAACTCTGTATTTCGCTCCATATGTAATGATATATTGAAATTGTAAGTTGAGTTTATTTTGTTCAATAAAGTTGTTACTATTATTTCTATATCTAGAAGCGTCAGAAGAGAAGCTCCACATCTCCATTTACATGCGAAGAGTTTTTTGTTTTATGTTTCATTCTTTTTCTTAATTATTTTTTTTATTAAAACTTTGTTTCTACACCTGTTTCTCAATGTACTCCTGACATGATTTTTTTACCATGGGAAGAGACGTCCGGTTTGAAATTTAATTATGACAAATAATACTTCAAATTTCTTTTAATAGTATGAAATGAAATGAATAAAATGCACTATCGATTCTTTTGATTGAAATTCTTGGACAGACATTGCAAACACTGACGAAACTTTTGATTGGTATACAGTCAAAGGTGCGTTTGAACCTTGAAGCCAGAGGTCAAGGCTTCACAGAATTGATCGTATTTATTCTCGATAGTACGAAAGGATATACTCTATCGAATGCATTACTCAAAATTCTTGGCCGGACATCCCGAACACAAAAAAAATATTTGATATGGGATAGAGTCGAGAAAGAAACGGAAGGATCCTTGGATCTGGGGGTCAAGGGTTCACAGAATTGGTTGAATTTGGTCTTTGATATGAAAAGATATACTCTATCAAATGCATTACTCAAAATTCTTGGCCGGACATCCTAAACACAAAAAAAACATTTGATACGTTATTGAGTCGAGAGTGAATTGAGAGAACACAGCGTTCGATCTTTGGAGCTGGGGACCAAGGGTTCACAGAATTATTCAAAATTTTTTCTGGTAGTAGGAAAAGATATACTGTATCAAATGCATCACTCAAAGTTCTTGGCCGGACATCCCAAACAAAAAAAAAACATTTGATACGGATAGAGTCGATAAAGAAACGGAAGAAACACTGCGTTTGATCCTAGGAGCTGGGGGTCAAGGGTTCACAGAATTGGTTGAATTTTTTTTTTTAGTAGAAAAAGATATACTCTATCCAATGCATCCATCAAAATTCTTGACCGGACATCCCAAACACTATTTAACTGTAAATGTGAGATAGTGACGAGAGTGAATTGAGATGAGAGAACACACCGTTCGATCCTTGGAGCTAGGGGTCAAGGGTTCACAGAATTGGTTGAAATTTTTTTTAAATAGTATGAAAAGATATACTCTATCAGATGCATTACTCAAAATTCTTGGCCGGACATCCCAAAAAGGAAAAAAAACATTTGATACAGGATAGAATCGAGAAAGAAAAGGTAGAACACTGCGTTCGATCCTTGGAGCTGGGGGTCAAGGGTTCACAGAATTGGTCGAAATTTTTTTAAATAGTATGAAAAGATATACTCTATCAGATGCATTACTCAAAATTCTTGGCCGGACATCCCAAACAGGAAAAAAACATTTGATACAGGATAGAATCGAGAAAGAAAAGGTAGAACACTGCGTTCGATCCTTGGAGCTGGGGGTCAAGGGTTCACAGAATTGGTTGAAATTTTTTTTAAATAGTATGAAAAGATATACTCTATCAGATGCATTACTCAAAATTCTTGGCTGGACATCCCAAACAGGAAAAAAAATTTGATACAGGATAGAATCGAGAAAGAAAAGGTAGAACACTGCGTTCGATCCTTGGAGCTGGGGGTCAAGGGTTCACAGAATTGGTCGAAATTTTTTTAAATATTATGAAAAGATATACTCTATCAAATGTATTACTCAAAATTCCTGGCCGGAGATCCCAAACACGACAAAAAAACATTTGATACAGGATAGAGTCGAGAAAGAAACGGAAGAACACTGCGTTCGATCCTTGGTGCTTGGGGTCAAGAGTCCACAGAATTGGTTGAAGTTTTTTTAAATTGTATGAAAAGATTTACTCTATAAAATGCATTAATCAAAATTCTTGGCCGGACATCCAGAACGTAAGTGAATTCGGCCGAGCATGGATCGAGTTTGATTCATGTTGAAATGACATGATAGAATATCTGATCATATTCGAATTAAATTATTCGTTTTTTCCTTATAGAATTTATCACTTCCATGTGATCCTTCGCTGAGTTTAAATTTAACGAACCAATTTTTGTCGAGAGATTATCAATTCGGTATTGACCGTGGTGGAATGGGCCAGCCGCTTGGAGCAGGTCGGCCGCTTGGAGCTGGCCAGCCGGAAGCTAACATCACCCCGGTAAAATCTTTGCCTATGGCTGTCTTGAAATCTGTACGTTCTTCATAAATATTTTGGGGAAATAAATTGAATGCTACTGCCGGATCGATAATGCTCATGGAACTTCCGCTATCTATTAATAATTTAACAGTGGAGTCATCTAATTTCAAATAGGGAAGAGAAGCTAAATGTTGCATGTTAAAGTTCAGGTCTTGTAATTTTGGATAGGAACCTCTCGAGAATTCTCATCTTTCCTCATTTATTTCAGAATTTTCATTTTCTGGATCTTCCCCAATTAATATTCAATTTCGTCATTTGATTCGATGTTGTTGTCTTGAATTTCTTCCGTATTTGTTAATTCTTCTGCGTAAAAATCTGTACAACCGGTTTTTCTGAAGAATTGTCGATTGATTGGAGAGCAGCATTTCGAGATAGGTCAGTAGACGATATGTGGATGTTCTTCTCGTCGACTCTGGATTCACTTGTGGCCGAGCATACTCGTGTTGTCAACAGCATTGTTTTTCCATCAAAGCCCTGGATTACACCTGGTCTACAGAAATTGATTCGCTGTAAGAAAACACTATGGCAACGTTTTACACGTAGTGGGCGAGAAACAGACTATATGAAGCACAGAAGATTCTCCAATGATCTTAGTGAGAAGCTCAAGCAGGCTAAGCAGGATTACGAGTCGAAACTGCTGAATACTCAAAATTGCAGAAAGAAATTTTTCAAGTATGTGCGCAGCACTCTCAATACCAAAGTTTCCATCCCCATAGTCTGCGATGCCTTGGGAAATTTGAGTACAAACGAGAAACAATCAGCCGAAATTCTAGCGGATGCTTTCGCTTCATCTTTCTCCAGGGAACCATCTGGTCTGCTTCCATCTGTGTTAACACCCAGATCTAACGAAGAACTCAAGGAGGTACATTTTTCTATTGATGATGTTGAGAGATACCTCAGGGATTTGGATGCGTCATCGGCTCCTGGACCTGACGGGATAACACCTTACCTCCTCAGGAATTGTTCTTCTGCTGTTGCTCTTCCACTTTCAATTATTTTCGACAGTTCTTTTGAAACTTCATCTTTACCTGAAGAATGGCTCATCGCATCAGTCACTCCAATTTTCAAGAAGGGTTCTAAAACATCTGCATCTAATTATAGACCGATAAGCCTGCAGTCCGTCATTGCCAAGGTATGCGAAAGAATTATAGTGTCAGAGATTCTGAGGTTCTCCATTGAAAATCATATAATCCCAGAAAACCAACATGGTTTTTTACCGGGGAGATCTGTCATCACGAATCTCCTCAAGTGTTTGGACGATTGGACGAGAGCGATCGATTCTGGCATACCAATCGATGTTATTTACCTTGATTTTGCACGAGCCTTCGATAAAGTTCCACACAGACGTCTGCTAGCCAAACTGGAGAATTTCGGAATTCGGGGAAGCCTCCTTTCATGGATTGAGGCCTTTCTCTCTGGACGTCAATTTTACGTCCGGGTCGGTAGCACTTTTTCCACCTCTAGGCCTGTTACAAGCGGTGTTCCCCAGGGGTCAGTGTTAGGACCAATTTTGTTTCTCCTCTACATTTCTGATCTACTGGTATGCTCACGTCCTCAGTTTCTATGTACGCTGATGATACTAAGATTTATGGATCTGATAAAGGCACCTTACAACAAGACCTATCCATCATCCAGCAGTGGTGCGAAGTATGGCTCCTACCAATAAATCCAGACAAGTGTGTAGTTATGCATATGGGACTGAAGAATCGTCGAGAGAAATACGTCATTAACGGAACAATTATTTCTGACTGCTCAAGTCATGTGGATTTGGGGGTCGTCGTGAATGAGAATCTGAGTTGGTCTGACCACATTCATAAAACCTGTACTAAGGCTTCCAGAATGCTGTATCTCCTAGAAAGAGTATTTGGAAAGTGTAACATCAGTACCTGTCGCTCTCTCTATATAACATACATTCGGCCAATAATGGAGTATGCCGGTCCAGTTTGGGATGCAAGATTGGTTGGCGACAGGACTTCTTTGGAAAATATACAAAGGCGAGCTACCAGGATGGCCTTTGGTTATCAGCGACCTTGTTATGAAGATCGGCTCCGCATGATGCAACTACCTCGCTTCGAAGATAGACGCTTACGTGGGGATCTCATTATAACGTACAGAGCGCTGAGAGGAATGTTTGGAGTGGATCTCTCTCATATCTATGATCTCAACACCAACCAACGTCTTCGTGGTCACGAGTACAAATTGTACCGTGAAAATTTTCATCATGCGGCGAGAGAAAATTTCCTTCCAAATCGTGTTTTCCACTCTTGGAATCGGCTTCCATCTATTGTGGTGAATAGTGATAGTGTCAACTCTTTCAAGAACAATATAGACCGATTGTCATTGCCACTTTGTATTTTATGAGATATGTCGCACTGTATGTATCCTTATTTCTATTTTTTGAGCCCTATAGATTTTGATCTTGGCTCTTGATCTAAATAAATAATAATA